>OX371260.1:84445663-85645663 GCA_947311025.1 Lypha dubia | reverse complement strand
ATATTTAAATATTAATCTTTATAATCTATTTTGCCTTTTAGCTTTATATACTAAATGCCTATAACTCTGAGCAACACTATCAGTATCTGCTTTGAAGTTAATTATTTTATCTGGCGGTACATTAATTATCTGTAGCATTTCTAACATACATATATCTGCGTTTATATATATTTTCTGTATTTAAAATTGATATTTTTTCAAAATCTGGATACTGATCTGAATCACGACAGTGCAAAGATAATGCCGTCTTTTATGATGATTATATTTTCTATATTTAAAATCTGTTTTGTGTCCAGCTAATCTAGTTTTAAGTTTGTTTTTTGAAGTACCTACATAGACTTTATTACAAATTTCACTATCATTTCCTTTACAAGGTATTTTATAAACTACATTAGATTTTTCTAATTTATGTCATCCATCTTAAATATTTTTTCAATTGACAAATTGGAAAAATTTATTTAATTCAGAAACCATTTGAAATATAAAAACAATATTTTAATTTATTTCAAAACCGGAAAAGCAAAAACCAATTTTCTTTAAAGCGAATAATTTTTGGATTCATTAATTTGTTTAATAATATTGTTGTTATCCAGTTTTGTTGTTTTTTAACTTTAATCCTGAAGAAGCTACACAAAGGAGTAGCGAAATATCGATAAATAAAATTTTATAACGTTTTTTAAAAAAAAATTGACCTCAAGATCATCAATCAAATATTAATAACTTCATATATTGTTATAAAACAACTCCATCCACAGGGCAGGGATATTGCACGTTTGAACTGGTTTTCGGAAAAATTCCACCTACTTTAGAATTCACAAACACTATAGATCCAGTCTATAATATTGACGCTTATGAGAAAGAAATCGAATTTATATTGTAAGTAGCTCAACGCCGAGCAGCAAAATGTGAAGCTTGAAAGACAAAAGATCTCCAGTGAAAAGGCCAAATCAACTAACACGGCCATAAATTATCTCGTTTTAGTCCGCAATAAGCCTTAATGAAAATAACAATGTTGAACTAATGGACGAAAACAAAAAAAAAAGATTTAAAGTCCACAAAATTGGAATCAAAAGATTCAACTAACAAATTTAAAAAAAAAAGTATAAAATACATACATATATTGGTTAAAATGTGATTTTATTGTATAGCATTTTAGTACAATTCAATTTATCTTTAATTTAATCGAAGAATAATCATATATTAACACATCTTATACGACTCTATCCTAAAAATCCTAAATCTAAATTATGAAATAATTTTATAATAAAGAATTTTACATACAAAAAAAAAAAAAAAACATAAATTATATTAATAGAAAGTAAATTAAAAAAATACAAAAATTAATAATATTCTGAGCATTACTAATGTTTATTATTAATTAATTACTAAATATAAGAATATATAAATTTTTTTTTAATTTTAACATTTTCTTTTTAAAAAGGGGAAGGAAGCATATCCTTTTTAAAAATCCCTATAATTTTTAATTTTACAATTTTTTTATTACTTGTAAAAATAATCAACTTAGTATTGATTATTCTTACTAATCTTCAGTCCTTTACTTTTTTTAATATATGCCTCTGACTTTCCGTTAAGCAGTAACATTCACACGTCATTATTTGCTGATGATAAAGCTTTTCTAAGCGTTCATGAAAATCCTGTTGAAGCTTCCCGGAATTTGCAAGGGAAGGTATTAAAACTGGAAATATGGCTTAAACAATAGCGTGCGTATTAAAGTTAACGAGTAGAAATGTGTACACGTCAATTTTACGTTGCGCAAGGAAACATGCCCGCCTATAAAAATCATCTCCGAGACTATACTGCTACACACTTAAGTAAAATATCTAGGCGGTTATCTTGATCGTCGTTTAACATGGAAATCGCACATAGACGCAATGTTGATTCAAATGAAATAAAAAACAGGCCAAATGAATTGGCTTATTGGAAGAAATTCTATACTAAGCCTAGACTGTAAACTTTTATTATACATGTTAATGTAAATTTATTGTCGTCGCCGTCTTCCGTTGTATTATGTTTACTTTTCTCTCCTGCAACGAGAAATCGCACCGCACCGCAAACATTGTGTTTATATTCTAACATGTAAGAAAATACGCAAGGTTTGCACAATCAAAATAATATATATACATATGTATATTTATATGTATGCTAATGAAATACAGTATTTTGTCTTTGTTCTTACTAATAGCGGAAAAAACAAAAATATTATTTAAAATATAACAATGTTTTAAATTTAAATAATGTTTATGAACATATAATTAAACTAGCTTATCCCGGTGTGCTTCGCTACCCCCTCGTTATAAAATAAAATTAAAAGTATTTATATATATTTTTATATTATTATTATTACGAATAAACGTAATTATTATTTGAAGTTATATTGATGTATATATGAAAAGTAATATTATCAGGCTCAAGTTCAGTTTTATTGAATTAATGAAAATTCAAAATTACTAAGAGTTTTTTATGTTATGTTGGAAGTGTTTATATATCCTATTGTGAAAATTTAATGACGATCGGTCCAGTAGTTAAGACTATATTACGATTTTTAATTTTTCTAAAAAGGGGCGTGGTCCCACCCACTTTTTCTGGTACGTATTCCAAATTATGCCAATACCATATGTACCAAATATCGTCGACGTAGGTCAGAAAATGCCCAAAATATGGCGATTTAAATTGTTGGGTTATATGGGCGGTGATACGCCTATTTGTCCAATCAAAACTTTATTTAGCCTTTTATTCCTTTCAGAGTCACAGTAACATGCTGTGAAAATTTCAGGAAGACCGGTCCAAGGGTTTGGTTTTCCTAAAAAGGGGCGTGGATCCACACACTTTTCTCCTAGTACGTATTCCAAATTATGCCAATACCATATGTACCAAATATCATCGACGTAGGTAAAAAAATGCCCAAAATATGGCGATTTAAATTTCTGGGTTATATGGGCGGTGCCACGCCTCTTTGTCCAATCAAAACTTCATATAGCCTATGTCACTCGGGAATAGTGTAGCTTGCCAACGGTGAAAGAATTTTTTAAATCGGTCCAGTAGTTTCATTTCAAACAAACAAACAAACAAAAAATCAAATCTTTCCTCTTTATAATATTAAGTATAGAAAAGAATTCAAAATAGTTTTAATATAGAGCATTCGATTGCTGATTGTTTAACCATATTTTAAAATGTTACAAAACCTTTTAGTTTAGGTCTGTCTGCGTACTTTTCCAGTAGCAAATACTCAGTAACTTTTTTTGGGAGAGTAAGACCAATTTTACTCTGTCGGCTGAAAATATCTCAAAAAGTACGCAGACAGCATCCAGTGAAATCTTGCAAGAAAACAGCTGATCGGTGTATAAACAATTGAAATAAGAAAGCAAAAGCATTTTAGCATATGTGTACGCAAAATTGAATTCTCGAGGTAAGTTAAAAATTATTAATTAAAGTGAAGCCTAAAAAGTGTTGTAAATTAAACAACTTTTTTATTACACTGTTATTAATGTAGTAATTTCAATTTCCCAACATAGTGCCAGCTTACCAATGGAAAAAAAGAATTTAGAAATGCCCAATACGGTGCCCTCCAACAGCTTGACGACGGAGAAAAATAATTTGGAAGTGAAGTGCTCGCCAGGAACGTTTAAAAGGGTTGAAGAAGGTAAGTGTAATGAAATTACAACTTAAGTATTTGAAAATATAATTTATGCTTACAGACGAAGAATATAGACAAGCTCTGGCAGCCCAAATGGCGGGCATGGAAGAATACAATGAAATAATATTTACACCAAACAATGACAGTGAGATGGACGCTCAAAAAACAATTTGGCTGGATACATCCACCAAATTGTTAATTAGTTTGGTGAAGGAGATGCGTCCAAAAGTGGGTAAGTCACTGCACTTAAAAAACAAGCGGCAAATGTGGGTGGCCATTGCTGCAAAGCTTTGTGCTAATGGTCACAATTTTAACGCCTCCCAGGTGGAAGGGAGATATTTTACGTTGGAGCGCCAATATAAAAGGGCGCAGCTTAACAACAAGCAAACTGGAAGAAGTAGACAAGTGTGCCCTTTCCAAAGGTAAATAAAGATTAGTAAATATTTGATGATTATGTTAGTTATTTTGTTTGAATTTTTATAGCGAATTGGATGACCTGCTTCGGGAGAAAAGATCGGTGAATCCTGAATACGTTTTGGATAGTGAAACGGAGGTCAACTGCAGCGGATCTGAACGCTCGAATTCTTCTCACGGTGGTTATTTATTATTTCATTATTTATTTTTCATTTACTTATGTTGTATGTACATATATTTTACATTTGCATTTATAGAAAATCTGAATATGTCGGCTTCATGCTCTAAGCGAAGGAAAACGTCTTTACAAGAGTACGTGGAAAATGCAGAGAGACATTCGGAGAAGAAAGAAGCCAATGAAGAGAAGATCTACAAACTATTAGAAGCTAATATAGAGGAGCAGAGGAAGGCAAGGGCAGAAAGGAAAGAATGGGCAGAGAGAAAGGAAGCAAATGATGCCAGAAAAATAGCATTATTGGAATCATTGGTTCTGCTTTTAAAAAAAGAGTGAGTACTTTTGTTGTTTCTGTTTAATGAATTTAAGTGAATTATTTAATTTTATTTTTTTTTTCTTTACAGTGACTAATAAAATCGAAATAAAAATAATATATGTATACTTTTATATTTGTCCTATTATTAAAGTTAATGTTATCTAATTATGGCTGGGGGGCCTATAGCTTGTAGAATATACTTACTTACAACATACATACATATGTATATGAATATGCTGTGTATATTCCTGCACTTGAATTTAAGAAATAATCAGACTATTTTGTTTTTTACTCTGTAATACGATTATTTGGCCAATAGGCTTTGTATTATACTATGTGAATTTGATAAAATAAATAAAAATAAAATAAATATTGAATTCAAAATTAAAAATATAAAATATTCTTTAAGAATAATGAAATGAATTTTTAATTATTATCTGTCAGAATTTGCATTGCTTGACAAATTTCATCTCGCACACTATTTCCACGAGAAACCTGGTCATGATTCAGAAATTCTTCATCAACATCTGGGGATATCTCGGATGTAAAATTTAGGTCATCTTCATTTGCAATGTTGTGTAAAACACAACACGCTCTAATAAAGTGGCATAATTTTTTAATTCCTCGTAATTTGCAGTAGTACAACTGCCTAAACCTTTGTTTTAAAATACCGAACGTATGTTCGATACGAACACGACCAGAGCTTAGTTTTATATTAAACTCTATCTGGGCTCTTGTCAGATGTCCGTTATCTTTGTAAGGGGTTATCAAATATTTATTGCATGGATAAGCAGAATCCCCCAGTAAATAATAATCTGAAAGCATAAAAAAGTTAAAATAATATTGCTTAAACTTTTATAATCACTATTACCTTTACAATACGATGGTAGCTTTTCATAGATAGGTGAGTTCTTCAACACCCAACTGTCGTGACACGACCCAGGGTATCCAACAAAAATGTTTATAAATTTTCTGTTTTCGTCACAAATTCCTTGCATACAAATTGTTGTATTGCCTTTCCGGTCGATATAGTCATCTTTAGAAGTAGACGGAGGATCGATGACTATGTGTGTACCATCAATGCATCCTAAATGAAGATATTGTTTAGTATATTAATTAATTTTTGGTTATGTGTATATCATTGATGGCACCTACCTATAGCCTTTGGAAATAAACATTTATCGGCGAAAAATTTACTTGACATTTCCTTTTTTTGTTCACTTGGCCACCGTATGACTTCCGGACTAAGGGAACTTAGAAACATTGACACTCTTTCTATTATTGCACCTACTGCAAATAGACTGATGTCAAAGCGATCGGATACATCTCTAAAGCTGCATGCCTCGTGCCCAGCAAACCACAAAAATACCAACATGTGAGTACTTTCGGTTAGCCTTTTGTCGCAACGCATTTTTTTAAACATTTCCCAGTTTGAAAACCGATCGCATAGATTTTCAAACAGTTGCCTCGATATCCGGAAATGTCTTCGAAATTCCTCTTCGCTGTAATTGGGCACTATTTCTTCCGTATACAGCTTTACACAATTTCTTTCTTTTGGCTTCATAAGAAATGGCTTTAGAGGGGAATATATATCATTTCCTATGCATCCGTTTAGTAGAACACTTAAAATTGGATCTGAATCATCTTCTTCACTCTCGGACGACGAAGAATCCAGCACCATCATTGCAGTAACTATTATGTGCTTCTTCATGTCATTGTTTCCACGACGAACGCAATGTTTCTTTAGAGGGTTCTAGCATCGAAAATAAATTACTTTTAATAATACTTTGATTATACTAACATATAACACAATTCCAAATACTCGCCTCTTCAATTGCAAAGTTTGTCCCACAAAGTTCTGCTGGTTCTGCCAGCTCCAATCCACTTACATCACGGTCGCACTGTATATTTGGACGTTTCTAGCATGAAGTAAAATATTTTGTTTATTATAATTCATTATAAACGTTAAAAATCAACACAATTCTAACTATTTACCTCTGCCATTGTTAAATTTCAATTTTTATTTTCAATTCACAAAAATTATTTCATGCAAATAGTAAGTAAAAACAGCTGTTCAAAGTAGTTGCAAAATCTTGCAAGCAGAAATTTCTCCAGTAACATTTTGCAAGTTCTCTAACTACCAACTGTCAAAAAATTCTCTTTTTGCCTCTCTCGCTGCAAGAGATTTGGAGTACGCAGACAACATTTTGTAAGATTTTGCAACATTTTGCACAAAATTATGCAAAATATGTGTACGCAGACAGACCTTTTATTTCATTTAAATTCATTTTAATATTATTAATTTGTATCGCAGATTTAGTAAACAATAAATAATTTTAAATATATTGCTAACCTTGGCTTAGAAAGAAAATTTCCATTATATAGAACGAAGTGTAATATTAAAGATTAGTGCGGTAAATACAAATCGCTTTCTAGTTTATGTCTGTCACGACTATAGTTTTTAAAAACTAGTTAATATATCCCCACAATAAGGCCAAAGTCGTTAGATACCTCGTCCGGAGATGCAGTATAAATTTTCCCATAAGGCACATCAATATAATATTTTTCTATTTTTAAATGTTTCGGAGCAATTCAATAATTAGTGGGGAATTATCTTTTTATCCAAAATTAATTATAATCATAATAGACACGATAATTACAAACTGAAAATGAATTTGAATGAAGCATATTAAAGTTTTTGTATTCAAAATATATATTTTGTAAGCCAGCGTGATTACCATATAACACATTTTGATAATTTACTCAACGTCATTCACATTTATTGAGCATTAACAAATATTTAACTACAGCAAAATCATCATATTGTAAAGATCGATTATTACTTAAAAATCTTGCGAAAATAACAACGACATACATACGTGTGATACGTTCCATATGGATATGTACGTACGTACAGAGTGTCGTTAGGAATATTGCACATGAATTACTCGAATGTTAATTATTACGATTATGCAATTTGGTTTAATGTACAATCCATTCGACATGTTGATCAAAAGAGCGAGTTTGGTTAAAAGTACAAAAGTTGAACTATGAAAGATCATTTTATTTGAGAAGTTATAATACAAATATCTACTATTCTTCACGATGTTGTCTAATGCCTGTTTGTGAATGATGTCCTTCTCCGAGCATGCTCAACTTTCATAGCACTCAGCTTCAAACTTAATTTATTGCTTATAGCTCTTTATGTATGCACATTAGGGTGGCCCTTAAAATTAAGAGCTGTATATCCTCAAGTATAATCCATCAAATCAATGCCAATTGGCAAAAAAAAAAAAAATTTGGTTAATTTGTGAAGATTAAGGCCGCACGCCTACCAAATTTCGAGAAAATTATTACTTTAAGATTTGATGTTTCATAGCTTAATATGTAGATATTAATCCTAAAAAAATGTCTTCTAAGAAGTTGTTGGCAGTGAAGTTTTCAATAACTTTTCCTTTGACAACTTTTCTCTGGAATAAAACTCATTATTGTGAAAATTTACATATGTATGTTTTACAATATATAATATTTTATTTGAACAAATACTAAAGAATTTATCTTTTCAAATATTAATATATTTCTTAATTTATCTATATGCATTTCGTTTGTAGTTCTCCATTAACTTAACTACCCTCTCTGCATTGTCATTGACCCCCTTAATAAGTCAATTAATTCTTCTGCTTTAATGGAAGCTTTAATTTTATTCCAATTTGCAGGATGTGTTTTAAAAAATTCTGGATCTATTGCAAACAAATTGGTATTTGGTATACTAGAGATAAAATTTAAGTTCAACATTTTCGGGACTTAAATACTTAACTGATTCTGCAATTCCTGGAATGCAACCTTCGATAAATCCTCGCCAACATTTTACAAGTTGTGTATACTATGGAACAAGAGTAAAGAATTGCTAAGTGAAAGTAATACAAAGATTAGATGTATGTACATACATACATACATACATACATATGTATATTGTTGATATAATAATAAAAATTTGTCGAAAAGAATTAACTGCGTGCTCCGGCATTGCAAATTACTTGCGAAACAAAAAAAATTATAGGCCATAGATTTCTTTAGCAAAACAATACGTCTTTGGCTACAGGGGAGCAACAATTCTGCTGGTTTTCTTTGAGCACTGCCTGCGCAAAAATTATGATGCGATTGCTTACTTCCTTTACATGACGGTGTGTTGCTTTGTACTCAACTCTAAAACAAAAAAAATTTAGCTACATGTTTATAAATTTTTCAAAAATGGCAATATTTGAATTTCTAGTTTTGCCAATTCTGTGTTCAAAAACACTTCTCAATATAATCTCATGTATGTAATGTCTACATGTTAAAAATAAAAATGAGTTTTTAAAGAAATTTTCAATAATAGTGCACGTTCTATTTATACGAACAGTATTGACAGATGTTGTGTCAAAAACAAAAGCTTCAACATAGTCTTGAATATCATCACACATGTTATGAAATGATACAACATTTATTTTAATTTTATTGTTGGCAAACAGCCGCTTGTGCGACTGTTCGCTTTTAAGTATATTTATTAACTGTACTGATTTTTATTCTACTTAAATCTAACTTAAACATTCTACTTCTTAAACTAACACATACACAAAGTATGTGTGGGAATGTGCATGATCAGCATAATACATTCTGTATATTCTGATCATGCGGTTATAGCATGGACAAATATTTAAACAATAACAAGAGTGTTATGTTTCACTTGCTGCATGCAGACGGCATGCAGTAGTGGTTAGTCAAACACACTACACCTCCCTTTTTCAGAAAGAATAATCAATACTGAGTTGATTAATTAAAATGTAAAAATTAAAAATATGGGGGTTTAAAATTGTTAGATTAAAAATTAAAGAGATTTAATATTAAAATTATAGGGACATTCTTCCCTTCCCCTTTTAAAAAAAAATTACATCATTATAAAATTATTTCATAATCTTGATTTTATGATTATATCAAAAATAAAAGATTAATTGAATTGTATTAAAATGCTTTACCACAAAATCACATTTTAACCAATACATTCAAAAAAATTTTTATTATATGAAAGATAAAAGATGAATTGAATTGTATTAAAATGCTTTACCACAAAATCACATTTTAACCAATATATTCAAAAAAATTTTAATTGAATCTTTTGATTCTATTTTTATTGACTCTAAATCTTTTTTTGTTTTCGTCCATTAGTTCAACATTGTTATTTTTATCAAGGCCTACTACCTTGTATGGACCTTTATATACATTTTCCAATTTGTGTCCAGCTTCATTGCGGACTAAAACAAGATCATTTATGGCCGCGTTAATTGATTTGGCCTTTTCATTGGAGGTTTGTTGTCTTTCAAGCTTTGCATTTTCAATCATAGATGCTGCTCGGTGTTGAGCTACTTGCAATCTAAATTTAATTTCTTTTTCATAAGCGTCAATATTATAGACTGGATCTATAGTGTTTGTGAATTCTAAGGTAGGTGGCATTTTTCCGAAAACTAGCTCAAACGGGCAATATCCGAGAGCTGTGGATGGAGTTGTATTATAACAATAGATGAAAAATTTTAGCCAATTATCCCAATCAGATTTGTCTGATGATACATAAGATCTTAAATACTCGTTGAATGTTCTGTGAGATCTCCCAACAGTACCGAGTGTCTCATGATGATAGGGAGTAGAGTTTAATTTCTCTATCTTTATTAATTCACATAAATCTTTCAGAACCTGATTCATATCTTCAGTACCCATATCGGTAATTATTTTATTCATAGGACCGTATATCAAAATAAAACCTTCCATAATTGCTTTTGCAACTTCTCTGGATGATTTATTTGGTATGGGAATTGCTACTAAATATTTAGTCAGGTCACACATCATTGTCACAGCGTATTCATTCTGTGAATCTGACCTTGGAAGTGGTCCAATGGTGTCTATTATGACTGTTTCAAACGCTTTTTGAGGATTTGGTGTTAAAACAAAGGATTCTTTGCCTTTGAACGTTGTCTTATTTATTTGACATTCTTTGCATTGCTTGACATACTTTGTGATGTCTCTGGTCATACCTTTCCAATGGTATTGTAGTTGTATTTTCTTTATCATGCGTGTTACTCCTGGATGTCCTCCAGTTATTGGATTATTATGAAATTTTCGCATGATGTTTAATTTCTTTGAATCGGTGGTGACTTTAATTAATTTTGGTGTGGGCCCAATAGTTAAATCAGAATCTTGCAAGATTTCATTAACTTTCTCTTTGAAGGTTTCTATATTTGTTCCTAGGTTATAAAGCGTACTATCATCCAGTGAAGGTCGCAGTGTTGTTAGACCCATATTATCAGCTACTTTTTCAAGCTTTACAAAGAGGTGACATAAGTCTACATTTCTATTTATAACTGTGTCGTTCAACTTAAATTCGGAAAGTACTCGCTTTCCTTTTTTTATTATTATTTTATCTTTAGTAAAATACAATCATGGTATTTTACGGTGCTCTTGGGCATTTATCGCGTCATATACTTTCAAACCAACCGATGTTTTACAATTAGGGTTTGTTATAACTTCTTCTTTAAGTATTCTTGCCTTTCTCACAATATCCCATTCCCCATTCCATTTACAATCAATCTCAAAATTGCTTGCTATAATCAGAATGAGCAGAAGAGAGGCCAAACAAAGACAATTTTAAGGATCACTCGATAGCAATGAAAGCAAACTTAGTCTTACCAAGGATATGATAGTTTGATAGTAGGCAAATATATTCTATTGCAAGGATTTATTTTTGGAAATAAGAGGTCACAAAGTGCACTCTAATGAATTTGTTGAAGTCTATTCAACAAGAAAACAAAAGCAAAATATTGCAAAAATCAAAACATTTTTCTTCACAAATACAGGAAACAATAAATTTGACCAGATGAGTACTACAATGATTAACAATCAAAACAGAACCTGTATTTCAGGATAGTACTGAGTACTAAAATAATATGATAATAATTGAAATAATATAAAATAACATTCCTTAAAATAACAATAAAATTGTTTTTCAATGGAAATTGTATACATCTATACAATATTTCATTCGAATGAGCAATGAGGAGAAAAGAAACTGTTTGATCGCTTATCAAATGATAACAATTTTTGGCACTAACTGTATATATTTATACAATGTATTATTCGTTAGAGTTATGAAAACTCTAAAATTTGTAAGGATTTATTCTGTATATATTTATACAATGTATTATTCGATCGTGTTATGAAAACTCTAAAATTTGTAAGGATTTATTCCCAATTTGTTTCACCATTCGTTTCACTAGACTTTGTCGAGTCCGGAAATGGTACTGAAGTTCTTCACTATTTATTTTTTAAAGATCTTTTGTGAAGTTGGTATAAAGTTGTTAGGAATTGCAGCAAAAGTATTGCAATAATTATTGCTAGATACACTACTGGATATTCAACTTTGACCATTACTTCATTAACAACATTTGCGTTGGGATTTTCTATTTTTGATTCTATGCCTCCCATTATGAAGGAAAGATATTAGAACGATATATTATGGATCAATTTAAAAACAACTATTAGGTTTGCTCAGTAAATGAAGGAAACTTCTCAACTGAATTCAACGAATAAATATAAACTAAGTAAATGAAGAAAATTTCTCCTGAAATTCTGATACAAAATGTGAAATTCTTTGCTTTTACACCTATGTGTTTTAGCTCGGAATTATTTCACCGTTTAAAAAAAGGATTATGAGGATTTGAAATGACTCAAATCAAAAGAAAAAAAAAATCTGGTTTTAAAACTTCTAATCAAGGAAGCTTTATATTTCACGAAGTTATTCCAGAATAATCATAAATCAAAACTTAATTCAACTCAAAATAAACAATTTAATATTCTAAATCTCTTTAACCGGTCAAGTTTGTCCTTCACACAGTTGTTTACATACACAAAATCAAGTTTACAATTGTTTTACTTATAGTTAAGTTTACACAACTGTATGAGTATTAGTATGTCCTTTTTTATGTCATAGGTCGTATTAGTTTAAAAAAAAAAAATTGGTATATATGCCTAAGTTTCAGCACTCTGTATACTCTGTATACCGAGGACCGGTCATCAGACATATATCGATTAGAACCAATTACTGATCGAAACGGTTACCCTTATATAGTAGAATATCTAGGCGCATGGTAGTGCGCCAGGCCAAGTTCGGCCACACAGTGTGTATATTTACACGAAACAGTTCGAGCTGTTTTTACCCCCCTCATAACTTTGCTCCTCTTGATCATAATACAATGAAACTTGAAACATAAGTTCTCCCCACAGAATTGACCTCACAGGTTAAATTTTAAAGTTCTACCGTAGAAGCTTCCCGAGATATTAAGGTGTGAAACGTCCATATTTTAGTACATACTCACTGACTCATCAATATTATTGGGCACTTCCAGTATAGCTAGAAAGCTGAAATTTGGTACACAGGTAGGTCTTGGTGAGAAAATAACCAGAAAAATCTGAAAACGGGCACTTTCCTCCCAGGGGGGACCTGAGTGCCCCTTCTTTGTATGGGGCATTTCCAGTATAGCTAGAAAGCTGAAATTT
The DNA here is from genome assembly GCA_947311025.1 of Lypha dubia. Classification (NCBI taxonomy): domain Eukaryota; kingdom Metazoa; phylum Arthropoda; class Insecta; order Diptera; family Tachinidae; genus Lypha; species Lypha dubia. The sequence goes on along the minus strand of OX371260.1, from coordinate 85,632,520 downwards.
GGTACACAGGTAGGTCTTGGCGAGAAAATAACCAGAAAAATCTGAAAACGGGCACTTTCCTTCCAGGGGGACCTGAGTGCCCCTTCTTTATATGGGGTACCTCTAGTATAGCTAGAAAGCTGAAATTCGGTACACAGGTAGGTCTTGGTGAGAAAATAAGCAGAAAAATCTGAAAACGGGCACTTTTCATCTGGGGGGACAATCATTCCCCTTCTTTGTATGGGGCACTTCTAGTAGAGATAGAAAGCTGAAATTTGGTACACAGGCAGGTAGTGATGAGAAATTACCGAAAATGATTTTTTAACGGGCACTTTTCATCTGGGGGGACAATCATGCCCATTTTTGTATTGGGCACTTCTAGTTGACCTAGAAAGCTTAAATTTCGTACACAGGTATGTCCTGCAGAGAAATTAACAAAAATAAGATTTAAACGGGCACTCTTTACCTGGGGGGACTTGGGTGCCTTTATTTGTATGGGGCCTTTCCAGTATAGCTAGAAAGCTGAAATTTGAAATATTTATACGAAAACAACTTAGAAAAAAGAAGTGAGATCCACCTGTAAGCTTGGCAAAAATTTTTTGCCTTTCTAATATGGAAAGAATTCTTTGAAAAATTTTGCCAAGCTTATGGTTGCCTAGAAATGAGATGGAATTGTACCTATCAAGAACTTGGTCCTTATTTTGATCTCAGTACTTTTTACGGCCGAAACTTTTTGGATACGAACTTGGCCTTATTTTCACATTTATGTTGTTGTGTGGATATATATCAACTGGAGGGACTCGTGAGTTTCTCAGTGACATACATATTAGTTATAATTTTATTTAATTTATTTTTGTATTATCGACTGTAGGGACTCGTAAGTATCTCAGCGATAAATCTTATATATATATTTTCTTTAAAGCGAAAATAAAAGACAAAACGCAACTTTATATTTTTTTTTGAGAAAAATTATTACTTTATTCAAAAATATATGTATGTATATTTAAATCAAATTTAAATTGAGAGGAAAAAAAAAATTATTACACTATTCAAAAATATATGTATGTATATTTAAATTAAAAGATTAAACATAGAGCACAAAATTATACTTAGTTAAGGATGTAATCACTGTTAGCAATCTCGGCATTTATGACTCCATTGATGTTTTCATCTTTATTACCATCAACTTCCATTCATTGATTTGCTCGTTGCTGCGATATGGAGCAGGATACAATTGCTTGAGATGTTGCTCTTGCTGCTGTTGCATTATCAAAAACGATTTCACTGAAGTGAACACAATTCATTTGCAGTGTCTGTGCCTTCATTTGGTGGACTATATTTGGATGTGTGGCATGGTCGTGTTTGTTGGGGTTTTATTTTCACAATTGTTACTAGAAACTTGACTCATGATTTCAGAGAGGATTTTAGGTACTATTTAATTTTATGTACTTTCGTCTTCTTTTTTTATTTTATTATTATTATTTGAAAAAAATTACTTTTTAATTTTAATTTAATTTTTTAATTAACTTTTTTTTTAAAGTCTTTTTAATATGAAACTCAATAAAACTGGCTAGGATCGCCATGTTATGAAATGATACAACATTTATTTTAATTTTATTGTTGGCAAACAGCCGCTTGTGCGACTGTTCGCTTTTAAGTATATTTATTAACTGTACTGATTTTTATTCTACATCTTAAATCTAACTTAAACATTCTACTTCTTAAACTAACACATACACAAAGTATGTGTGGGAATGTGCATGATCAGCACAATACATTCTGTATATTCTGATCATGCGGTTATAGCATGGACAAATATTTAAACAATAACAAGAGTGTTATGTTTCACTTGCTGCATGCAGACGGCATGCAGTAGTGGTTACTCAAACACACTAAACACATGCTATTGCCTGTTTCTACCCGGTCCCACTATCCAAAACTGGGACTTAAAGCAGTTATTCTGCTCACCCGCTTGAAATAATTAATGGCAGCCGGTACAGTTTGGGGCTCGCAGTTAAAGCAGGCAGTAGTTTCCCATCCCAATGCAAGCACATGGCTTTTAATTTGCTTATATCAATCTGCTTTTTATGCTAAAAAATAGTTGTTGGCGACATTTTTCCTATGCTCTGCGCGTTTTGGAATCATAACTTCTACTAAACAACTTATTTTTGGTTGTGCTTCTATAGGCCTTTCTATTTCGTGTTTCATAAAGTACAAAAATTCGTTGTTAAATATATGTAGGTAATATTATATATAAATATATATGCATATACATACATATATAAATATTTGAAAAAGTAGCTCAAAGCTATCATTTCTGTGGACTGGAATGTCCGTTACTGATCTATCCTCCATTAACTAAATATTCACCCATATCGTGAATAATTTTTGTCTCGTAATATTTTCACGTATTTTTAATCATGAAAAACTCCCATGAAAAAAGTTTATTCAGCACAGAATAACAACGTGAAAAAATGTTCACTGAAACAAATTCCCCTAATCGTGAATGATTTTTTTTCCGCGACTTTTTTCACTTTTCCCTTTAATTTATTCACTTTATTTTTGAAGGGGAACATAACAGAACATGTGTGTAGTTCTTCTTATAATTCGAATATTAAAGCTTATAAAGTTTATGTTAATGAAGAGATCTGATAATAAGGCACAAACTATTGTATTGTTAAGCACAGAGATAAAGTATTTATACCGAATATTTCTGCTGATATTGTCGAACTGCCACCAGTCGTCTCTTTACCAGAAATACCGCTGAGATTTAACATGGCGGAGATTGAAAATACTATTACTAGTCTTAACACCAGAAAAGCCCCAGGTTTCGACAAAATAAGCAACAAAATGCATCAAGAATTGCCTTTCATTGCAAAAAGAATAATACTATTCATTTTTAATTGTGTTTTACGGCTGCAATACTACCCGGCAGAATGGAAGGTTTCAATGATTACTATGATACCAAAGCGCGGCAAGCATCATACGAAGGTTGAATCCTATCGGCACGCTGATGCCTATAGTGAGTAGTAATGGATGCATTCCAGATCATCAATTCGGTTTTCGCAGAAAACATAGAACAATTGAACAAACTCACAGACTTTGAATGTTGTTAGAGAAACTTTTGAAAAAAATATTGCTCTGCGCTCTCTATAGATGTTTCTCAAGCCTTCGATAAAGTATTGCACGAAAGTCTTATCAACAAACTAACACAATATCTACCAGCAAACATCGTAAAGCTTTTAAAAAGCTATTTAATGGAACGCAAATTTGTAGTTAGGGAAGGTAATTTTTTAAGCCCTCCGCAGTCGATTGAAGCCGGAGTCCCTCAAGCCAGTATCTTCGGTCCATTACTTTACTTAATATATGCCTCTGACTTACCGTTAATAATACCACCTATACAAATTAACACCGAGACCATACCGCAACACACTGTTGTCAAATATCTAGGCATTCATCTTGATCGTCGTTTATCACGGATATCGCATATAGACGCAAAGTTAACACAAATGAAATTAAAAGCAGCCCAAATGCATTAGCTTATTGGACGAAATTCTATACTAAGCCTACACTGTAAACTTCTATTATACAACGCGATCCTGAAACCAGTATAGTCCTATGGAATCCAGTTATGGGGCACTGCCTCAGCATCAAATGTCGAAAAAATTCAAAGGCGAGAGAATGTAATTCTACGTACAATTACAGCAGCCCCCTGGTATGTCAGAAATCATCGAATTCATAAAGATCTAGATGTTCCGTTGGTGAAGACAGTATTTTAAAAAAATGCTAAATAATATATAAAAAACTTGAGGTGCACCCAAATGTACTTGCACGCAATATTCTATATTATAGAGGCCACACCCGGCTGAAAAGGAGGGATACTCTTCTTCTCAACCGCACACGAGAGATGAAAAACAACATAAATTAACCGTTGAAATTAAAAATTTTGTTTAGCATTGGCTAAACTTATATTTAATATTTTTAGATTTAAGATTTGAAATTGATAATTTAGAGAGTAAATAAAAACTTAGTAGCTGTCAAGTTTCCATTACCACGTATAGACCATATACTCGACCAATTGGGTAGAGCTAATCTTTTCTCTTGCCTTGACTTAATGTCAGGTTTTCATCAAATAAAACTAGACAAAAATTCTAGAGATATTACATCCTTTTCTACAGAAAAAGGATCCTTCCGTTTTAACAGATTACCATATGGTATAAAAATTGCCCCAAACTCATTTCAACGAATGATGTCATCATTATCACCAACACAAGCTTTCGTATACATGGACGATTTGATTGTGATTGGTTGCTCCACAGATTAAATGTTACGTAATCTCAAAGACGTATTAAGTTTGTGTAGAAATTATAATCTTAAATTGCATCCTGACAAATGCTTATTCTTTTAACGTGAAGTGACGTTCCGTGGTCACAAATGCACTGACAAAGGTATTTTACCTGACGACAGTAAATTTTCTATAATTGATAAATATCCTACACCAAAAAATTGTGATGAAGCTAGAAGCTTCGAAGCAATAAGTTAGCAATAGAGCAGGAAATAACTGCAATACATTGGGCTCTAAAATACTATAGGCCATATGTTTATGGAAGAAAATTTGTGATCAAAAGTGACCACAAACCGCTCCAATACCTTCATCAAAGCTAATGCGGATGAGATTGGATTTGGAAGAGTATGATTTTTTAATCGACAATTTTAGGGGTAAAGAAAATACAGTGGCAGAAGCGCTGTCATGAAAAGACTTTCAAGATATAAAAGACACAGAGATCAATAAGATATTGAAGGTAACAACAGGAATTCAGTCAAAAAATAGTTGCAATAATGAGTTTAAAACAAACCAAAATTGTAAAACATCGTTTGTTTAAAAGTATATGAGGCGATAACTGCCCGAGAGCACCGTAATATACCAAGATTGTATATTACTAAAAATGAAATAATAAAAAAAGAGGAAAGCGAGTACTTTCCGAATTTGAGTTGAACGACACAGTTATAAAAAGATTTGTAGACTTAGGTCACCTCTTTCTAAAGCTTGAAAAAGTAGCTGATAACATGAGTCTAACAACACTGCGACTTTCACTAGATGATAGTACGCTTTATAACCTAGGAAAAATTATAGTAACCTTTAAAGAGAAAGGTAATGAAATCTTGCAAGATTCTGATTTAACTATTGGGCCCACACCAAAATTAATTAAAGTCACCACCGATTCGAAAATTTCATAATAACCCAATAACTGGAGAACATCCACCCATGGTAAAGAAAATACAACTACAATACCATTGGAGAGGTATGACCAGAGACATCGCGTAATATGTCAAGCAATGCAAAGAATGTCAATTATATCAGACAACGTTTAAGGGCAAAGAATCCTTTGTTTTAACACCAACTCCTCTGAAAGCGTTTGAAAAGGTCATATTAGACACTATTGGACCACTTTCAAGGTCAGATTCACAGAATGAATACGCTGTGACAATGATGTGTGATTTGACTAAGTATTAAGTTGCAATTCCCATACCAAATAAATCATCCAGAGAAGTTGCGAAAGCAATTATGGAAGGTTTTATTTTAATATATGGTCCAATGAATAAGATAATTACCAATATGGGTACTGAATATATGAACCAAGTACTAAAAGAATTGTGTGAATTAATGAAGATAGAGAAATTAAACTCTACTCCCTATCATCATGAGACACTGGGTAATGTTGAGCGATCTCACAGAACATTCAACGAGTATTTAAGATCTTCTGTATCATCAGATAAATCTGATTGTGATAATTGGCTTAAAGTTATCATATATTTATTAGAATGTTTATTTAAGCAATAGGTATGTATTGTTGTTTATATTTATATTTATATTCGATATTTCGCCAACAATTTGTTAGCATCCTCAGGAAAATTTTATAAATTATTTGAAACTTTAATATTGATTTGTGTATTGGGTGTCATAAAATTTTTTCAATAATTTTTTATAAAAAAAGTCTAGGAAAATTTAACTACACTATATAAAATGGTTTTTGTATGAAATGCCACAAAATTTTTTTCCAAATTTTAACATAAAAAATTATTGAAAATGAGTTAAGTATTGGATAGATATAAAATTTTTAACATAGAAAAAATTATTAAAAATTTTATGTTATAAAAATAGTTTTAAAAAAATTAACATTAAAATGCATAGTATGTATCTAGGCTGTTTTTCAAATATTGTTATGTTCATTTATATATTGTTATAAAACAACTCCATCCACAGCTCAGGGATATTGCCCGTTGGAACTGGTTTTCGGAAAAATTCCACCTACTTTAGAATTCACAAACACTACAGATCCAGTCTATAATATTGACGCTTATGAGAAAGAAATCAAATTTATATTGTAAGTAGCTCAACGTCGAGCAGCAAAATGTGAATCTTGAAAGACAAAAGATCTCCAGTGAAAAGGCCAAATCAACTAACACGGCCATAAATGATCTCGTTTTAGTCCGCAATGAAGCTGGACATAAATTAGAAACAGTATATAAAGGTTTATACAAGGAAATAAGCCTTGATGAATATAACAATGTTGAACTAATGGACGAAAACAAAAAAAAAAAAAGATTTAAAGTCCACAAAAATGGAATCAAAAGATTCAACTAACAAATTAAAAAAAAAAGTATAAAATACATTCATACTCGTATAGTGGTTTTATTGTATAGCATTTTAATACAATTCAATTTAATCGAAGAATAATCATATATTGAAACATCTTACACGACTCTATCCTAATAATCCTAAATTTAAATTAAGAAATAATTTTATAATAAAGTAATTTACTTACAAAAAAAAAATATAAATTATATTCATAGAAAGTAAATTAAAAAAATACAAAAATTAATAATATTCTGAGCGTTACTAATGTTTTTGCTATATATAAGAATATAAAATTTTTTTTTTTTAATCTTAACATTTTCTTTTTATCCTTTTTCAAAATCCCTTTTCAAAATCCCTATGATTTTTAATTTTACAATTTTTTTATTACTAGTAAGAATAATCAACTTAGTATTGATTATTCTTACTAATCTTCGGTCTTTTACTTTTTTTAATATATGACTCTGAGTTACCGTTAAGCAGTAACATTCACACTTTTGCTGATGATACAGCTTTTCTAAGCGTTCATGAAAATCCTGTTGAAGCTTCCCGGAATTTGCAAGGGAACGTATCAAAACTGGAAACATGGCTTAAACAATGGCGTAATAAAGTTAACGAGCAGAAATGTGTACACGTCAATTTTACGTTGCGCAAGGAAACATTCCCGCCTATAAAAATCATCACCGAGACTATACTGCAACACACTGAAGTAAAATATCTAGGCGTTTATCTTGATCGTCGTTTAAATGGAAATCGCACATAGACGCAAAGTTTATCCAAATGAAATAAAAAACTAGACTGCAATTTCAAAATACGCGAGAAATTATATTAAAAAACTTGAGTTGTACCCAAATCCACTTGCGTGCAATATTCTACATTATAGAGGAAAAGGAGGGATACTGATGATGTAAGAGAAGTTTGCAATCTATTGTGTTTTTTTATATTGGAGAGTACTTTACTTTTTTCTTGTTGTAGTTTTCTTATGACCGGGTTAACAAATTTTTCGATTGGATTAGTTTTGTCGCATTTTGGGACAGATTTTTCTATGCTGCTAGTGATTAGATTGTCCAATCTCTGTAAGTAGACATCTATTTCAGGATTGGAAAGATTTCTATCATTATGCGCAACTTTAAAACTATCTAGTGCTCTCACGTTGTTATTATTAAATTGTTTCCAATTGGTTTTTTTGAAATTAAAAAAGATTAAACTGAAATAATAAGAAAAATCATTAATGATAACTTTACATTAGAAGTGAACAAACATTATGAAAATAAGCTATCAAAATTTAGTAATCGAAACTCAGACATTATGTTTAGGGAAATCAAAAAGCAATTTAAGATATCTTCATTAAACATTAATACTATTAGAGTTCCTCGAAGAGAGAAATCATTATTAAGAAATGTTGATGTTAATATAAATGATTTAGAGGTAGAAGAAGGTGAATACAAAGTGGATGATCAAGACCAAATACTAAACGTAATTGGTTCTTATCTTGAATCAATTCACTCGTATAAAGTCGTTGATCCAAGTAATAATTTACAATTAGATATAAACGAAAGCTTTTCAGGGTTCTTATGCACAAAATCGGAATATGAAGATAACCATTCAACAATTACAATATTTAGTAAAAACAAAAAAGCAAAAAAGCTTTACGATATCGAAGCCGATGACTACTTTGTCAAATTAGATTCATTGACATACATTTTTAAGCATTTAAACAACAAATTATCTTTTGGTATAGATAAAATACCCAATATCATTTTAAAACATATTCCTAAAGAATTGATAAGTGAATATTGTACAATTTTCAACAATATTTTAAACAATTCTTATTTTCCCCGTGCGTGGAAAACCGCTAAAACTATCGTAATACCAAAAAAGTATAAGGACCCAAGTATTTTAACAAATTTGCGGCCAATAAGTTTACTTCCAAATATAAGCAAAGTCTTTGAAGCCTGCATCAACAACAATTTACTTAAATTTTGCGAAAAACAAAATCTTATCGCCGAAAGGCAATTTGGTTTTAAATATAAACATGCAACTACTCATGCAATTCACTTACTAGTATCTAATATTCATTGGAACTGGAACAGAGCACTATATACTGGAGCTTGTCTCATAGATTTTGAAAAGGCATTTGATAATGTTTGGATTCCGGGTCTGATTTATAAACTTGAAAAATACAATATGCCCCTTCACTTCAGAATACTTATACATAATATGTTAAATGAAAAATCATTTATAGTGAGTAATAACGATAAGATGAGTACTAAAACATTTGGTATTGTTAGTGGGTTACAACAGGGTATGGTTAACTCGCCAATTCTTTTCAATATATATTAACACGAACTATTGTACAAAATGGAAAATATAATCGCTTTCGCAGAAAATTTAATAATTTATCATGCTGATTGAGTTGAGAAAAAATTGCACAGTTGAGAAAATAAATAATAATCTTCAAAGCCATTTTAGAACAGTTGAAAAGTATGTCTCTGACTGGAAATTAAAGATCAATCTAAGCAAATGTGAATCGATTCTTTTTACACTCCCAACCAATAAATGCAACTTTAATATTAAAAAAAATTGGAAATCATTTGGTATTAAATCTAATATTAATATTGAAATTCCAAACAAGGAACTAGTTAAATATCTCGGAGTGAACATGGACAATTTTCTATATTTTAATAAACATATTCAAATACTAGTAGAAAAAGCAAAACATGATTTTTTTATGTACAAGAAACTTTTTTATTCAACATATATATTACCAAGGATAAAAGTGATTTTATATCAAACTCTCATTAGACCTATATTAACGTATGGTTGCCCTATATGGTTTAACGTATCCCCATTATATATGGAAAGATATCGTGTTTTTGAACGCAAATGTATTAGAGCTTGTGTTTCACTGTTTAGAACACCTGATAGTAATTACACTAAATATGTATCCAATTTAAAATTATACGATGTTGCAAAATTAAATAGAATTGATAATTTCATTATTCTTTTAATAAGAAACCATGTCTTAAAAAGTACTTTGTGTGACCAAAATAATCTAATATTGGCTTTATATTAGTGTAGTGATAAATATGTAATTGCATGCTTAATAAGTGGGTACGTACCCCCCGAAGCCTTTGTCTATCTAGATAAAAAAGGGTATATCCAAAACAACAGTGGTACTCCCATACTGTATCACATTTATAGAAGAGCAAATATAAAAAATATATATGATAATCAATTAACTATAGAAAATAACAGATTTAATACAGCTATTTTTTCTAAAGATAAAAATGCACTTCCTAATGTAAACATTAGTAAGTGTTTACGCGCGGATGGTAACCCTATGCGGTACCGAATATTTGAAATACGAACAACGCTAAAAAGAAATACGGCAAGAGACTTGTTGAATAAAACATTCGAGCACAGTTGATAGATGACAGTTGAACCAGTAGGAGAAACAAGAAAACCAAAAAAAAAACCAAGTGAAAATAAAACTAAAAATTGTTAATATAAAACCTAAAACAGAAAATATAAAAACACAAATTTATTAAAGAAAAGAACAAATAAATAAAACATCTGTTCTATGAGGTGATAGTGATATCTTTATTTGTGAACTTTTCATGGCATAGTGTTTTATTGAGCGTTAAAAATAATATTAAATAAAAGGATAAAACCAACACCATACAATAATAACAACATAAGAATAAAAATATATAAAACAATTGTTAATCACTAAACTAATTTATGAATACACAAAAAAACATAATTAAAAGCTACATACAAGAAAAACCAAAGCAAATAAAGCCTTTCATTTGACATTCGCATATTAATCATTAGGCTGGTGAAGAAAAGCAAGTGATAAAAATATCATTAAAACCAGAGACCAAAAAACTCATTAGAAGAATTCATCAACCCCCTTTCCCCCCAAAAATTCTGATCCTTCGAGCCGGATCACAGGAGCTGTGACCACATTCCCGGAACCACCCATGAGTACAATATAAAATCTGTAAGTACACGCCTTTTGTTTATACACATTATAAAATCAATCCCCCCGTACTTACGACGCTGTATGAACAACGTTCATACACACGTTCAAAATTTAATCAAATACATACCTACCTATTATTGAAAAAAAAAATTACGGAAATTGTCTAAAAAATTACTACGGTCTTGGTCCAGAACTGTACCAGATTTTACACATATATGTATGTATATAAAGGTTCGAAGAAAATCTTACATACATACATACCGGTCAACTGTACAAAATACGTTATATATTCATATATATAAAATTCCGCAAATCTGCTTTCTACATAAGTACATACAGTTACAGACATACATACATATGTACATGCCTAATGTTGCTGAAAAATAAAGTTCAAAAAAAAATAAAGTTGAAAAAAAATTCCTCAAATCTGCTTTCTACATACATACAGTTACAGACATACATACATATGTACATGCCTAATGTTGCTGAAAAATAAAGTTCAAACAAATAAAGTTGAAGAAAAATTCCTCAAAGCTGTTTTTTACATACATACATATAGTCACAGACATACATACATATGTACATGCCTACTGTTGCTGAAAAATAAAGTCGAAGAAATAAATAAGAAGAGACGGTGCTAAGTACGTACATACATATACATATACATATAAATATATATTCGTGCCGATAGCAACGCGACGAATATAGATAAGTTAAGTTTTTTTTTGCTGACATTCCTCTGCAAATCTTGTCCGTCGGTACGAAAATACACGAGTTTTAATTAATGCCCAATTAAAACAACTTTTCAACATAAACCCCCTCCCCAAGGAAACTGGCCCACATATTTGTCGACTGCAACGAGTAATAAATGATTGCGTTACAAATCTGAAGCTTCTGAAGGTAGACACAAATAATTGGGACCCAATATTTGTTTATGTGTGCTCTACATGTCTGCCAGATACCACTCTTCATTTATGGGAACATTCTCTGCCCCACAATACCGAGTTACCAAGCTGGAAGGAAATGGATGCTTTTCTGACCTCCCGGTTTCAGACGCTAGAATCTGTTGCGGATATTCACTCCACATTTACGCCGACCCATAAAAATATTTCTAGCCCCCCTAAACAAACTTCGCTTCGAAAACAAGGCCCTACTGAGCAACGCAAGCTTAACAGTTACAATAATAATCTATCAAATGAGAACACAGGAAATTGCCCTCTTTGCTCACAGGCGCATACCATCCGGCTTTGCCCATCATTTCTCAAGATGCCATTAGCCGAACGTACCAATATTGTGAGAAGTCGAAAACTTTGCATGAATTGTATGGGAACTTCCCATGATTACCGAAGATGCAAAAGTCGTTTTATGTGTAATATTTGCAAGAAAAATCACCATTCCTTATTACACCGTTTTGAAGTTAACACATCTACACCGCGAAATAATACAGGCAACAACCCCCCATCTAACACCCCATTTTCTCATAACTCTAACAATCAGAATTGGTTGAAACCCCCTTCACAGAACGTAAGTGTCACCCCTTCCACGTCAAGGGAGGCCGTAGACTACCACTTACAGTCATATTCGTCTCGCATACCGTCGGAATCACGTTCTGTTGTACTGGGCACCGCCCTAGTGAATGTCCATGTAAACGACATCATATATACTGTCCGAGCGCTGATAGATTCAGCATCAGAAGCTACCTTTGTGTCTCAAAGACTTCAAAGAAAACTAAGTATACCTATCAGGTCTTCTCAAGCCGAAGTACGAGGGTTGAACGGCGCCTTAACTGCAACATCCAATCATCTGTGCCATATAAAAATTGGCTCCCCCCTAGATCACACTTTTGATATGTCTGCTGATGCGTTCGTCGTCAACAAACTAACAAGTTCGTTGCCATGTTATCCTAAATCCGTTCTAAGACAAAACAATTTATCTCACCTTCAAATGGCCGATACCTATCAACAAAAAACCGCCGAAATAGACCTCCTGCTCGGCGGCGATGTTTACCCAAAAATAATTCAGGACGGTTTACAATGGAACAACGATCAATCTCTGGTTGCGCAAAAAACTGTATTCGGTTGGATAATCACCGGCCGCGTCAAATCTGATTCAAACGAATCTCCCATTCTCTCTTTTTACAATGAGCTCGGCCTCGCCGACCAATTGCGACGCTTTTGGGAGCTGGAAGATATCCCAAAGGTTCCCAAACCATCCCCAGAAGATGTTTACTGTGAACAGCTATATCGAAACACAACGCATAAGGACGTTGATGGACGTTTTGTTGTATCTCTCCCGTTTAGACGAGAATTCCCCGAAAATTTAAGCATAGGCCAATCCCGTCATATAGCTTTGTCTCAGTTTCTCCGAAATGAGACAAAACTGTCAAAAACCCCCGAACTCAAGTCCGAATATGATCGTGTGATAACCGAATATTCGTTTTTGGGTCATATGACAAAAATAAGCCCCGAAATTAGTACCAACAATGCGTACTATTTACCCCATCATGCTGTGATAAAACCAGACAGCACCACTACCAAACTGCGCGTAGTGTTCAACGCCTCGAGTCCCTCCTCCAACGGAATCAGCCTTAACGATCTCTTATACCCAGGCCCAATTTTACAAGCTGATCTGACCATTCTCGTTTTAAGGTGGAGACTCTTCCGGTATGTTTTTAATGCGGACATTGAGAAAATGTACCGCCAAATTCGCATTCATCCCTCTCATGCACGATTCCAGCGAATTATCTTTCGAGAATCCCCTGCAGACCAGCCTCTCGATTATGAACTAAACACCGTTACATTTGGTGTAAACGCTGCGCCTTATTTAGCAATCAGGACTCTGCTAGAAATCGCCAAAGAGTCTGAAGCCAACTTTCCCCATATTGCGGATATTTTAAAGAATTATATGTACGTTGACGATGTACTGGCAGGGGCCCATTCACTTTCAGTGGCTTTAAAAGCCCGGGATGACCTGATCATGGTACTACAATCTGCTGGACTTGTGCTCCGAAAATGGACTGCGAATAATGACCAATTACTTAAGGATCTTCCATCAAATCATCTGCTCGGCGATGAATTTTTAAAGCTGACCGACTCAAGCGTCACAAAAACCCTGGGTCTTCGTTGGAACGCCGGAAATGATTATTTCTATTCCAACTTAAAAATATCCCTGATCGAAATAAAACAACAAAAAGATCAATCCTATCCGAAATCGCAAAGCTATTTGACCCTGCCGGTTGGCTAGCCCCCAAAATCATTGTGGCAAAAATGATCATGCAACAAGTCTGGAAAGATGGCACTGATTGGGACGAGGATCTACAATACCCCACTTTACAAAGATGGTACGAGTTTGTGGATGACTATCCCGTGATAGAAAATATTAAAATCCCCCGCTTTATACATTTTGACCCTGCATATTCGAGTGAGCTTCACGGATTCTGTGACGCATCAGAAAAGGATTATGCAGCGACTCTGTACCTTCGCTCTGAATTCAATGGAGTTATTACCTCGCACCTTCTGGTGGCCAAGACAAAAGTTGCCCCCGTAAAATTTGTTTCCCTACCACGCAAATAATTGTGTGGAGCTGAACTATTAGCCACTATGACTGAATCTATCCAAAATGAACTTAATCTCAGAGATCCCAAACTTTTTCTATGGACCGATTCCACCATCGTTTTGGCATGGTTGAGAAAACCCCCTCACAAATAGAAAACATTTGTAGAAAATAGAATATCATCTATCATCGAAAATGTAGGAAGTGAGCCCTGGTCCCACGTTGAGTCCAAAAGCAACTCAGCAGACTTAGCCTCACGCGGTCTTACTGTAGCGCAACTATTAGCAAACGATTTATGGTGGCACGGACCGCCGTGGTTAAACCGTCCTCATTCCGAATGGCCTTCACGAAATGTTGATTTTTCCACCAACGAAGAAGCCAAAACCATCAAAGTTCTAGCTACAACCGTGGAAACCGATATCCTACAAGATTTTTCTGATCTCGCGCGTGCATTACGAGTAATGTGCTACGTAATGCGTTTTTATGTTCGACTGAAAAAGTGTCAGACTCCTGAAAATCAAGTTTCAAAAGAACTATCATCCGCAGAGATTAACCTTGTCAAACACCGTTTGATAATCGCCAGTCAAAGATTTCACTTTTCTGAAGAGTATGATCAGCTCGCAGACGGCCTGTCGCTGTCTTGAAAAAGTCGATTGTTAACTTTTAACCCTTACTTAGATTCCAACGGAATCATGAGGATAAATGGCCGATTGGTAAACTCCCCTACGCTCACACATGAAAGATATCCCATTTTATTGCCTTATCATGCCTGTTTCACAAAATTATTATTAAACTATCTTCATAAATACTCATTGCATGGTCAGAATTCGCTTCTATATCGACTCATGCGATCACATTACTATGTGCCACGGCTCAAAACACTTATCAAAACCACCACAGCCAAATGCCTGATTTGCGTTAAGCAAAAACGCCTCACTGGCCAACAAATTATGGCTGCACTACCCCCAGAACGCGTCAATCTATCGCGTCCGTTTTATACTACAGGGCCAGCAACCTTTCGACCAAAAATCGTATGCTGGACGAGGATGTAAAATTACCAAAGGATATGTCCTTGTATTCATATGTTTCGCCACGAAAGCAATTCATTTAGAAGGTACCAGCGAAATTTCAACACAAGCTTTCCTAGCAGCTTTCGCTCGTTTTTTCTCGCGCCGAGGGACCCCCCACGCCATGTATTCCGATAACGGCACGGCTTTCGTAGGCGCCTCAAACATCCTCAATAAGGAGAAATCTAATTTTCTAACCTTGGTTCGCAAAGGTCTTTTGACGCAGAACAATCTGGCCCCCGTCGAATGGCATTTTATTCCTCCAGGTGCTCCGCATATGGGCGGACTCTGGGAGGCAGGCGTGAAAAGTTTCAAGTCGCACTTCAAAAAGCTCTGTCACAGCCAAAGCTTCACATTCGAAGAGTTCAGCACCATGCTGGCCCGAATTGAAGCATGTCTAAATTCCAGACCCCTCACCGCCATGAACCATGACCCCAACAACCTGTGTGCGCTAACACCAGGCCACTTTCTGATAGGCGCTCCGCTCATATCACCCCCTGAGCCCGACTTGACCACTCATTCATTGAGTTACGTTAATCGTTGGCAAAAACTGAAAATTCTTCACCATCAACTAGCCAGAAGATGGAAAGAAGAATACCTAACCGAGCTCCATAAACGAACTAGATGGAAATTCCCGAACAAAAACTATGCGGTCGACGACCTCGTTATTATCCGCCAAGATAATCTACCCCCCACGCAATGGCGACTAGGACGAATCGAAAAGGTCTTTCTCGGCTCTGACAACCGTGTACGAGTCGCAGAAATACGGACTGCTAACGGCACTGTGACACGACCTATTACCAAACTTGTTCTCCTCCCCCAACCATAACTACAATAATTAAACCCTATTTTTTATCCCTTTGAGTCATCATGTCTAGTCGCAGACATCGCCGTTCTTCCACCATCGAAAGATATCCGTCTAAGCAGCCATAAAAAAGGAATCAATCTAATCATTATGACTGCCGGCTCTGTAAACAAAACCATCCTCTCCGGAAGTGTAACCGATTCAACAAGATGAACGTATCAGAAAGATTACGTATCGTTAAGCGTTTTCAGTATTGCGAAAACTGTCTGGCCCATTCACATCCAATCTCTAAATGTGTTAACAACTCCCGTTGCAAACACTGTGGCTCCAAACATCACACCTTGCTCCATTGCCATGAACGCCTCCAGAACACTAACAACGGCGGCATTCAATTTTGCATGAACGGTTCCGCAACTATTATACCAACCGTCATCATTTCTATTAAACTTGATGGTGAATAGAGTAAGGTACGAGGAGTGCTGAATCCCTGTGTGGGAGCAAGCTCCATTGCCACATTTCTGGTGGACCGGTACAAAATTCCGACCGAAACCCACGACGACAAGCAATGGTGTGTGATTTCTTTTCGATCACGTTTTGAAGACGGACCTACGTTCTCCTTAACAGCTAGAGTCAGCAAAAGTTTGCCGACACTGCAATCAAGAAAAAGCCTCGATGACAGAGTATCGGATCAATATCAAAATCTCCGTCTCGCTGATCCTGATTTTTTCATCAACGGAGCTATCAACATCGTCCCGGGGGCCGATATCTACCCGCAATTAATACGGCCACGCATTCAACCGTCTTCACTTACCTCACCTATGGCGCAAGACACCCTACTAGGATGGGTAATCATCGGCAAGTTCGGCCTCTGAATAAATCGAAACACCATGACTAGTATCTAAAGAAGTTAATCCTGAAATCCTTTTACACTGCAATTATACTTATCCCTTTACAATGAAATTATACTTATCTTTTTATGCTGAAATTGTACTTACCTTTTTGCATACTGAAATTATACTTACCCTCTTAAACTGAAATTATACTTACCCTCTTAAACTGAAATTATACTTACCCTCTTAAACTGAAATTATACTTACCCTCTTAAACTGAAATTATACTTACCCTTTTTATACTGAAACTTATAAATCAATTTATATTTGAAATTATACTTATACACAATTATTTATATTTTCTATTAAAATTTTAATTGCCAATTTGTATATACTTACCAATTGTTATATTGAATCATACTCCCTTATCGTTACACTAAACTTACACTTACCTATTGTAAATGAATTTTATAAAAACAGTTGGTTCTTTTTTTTCTCTCTGCACTATCGACCTGCATAGTTTCATCCTCACCTTTTGGTCGTACCTCGACCTTTTGCTTTACTTGCAGTATAGCAAGGGGGCCGGGATGCTTACGCGCGGATGGTAACCCTATGCGGTACCGAATATTTGAAATACGAACAACGCTAAAAAGAAATACGGCAAGAGACTTGTTGAATAAAACATTCGAGCACAGTTGATAGATGACAGTTGAACCAGTAGGAGAAACAAGAAAACCAAAAAAAAAACCAAGTGAAAATAAAACTAAAAATTGTTAATATAAAACCTAAAACAGAAAATATAAAAACACAAATTTATTAAAGAAAAGAACAAATAAATAAAACATCTGTTCTATGAGGTGATAGTGATATCTTTATTTGTGAAATTTTCATGGCATAGTGTTTTATTGAGCGTTAAAAATAATATTAAATAAAAGGATAAACCAACACCATACAATAATAACAACATAAGAATAAAAATATATAAAACAATTGTTAATCACTAAACTAATTTATGAATACACAAAAAAACATAATTAAAAGCTACATAAAAAAAAAACAAAGCAAATAAAGCCTTTCATTTGACATTCGCATATTAATCATTAGGCTGGTGAAGAAAAGCAAGTGATAAAAATATCATTAAAACCTGAGACCAAAAAACTCATTAGAAGAATTCATCAACCCCCTTTCCCCCCAAACAGTAAGTTTTGGTGGCTCACATAATGAAGCCGCTTATTTTTCTTTTTTTACCCTTTGACTTCATATTCTGAATAAAGCAATGTTTTTCATATAAGTTTCATTGCACATTTATAAATCCATAATAATAATATTATTTAATTAGTATTGCAGTGTACAGACGCGTTTTTATAATCGTCACAACTGAATATTAAAAATTTATTGAAAGGAAATTCACAAAAAAAAAATATACAAAAACAAAACATTTATTAAACAGTTATCTTACTGGTTTTATTTAATTTTTTGCTTGTGTGTAAATACATTAATATTTGCATACACCAACTCATAAGTGAACACAAAAAAGAGAACTCTAAATGAGTTCACCTTCTAACAACAACAATAAACCTACAAGCAGTAGGAATGTACAATATATAACTTTGGTTGCTAACGACGACAAAAAAAAATGAAGTAAACAAAAACCTGAATTTAACAGAAAACACAAATACTCGTGCGCGATCATTATCTCTGAACATGTTAAATAGCGATCAAGAAGCAACAACAATTGCACCTATTAGCAAACTTGTCAGCTTAGCTGTACAATCAAACAAACAAACAATAAATACCCAGGTGACCAACGTGCACAAAATTGTAAATGCAGTGAGTGAAAATAGTGATAATAAAATCCAAACTGGTATGGACAGATACATAACCGTGCTAAAAAGGGGAAGAAGTCCCAAATCAGCTGAAATAGCGTCAACGGCGAAAATGCCCAAAGATGGGAAAAATAATATTAAACATTCTGAAAATCGTTTTGCGATTTTGAATGAACAAGTCGATGAAGACACAAGTACAACAAGGTCCACTAAACCACCGCCGATATATTTAAGAGAACAGAACTCTAACTTTTTGGTAAAAAGCCTTATCTCATTAATTGGAGAAAATGAGTTCTATGTTACTCCAATTAAGCATGGCAAAATCAACGAAACTAAAATTCAGGTAACACGAGAAAATAATTACAGGAAAATTGTCTCAGATTTTGAGACTAAAAACAAAAAATTTTATACATATAAACTGAAGAGTACTAAAGGCCTAACAGTAGTTATAAAAGGAATATATTCAAGCGTGGATCCGGAAGAGGTAAAGTCTGGCCTTGAAAATAGTGGCTTCAAAGTGAAAAATGTTTCAAATATTAAAAACAGGGAAAAAATCCCCCAACCTATTTTTAGAGTCGAGCTACAGCCAGGCGACTTGAAAATTAAAAAAAAATTAATCGCACCCAATCTATAGCTTAAAATACTTGATGCATCGAAGAGTTACCGTTAAGATGCCACATAAAAAAACTGGACCTATCCAATGCATGAACTGTCAAGAATTTGGCCATACCAAAACTTATTGCAAGTTGCCTACTGTTTGCGTTCTATGTGGTGAGCTACACAGTACCGCGAACTGCGACAAAATAAAAGGTGACCCCAAGGCAAAAAACTGTGGCAATTGCGGCCGAAATCACACTGCCAACTATAGAGGCTGTCCTCTTTACGCGTTTTTTAAAAATTCGTCGAACAGAAAAACAAATGCTACTCCCGCTCAGCCCAACACTCCTTTAAACTACCCACAGTTACCTCAACCGTCGTCTAGCCATAATCAATACTCAAATGTTTTAAAGTCTAACACGACTCTTACTCAACAAACACCTAATAGTCAATTTTCATACGCTAATATTTTAAAGAGTAACCAGACTCCGGCGCTAAAAACTGTACCAGCTAATGAAGAATCAGGGCATAATTTTATTCGTATTGAAGCCTCGATAGAGATCCTAATACAAACAGTAAATACATTTACTCTCAACATGTCCTGTATGATGCAGGAAATGTTGAAAATGCAGTCTACCTTGTTGCAGGCTGTATTGAAAAAACCATGAACTTAAGAATCTGTTTTTGGAACGCAAACGGCATCTGCCAACATAAAAATGAAATAGAATATTTTCTTCTGGATAAACAAATCGACGTTATGCTTATCTCAGAAACTCATTTGACGTCTCGAAGCTATTTTAAAATTAGTGGATATAATTTCTACGATACTAAGGATCCTCGAGGTAGAGCTTGTGGAGGCTCTGGAATCCTAATAAAAACTCGAATAAAACACTACCTACTAAATGACCTTCGTAAAGAATATCTTCAAGCAACAAATATCTGTATTGAAAATTTTTATCAAAAGCTTGTGATATCATCTGTTTATTCTCCTCCCAGGTTTTCAATTTCAGAGAGTCAATATACCGCATTTTATACAACGCTGGGGTCCCGTTTTCTAGCAGCTGGCGACTACAATGGTAAACACACTTTTTGGTGTTCACGTTTAATCAGTCCTAAGGGTCGTGTTTTGTTTGACACAATTTCAAAAATGGGTTTGAATGTAGTTTCAAGTGGTCAGCCAACATATTGGCCAACGGATCGACAAAAAATTCCTAATGTTATCGACTTTGGAATCTCGAAAGGTGTGCCCAGCGAAATGATGGAAGCAGAAGCATCTTTGGATTTGTCTTCAGATCACTCACCTACTATTATCACTATTTACTCACACAAAACTGCAACACCTACATGTGATTTACCGCTGTCACCTGCACGTATTAACTGGCTGAAATACAAAAAATATTTGAGTGCTCATTGCACGGAAAATATGCCATTGAGAACACCTGCTGACATAGAAAATTCTATAAGTTTGTTTGAAGCACATGCTAAACAAGCTGCTCTTAATGCTTCTTCAATTCAACCAAATCAACAAGCGAAATTTAACAATATTTTTTGTGCAGATATAGAAAGCCTATTGACTGAAAAACGGAGAGCTCGACGAGAATGGCAACGTTACAGATCGCCTCAGCTAAAATTACGGCTTAAGGAGTGTACCAAACAGCTAAGAAAAGTTTTACAATCACAAAAAACAGCTTCGCTGCAAAAATTTCTGCAAGAACTCGATGCAACACCATCAACAGATTATTCGCTGTGGCGTGCAGCCAGAGGACTTAAAAGGCCAGTGATTTGCAAACCACCATTACGAGCCTCTAATGGTGACTGGGAAAGAACTGATGCTGAAAAAGGTGATCTATTTGTTAAGCACCTAGAAAAAGTATTTACCCCGAATATTTCTGCTGATATTGTTGAACTGCCACCAGTCGTCTCTTTACCAGAAATACCGATGAGATTTAACATGACGGAGATTGAAAATACTATTACTAGTCTTAACACCAGAAAAGCCCCAGGTGTCAACAAAATAAGCAACAAAATGCTTCAACAACTGCCTTTTATTGCAAAAAGAGTTATACTCTTCATTTTTAATAGTATTCTACGGCTGCAATACTATCGTGCAGAATGGAAGGTTTCGATGATTATTATGATACCAAAGCCCGGCAAGGATCATACGAACGTTGAATCCTATCGGCCTATAAGCTTATTGCCCAATATTTCAAAACTATTTGAAAAGCTGTATATGAGCAAGCTTATGCCTATAATGACTAGAAGTGGATGCAGTCCAGATCATCAATTCGGTTTTCGCAGACAGCATAGCACTATTGAACAAACTCACAGACTTGTGAACGTAGTTAGAGACACCTTTGAAAAAAAGAAATATTGCTCTGCGCTCTTTATAGATGTTTATCAAGCTTTCGATAAAGTATGGCACGAAGGTCTTATCCACAAATTAACACGCAATCTCCCCGCAAACATCGTCAAGCTTTTAAAAAGCTATCTAGAGGAACTAAAATTTGTAGTTAGGGAAGGCAATTTTTTAAGCCCTCCGCAGTCGATCGAAGCCGGAGTTCCCCAAGGCAGCATCTTCGTTCCCTTACTTTATTTAATTTATGCCTCTGACTTACCGTTAAGCAATAACATTCATACATCAACATTTGCTGATGATACAGCTTTTTTAAGCGTCCATGAAAATCCCGTTGAAGCTTCCATCAACTTACAAGGGTATATATCCAAATTGGAAAAATGGCTTAAACAATGGCGTATAAAAGTTAACGAGCAGAAATGTGTACACGTCACTTTTACGTTGCGAAGGGAAACATGCCCGCCTATACAAATCCACACCGAGACTATTCCGCAACATACTGTAGTCAAATATCTAGGCGTTCACCTTGATCGCCGTTTAACATGGAAATCGCATATAGACGCAAAGTTGATGCAAATGAAATTAAAAACAGCCCAAATTAATTGGCTTATGGGAAGAAATTCTATACTGAGCCTAGACTGTAAACTTCTACTATACAACGCGATCCTGAAACCAATATGGTCCTATGGAATCTAGCTATGGGGCACTGCCTCAGCATCGAATGTAGAAAAAATTCAAAGGCGACAAAATAAAATTCTACGTACAATAACTGCAGCCCTTTGGTATGTCAGAAACTATAGAGTTCATAAAGATCTAGACGTTCCGTTGGTAAAGACAGTATTTTCGAAACACGCGAAAAAATACATTAAAAAACTTGAGTTGCACCCAAACCCACTTGCGCGAAATATTCTAGAGTATAGAGGCCACACCCGGCTTAGGAGGAGGGACACTCTTTCTATTAGCCGTACACGAGAGATGTAAAACAACAAAAATCAACCGTTGTAACTAAAAATTTTGTTTAGCATTGGCTAAACTTATATTTAATATTTTTAGATTTAAGATTTGAAAAACTTATTGATGTTTCAATCTATTATTGAAAATTCAATAAATAAAAAAAATTTAATTAGTATTATATAAAACATATCTAGATTTAAAAAATAAAGAAACAAATATAATTATTTATGTACTAGAGCGCCCGTCAAAGGACAGTGTTTGTTTATAAATTAAGATGTATGAACTATTTGTTTATTTATAGTATAAATACAGTAGCTAATTTTCAAATAAATAAACATTAAAAAAAAAGGAGGGATACTCTTTTTCTAAGCCATACACGAGAGATGTAAAACATATGTTAAACATTTTTAAATTAAAGATTTGAAAAACTTATTGATGTTTTATTTTATAATTGAAGATTCAATAAATAATAAAATTAAAAAAAAAAAATAAGTTAAAATTAAGCTAGTTTTAATTATATATATATATATATATATATATAACTAGCTTAACTTTAACTTATTTTTATATATATATATATATATATATGTCCTTTATTTATTTAAATATCAATAGGAATACATTTTTGACTATTAAAAAAATACTTAAATAAAGTTCATAGGGCGTCGTTTTAAGTACTAATGTATAATCAATTAAAGAATAAAACTTAGGACAAACAGCCGCACAAGCGACTTTTCGAAAACTAAAATCATCTTCAAATAAGTAATCAGAATAATAAACATAACAGTGCCTTCAGAATCGGAGATTCTAAACAACTCAACCAATTCTGAATTTCTCAAGGACAGCTGAGATCTTTTGATTTCTCTGCAAAACAATTAATAAAGACAATTAGAATTTATTTATTATCTTATTTACTTGCAACTTAAAACGTCTTATCGGTGCGCTTGCTTCTTAAAAAATAAACTTTAGACAAATAATGCCGATAACTAAAAATATCTATCAGGTAGTCGTGTTGTTGAATTCTATTCCGGCTATTAATTTGTTTTTGGGAAATCTACTCAATTAGGGACTGTATTTATTAAATAGTAATTATCCCTGTGCAGGCGATTACTTAGGTACAATGAATCATAAAAAGTGATACTCTGAATTTAATTAAACCTTTTTCTAACCAGCAGCAGCTTACGCAATCATTAAAAATAGATTAACCAAACCAACAATGTTTATTTGTAATGCGCCTGTGTGTGTCCTCAATTTGGCATAATTAATTAAACCGAGACTACCTGGCAGAAATTTTTTCACATTACACAACTTATTTCTCAAAATTTTATATACGAATTTTTTTAGTTTTGCCGCGAATTTTAGAAAAGTAAAGACTAACATGTAAGAAAATACGCAACGTTTGCACAATCCAAATAAAATATGTACATATTGTCGTGATAGAGGTGTAGTTTTAAATAAATGTAGGGTGCCGGCGCTTAAAAACGCCACTGGCTAGTGTATATTCTAAAGGCAGATTTATATGCCTGTGATCTAAATAAATAAAAAGCCGATTTGAGGCTGAGTTAAGAGTGTTTTATTTTCCTAAAATTACGTCCTTAAATACTAACATAACTGTACCTTAAAACTACAAAAACTTCCAAAAGTTTCCAATAATAATTCCAATAATAATAATATTTATTGTAATTATTTCTAAGGAATTTATAAAAGAATTTACATACAGTATTCTACGAGGGTAGATCTAATTAATAGGTAAATAATATATCATATATCATATAAAATACACTACACCCTACCCCTTAAGAAAAATTTTACAATTTTGAGGTTTAAAATTTTAAAATTTTCTATAAATTAAAGTTTTAAAATTTTTTACGATTTTTATAAATTAAAGTTTTAAAATTCATTATTAACGTTTTGACAATTAATATGACAGAATTAAAATTTTTTTTTTTTTTTTTTTTTTTGTATGACAGATTTTAAATTTTTGTATGACAGATTTTAAATTTTTGTATGACAGATTTTAGATATTTGTATGACAGATTTTAAATTTTTGTATGACAGATTTTAAATATTTGTATGACAGATTTTAAATTTTTGTATGACAGATTTTAAATATTTGTATGACAGAGTTTATTCCTTTTTAAACTATGTCTGTTAAATTTAATACTTTGAATTTTTGTTTACGCGTTTTTAAACAATGAAAGCTTTGTTATTTGTTTTACTCTTTTGCTTTACTCTTCTTCTTCTTCTTCTAATTATCTTTACTCTTCTTATTCTTCTAATTACTTTTACTCTTTTTCTTCTTCTAATTACCTTTACTCTTCTTCCTTTTTCTAATTACCTTTACTCTTTGTCTTCTTCTAATTACCTTGACTCTTTTTCTTCTTCTAATTACCTTTATTCTTCTTCCTTTTTCTAATTACTTTTACTCTTTTTCTTCTTCTAATTACCTTTACTCTTCTTCCTTTTTCTAATTACCTTTACTTAAGAACCCGTTTGTAGTATAAAATTTATCAATAGTATTCTTGAGAGTAGTTTCTCCAAATGCATCTGTGTGCTAGATGGATTATCGCTACATCTCACTATCTCCAAATTGTGCGATACTACGTGTGGTATAGAAGTTCATTTCCAAATGAAAGTTCATGACGCTTTCCTTTAGGAAATAAATCTTCTTTCTTAATTTCCTTTCTTTCTTAATCTTCTTTCTTAAATCTTCTTTCTTTCTTAATTTTCTTTCTTTCTTAATCTTCTTTCTTAAATCTTCTTTCTTTCTTAATTTTCTTTCTTTCTTAATCTTCTTTCTTTACTTTTCGCGATTATATTTGATTTAAATAGCAAAGGAATAAATTCTGTCTTTATTATTTATTAATTGTTTAAATTATTATATATTTTTAAAATTATTAAAACAAAAGATATAAAATTTAATCTCATTCAATCAAATAATAAAGTTATAATAATATTAAAAGAATTAAAAGATACAACCTCTCATTCAATAAATATTATATAATCAAATATATATTTTTTGTTTGAAATATAAATACAAATTGTTGCTTGTAAAAATTTTTCTCGGCAACGTTGAATTTAAAATTTTCTTAGCGCCCTCTATTTATGAAAAAATATCTACGTATAATATAGTGGTAGCATTGTTTTTTTTTGTATTGTTTGCTTCTATTGGCAACTTTAAATTTCATATGTTTTCTTCTTCGCGTTTTTTTTTTCATTTCAGTATTTTTAATTATCATTCCAAAATATTCTTATAAATTTTTTTTTTACAAAATAAAAGTATTGGTTTAATGTGTTTTTTTTTATTTTCAATTTTCTTGTTTTCATTTTTCTTTTAACAAAATAAAAGTGTTATTTTAATGTGTTTTTTATTTGCAATTTAAATTTAAAATTTTATTTGTGTTTTTATGTTGTAATTTACTTATTTTTTCTTAAAAAACGTGCTTTGTAGAGCTTCAAGCGCAGCGATCTGCAACCATAGCTCGGAGGCTACTTCCCAGGACGGTGGTGGGTCTGCGTTTACCGTAGCCCTTAATGCAGCCAGCTTTCTCCTTATGGCCACTTGCGTGCCACCTCGCTTGTGTTTCGGCTTTTCCGTCTGCGGTATTCTGGTGAGTTTTTCATCTTTTCTCTTCTGTTGTCGCCTGTTGTACTCTGCTATGGTTATTGGTTTGGGGCCTGCCTCTCGTGGGGTTATTGTTGTATCTTGTGGTGGTTCCCTCGATCCACCGGCCGGTACACATTTCTCTACAGGTGCCTGGTCGCCAAGGTTTGGCAGGATCGCCATGTCGTGATAGAGGTGTAGTTTTAAATAAATGTAGGGTGCCGGCGCTTAAAAACGCCACTGGCTAGTGTATATTCTAAAGGCAGATTTATATGCCTGTGATCTAAATAAATAAAAAGCCGATTTGAGGCTGAGTTAAGAGTGTTTTATTTTCCTAAAATTACGTCCTTAAATACTAACATAACTGTACCTTAAAACTACAAAAACTTCCAAAAGTTTCCAATAATAATTCCAATAATAATAATATTTATTGTAATTATTTCTAAGGAATTTATAAAAGAATTTACATACAGTATTCTACGAGGGTAGATCTAATTAATAGGTAAATAATATATCATATATCATATAAAATACACTACAATATGTATATTTATACGTATGCTAATGAAATACAGTATTTTGTCTTTGTTTTTACTAATAGCGAAAAAAACAAAAATATTATTTAAAATATAACAATGGATTAAATTTAAATAATGTTTATGAACATATTATTAAAAAAAGAATTCAAAATAGTTTTAACATAGTGCATTCGATTGCTGATTGTTTAACCATATTTTAAAATGTTACAAAACCTTTTAGTTTGTTTCATTTAAATTCATTTTAATATTATTAATTTGTATCGCAGATTTAGTAAACAATAAATAATTTTAAATATATTGCTAACCTTGGCTTAGAACGAAAATTTCCATTATATAGAACGAAATGTAATATTAAAGGTTAGTGCGGTAAATACAAATCGGTTTCTAGTTTATGTCTGTCACGACTATATTTTTTAAAAACTGGTTAATATGTCCCCAAAATAAGGCCAAAGTCGCTAGATACCTCGTCCGGAGATGGAGTATAAATTTTCCCATTAGGCACATCAATATAATATTTTTCTATTTTCAAATGTTTCGGAGCAATTCAATAATTAGTGGGGAATTGTCTTTTTATCCAAAATTATTATAATCATAATAGACACGATAATTACAAACTAAAAATGAATTAGAATGAAGCATATTAAAGTTTTTGTATTCAAAAAATATATTTTGTAAGCCAGCGTGATTACCATATAACACATATTGATAATTTACTCAACTTCATTCACATTTAGTGAGCATTAACAAATATTTAACTACAGCAAAATCATCATATTGTAAAGTTAGATTATTACTTAAAAATCTTGCGAAAATAACAACGACATGCATACGTGTGATACGTTCCATATGGATATGTACGTAGGTACAGAGTGTCGATAGGAATATTGCACATGAATTACTCGAATGTTAATTATTACGATTATGCAATTTGGTTTCTTCGATTTCTTGTTGCCATTTATTGCGACTTGCCTGCAGTATTAGATCCTGGAAGGATCCGTATTGAGAATTGTGTTTTGATTTAGCTGGCACAGTGTGATATTCTTCGTCTTCGTAAAGATTTTCATAGACGTAATCAGGATCTGCTGCTGCATAATGACTCGGATCTGCTGCTGAGGAAATATTCTCATTTTTATAATCGTCGTCTGCATCTGACGTATTCTCGTCAGAATCCTGGTTATTATTAATGCCAAATTTTTCGTTGAAAATTTTTAATAATTTATCTATATTTTCTGGCGGCATATCGGAAACCATTTCAATAGATATCTTGCGCCTTGAACGCTTAAGATTTTTTTGTGGTTTATCGGACAAATGAAAATTCAATGTAGACCTCAATGTGCTGCCTGTAAGCTTCAGATGTTGGAAAATATTGCGATATACTTTATAAAAGAGATTGGACGACTCTCTCCCCGTCTCTGGCGTATACTCTGTTTTTGGTTTTTTAAATTTGTAGTTCGGATTTTCAACAATGAATCTTTTTAACAATTCCAAAGTTCGCTGTTGATCCTTTTGTGACTTTAGTAACTCAACTCCAATTTGAAGGAGTAGGTAATGTTGAAATTAAAAATTCTTAGCTTGATGTTATACGTTATTTTCATTTGTGGGCATAGTTACCTTTTATATTAGTTAAACCAAGCTTTTGTGTAAAAACTCTCCATTCAATTTTGTTGTTAGCATTATTGTTGTCTGCTATAGTCTTAATGTACAATCCATTCGACATGTTGATCAAAAGAGCGAGTTTGGTTAAAAGTACAAAAGTTGAACTATGAAAGATCATTTTCTTTGAGAAGTTATAATACAAATATCTACTATTCTTCACGATGTTGTCTAATGAGTTGCCTGTTTGTGAATGATGTCCTTCTCCAAACATGCTCAACTTTTATAGCACTCAGCTTCAAACTTAATTTATTGCTTACAGCTCTTTATGTATGCACATTAGGGTGACCCTTAAAATTAAGAGCTGTATATCCTCAAGTATAATCCATCAAATCAATGCCAATTGGCAAAAAAAAAAATTTGGTTAATTTGTGAAGATTAAGGCCGCACGCCTACCAAATTTCGAGAAAATTATTACTTTAAGATTTGATGTTTCATAGCTTAATATGTAGATATTATTCCTAAAAAATGTCTTCTAAGAAGTTGTTGGCAGTGAAGTTTTCAATAACTTTTCCTTTGACAACTTTTCTCTCGAATAAAACTCATTATTGTGAAAATTTACATATGTATGTTTTACAATATATAATATTTTATTTGAACAAATACTAAAGAATTTATCTTTTCAAATATTAATATATTTCTTAATTTATCTATATGCATTTCGTTTGTAGTTCTCCATTAACTTAACTACCCTCTCTGCATTGTCATTGACCCCTTAATAAGCCAATTAATTCTTCTGCTTTAATGGAAGCTTTAATTTTATTCCAATTTGCAGGATGTGTTTTAAAAAATTCTGGATCTTTTGCAAACAGATTGGTATTTGGTATACTAGAGATAAAATTTAAGTTCAACATTTTCGGGACTTAAATACTTAACTGATTCTGCAATTCCTGGAATGCAACCTTCGATAAATCCTCGCCAACATTTTACAAGTTGTGTATACTATGGAACAAGAGTAAAGAATTGCTAAGTGGAAGTAATACAAAGATTAGATGTATGTACATACATACATACATATGTATATTGTTGATATAATACTAAAAATTTGTCGAAAAGAATTAACTTCGTGCTTCGGCATTGCAAATTACTTGCGAAACAAAAAAAATTATAGGCTATAGATTTCTTTAGCAAAACAATACGTCTTTGGCTACAGGGGAGCAACAATTCTGCTCGTTTTCTTTGAGCACTGCCTGCGCAAAAATTATAATGCGATTGCTTACTTCCTTTACATGACGGTGTGTTGCTTTGTAGTCAACTCTAAAACAAAAAAAATTTAGCTACATGTTTATAAATTTTACAAAAATGGCAATATTTGAATTTCTAGTTTTGCCAATTCTGTGTTCAAAAACACTTCTCAATATAATCTCATGTATGTAATGTCTACATGTTAACCATAAAAATGAGTTTTTAAAGAAATTTTCAATAATAGTGCACGTTCTATTTATACGAACAGTATTGACAGATGTTGTGTCAAAAACAAAAGCTTCAACATAGTCTTGAATATCATCACACATGTTATGAAATGATACAACATTTATTTTAATTTTATTGTTGGCAAACAGCCGCTTGTGCGACTGTTCGCTTTTAAGTATATTTATTAACTGTACTGATTTTTATTCTACTTAAATCTAACTTAAACATTCTACTTCTTAAACTAACACATACACAAAGTATGTGTGGGAATGTGCATGATCAGCATAATACATTCTGTATATTCTGATCATGCGGTTATAGCATGGACAAATATTTAAACAATAACAAGAGTGTTATGTTTTACTTGCTACATGCAGACGGCATGCAGTAGTGGTTAGTCAAACACACTACACCTCCCTTTTTTAGAAAGAATAATCAATACTGAGTTGATTATTCTTACTGGTAATTAAAATGTAAAAATTAAAAATATGGGGGTTTAAAATTGTTAGATTAAAAATTAAAGAGATTTAATATTAAAATTATAGGGACATTCTTCCCTTCCCCTTTTAAAAAAAATTACATCATTACAAAATTATTTCATAATCTTGATTTTATGATTATATCAAAAATAAAAGATTAATTGAATTGTATTAAAATGCTTTACCACAAAATCACATTTTAACCAATACATTCAAAAAAATTTTTATTATATGAAAGATAAAAAATGAATTGAATTGTATTAAAATGCTTTACCACAAAATCACATTTTAACCAATATATTCAAAAAAATTTTAATTGAATCTTTTGATTCTATTTTTATTGACTCTAAATCTTTTTTTGTTTTCGTCCATTAGTTCAACATTGTTATTTTTATCAAGGCCTACTACCTTGTATGGACCTTTATATACATTTTCCAATTTGTGTCCAGCTTCATTGCGGACTAAAACAAGATCATTTATGGCCGCGTTAATTGATTTGGCCTTTTCATTGGAGGTTTGTTGTCTTTCAAGCTTTGCATTTTCAATCATAGATGCTGCTCGGTGTTAAGCTACTTGCAATCTAAATTTAATTTCTTTTTCATAAGCGTCAATATTATAGACTGGATCTATAGTGTTTGTGAATTCTAAGGTAGGTGGCATTTTTCCGAAAACTAGCTCAAACGGGCAATATCCGAGAGCTGTGGATGGAGTTGTATTATAACAATAGATGAAAAATTTTAGCCAATTATCCCAATCAGATTTGTCTGATGATACATAAGATCTTAAATACTCGTTGAATGTTCTGTGAGATCTCCCAACAGTACCGAGTGTCTCATGATGATAGGGAGTAGAGTTTAATTTCTCTATCTTTATTAATTCACATAAATCTTTCAGAACCTGATTCATATATTCAGTACCCATATCGGTAATTATTTTATTCATAGGACCGTATATCAAAATAAAACCTTCCATAATTGCTTTTGCAACTTCTCTGGATGATTTATTTGGTATGGGAATTGCTACTAAATATTTAGTCAGGTCACACATCATTGTCACAGCGTATTCATTCTGTGAATCTGACCTTGGAAGTGGTCCAATGGTGTCTATTATGACTGTTTCAAACGCTTTTTGAGGAGTTGGTGTTAAAACAAAGGATTCTTTGCCTTTGAACGTTGTCTTATTTATTTGACATTCTTTGCATTGCTTGACATACTTTGTGATGTCTCTGGTCATACCTTTCCAATGGTATTGTAGTTGTATTTTCTTTATCATGCGTGTTACTCCTGGATGTCCTCCAGTTATTGGATTATTATGAAATTTTCGCATGATATTTAATTTCTTTGAATCGGTGGTGACTTTAATTAATTTTGGTGTAAGCACAATAGTTAAATTAGAATCTTGCAAGATTTCATTACCTTTCTCTTTGAAGGTTTCTATATTTGTTCCTAGGTTATAAAGCGTACTATCATCTAGTGAAAGTCGCAGTGTTGTTAGACCCATATTATCAGCTACTTTTTCAAGCTTTAGAAAGAGGTGACCTAAGTCTACATTTCTATTTATAACTGTGTCGTTCAACTTAAATTCGGAAAGTACTCGCTTTCCTTTTTGTATTATTATTTTATCTTTAGTAAAATACAATCTTGGTATTTTACGGTGCTCTTGGGCATTTATCGCCTCATATACTTTCAAACCAACCGATGTTTTACAATTAGGGTTTGTTATAACTTCTTCTTTAAGTATTCTTGCCTTTCTCTCAATATTCTCCCATTCCATTTACAATCAATCTCAAAATTGCTTGCTATAATCAGAATGAGCAGAAGAGAGGCCAAACAAAGACAATTTTAAGGATCACTCGATAGCAATGAAAGCAAACTTAGTCTTACCAAGGATATGATAGTTTGATAGTAGGCAAATATATTCTATTGCAAGGATTTATTTTTGGAAATAAGAGGTCACAAAGTGCACTCTAATGAATTTGTTGAAGTCTATTCAACAAGAAAACAAAAGCAAAATATTGCAAAAATCAAAACATTTTTCTTCACAAATACAGGAAACAATAAATTTGACCAGATGAGTACTACAATGATTAACAATCAAAACAGAACCTGTATTTCAGGATAGTACTGAGTACTAAAATAATATGATAATAATTGAAATAATATAAAATAACATTCCTTAAAATAACAATAAAATTGTTTTTCAATGGAAATTGTATACATCTATACAATATTTCATTCGAATGAGCAATGAGGAGAAAAGAAACTGTTTGATCGCTTATCAAATGATAACAATTTTTGGCACTAACTGTATATATTTATACAATGTATTATTCGTTAGAGTTATGAAAACTCTAAAATTTGTAAGGATTTATTCTGTATATATTTATACAATGTATTATTCGATCGTGTTATGAAAACTCTAAAATTTGTAAGGATTTATTCCCAATTTGTTTCACCATTCGTTTCACTAGACTTTGTCGAGTCCGGAAATGGTACTGAAGTTCTTCACGTATTTATTTTTTAAAGATCTTTTGTGAAGTTGGTATAAAGTTGTTAGGAATTGCAGCAAAAGTATTGCAATAATTATTGCTAGATACACTACTGGATATTCAACTTTGACCATTACTTCATTAACAACATTTGCGTTGGGATTTTCTATTTTTGATTCTATGCCTCCCATTATGAAGGAAAGATATTAGAACGATATATTATGGATCAATTTAAAAACAACTATTAGGTTTGCTCAGTAAATGAAGGAAACTTCTCAACTGAATTCAACGAATAAATATAAACTAAGTAAATGAAGAAAATTTCTCCTGAAATTCTGATACAAAATGTGAAATTCTTTGCTTTTACACCTATGTGTTTTAGCTCGGAATTATTTCACCGTTTAAAAAAAGGATTATGAGGATTTGAAATGACTCAAATCAAAAGAAAAAAAAAATCTGGTTTTAAAACTTC
Organism: Lypha dubia; assembly: GCA_947311025.1. Taxonomy (NCBI): domain Eukaryota; kingdom Metazoa; phylum Arthropoda; class Insecta; order Diptera; family Tachinidae; genus Lypha; species Lypha dubia. The sequence goes on along the minus strand of OX371260.1, from coordinate 85,599,284 downwards.
TAATCAAGGAAGCTTTATATTTCACGAAGTTATTCCAGAATAATCATAAATCAAAACTTAATTCAACTCAAAATAAACAATTTAATATTCTAAATCTCTTTAACCGGTCAAGTTTGTCCTTCACACAGTTGTTTACATACACAAAATCAAGTTTACAATTGTTTTACTTATAGTTAAGTTTACACAACTGTATGAGTATTAGTATGTCCTTTTTTATGTCATAGGTCGTATTAGTTTTAAAAAAAAAATTTGGTATATATGCCTAAGTTTCAGCACTCTGTATACTCTGTATACCGAGGACCGGTCATCAGACATATATCGATTAGAACCAATTACTGATCGAAACGGTTACCCTTATATAGTAGAATATCTAGGCGCATGGTAGTGCGCCAGGCCAAGTTCGGCCACACAGTGTGTATATTTACACGAAACAGTTCGAGCTGTTTTTACCCCCCTCATAACTTTGCTCCTCTTGATCATAATACAATGAAACTTGAAACATAAGTTCTCCCCACAGAATTGACCTCACAGGTTAAATTTTAAAGTTCTACCGTAGAAGCTTCCCGAGATATTAAGGTGTGAAACGTCCATATTTTAGTACATACTCACTGACTCATCAATATTATTGGGCACTTCCAGTATAGCTAGAAAGCTGAAATTTGGTACACAGGTAGGTCTTGGTGAGAAAATAACCAGAAAAATCTGAAAACGGGCACTTTCCTCCCAGGGGGGACCTGAGTGCCCCTTCTTTGTATGGGGCATTTCCAGTATAGCTAGAAAGCTGAAATTTGGTACACAGGTAGGTCTTGGCGAGAAAATAACCAGAAAAATCTGAAAACGGGCACTTTCCTTCCAGGGGGACCTGAGTGCCCCTTCTTTATATGGGGTACCTCTAGTATAGCTAGAAAGCTGAAATTCGGTACACAGGTAGGTCTTGGTGAGAAAATAAGCAGAAAAATCTGAAAACGGGCACTTTTCATCTGGGGGGACAATCATTCCCCTTCTTTGTATGGGGCACTTCTAGTAGAGATAGAAAGCTGAAATTTGGTACACAGGCAGGTAGTGATGAGAAATTACCGAAAATGATTTTTTAACGGGCACTTTTCATCTGGGGGGACAATCATGCCCATTTTTGTATTGGGCACTTCTAGTTGACCTAGAAAGCTTAAATTTCGTACACAGGTATGTCCTGCAGAGAAATTAACAAAAATAAGATTTAAACGGGCACTCTTTACCTGGGGGGACTTGGGTGCCTTTATTTGTATGGGGCCTTTCCAGTATAGCTAGAAAGCTGAAATTTGAAATATTTATACGAAAACAACTTAGAAAAAAGAAGTGAGATCCACCTGTAAGCTTGGCAAAAATTTTTTGCCTTTCTAATATGGAAAGAATTCTTTGAAAAATTTTGCCAAGCTTATGGTTGCCTAGAAATGAGATGGAATTGTACCTATCAAGAACTTGGTCCTTATTTTGATCTCAGTACTTTTTACGGCCGAAACTTTTTGGATACGAACTTGGCCTTATTTTCACATTTATGTTGTTGTGTGGATATATATCAACTGGAGGGACTCGTGAGTTTCTCAGTGACATACATATTAGTTATAATTTTATTTAATTTATTTTTGTATTATCGACTGTAGGGACTCGTAAGTATCTCAGCGATAAATCTTATATATATATTTTCTTTAAAGCGAAAATAAAAGACAAAACGCAACTTTATATTTTTTTTTGAGAAAAATTATTACTTTATTCAAAAATATATGTATGTATATTTAAATCAAATTTAAATTGAGAGGAAAAAAAAAATTATTACACTATTCAAAAATATATGTATGTATATTTAAATTAAAAGATTAAACATAGAGCACAAAATTATACTTAGTTAAGGATGTAATCACTGTTAGCAATCTCGGCATTTATGACTCCATTGATGTTTTCATCTTTATTACCATCAACTTCCATTCATTGATTTGCTCGTTGCTGCGATATGTTTATAAAATATGGAGCAGGATACAATTGCTTGAGATGTTGCTCTTGCTGCTGTTGCATTATCAAAAACGATTTTCACTGAAGTGAACACAATTCATTTGCAGTGTCTGTGCCTTCATTTGGTGGACTATATTTGGATGTGTGGCATGGTCGTGTTTGTTGGGGTTTTATTTTCACAATTGTTACTAGAAACTTGACTCATGATTTCAGAGAGGATTTTAGGTACTATTTAATTTTATGTACTTTCATCTTCTTTTTTTATTTTATTATTATTATTTGAAAAAAATTACTTTATATTATTTTAATTAACTTTTTTTTAAAGTCTCTTTAATATGAAACTCAATAAAACTGGCTAGGATCGCCATGTTATGAAATGATACAACATTTATTTTAATTTTATTGTTGGCAAACAGCCGCTTGTGCGACTGTTCGCTTTTAAGTATATTTATTAACTGTACTGATTTTTATTCTACATCTTAAATCTAACTTAAACATTCTACTTCTTAAACTAACACATACACAAAGTATGTGTGGGAATGTGCATGATCAGCATAATACATTCTGTATATTCTGATCATGCGGTTATAGCATGGACAAATATTTAAACAATAACAAGAGTGTTATTGCTTGAAATAATTAATGGCAGCCGGTCCAGTTTGGGGCTCGCAGTTAAAGCAGGCAGTAGTTTCCCATCCCAATGCAAGCACATGGCTTTTAATTTGCTTATATCAATCTGCTTTTTATGCTAAAAAATAGTTGTTGGCGACATTTTTCCTATGCTCTGCGCGTTTTGGAATCATAACTTCTACTAAACAACTTATTTTTGGTTGTGCTTCTATAGGCCTTTCTATTTCGTGTTTCATAAAGTACAAAAATTCGTTGTTAAATATATGTAGGTAATATTATATATAAATATATATGCATATACATACATATATAAATATTTGAAAAAGTAGCTCAAAGCTATCATTTCTGTGGACTGGAATGTCCGTTACTGATCTATCCTCCATTAACTAAATATTCACCCATATCGTGAATAATTTTTGTATCGTAATATTTTCACGTATTTTTAATCATGAAAAACTCCCATGAAAAAAGTTTATTCAGCACAGAATAACAACGTGAAAAAATGTTCACTGAAACAAATTCCCCTAATCGTGAATGATTTTTTTCCCGCGACTTTTTTCACTTTTCCCTTTAATTTATTCACTTTATTTTTGAAGGGGAACATAACAGAACATGTGTGTAGTTCTTCTTATAATTCGAATATTAAAGCTTATAAAGTTTATGTTAATGAAGAGATCTGATAATAAGGCACAAACTCATGTATTGTTAAGCACAGAGATAAAGTATTTATACCGAATATTTCTGCTGATATTGTCGAACTGCCACCAGTCGTCTCTTTACCAGAAATACCGCTGAGATTTAACATGGCGGAGATTGAAAATACTATTACTAGTCTTAACACCAGAAAAGCCCCAGGTTTCGACAAAATAAGCAACAAAATGCATCAAGAATTGCCTTTCATTGCAAAAAGAATAATACTATTAATTTTTAATTGTATTTTACGGCTGCAATACTACCCGGCAGAATGGAAGGTTTCAATGATTACTATGATACCAAAGCGTGGCAAGCATCATACGAAGGTTGAATCCTATCGGCCTATTAGTTAATTGCCCAATATTTCTAAACTATTTGAAAAGCTGTACATTAGCACGCTGATGCCTATAGTGACTAGTAATGGATGCATTCCAGATCATCAATTCGGTTTTCGCAGAAAACATAGAACAATTGAACAAACTCACAGACTTTGAATGTTGTTAGAGAAACTTTTGAAAAAAATATTGCTCTGCGCTCTCTATAGATGTTTCTCAAGCCTTCGATAAAGTATTGCACGAAAGTCTTATCAACAAACTAACACAATATCTACCAGCAAACATCGTAAAGCTTTTAAAAAGCTATTTAATGGAACGCAAATTTGTAGTTAGGGAAGGTAATTTTTTAAGCCCTCCGCAGTCGATTGAAGCCGGAGTCCCTCAAGGCAGTATCTTCGGTCCATTACTTTACATTACTCATTTTGTGTATATACAAAAATCTATTAAAAAATAATAAATACTCATTTTGTGAAATTAAAAATATTGTAATGTGTTTGCCAGATATGTATCGGATTTGTGTACATGTGTAAATGAGTACAAAACTTAAAAAGGGTATAACTTTGGAACGGTAAGAGCAAATTCAATATTTATTTTTTTAAATGACTCAGAATTTATCCACATTTTAAACTGAATCATTAGTTTTTTTAACTTCAATAGAAATTTTAAAAGTTACAAAGCATTATTTTTAAAATTTATGCTAAATTTACAAAAAAATGTCATAAAGGGTACCCAAATGAGCAAAATTATTACCGAAACTTATAATATCTGCACAGAGAAGTAAAGTTTGAACAGTTTTCTTTAAAAAAATTGACTTAGTAACAAAGAAAATCGTGCTAATGGGCCGAGTAATGCGCAAAATTCAAAACAAGTCGAGAAAACCCGATTTTTTGGTTAAATTCGATTTTAGCGACCTCTAAACCTCTTCCGAAAAATCTGAAAAAAATCACAAAAATACTTTACCCTATAAGCTTTCAAAAAAAGGTGGGGGAAGAAGAAAAATTTTTTTTTGGTACACACTAGTCTACATGTTAACCATAAAAGTGAGTTTTTAAAGAAATTTTCAATAATAGTTCTATTCTTACGAACAGTTCTATTTATACGAACAGTATTGACAGATGTTGTGTCAAAAACAAAAGCTTCAACATAGTCTTGAATATCATCACACATGATATTGCCTGTTTCTACCCGGTCCCACTATCCAAAACTGGGACTTAAAGCAGTTATTCTGCTCACCCGCTTGAAATAATTATTGGCAGCCGGTCCAGTTTGGGGTTCGCAGTTAAAGGAGGCAGTAGTTTCCCATCCCAATGCAAGCACATGGCTTTTAATTTGCTTATATCAATCTGCTTTTTATGCTAAAAAATAGTTGTTGGCGACATTTTTCCTATGCTCTGCGCGTTTTGGAATCATAACTTCTACTAAACAACTTATTTTTGGTTGTGCTTCTATAGGCCTTTCTATTTCGTGTTTCATAAAGTACAAAAATTTGTTGTTAAATATATGTAGGTAATATTATATATAAATATGTATGCATATACATATATATATAAATATTTGAAAAAGTAGCTCAAAGCTATCATTTCTGTGGACTGGAATGTCCGTTACTGATCTATCCTCCATTAACTAAATATTAACCCATATCGTGAATAATTTTTGTCTCGTAATATTTTCACGTATTTGCAATCATGAAAAACTCCCATGAAAAAAGTTTATTCAGTACAGAATAACAACGTGAAAAAATGTTCACTGAAACAAATTCCCCTAATCGTGAATGATTTTTTCCCCCGACTTTTTTCACTTTTCCCTTTAATTTATTCACTTTATTTTTGATGGGGAACATAACAGAACATGTGTGCAGTTCTTCTTATAATTCGAATATTAAAGCTTATAAAGTTTATGTTAATGAAGAGATGTGATAATAAGGCACAAACTCATGTACTGTTAAGCACAGAGATAAAGTATTTATACCGAATATTTCTGTAGTTTGAGAAAAAATATAAAATACATTAAACATAATTGTTGTATAGCAATAACAAACATTTCAGTAACAATACAATTGTTGTAATATAAAAAATAACAATTGTATTAAAGGTATAAATGTTTGTTGTAAAAATGGTAGTAATATTAATAGAGTGCCGTGTGCAAAAGTAATATTAAGAACAGTATGTGTAATAAATATAATAATAGATTAATAGAGTGCCGTGTGCAAAAGTAATAATAAGAACAGTAAGTGTAATAAGTTTACTTACATATAAAATAATAATAATAAATATAATAATAGATTATTTAGGATGCACTACACCCTTCCCCTTAAGAAAAATTTTACAATTTTTAGGAATAAAATTTAAAATTTGTTTGTTTTTGTTTTGTGTTTTTTTTTTTTTTTGTTTTTAATATTTTTTTAAATTATTATTATGGTATTCTTTAAATTCATTACCTAGTTCTAAAATAGAATTGACTCCTTTTCTTCTGACTATTTTATTTGGACCATGATATAGTGCCTGATTTTTTTTTTCTGTTAAATTTTCGAACGAGTACTAAGTCTCCTTCTTTTAAATTTAGGGGATTAGTTTTTAAACATTTGTCTATTCGTTTTTGTTTCGACTTTTCTAAATATTCTCTTGCTTTAGTTATAGAATATTGTAATCTGAACCTCAATTCTTGGGCATAATTTTCAGGATTGTAAATTGGTTTATTACTTGAAATTTCTTCATTAGGAAAGTTCGGTAATTTGCCATATATTAGCTCATATGGCGTGTAATTTGTGTCTATATGAGGTGTTGTGTTGTATGCGAAGCAGAAGTAAGGAATCCATTTGTCCCACTCATCATTCTTACAATAATTTAAAAGAAACTCATTGAGTACTCTATGATTTCTCTCTACTGATCCTAGAGTCTCATGGTGATATGGTGTGCTAAAAACTCGTTTAATTTGTAAAATGTTGCATACTTCAAACAATAATTCGTTTAGAAATTCAGTACCTCTGTCAGATTTGAGAACTTTAAAGTGTCCATATACTAAAATTAAATTTTCTACTATATTCTTAGGAATTGTTTTTGCATCCTTTGCTTCTATAGGACATGCTACAATATATTTTGTCATTTCATCTTGCATTGCTAAGATATATCTGTACTGGTTTGAATACCTCAATGGGCCTACAGTATCTATTGATATTGTTTCGAAACTTGTTCGTGGTGCATCAGTAATTATTAGTTTTTCTTTTGTGTGTCTGGTCTGTTTATTTATTCTGCACTCGTTGCAGTTTTGTATATGTTTTTTGACCATTTTTCCCATGCTCTTCCATATATATTTTTGTTTATGTTTTAGGGTAGTTTTTCTTACACCTAAATGACCTCCTAAAATAGAATTATGATATTCATTAATTAAATTGGTTTGACGATTTATGTCTGTGATTCTTATGGGTTCTCTATATAATAAAATATTTAAATTCTCACACTCATTTCTTTTTAATTTATTAAAAATATTCTTAAATTGTTCAATGTTTATATTCTTGAAAATAACATCATTATTTTTTAGTGCTAATTTGTGTATACCTAGGGATAGCATTTTTGGTAAAAGTTTCTCCAATGACATTTGTATGTTCGATGGATTGTCACTGCACCTAATTACTATCTCTACATCACTAATTGCAATATCGGGTTTTTTGATTTTTGAATCTAATTCAAATTTTAATTTTTTCATATTTTTGACATCTGAGATTGACGTACATTCCCATATAAAAAGTTTATTAGGCTTTTTATTTGAGCCGTTATTATCATTCTCGTTGTTACATTCTTGGTTAAGATTTTTTTTTCATGTTTCGCGTTATTGCAAAGATGTTTTCCATGGGTACGTTGTCTGATGGAATCATTGATTTCAAAGTGTCGGTATTTATACGTATTGTAGATAATGCGTCATTTGTTAAGTCTTTTCTATCAAGTTCTAATTTATTTATCGTTACATCATGATTATTTGTGTTTAAAAATCTAATATGTTTTGTGCCTACAGCTGGTATTATACTATTGGCTACAAAAACGCCTGGAGTTATCTCATTGCTTAAAATGATACTTTCTTTATTTGTTTTTTTTTTTTTTTTTTTTTTTTTTTTATGTATATTATTTATTGAATCTTCAATAATAGATTGAAACATCAATAAGTTTTTCAAATCTTAAATCTAAAAAAAAATAATAAATATAAGTTTAGCCAATGCTAAACATAATTTTTAGTTACAACGGTTTATTTTTGTTGTTTTTCATCTCTCGTGTACGGCTGATAGAAACAGTGTCCCTCCTCCTAAGCCGGTTGTGGCCTCTATACTCTAGAATATTGCGCGCAAGTGGGTTTGGGTGCAACTCAAGTTTTTTAATGTATTTTTTCGCGTGTTTCGAAAATACTGTCTTTACCAACGGAACGTCTAGATCTTTATGAATTCTATGGTTTCTGACATACCAGGGGGCTGCAGTTATTGTACGTAGAATTTTATTTTGTCGCCTTTGAATTTTTTCTACATTCGATGCTGAGGCAGTGCCCCATAGCTGAATTCCATAGCACCATATTGGTTTCAGGATCGCGTTGTATAGTAGAAGTTTACAGTCTAGGCCATTGTTTGAGCCATTTTTCCAATTTGGATATATACCCTTGTAAGTTGATGGAGGCTTCTACTGGATTTTCATGGACGCTTAAAAAAGCTGTATCTTCGGTAAATGTTGATGTATTAATGTTATTGCTTAACGGTAAGTCAGAGGCATAAATTAAATAAAGTAAGGGACCGAAGATGCTGCCTTGGGAACTCCGGCTTCGATCGACTGCGAAGGGCTTAAAAAATTGCCTTCCCTAACAACAAATTTTCGTTCCTCTAGATAGCTTTTTAAAAGCTTGACGATGTTTGCGGGGAGATTTCGTGTTAATTTGTGGATCAGACCTTCGTGCCATACTTTATCGAAAGCTTGAGAAACATCTATAAAGAGCGCAGAGCAATATTTCCTTTTTTCAAAGGTGTCTCTAACTACGTTCACAAGTCTGTGAGTTTGTTCAATAGTGCTATGTTGTCTGCGGAAACCAAATTGATGATCTGGAATGCATCCACTTCTAGTCACTATAGGCATCAGCTTGCTCATATACAGCTTTTCAAATAGTTTTGAAATGTTGGGCAATAAGCTAATAGGCCGAGGGGATTCAACCTTCGTATGATCCTTGCCGGGCTTTGGTATCATAATAATCATCGAAACCTTCCATTCTGCAGGATAGTATTGCAGCCGTAGAATACAATTAAAAATGAACAGTATAACTCTTTTTGCAATATAAGGCAGTTGTTGAAGTATTTTGTTGCTTATTTTGTCGACACCTGGGGCTTTTCTGATGTTAAGACTAGTAATAGTATTTTAAATCTCAGTCATGTTAAATCTCATCGGTATTTCTGGTAAAGAAACGACTGGTGGCAGTTCAACAATATCAGCAGAAATATTCGGGGTAAATGTGGCATGTGGCCAACAGTGTGTGGTATGCATTGCGATTCAATAGTACCGCAACATGCAAGCATTGACAAACTGCAAGCAAGATATTTTGTGTGTGTCGGTAATTTGACACTTGTACAGTTAATTAAGTGCAGCAGCACAATGCACTTAAATGAATCACATTTATTAACTGTATTTGTTTGATTGTAGATATAAGCTACACAAAGTATCTGTTGCTTTTAAGTATGCACACGTTGAACTTTAAAACTGTTGAACACATGCCATACATAAATAGTTGGAAGCTAAATATGCTTACCCAACAATAATATATATTTCTATTCTTTTACTCTTATGTTAAGGTACCCCTAAGAATTATTCTCATAATTAGTATATAAGCCAATGTTAATTAGTTTAAAGGATCAATTAATACTTTGCCTTCAATCGGCATTACTAATTCATACTGGCATTCATCTGCCTTTTACTTTTATTTGCCAGTGGCGTTCTTAAGCGCCGGCACTATTAATTATTTTCTTAAACTCTTCTCATCATCAAATCCTCCACAATAAATTCAGAGCTCCCTAGAGAGCACCAGAATAACTAAATTGTTTTAATCATATTACATAAATACTTTTTCTAGGTGCTTAACAAATAGATCACCTTTTTCAGCATCAGTTCTTGCCCAGTTACCATTAGAGGTTCGTAATGGAGGTTTGCAAATCACTGCCCTTTTAAGTCCTCTGGCTGCACGCCACAGCGAATAATCTGTTGATGGTGTTGCATCGAGTTCTTGCAGAAATTTTTGCAGCGAAGCTGTTTTTTGTGATTGTAAAACTTTTCTTAGCTGTTTGGTACACTCCTTAAGCCGTAATTTTAGCTGAGGCGATCTGTAACGTTGCCATTCTCGTCGAGCTCTCCGTTTTTCAGTCAATAGCCTTTCTATATCTGCACAAAAAATATTGTTAAATCTCGCTTGTTGATTTGGTTGAATTGAAGAAGCATTAAGAGCAGCTTGTTTAGCATGTGCTTCAAACAACCTAATAGAATTTTCTATGTCAGCAGGTGTTCTCAATGGCATATTTTCCGTGCAATGAGCACTCAAATATTTTTTGTATTTCAGCCAGTTAATACGTGCAGGTGACAGCGGTAAATCACATGTAGGTGTTGCAGTTTTGTGTGAGTAATAGTAAATAGTAGGTGAGTGATCTGAAGACAAATCCAAAGATGCTTCTACTTCAATCATTTCGCTGGGCACGCCTTTCATAATCCCAAAGTCGATAACATCAGGAATTTTTTGACGATACGTTGGCCAATATGTTGGCTGACCACTTGAAACTACATTCAAACCCATTTTTGAAATTGTGTCAAACAAAACATGACCCTTAGGACTGATTAAATGTGAGCCCCAAAATGTGTGTTTAGCATTGTAGTCGCCAGCTGCTAGAAAACGGGACCCCAGTGTTGTATAAAATGCGGTATATTGACTCTCTGAAATTGAAAACCTGGGAGGAGAGTAAACAGATGATATCACAAGCTTTTGATAAAAATTTTCAATGCAGATGTTCGTTGCTTGAAGATATTCTTCACGAAGGTCATTTAGTAGGTAGTGTTTTATTCGAGTTTTTATTAGGATTCCAGAGCCTCCACAAGCTCTACCTCGAGGATCCTTAGTATCGTAGAAATTATATCCACTAATTTTAAAATAGCTTCGAGACGTCAAGTGAGTTTCTGAGATAAGCATAACATCGATTTGTTTATCCAGAAGAAAATATTCTATTTTATTTTTATGTTGGCAGATGCCGTTTGCGTTCCAAAAACAGATTCTTAAGTTCATGGTTTTTTCAATACAGCCTGCAACAAGGTAGACTGCATTTTCAACATTTCCTGCATCATACAGGACATGTTGAGAGTAAATGTATTTACTGTTTGTATTAGGATCTCTATCGAGGCTTCAATACGACTAAAATTATGCCCTGATTCTTCATTTACTGGTACAGTTTTTTGCGCCGGAATCTGGTTACTCTTTAAAATATTAGCGTATGAAGATTGACTATTAGGTTTTTGTTGAGTAAGAGTCGTGTTAGACTTTAAAACATTTGAGTATTGATTATGGCTAGACGACGGTTGAGGTAACTGTGGGTAGTTTAAATGAGTGTTGGGCTGAGCGGGAGTAGCATTAGTTTTTCTGCTCGACGAATTTTTAAAAAGAGAATAAAGAGGGGCAGTGTGGTTTCCGCCGCAATTACCAAATTTTTTTGCTTTGGTATCACCTTTTATTTTGTCACAGGTCGCGGTACTGGGTAACTCGCCACATACAACGCAAACGGTAGGCAACTTGCAATAAGTTTTGGTATGGCCAAATTCTTGACAGTTCATGCATTGGATAGGTCCAGTTTTTTTATGTGGCATCTCAACGGTAACTCTTCGATGCAACAAGTATTGTAAGCTATAGATTGGGTGCGATTCATTTTTTTTAATTTTCAAGTCGCCTGGCTGTAGCTCGACTCTAAAAATAGGTTGGGGGATTTTTTTCCCTGTTTTTGATGTTTGAAACATTTTTGACTTTGAAGCCACTATTTTCAATGCCAGACTTTACCTCTTCCGGATCCACGCTTGAATCTATTCCTTTTATAACTACTGTTAGGCCTTTAGCACTCTTCAGTTGATATGTATAAAAGTTTTTGTTTTTAGTCTCAAAATCTGAGACAATTTTTCTATAATTATTTTCTTGTGTTACCTGAATTTTAGTTTCGTTGATTTTGCCGCGCTTAATTGGAGTTACATATAACTCATTTTCTCCAATTAATGAGATAAGGCTTTTTACCAAAAGGTTGGAATTATGTTCTCTTAAATATATCGGCGGTGGTTTAGTGAACCTTGTTGTACTTGTGTCTTCATCGACTTGTTCATTCAAAATCGCAAAACGATTTTCAGAATGTTTAATATTATTTTTCCCATCTTTGGGCATTTTCGCCGTTGACGCTATTTCAGCTGATTTGGGACTGCTTCCCCTTTTTAGCACGGTTATGTATCTGTCGATACCAGTTTGGATTTTATTATCACTATTTTCACTCACTGCAATTTTGTGCACGTTGGTCACCTGGGTATTTATTGTTTGTTTGTTTGATTGTACAGCTAAGCTGACAAGTTTACTAATAGGTGCAATTATTGTTGCTTCTTGATCGATATTTAACATGTTCAAAGATAATGATCGCGCACGAGTATTTGTGTTTTGTGTAGTATTCAGGTTTGTGTTTACTTCATTTTGTTTGTCGTCGTTAGCAACCAAAGTTATATATTGTACATTCCTACTGCTATTAGGTTTATTGTTGTTGTTAGAAGGTGAACTCATTTAGAGTTCTCTTTTTTGTGTTCACTTATGAGTTGGTGTATGCAAATATTTATGTATTTAAACACAAGCAAAAAATAAAATAAAACCAGTAAGATAACTGTTTAATAAATGTTTTGTTTTTGTATTTTTTTTTTTTTTTGTGATGTGTTGCGACGATTATAAAAACGCGTCTGTACACTGCAAGAGTTGAAACGCAAGCTAATTCTTTATTTGTAAATATATTTACTGGTGCGATTAATTCTGAACGTGCGGGTATGCATATATCAGTTTTATAGGTACATTTCGTATTCATGGGTATGGTAATTTCTTCGTTTTCTATATTAAATGTTGTTGTGTATGTTTCGAAATCTATTATACATTTGTATTTTTCCAAAATATCTCTTCCAATTATTCCATCAGTGGGAATAGGGAAATCGTTGGATACTATGTGGAATTTATGGTTAATATGCGGATTTTCAAAATGTAAATTTAAATGGGCTGAACCAATGCTTTTAATGGTGTCTAGTGTTATGCCGCTTAAAATTGAAATATCCCTGTGGTTTATTTCTTTAAATTTCCTTGTTTGCATATGGAAATTTCTGCACCTGTGTCTAAAATGAAATACTGATTTTTATTTGAAATTTCGCAATTTATTATTATGGAATTTGGCGTATTTATTGAAAAATTGAAATATCGTGGCTTCGGATAACAGTTTTCGTTATCCTGCCTCTCTAGTTTCCCTGTCTATATGAAATATTATTAGCATTTTGGCTTCTGCTGCTATTCTGTGAGTAGCTATTATTGTTGTTTCTGTTTCTATTTTGAGGAATATTATATATGTTTCTATTATGTGAAAAATTATTATTTGAATGTGTGTCCCTATTGTTATAACTATATCTGTTATTATTATTTTGCGATCTGTTATGTTGGTTATTGTCTCTAATATTATTATTGTTGTGGTGAAAGTTGGGATTCTCATGTCTGCGATTGTTATTAAAATTGTGGTGTGTACTATAATTTGCACGTTGGTTATTGTCTCGGCTATTCATGTTACAATGGTGAAAATTATGATTTCTACCACTATATTGGTATTCGATGTTGTCGCGTTGGCGAAATCTTTGGGGGTTTTGGAAGTTGTTGGGTATTCTGCCGCCAACTCTAAAAATGTTATTGTTGTTTTGTTGATTATCTTTTTCTAATGTTATGCATTTTTCTGATGCATCATTTAATGTTTTTGGACTACACGCTATCAATAGGGTTCTATACTGTTCATTTACGCCTTTCATAAATATATTAAGTGCCATGCTCCCAGTCATTTTATATATGGCATTTTTAGCCTCTTGTGTCGGATTTTCTAATGCCTTTATTTGAATATCGTTTAATTGTTCACCTAGCAAGACAATTTTTTCTCTGAACGAAGCTATGTTTGAATTATTTTGTGTTTGTGTTCCAAGCTCATTTAAAACTTGTTGTAGGGTTCTTGGATTAGGATACGATATCACCAATAAGTTTTTTAGATCAGTAAAGGTTGTTGGTCTGTTAGCACGTCCAATGGTTCTACGAACATTTGCAGTTAATTTGAAATTGTAGACATATTTTATAAAAAGCTCTCTCTCTTCTGCAAGAATCATATCGTGCAATAGTTCTGTTTGCAACTAAAAGTCTTCCAACGCCTCATACGGACTGTAGCATGTGGCCAACAGTGTGTAGTACGCATTGCGATTCAATAGTACCGCAACATGCAAGCATTGACAAACTGCAAGCAAGATATTTTGTGTGTCGGTAATTTGACACTTGTACGGTTAATCAAGTGCAGCAGCACAATGCACTTAAATGACTCACATATATTAACTGCATTTGTTTGATTGTAAATATAAGCAACACAAAGTATCTGTTGCTTTTAAGTATGCACTCGTTGGACTTTAAACACATGCCATACATAAATAGTTGGAAGCTAAATATGCTTACCCACCAATAATATATATTTCTATTCTTTTACTCTTATGTTAAGGTACCCCTAAGAATTATTCTCATAATTAGTGGTGCGCTACAGTCGCACACTAGGGCCAGTAAGAGTTAACCGCTCGTGGCAAACATTTTTTAATTGCATTTACAAAATAGCTCGTAGCTATAATATTTTAAAGAACCTCATATTTACAAAAACACAAAAAAGGGGATTAAGAAAATTAGCAATGTTACTTAAATAAAAATTAAAAAAGTAACACTTAAACAATATTTTTAAATTTTTCAAGAAAATTATAACTTTATAATGGATTAAAGATAATAAAATTAAATTAAATTTTAACAATTAGAATAAAATAATTAAAGTTAATTTAACTTTTTAATGTTTTAAGACAAAATAATATACATAAAAAAAATAATATTATAAAATTAAAAGATGGTCAAAACAGAATCAAAATTAGAAAAGCCCAGTGCAAACGTGGTTACCAATTTGGAAATCATAGACCATAATAATAAATCTATTACTTAAGATATATCTGTTGCATAAAAGAGCTCTACGGAAGAAATATGTTAGTAGAGCAAATGATTTGGATAAAGTTTAATACATGTATTGACGAAATATTGCTAGTAGTTTTCGAAAATAATAATAAAAATAATTTGACATAATATAAAAATGTATTAGTGTAGACGACCTATATACATACTTATATTAAATATGGCAAAATTAAGATATAAGTCACAATTATACAGCGAAGGCATTAATAGCCTGATGCTAAAATCTGTAGTTAATCAAATAATAATATTAAAAATAAAAAGTCACCATAAATAAACATACAACCCATTTTTGTGGCAGTAAAAGATAAAAAAAATTAATACAGTATTAAAAATCACAACAAAATCTATGGCATATAAACAACAAAGAAATATCGAAAATATTCAGCATCAAATTTAAAATAATGATAAAAAGCCCAATATGACGTCAGAAGAAAACTATTTACTAAAGGGAATATTGGCTTAGGACAAGTTTTCCCTAGGCTTGAAAAAGTGGCCGGTAAATTATATATAATGTTCATTAATGGGAATATTGACTTAGGACAATTTTTCCCAAGGCTTGAGAAAGTGGCCGGTGAACAAATAGGCACCTAATGGGAAAATTTTAGAATTTATCTCAATTAAATAATTTATAAATAAAAGGGCAAAAAAAATTAGCGCTACTACTTAATAAGGTGACCAATATAAATGATAAGAATGCTAGGGCAATTCTTGATCTAATGCTGAAATACCACGATGATCACAGGACATTGTGGAATATATCGAACAATAGAAAAAATAAAGATGTATTACCATTGGAAAAATATGATAAAAGACATAACGAAATATCTTAAATTATGTCAAAAATGCCAGAAATCAAAAATAATAAACCAAAATTGATTAGAAAAATGCTAAAGCTTTTCAAATTATTGTACACATTGAAAACTCTCAGAATAACTTAGAAAAGTCTATTGAGACACATTTTATTACTGCCATAAAATTCAAAATAGGGTTAAAGGTTGACACTATAATAATAGAAAAAATTATTTTTGGTCCACTAAATAATTTTTAAGTAAGAATCATTTAAAATTGTTTTATTCTTGCCTAAAAGTCTAAAGAAGACGTTCAATTTAGTCAAAGGTACAGAGTGAAAAGTTATTTGATTTTCAAACTAGTTTAATAACATAAAATTTATGAATATATACATATATTTTTCTAATAAAAATTTTATTATTCAAAAAAAAAAAAAAAAAAAATCCAAAATAAAGAAAAAGTAAAACAAAATTTTAAGGTAAAAATATAATAGAAGAAAATTAATCAGAAAACCCTTTATACTGGCTTTAGATTTATTGGTCCGTATAAAATTAAGAAAAAAAGATTTAAGAAATAATGTTACCATAGTAGATAAGAAAACCAATAAACAACAACTAGTTCATAAAAATAGACTTAAGATGTTTAATAATAACTAACATTTAATAGTATTGTTTGGCCAGACTACTATAAAATTAGAATATAAGTACATACATCTAAATATTATAATTTTTTTTCTTTTCTTTAAAAACAAAATAAATATTATATAACACTTATACTTAGACTAATTAAAAACTAATTGTAAAAGAATGTCCATAAAACTAACGTTATATGAACATTCTTGTAAAAGGTGGAGGTGTAGCATGTGGCCAACAGTGTGTAGTATGCATTGCGATTCAATAGTACCGCAACATGCAAGCATTGACAAATTGCAAGCAAGATATTTTGTGTGTCGGTAATTTGACACTTGTACGGTTAATCAAGTGCAGCAGCACAATACACTTAAATGAATCACATTTATTAACTGCATTTGTTTGATTGTAAATATAAGCAACACAAAGTATCTGTTGCTTTTAAGTATGCACTCGTTGGGCTTTAAACACATGCCATACATAAATAGTTGGAAGCTAAATATGCTTACCCAACAATAATATATATTTCTATTCTTTTACTCTTATGTTAAGGTACCCTTAAGAATTATTCTCATAATTAGTATATAAGCCAATGTCATTTAGTTTATAATACAATTAATAAAACACCAGTCTTAGGAGCTCCAACTACACAAGCTTTAAGACAAAAATAAAATAAATAAAAACTAATTTATTACAGGACCCTTATACACATGTAGATTTTTACCTACGATGTTTATGTCCAAATGAGCCATATTTGATATATTACCTACTTCTTCGTCTGATTTTAAATTGGTGTCTTTGCTTTCTTTTGTTAGAAGATTTTTTTATAAGTGGTAACACTCTACTATATATTTCTTCAAATTTCTGAATTAATTTTTCGCAATTTTCTTTAATTAATGATTGAGAATATTTTTCGAATTCTGTTTTTATTAACTGCAAACGTTTTACTTTTTCTAATTTATATTCTTCGGTGTAAACTCTATTTTTACTTTTGTTAATATATATTTCAATTTTCTCTAACTCATTTATAAATTTTTCTATAGTTTCCATTTAATACAGAAAAGGTTTTAGTCGCATATAAATACTATTTTTAAATTCTATTTTAGTTTGATCCACTATGGCAACTCTTATTTATTTTCTTACTTTTCATATTTTGTAACTTATATATATAGTGTTGCATTTATTCAATGTGGCAACTCTTAAAACTTTTTGACATTTCTTTTTATTGTGAAATTCTATTTCATAATTGTAATTTATGTAATTAGCACGGTAAAAGTTAGTGTTTTTTTAGTGAAAAAGTTTTGTGATTTTTTATTTTTATATTATATATATTTCAGCATGTGATTTAAAAATTCATGTTGTATGTGTTTATAATATATTATTTTAATATACTTCATTCGAAAATTATATGTGTATGTATGCATACATATGTATGTGAAAAAGAATTCATTATTTATTTTTATGAAAAATATTTAATATGAAAAAAATTTTGTTAAAAAAATCTATTTGTGTTTGTGTTGTTCAATTTCGGCTTCAAGTCGGCCGATTTGTGTCCATATTTCGGACGCAATGTCCCAGGATGGTGGTGGAGTTTGGTTTACTGTATTTCTGTGTGCTGCCAGTTTACGGCGCAAACGTGTGATTTTGCATTTTGCCTGCATTTATTGGAGTGGCCGTAGCTTCAGGTGCTCCTTCTTCGGGTATGGTGTGGTCGCCAATGTTTGGCAGGATCCCCATGTAAAGGTTGGTTTTTGGCAGGATCGCCATGTAAAGGTTTGGTGTCTGAGTAGTATTTTTATTGTATTGGAAGTTTGCCGGCGTTAATAAACGCCACTGGCAAATATAAATATGTATATGGCAGATGAATGCCAATATTAACATGCCGATTTAAGGCAAGGATAAAAATTAATGTTTTTGAAATAAGTAATGCCGATGGAAGGCAAAGTATTAATTATTTTAATTTCAAATATTTGTTCCTTATATTCTAAACTAACTGTATTCTAAAACTACAAAATTTCTTATTCACTAAATATATTTGTAGTTTGCGAAAAAATATAAAATACATTAAACATAATTGTTGTAAAGCAATAACAAACATTTCAGTATTGAACAATACAATTGTTGTAATATAAAAATTAACAATTGTATTAAAGGTATAAATGTTTGTTGTAAAAATGGTAGTAATATTAATAGAGTGCCGTGTGCAAAAGTAATATTAAGAACAGTATGTGTAATAAATATAATAATAGATTAATAGAGTGCCGTATGCAAAAGTAATAATAGGAACAGTAAGTGTAATAAGTTTACTTACATATAAAATAATAATAAATATAATAATAGATTATTTAGGATGCACTACAATACAAATTAACACCGAGACCATACCGCAACACACTGTTGTCAAATATCTAGGCGTTCATCTTGATCGTCGTTTAACACGGAAGTCGCATATAGACGCAAAGTTAACACAAATGAAATTAAAAGCAGCCCAAATGCATTAGCTTATTGGACGAAATTCTATACTAAGCCTACACTGTAAACTTCTACTATACAACGCGATCCTGAAACCAGTATAGTCCTATGGAATCCAGTTATGGGGCACTGCCTCAGCATCAAATATCGAAAAAATTCAAAGGCGACAGAATGTAATTCTACGAACAATTACAGCAGCCCCCTGGTATGTAAGAAATCATCGAATACATAAAGATCTAGATGTTCTGTGGAGAGTGAAAGGATGTGGTGTAATAATGTTCTGAGAATGTTATGGCAGGATCGCCATGTGGAGTAATAAGGATGTTTATATTTTTATTTCCCTATAGCCATCGGTTTATTTTAAACAGCTGGAAGGGTTCCAGCTAGTAATTAGGCGTTCAAAAGAACTGCCAGAATATTCTTGAAACTAAATTAAAAACAAAGGCAAGCGAGTGCCGAATTATGTTGATAGTTTGAGTCTGATTTTATTTATAAAATATTCTAGCTTAAATACTACTTATGAGAATCTATATGATAATCTAGAATTGAGTGATTTGTAAATCACTCAATTTATTAATAAAGAAAAATAAAATATCATAGAATTAAATTGAATTAAATTTTCATGTGTCATCAACTTGCACACAGTAATTTCTGTAATTCAATATTTGTTCCAAATAACTTTTGCCACACTTCAACATGTGTAACATTATCGCTTGTTGCGCTACACACTTAAAGTTGGTATTTACCTCTGTGCAAGTTGTATGACATGTGTACACTACACCCTCACCGCTAAGAGAAAAATTAGGGGATTGATTTTTCATGATATTCATAGTACCGACAATATTTGTAAAATAATTCTTAATTTCTATTTACATATGTTATAGTTTTACAAAGTAATTTTTTATATAGTTATAATTTTATAATTTACATAATTCTTAATGTAGTATTTAATATTTTTATAATTTTTAAAATAGTATTCTTATAATTTTTAGTGTTTATTGTGTACTTAATTATTGTTTCTAAAGCCTATATATGGTTTTAATTGATTATTATTGTATATTTCTTTTTCTATACCATTATAATTTATTACCGTATTTACATTGTTTCTTTTTAAAATTGTATAGGGTCCTTTATATGGACTTTGATTTTTCTTTCTATTTTCTACTCTGATTAACACTAGGTCTCCTATTTTTAGATTTAATTTGTTTTTCTAATTCCTAAGAGGCCTGCGTGTGTGGTAGTGTAGAATTCGTCAATTAGTTTATATTTTAGAATATCATCTGTTATTCTTTTTGGGGCATTGTATATTAATATTTTTAGTTGAGGACTTTTGTTATTTATTCTTATGTTTGCATATGCTTCTTTTAATTCTTCTTTCGTATATACTTTAAATATTTTATCGTTATTTGCTAGCGCTAATTCTTTTATATTTTCTTTACTCATTTTTGATATCAGTTTTCTCAGTATCGAATCTAGTTTCGCTGAGTTATCGCTGAATCTTGCATGCATATTATTATCATGTATATTTTTGGCATGTAACTTCTTCATAATCGAATCTTGTTTCGATGAATTATCGTTATGTCCAATGTGCACAATATTATTTTCAATATATATGTCGACTTCTTTTATGTTTTCAAATCTATTAAATTGCAATTTCTTAATATTTTTTATATCACTTATGGATGTGCATTCCCATATTTGAAGTTGATCAGGCTTCTGAGAATTACATTTTTCCATACTCTTTTCTTCTACACGTGTTTCATTAAAATTGTTATTTGCCTCATTATGTTGTTTATTATTTGCCTCGTTATTTTCTTTATTTTTATTCTTCATGGCCCTCGTTGTTACTAATACTTTTTTGTCTTTTTCGTCGTTTTCTTGCGGTATCATTTGTTTAAGTATGTCTGAGTTTATTTCTATTCTTGATAATGCGTCCGCATTAGTGTTAATTTTTCCTTTCTTATAAATTATCGTGAAGTCATAATCGCTTAAATCTAGTCTAATTCTTGTCATTATGTTTTAATTTCAAGTCATCCAAAAATTTGTTGAACCGTTCGTTGTCGTTTATATTGTTGAAATTTAATATGTCATAGTTTTTTAGAGAGTCAGTTTGAATTTTAATGCCCTGTAAAGTTTGTGTATCATTTGTTGTGTTTAAAATTTTAATGTGTGTCATTCCGTTTTTTGGTGCTATTGAATTACTTAAAAAAATACCGCTTTTTAATTCATTATTAAGTATTACGCAATCTTCTGAAGGTTTAATTGCATTGGTTGTATGATTTCAATTAATAATATCTTGTAATATCTTAACCTGATTTATTTAATAAGAAGACTTGGTTTGTTGATGGTTAAGTAAAGAGTATGTGTACATGAATGTTGGAAGTTGTGTGTATTTGTGTGTAAGTTAAAAAAATGTTAAGAAATAAATAAAAATGTATATATGTATGTATAATTAATTTATATTTTAAACTACATATGTATGTATATATAATAATAATATTCAAGAGGTTTTCATTTAAATATTCATTCTTTCATTAAATTCCCATTTGTTTTTATATATTCAATTAATTAATTTGTAAGTAAAATTAACGTATGTATGTATTTATAATTCAATTTCTTTTGTATATTTTTTTTTTTTGCAATTCATTCATATTATTTGTTGTGCTTGCTTATTTTTGTTGATTTTTATATTATTTTAATGCTGTTTTAAGTTAAGTTTGTATGTATGTATAATTGTAAATTATTTAAGCAAAACTTAAAATATTGAAACTAGAGAACATCTTACATTTGCGATTTTTATAAACCAAACCCAAACGTGTTTACGTCGTTTTAGATTGTCAGTGCTTTGTTCAGCCAAATTTTTGGTGTTCTTTTGACAGGCTAAGTCACGTTGATTTCCACGAGTCATGATTGGTACTTTCTATTACTAGCAAATTTTTAATTTCTGGATTCTTTATTCTGGACAATTTATTTTTAATCAAACAATACTTTTAAACAATTTTACGACTGTGTCCGTTTTTGGTTTTCTTCTCTTCTACTTTTTGAATTGTAAATACACAAATTTAAATAAATCATCTTTATGTGGTGTCGGCAGGATCAGTTCGAAGTCCGAAGGATTGTAAGATTTTTGCAGGATCATAAAATTTTTGATAATAAATTTTTTTTTTGTATGGTTGGTCCGAATCGGCAGGATCAGTTCGAAATCCGCAGGATCGCCATGTGGAGAGTGAAAGGATGTTTATATTTTTATTTCCCTATAGCCCTTGGTTTATTTTAAACAGCTGGAAGGGTTCCAGCTAGTAATTAGGCGTTCAAAAGAACTGCCAGAATATTCTTGAAACTAAATTAAAAACAAAGGCAAGCGAGTGCCGAATTATGTTGATAGTTTTTTTTTTTTTTTTTTTTTTTTTTTATTAATTTCCATATCACAATACAAAGCCAAATAGGCCAAAAACTGTATTGCATAGCAATAATACACTGAGTAACTTATAAAGTAATTAAATATGTATATGTTTATTAAGTTTATTATTATAAAGTTACCATCATAATGTTTTGGCCCCCCAGCCGTCGAAAAACTAAATGTTCATTGATTGTAAAGTAAGAAGAAAAATCAGAAGAAAAAAATATCAGATCCGGTGAATTGATGATCACTCATTTATATAGTCCAGCAAGATTCAATAGAAATAGTATAATTATGTAAGTTATGAAGAATTTAAATTAGAAACATATTGCATTAGTTTAAGTCGAAAAACGTTATTTGATTGTGAAAAAACACGCAATTCATGCGGCAGGCCATTCCAAGAGCGTGCTACGCGAACAGCAAACGACCTTTCAAAAACAGAACAGTTTATCTTAGGAATGTTGATTTGCTTATTTCTGGAGGAACGACAAAAAACAAATCTATTGCACAATGATAATGGAAACCCGCTCCTAATTATGCGATGGAACATGATTATATTACGAAACCTTGAAAATTGATTGAAATAGCACCCCAAAAATTTTTTTACATGCTCAGATATGTGTTCACGTCTCCGAATGTTAAAAATAAAACGAACTATAGTGTTAACAGTTCTCTCTAATAATTTGAAATTTGTCGAGGTAGCACCTGATACAACCTCAAAGCCATATAGGATATGGGACATAAGAAGCGCGTGAGCTAAACGCAGCTTTACTCAACGGCAAATATATATTCATTGAGTAAATTCTCCTCAGTGTAATAATAACTTTACGATAAACTGATTGAAAGTGTGGAACAAAAGTTAAACCATTATCAACTATAACTCCCAGCAATTTATGTTGGCTGACAATATCAATTGCAGAATTATTTATTAGAATATTAATATCAGGTATTAAATCAGTAGAAAGTCCAAACAACATAGCTTTAGATTTAACAGGGTTAGCTGATAATGAGTTAGCATTACACCAAAGAGAGAACTGTTCAAGAATGTAGTTAATATTAGACTGGAGTACATCATGGCAGTCGGGTGCTGTGTTAAAGAGAAGCATTACGTCATCAGCAAACAAAAAGGGATTACATATATTAGATGTTATTCTTTCAGGAAGATCATTTATATAGAGTAAAAACAAAAGGGGACCTAGTACAGAACCCTGTGGAACTCCAGACGTTAGAGGTACTATACTAGAACGTCTACCCTTATAATCAACAAATTGTGTTCAATCAAGTAAATACGATGCAATAAGACTACAGGCTGATTTGGAAAAGTTAAATTTCTCCTAAGCTTTTTTATCATAGTTTGAGTCTGATTTTATTTATAAAATATTCTAGCTTAAATACTACTTATGAGAATCTATATGATAATCTAGAATTGAGTGATTTGTAAATCACTCAATTTATTAATAAAGAAAAATAAAATATCATAGAATTAAATTGAATTAAATTTTCAGGTGTCATCAACTTGCACACAGTAATTTCTGTAATTCAATATTTGTTGCAAATAACTTTTGCCACACTTCAACATGTGTAACATTATCGCTTGTTGCGCTACACACTTAAAGTTGGTATTTACCTCTGTGCAAGTTGTATGACATGTGTACACTACAGTTCCATTGGTGAAGACAGTATTTTCAAAACACGCGAGAAAATATATTAAAAAACTTGAGGTGCACCCAAATGTACTTGCACGCAATATTCTACATTATAGAGGCCACACCCGGCTGAAAAGGAGGGATACTCTTTTTCTCAGCCGCACACGAGAGATGAAAAACAACATAAATTAACCGTTGAAATTAAAAATTTTGTTTAGCATTGGCTAAACTTATATTTAATATTTTTAGATTTAAGATTTGAAAAACTTATTGATATTTTAGTCTATAATTGAAGATTTAATATATAATAAAATTTATAAAAAAAAATGAGTTCATAGACGTTTTTGCATTAGAAACCGAAAAAATAACGGTCAATAATTTTTATAAGCAAAAGCTTAGACTCCATAATAAACAACCGGTTTATATAAAATATTACAGAATACCTCATTCACATAAAGTGGAAGTAAACAAACATGTATGATAAATTGAAAAAATATTATAAAGTAGAACCATCAGTGTCTGAATACAATAGTCCTATTGCTTTAGTACCTAAAAACCTCTGCCAGTTACAAATCAAAAGAGATGGAGACGAGTAGTTGACTATAGGCGAGTAAATAAAAACTTATTAGCTGATAAGTTTCCATTACCACGTATAGACGATATACTCGACCAATTGGGTAGATATAAATTTTTCTCTTGCCTTGACTTAATGTCAGGTTTTCATCAAATAGAACTAGACAAAGATTTTAGAGATATTACCCCATTTTCTAAAGAAAAAGAATCCTTCCGTTTTAACAGATTGCCATGTGGTATAAAAATCGCTCCAAACTCATTTCAACGAATGATGTCATTGGCTTTTGCCGGATTATCACCAATACAAGCTTTCGTATAAATGGACGATTTGGTTGTGATTGGTTGCTCTACAGAACACATGTTACGTAATCTCAAAGACGTATTCAGTTTATGTAGAAAATATAATCTTAAATTGCATCCCGATAAATATTTATTCTTTTGTCGTGAAGTGACGTTCCTTGGTCACAAATGCACTGACAAAGGTATTTTACCTGACGACAGTAAATTTTCTATAAGTGATAAATATCCTACACCTTAAAAATTGTGATGGAGCTAAACGCTTCGTAGCTTTTTGTAACTACTATCGACGGTTCATACCGGGTTTTGCCGCGTTATCAGGACATATAACTAGGTTGTCGAGAAAAAATGTACAATTTGAATGGACTCAGGAATGCGAACATTCTTTCCAAAGCCTCAAATCACATTTAGGCTGACTTCCAAAACGTCAATTGCTTAGTGTTTGAACGAAGCATCACATTTCATAACACATTTCATAAATAATTGTACTGCGGCAATAATTATACAATGTATACCATTTCAAAACGCCGCCGCCAAGCATTTTTAACGCAGTAAGAAAGCAAACAAGGCATCGGTTTTATAGTTGATTATTTGTTTCGGAACTTTGCATATGTATGTGATTTAAATACAGTAGCAATACTGTATACAAACTTTGTATACGAAAGTTTTGGAAGTCAGCCTTATTGAGTCCTACAATACTTCAATATCAAGATTTTTCTAAAGAATTCTGTATCACTACAGAAGCAACTAAGCATGCTTGCGGAGCTGTTCTCAGTCAGGAAAAACAAGGTTTTCAACTAGCTGTTTCATATGCATCCAGATCTATCACGAAGGGTAAACTAACTGCAATACATTGGGCTCTAAAATACTATAGGCCATATGTTTTTGGAAAAAAGTTTGTGATCAAAAGTGACCACAAACCTCTCAAATACCATCATCAAAGCTAATGCGGATGAGATTGGATTTTGAAGAGTATGCTTTTGTAATCGAGTATGTTAGGGGTGAAGAAAATACAGTGGCAGACGGGCTGTTGCGAATTGACTTTCAAGATATAAAAGACACAGAGATCAATAAGATATTGAAGGTAACAACAGGAATTCAGTCAAAAAATAGTTGCAATAATGAGGTTAAAACAAACCAAAATTGTAAAACATCGTTTGTTTAAAAGTATATGAGGCGATAAATACCCAAGAGCACCGTAAAATACCAAGATTGTATTTTACGAAAGATGAAATAATAATAAAAAGAGGAGAGCGAGTACTTTCCGAATTTGAGTTGAACGACACGTTATAAATAGAAATGTAGACTCTTTCTAAAGCTTGAAAAGGTAGCTGACAACATGAGTCTAATAACATTGCGACTTTCACTAGAAAAATTATAGTAACCTTTAAAGAGAAAGGTAATGAAATCCTGCAAGATTCTGATTTAACTATTGGGCCCACACCAAAATTAATTAAAGTCACTACCGATTCGAAGAAACTAAACATCATGCGAAAATCTCATAATAACCCAATAACTGGAGGACATCCATCCATGATAAAGAAAATACAACTACAATACCATTGGAGAGGTATGACCAGAGACATCGCCATATATGTCAAGCAATGCAAAGAATGTCAATTATATCATTTTGAAATTTCGATCGATATCGAGTGCCGTAATTTGGGCCCTGATTGGGATAATTGGCTTAAATTTTTCATATATTGTTTTGATTTGTATTGCTAATTTTTCGACCTTTTGATTGAAGTTACATATTAATATTTGATTGATGAGCTTGAGGTAAATTTTTTTATAAAAAACGTTATAAAATTTTATTTATATTATTTATATTATTAAGGATTTATTGGTTAAAAATGATTTCCCAATTGGTTTAACCTGCAATTTAATACGACAATATATAAGACGTGGCAATACTTAAGCGGATGTAGTAACTCAACCGACAATATACAATTCTCAAACATACTTTCCTATAATTTCAGAACGTTTAGAAAAATCAGATGTTTTCGATACTAACAGATATAAGGATATAATAGCACATAAGTCATGTAACAAGTTAGGTAAATTGTTTAGCAAAACAAAAGATGGATGACATAAATTAGAAAAATCTAATGTAGTTTATAAAATACCTTGTAAAGGAAATGATAGTGAAATTTGTAATAAAGTCTATGTAGGTACTTCAAAAAACAAACTTAAAACTAGATTAGCTGGATACAAAACAAATTTGAAATATAGAAACTATACATCATCATAACAGACGGCATTATCTTTGCACTTCCGTGATTCAGATCACTATCCAGATTTTGAAAAAATATCAATTTTGAATACAGAAAATATATATAAACGCAGATATATGTTAGAAATTAATTAAGATAAAAGAATTAACTTCAAAGTAGATACTGATGTGTAGCTCAGAGTTATAGGCATTTAGTATATAAAGCTAAAAGGCAAAATAGATTATAAAGATTAATATTTAAATAGCATTATGTTTTCAAAAATTTTTAAACTTTTCTAATGTATTTCAAGTTTAAAAAAAAAAACAAATAAAAAAACTTTTTCATTTCCTCATGTCTCAAACTTAAATATTTTTTCAATTGACAAATTGGAAAAATTTATTTAATTCAGAAACCATTTGAAATATAAAAACAATATTTTAATTTATTTCAAAACCGGAAAAGCAAAAACCAATTTTCCTTAAAGCGAATAATTTTTGGATTCATTAATTTGTTTAAAAATATTGTTGTTATCCAGTTTTGTTGTTTTTTAACTTTAATCCTGAAGAAGCTACACAAAGGAGTAGCGAAATATCGATAAATAAAATTTTATAACGTTTTTTATAAAAAAATTGACCTCAAGATCATCAATCAAATATTAATAACTTCATATATTGTTATAAAACAACTCCATCCACAGCTCAGGGATATTGCACGTTTGAACTGGTTTTCGGAAAAATTCCACCTACTTTAGAATTCACAAACACTATAGATCCAGTCTATAATATTGACGCTTATGAGAAAGAAATCGAATTTATATTGTAAGTAGCTCAACGCCGAGCAGCAAAATGTGAAGCTTGAAAGACAAAAGATCTCCAGTGAAAAGTCCAAATCAACTAACACGGCCATAAATGATCTCGTTTTAGTCCGCAATAAGCCTTGATGAAAATAACAATGTTGAACTAATGGACGAAAACAAAAAAAAAAAAAAAGATTTAAAGTCCACAAAAATGGAATCAAAAGATTCAACTAACAAATTTAAAAAAAAAAGTATAAAATACATACATATATTGGTTAAAATGTGATTTTATTGTATAGCATTTTAAACAATTCAATTTATCTTTAATTTAATCGAAGAATAATCATATATTAAAACATTTTATACGACTCTAACCTAAAAGTCCTAAATCTAAATTATGAAATAATTTAATAATAAAGTAATTTACATACAAAAAAAACATAAATTATATTAATAGAAAGTAAATTAAAAAAATACAAAAATTAATAATATTCTGAGCATTACTAATGTTATTGCTAAATATAAGAATATATAAATTTGTTTTTAATTTTAACATTTTCTTTTTAAAAAAGGGGAAGGGAAGCATATCCTTTTTAAAAATCCCTATAATTTTTAATTTTACAATTTTTTTATTACTTGTAAAAATAATCAACTTAGTATTGATTATTCTTACTAATCTTCAGTCCTTCACTTTTTTTAATATATGCCTCTGACTTACCGTTAAGCAGTAACATTCACACGTCATTATTTGCTGATGATACAGCTTTTCTAAGCGTTCATGAAAATCCTGTTGAAGCTACCCGGAATTTGCAAGGGAAGGTATCAAAACTGGAAATATGGCTTAAACAATGGCGTGCGTATTAAAGTTAACGAGTAGAAATGTGTACACGTCAATTTTACGTTGCGCAAGGAAACATGCCCGCCTATAAAAATCATCGCCGAGACTATACTGCAACACACTGAAGTAAAATATCTAGGCATTTATCTTGATCGTCGTTTAAATGGAAATCGCACATAGACGCAAAGTTGATCCAAATGAAATAAAGAACTAGACTGCAATTTCAAAATACGCGAGAAATTATATTAAAAAACTTGAGTTGTACCCAAATCCACTTGCGTGCAATATTCTACATTATAGAGGAAAAGGAGGGATACTGATGATGTAAGAGAAGTTTGCAATCTATTGTGTTTTTTTATATTGGAGAGTACTTTACTTTTTTCTTGTTGTAGTTTTCTTATGACCGGGTTAACAAATTTTTCGATTGGATTAGTTTTGTCGCATTTTGGGACAGATTTTTCTATGCTGCTAGTGATTAGATTGTCCAATCTCTGTAAGTAGACATCTATTTCAGGATTGGAAAGATTTCTATCATTATGCGCAACTTTAAAACTATCTAGTGCTCTCACGTTGTTATTATTAAATTGTTTCCAATTGGTTTTTTTGAAATTAAAAAAGATTAAACTGAAATAATAAGAAAAATCATTAATGATAACTTTACATTAGAAGTGAACAAACATTATGAAAATAAGCTATCAAAATTTAGTAATCGAAACTCAGACATTATGTTTAGGGAAATCAAAAAGCAATTTAAGATATCTTCATTAAACATTAATACTATTAGAGTTCCTCGAAGAGAGAAATCATTATTAAGAAATGTTGATGTTAATATAAATGATTTAGAGGTAGAAGAAGGTGAATACAAAGTGGATGATCAAGACCAAATACTAAACGTAATTGGTTCTTATCTTGAATCAATTCACTCGTATAAAGTCGTTGATCCAAGTAATAATTTACAATTAGATATAAACGAAAGCTTTTCAGGGTTCTTATGCACAAAATCGGAATATGAAGATAACCATTCAACAATTACAATATTTAGTAAAAACAAAAAAGCAAAAAAGCTTTACGATATCGAAGCCGATGACTACTTTGTCAAATTAGATTCATTGACATACATTTTTAAGCATTTAAACAACAAATTATCTTTTGGTATAGATAAAATACCCAATATCATTTTAAAACATATTCCTAAAGAATTGATAAGTGAATATTGTACAATTTTCAACAATATTTTAAACAATTCTTATTTTCCCCGTGCGTGGAAAACCGCTAAAACTATCGTAATACCAAAAAAGTATAAGGACCCAAGTATTTTAACAAATTTGCGGCCAATAAGTTTACTTCTAAATATAAGCAAAGTTTTTGAAGCCTGCATCAACAACAATTTACTTAAATTTTGCGAAAAACAAAATCTTATCGCCGAAAGGCAATTTGGTTTTAAATATAAACATGCAACTACTCATGCAATTCACTTACTAGTATCTAATATTCATTGGAACTGGAACAGAGCACTATATACTGGAGCTTGTCTCATAGATTTTGAAAAGGCATTTGATAATGTTTGGATTCCGGGTCTGATTTATAAACTTGAAAAATACAATATGCCCCTTCACTTCAGAATACTTATACATAATATGTTAAATGAAAAATCATTTATAGTGAGTAATAACGATAAGATGAGTACTAAAACATTTGGTATTGTTAATGGGTTACAACAGGGTATGGTTAACTCGCCAATTCTTTTCAATATATATTTACACGAACTATTGTACAAAATGGAAAATATAATCGCTTTCGCAGATGATTTAATAATTTATCATGCTGATAGCACAGTTGAGAAAATAAATAATAATCTTCAAAGCCATTTTAGAACAGTTGAAAAGTATCCCCCTAATTCATAAGCAATTCATAAAGTTAAAGTACACATCAAAACCGGTTTTTTAATACAAAATTCGTACATTAACGCCACAATAACATTAATAATCGTTTATGAATTAGGGCATAAGTCTCTGACTGGAAATTAAAGATCAATCTAAGCAAATGTGAATCGATTCTTTTTAGAACCCCAACCAATAAATGCAACTTTAATATTAAAAAAAATTGGAAATCATTTGGTATTAAATCTAATCTTAATATTGAAATTCCAAACAAGGAACTAGTTAAATATCTCGGAGTGAACATGGACAATTTTCTATATTTTAATAAACATATTCAAATACTAGTAGAAAAAGCAAAACATGCTTTTTTTATGTACAAGAAACTTTTTTATTCAACATATATATTACCAAGGATAAAAGTGATTTTATATCAAACTCTCATTAGCCCTATATTAACGTATGGTTGCCCTATATGGTTTAACGTATCCCCATCATATATGGAAAGATATAGTGTTTTTGAACGCAAATGTATTAGAGCTTGTGTTTCACTGTTTATCCAAT
The DNA here is from genome assembly GCA_947311025.1 of Lypha dubia. Taxonomy (NCBI): domain Eukaryota; kingdom Metazoa; phylum Arthropoda; class Insecta; order Diptera; family Tachinidae; genus Lypha; species Lypha dubia. The sequence goes on along the minus strand of OX371260.1, from coordinate 85,568,248 downwards.
TTAATATTATACGATGTTGCAATATTAAATAGAATTGATAATTTCATTATTCATTTAATAAGAAACCATGTCTTAAAAAGTACTTTGTGTGACCAAAATAATCTAATATTAGCTTTATATTACTGTAGTGATAAGTAATTTCATGCTTAATAAGTGGGCACGCAGGCTTCGGGGGGGCCTTTGTCTATCTAGATAAAAAAGGATATATCCAAAACAACAGTGGTACTCCCATACTGTATCACATTTATAGAAGAGCAAATATAAAAAATATATATGATAATCAATTAACTATAGAAAATAGCAGATTTAATACAGCTATTTTTTCTAAAGATAAAAATGCACTTCCTAATGTAAACATTAGTAAGTTTTGGTGGCTCACGGAATGAAGCCGCTTATTTTTCTTTTTTACCCTTTGACTTCATATTCTGAATAAAGCAATGTTTTTCATATAAGTTTCATTGCACATTTATAAATCCATAATAATAATAATATTATTTAATTAGTATTATATAAAACATATCTAGATTTAAAAAATAAAGAAACAAATATAATTATTTAAGTACTAGAGCGCCCGTCAAGGGACAGTGTTTGTTTATAAATTAAGATGTATGAACTATTTGTTTATTTATAGTATAAATACATTAGCTAATTTTCAAATAAATAAACATTTAAAAAAAAAGGAGGGATACTATTTTTCTAAGCCATACACGAGAGATGTAAAACATATGTTAAACATTTTTAGATTAAAAAATTTTACATTTATTTGAGCATGTACTCAAGTATTTATGTTTTAAATTTTATTTATTTGTTGCGGGTTAGCAATATCTAGATATATATTTCGTTGGTAGCTATACCAATTCATCAGTAGATGTTTTACCCTTTATGTTTAAAAACATAAATACTTGAGTACATGCTCAAATAAATGTAAAATTTTGTAACGGGGAGATTTGCTTTTCATTTTTGCCTTATAAAATACTTTTAATGGCAACCAGCGGTTGTCTAATTGTATAGGTGTAGAAAAGTAAACACATTCATAATGGAAAATTACACGCTGCTACAAATGAGTACTTTTTTTTTATACTTGAAAAGGGACCTAGTGTAGGTTATAGACCTTATTTAGTAGATCATAAATCAATTTTTAAAAGTTCGGAAACACCCTCAAATTTCGGAGTTATTCCGAAAAAACTATTTTCGGGTAGGTCCGAGTACTTATGAACACGTAACTCAGTTGATTTTAATCTAATCTTCAATTTTTGAACGCTTTATGAAAGACAAAGAATATATCTTTCCAACCGTATACATTTTATGCTATATTAATTAAATATTGGTAGTAATTTTCGTAATAACATCTGCAATTTTTTTTATTTTTTATGTTTTTTTAACTTTGAGTTCTTTTTTTTATAATTTTTTCTATAAAAGCAGATGTATTTGTATAAAAAATTTGAAATAGAATTTTATAACAAATAAAATGAACTTTAGTTTTTTTAAATCGGACAATATTTGTGAAAGTTATTAAACTTTATTTAAATTTAAAAAGCACTTGATACCCCCAAGCGGAAAAAAATTTAAGTGAGAATAATTTTTTTTTTATACTTTTTTTAATCATATATTCTTAATTTCTAAATAAAATAGTTTGAATACTGTTATTTTAAAATATTTATATAATCATATCATTATAAGATTAAAAAAAATAAAAAAAAAAAATTATTCTCACTTAAATTTTTTTCCGCTTGGAGGTATCAAGTGCTATTTAAATTTAAATAAAGTTTAATAACTTTCACAAATATTGTCCGATTTAAAAAAACTAAAGTTCATTTTATTTGTTATAAAATTCTATTTCAAATTTTGTATACAAATACATCTGCTTTTATAGAAAAAATTATAAAAAAAAGAACTCAAAGTTAAAAAAACATAAAAAAATAAAAAAAATTGCAGATGTTATTACGAAAATTACTACCAATAATTAATTAATATAGCATAAAATGTATACGGTTGGAAAGATATATTCTTTGTCTTTCATAAAGCGTTCAAAAATTGATGATCGGATTAAAATCAACTGAGTTACGTGTTCATAAGTACTCGGACCTACCCGAAAATAGTTTTTTCGGAATAACTCCGAAATTTGGGGGTGTTTCCGAACTTTTAAAAATTGATTTATGATCTACTTAATAATGCCTACAACTTACACTAGGTCACTTTCCAAGTATATTTTCACTGTAGCACCGTGTTATTGTTGTTTGTGTTTGAAAAAAAATTTTTAAAGGCTATTTTTATGCTTTGTAATTCACAAAAAATATATTTGTGAGTTTTTGTATAAATAGATGAGCTTTGGAATTTTTTAAACATAAAGAGTAAAACATCTACTGATGAATTGGTATAGCTACCAACGAAATATATATCTAGATATTGCTAACCCGCAACAAATAAATAAAATTTTAACATTAAAGATTTGAAAAACTTATTGATGTTTTATTTTATAATTGAAGATTCAATAAATAATAAAATTAAAAAAAAAAAAAAAATAAGTTAAAGCTAAGCTAGTTTTAAGTATATATATATATATATATATATATATATATATATATATATATATATATATATATATATATATATATCCTTTATTTATTTAAATATCAATAGGAATACATTTTTGACTACTAAAAAAATACTTAAATAAAGTTCAGTGTGAACATAGGGCGTCGTTTTAAGTACTAATGTATAATCAATTAAAGAATAAAACTTAGGACAAACAGTCGCACAAGCGACTTTTCGAAAACTAAAATCTTCTTCAAATAAGTAATCAGAATAATAAACATAAAAGTACCTTCAGAATCGGAGATTCTAAACAACTCAACCAATTCTGAATTTCTCAAGGACAGCTGAGATCTTTTGATTTCTCTGCAAAACAATTAATAAAGACAATTAGAATTTATTTATTATCTTATTTACTTGCAACTTAAAACGTCTTATCGGTGCGCTTGCTTCTTAAAGAATAAACTTTAGACACATAATGCCGATAACTAAAAATATCTATCAGGTAGTCGTGTTGTTGAATTCTATTCCGGCTATTAATTTGTTTTTGGGAAATCTACTCAATTAGGGACTGTATTTATTAAATAGTAATTATCCCTGTGCAAGTGATTACTTAGGTACAATGAATCATAAAAAGTGATACGCTGAATTTAATTAAACCTTTTTCTAACCAGCAGCAACTTACGCAATCATTAAAAATAGATTAACCAAACCAACAATGTTTATTTGTAATGCGCCTGTGTGTGTCCTCCATTTGGCATAATTAATTAAACCGAGACTACCTGGTAGAAATTTTTTCACATTACACAACTTATTTCTCCAAATTTTATATACGAATTTTTTCATTTTGCCGCGAATTTTAGCAAAATGAGCAACTTTACGTACCCTCAATTTTCCTTTTTTGTATTTTAAAGGGTTAGCTTGCAGTTTAGTCCTCTAAATTTTTCTTTTGGGAAAAATCGGAGGAAATGGCGGTCCCCTTTTAATATATTGATTTTTAGTCTACTTTGTGGACTGATTTTCAAAATTAGTTTACTAACTGAAAAGCACTCTTTTATAGTTAATCAAACTAAAAAGTGACAAATAATTCGCATTATAAAAATGAAATCATTGACGAGAAAATAACTTTGCATTTTGCTATAAAACTAAATAGCTGTTAGAAAAGTAAAGACTAACATGTAAGAAAATACGCAACGTTTGCACAATCCAAATAAAATATGTACATATGTATATTTATACGTATGCTAATGAAATACAGTATTTTGTCTTTGTTTTTACTAATAGCGAAAAAAACAAAAATATTATTTAAAATATAACAATGGATTAAATTTAAATAATGTTTATGAACATATTATTAAAAAAAGAATTCAAAATAGTTTTAACATAGTGCATTCGATTGCTGATTGTTTAACCATATTTTAAAATGTTACAAAACCTTTTAGTTTGTTTCATTTAAATTCATTTTAATATTATTAATTTGTATCGCAGATTTAGTAAACAATAAATAATTTTAAATATATTGCTAACCTTGGCTTAGAACGAAAATTTCCATTATATAGAACGAAATGTAATATTAAAGGTTAGTGCGGTAAATACAAATCGGTTTCTAGTTTATGTCTGTCACGACTATATTTTTTAAAAACTGGTTAATATGTCCCCAAAATAAGGCCAAAGTCGCTAGATACCTCGTCCGTAGATGGAGTATAAATTTTCCCATTAGGCACATCAATATAATATTTTTCTATTTTCAAATGTTTGGGAGCAATTCAATAATTAGTGGGGAATTGTCTTTTTATCCAAAACTAATTATAATCATAATAGACACGATAGTTACAAACTGAAAATGAATTAGAATGAAGCATATTAAAGTTTTTGTATTCAAAAAATATATTTTGTAAGCCAGCGTGATTACCATATAACACATTTTGATAATTTGCTCAACTTCATTCACATTTATTGAGCATTAACAAATATTTAACTACAGCAAAATCATCATATTGTAAAGTTAGATTATTACTTAAAAATCTTGCGAAAATAACAACGACATACATACGTGTGATACGTTTCATATGGATATGTACGTACGTACAGAGTGTCGTTAGAAATTTTGCACCTGAATTACTCGAATGTTAATTATTACGATTATGCAATTTGGTTTCTTCGATTTCTTGTTGCCATTTATTGCGACTTGCCTGCAGTATTAGATCCTGGAAGGATCCGTATTGAGAATTGTGTTTTGATTTAGCTGGCACAGCGTGATCTTCTTCGTCTTCGTAAAGATTTTCATACACGTAATCAGGATCTGCTGCTGCATAATGACTCGGATCTGCTGCTGCATAATGACTCGGATCTGCTGCTGAGGAAATATTCTCATTTTTATAATCGTCGTCTGCATCTGACGCATTCTCGTCAGAATCCTGATTATTATTAATGCCAAATTTTTCGTTGAAAATTTTTACTAATTTATCTATATTTTCTGGCGGCATATCGGAAACCATTTCAATAGATATCTTGCGCCTTGAACGCTTAAGATTTTTTTGTGGTTTATCGGACAATTGAAAATTCAATGTAGACCTCAATGTGCTGCCTGTAAGCTTCAGATGTTGGAAAATATTGCGATATACTTTATAAAAGAGATTGGACGACTCTCTCCCCGTCTCTGGCGTATACTCTGTTTTTGGTTTTTTAAATTTGTAGTTCGGATTTTCAACAATGAATCTTTTTAACAATTCCAAAGTTCGCTGTTGATCCTTTTGTGACTTTAGTAACTCAACTCCAATTTGAAGGAGTAGGTAATGTTGAAATTAAAAATTCTTAGCTTTATGTTATACGTAATTTTCATTTGTGGGCATAGTTACCTTTTTTATTAGTTAAACCAAGCTTTTGTGTAAAAACTCTCCATTCAATTTTGTTGTTAGCATTATTGTTGTCTGCTATAGTCTTAATGTACAATCCATTCGACATGTTGATCAAAAGAGCGAGTTTGGTTAAAAGTACAAAAGTTGAACTATGAAAGATCATTTTCTTTGAGAAGTTATAATACAAATTTCTACTATTCTTCACGATGTTGTCTAATGAGTTGCCTGTTTGTGAATGATGTCCTTCTCCGAGCATGCTCAACTTTTATAGCACTCAGCTTCAAACTTAATTTATTGCTTACAGCTCTTTATGTATGCACATTAGGGTGGCCCTTAAAATTAAGAGCTGTATATCCTCAAGTATAATCCATCAAATCAATGCCAATTGGCAAAAAAAAAAAATTGGTTAATTTGTGAAGATTAAGGCCGCACGCCTACCAAATTTCGAGAAAATTATTACTTTAAGATTTAATGTTTCATAGCTTAATATGTAGATATTAATCCTAAAAAAATGTCTTCTAAGAAGTTGTTGGCAGTGAAGTTTTCAATAACTTTTCCTTTGACAACTTTTCTCTCGAATAAAACTCATTATTGTGAAAATTTACATATGTATGTTTTACAATATATAATATTTTATTTGAACAAATACTAAAGAATTTATCTTTTCAAATATTAATATATTTCTTAATTTATCTATATGCATTTCGTTTGTAGTTCTCCATTAACTTAACTACCCTCTCTGCATTGTCATTGACCCCCCTTAATAAGCCAATTAATTCTTCTGCTTTAATGGAAGCTTTAATTTTATTCCAATTTGCAGAATGTGTTTTAAAAAATTCTGGATCTTTTGCAAACAAATTGGTATTTGTACCAATGTGTTTTAAAAAATTCTGGATCTTTTGCAAACAAATTGGTATTTGGTATACTAGAGATAAAATTTAAGTTCAACATTTTCGGGACTTAAATACTTAACTGATTCTGCAATTCCTGGAATGCAACCTTCGATAAATCCTCGCCAACATTTTACAAGTTGTGTATACTATGGAACAAGAGTAAAGAATTGCTAAGTGGAAGTAATACAAAGATTAGATGTATGTACATACATACATACATATGTATATTGTTGATATAATACTAAAAATTTGTCGAAAAGAATTAACTTCGTGCTTCGGCATTGCAAATTACTTGCGAAACAAAAAAAATTATAGGCTATAGATTTCTTTAGCAAAACAATACGTCTTTGGCTACAGGGGAGCAACAATTCTGCTCGTTTTCTTTGAGCACTGCCTGCGCAAAAATTATGATGCGATTGCTTACTTCCTTTACATGACGGTGTGTTGCTTTGTAGTCAACTCTAAAACAAAAAAATTTTAGCTACATGTTTATAAATTTTTCAAAAATGGCAATTTCTAGTTTTGCCAATTCTGTGTTCAAAAACACTTCTCAATATAATCTCATGTATGTAATGTCTACATGTTAACCATAAAAATGAGTTTTTAAAGAAATTTTCAATAATACTGCACGTTCTATTTATACGAACAGTATTGACAGATGTTGTGTCAAAAACAAAAGCTTCAACATAGACTTGAATATCATCACACATGCTATTGCCTGTTTCTACCCGGTCCCACTATCCAAAACTGGGACTTAAAGCAGTTATTCTGCTCACCCGCTTGAAATAATTATTGGCAGCCGGTCCAGTTTGGGGTTCGCAGTTAAAGCAGGCAGTAGTTTCCCATCCCAATGCAATTACACGGCATTTAATTTGCTTATACCAATCTGCTTTTTATTCTAAAAAATAGTTGTTGGGGACATTTTTCTTATGCTCTGCGCGTTTTGGAATCATAATTTCTACTAAACAACTTATTTTTGGTTGTGCTTCTATAGGCCTTTCTATTTCGTGTTTCATAAAGTACAAAAATTCGTTGTTAAATATATGTAGGTAATATTATATATAAATATGTTCGCATATAGTACATACATATATAAATATTTGAAAAAATAGCTCAAAGCTATCATTTCTGTGGACTGGAATGTCCGTTACTGATCCATCCTTCTTTAACTTAATATTCACCCATATCGTGAATAATTTTTTTCTCGTAATATTTTCACGTATTTGCAATCATGAAAAACTCCCATGAAAAAAGTTTATTCAGCACAGAATAACAACGTGAAAAAATGTTCTCTGAAACAAATTCCCCTAATCGTGAAAGATTTTTTTCCCACGACTTTTTTCACTTTTCCCTTTAATTTATTCACTTTATTTTTGATGGGGAACATAACAGAACATGTGTGTAGTTCTTCTTATAATTCGAATATTAAAGCTTATAAAGTTTATGTTAATGAAGAGATCTGATAATAAGGCTCAAACTCATATATTGCTGAACAAAATGCAAAACAACAAGCCGATTGCCTACAGATTTGTGAAGCTTTAATCATAACGGACTGTGAGTTTGTGTTGATTATTGGTTCCAAACAGTGATGAGGGAATTTCGTACTAACCAGCACTGTTTCATTGTAGAATAAAAATTGAATTAAAAATTGATTCTCATATTCTATTTCTGTTGAAAACTGGTTAAATGGTTGATATTCTTTTTAATTGGTATCCACTTTACGAAAATTGTAAAGATGGACGGTTGAACGCTGATGAGAGGTGTAGCGGCCTTGAAATCAGTACTGATAAGTTTTTCCAAAAACTGATTGGATAGAAATAATAATATTTTCCAACACAAAAAACTCTTAGTAATTTTGAATTTTCATTAATTCAATAAAACTGAACTTGAGCCTGATAATATTACTTTTCATATGTAAATCAATATAAGTTCAAATAATAATTACGTTTATTCGTAATAATAATAATATAAAAAAACTATATTTTTTTGTAATCTTAATATTGATTGATTTATAAAACATAAGCCTCAGAAAATAATACATGCCCTAATATTCACCGATTGACATGAAATTGTTTGTGTAGTCGTTTTTAACAACTGTCACCGATCTGACGGTTGAGAGAAAACTAAATCAAGTGAAAAATTTCATATCATATAGTTAAGGTCCATCCTAATGTAAATACGTAAATACATATACATATACATATGAGCATGTACATATATAAACATGTCTACCCGCTTTAAATTTTGTGTAATTAACAGAAACGAATGTTAGTTGTTTTATTTTTGGTCGATGTAACAGTTTTGGGTACCACTCACGTGGTTATCATAATCGTGAATTGGGTTTCTTTTCAATGTCTTAAGTGTAAGGAGTTTGCATGAGAGGATTCCAAAAAAACGTACACTTTTTGAACAGAACCCTTCGGTTTTGAAATGTGCACACTAATTTCCAACCTTTTATTTCCGAAATCAAAAAAGCTTTCTTTTTTTATGCATATGTATTTCATTAGCAGTTATGCGAAATCATTAGTAGACGCCACCTAATTTTAAATGTGCGTTGCAAGTTACAATACTGATTTTTTATTATGATGGTTTAATCTTTCCTGTGGTGTGAAGATGGCGATATAATTTCAGAAAGATTTCAAGTTATACCATCACTCTCAACCTAGCACAGGAATGCCGGACTCCATCAAACATTCATAAAATCATTACTTCAATCGACACTAATAAAGAATTTTATTATTAATAATAACGAAGTGAACAACGTGACCAATCTGAACGCGACCCTAAATAGTAGAGTTGTCAACCGATTAAGAATAGTTCGATTAATCGATCAAACAAAACTAAATTCTTGTTCGAATAATTTTAAAATGCCGAATTTCGAATAACGAATAAATCGATTAATTTATGTCAATTAATCGAACATATTTTTGCATACGTAAAAAATGTGTTAAATTTGTTTGTAAGATTTGAAACAAAGCGAGTACTTTATATCAAGCAATTCGTGTTATTTTGGATGTTTGTAGTTGTTGTCGAACTGCGCACACCTAGTACTCATGCTATGTTTTCAATGAAACGTGAAACTATTTTCAATAATGGGGTTTTTTTACTGTCAGGTGAATAAGTTAGAAATACACTAAAAGCTAAAAAAAGAAATATTTGCTTAATATAAATCTTATCATATAAGTAGAAAATGTTGGTATTGTATTCTATTTTTTTTTTAATTATATAATTACCTTTCAGAAAGAGCTCGGCTTGGAAGTATTTTACCAAGAACAAAAATGGAAAAAAAAACAAAGTCACATGTAACAAGTGTCCTAAAGTATACAAAATTGTTGGATCAACAACAAAAAAAAATTAATAATTATTTTGCAACAGATTTACTAAAACGCATTAAAATAAGAGTAAATAAGAGACGTATAAAACTTTAAAATACGTTAATAATATTTTTTAAATTCTGGAAATTTTCCGTGCAATGAAAGTTTTTCAAATATTCTTCAAAAATTAAACTAAAGAATATGCTAATTAATTATACTATAGATTATTTTATGGTGAAAGTAACCACAATAATATAATAATAAAGTAATGATATAGAAGAAGTTGTTATTAATGAATATAACAATCTTTTATGCGAATTAAATAATTCTATTCAAAGTATTAAAAATTCAGATAATAAAAAAGAATTCAGCAATATATTAGACGATATATTATATTTGGAAAAATCTAAAAAAGAGCAGAAAAATTAGATATTTAAACTATTTTATGCTTTTCTCACTATATCACCTACGACGACAATTAGCAGAGTTTTTTCAAAATCTAATTTAATAAAAACAAAATCCAAAAATCGTTTGAAAGGAAAAAAAATGTTTTTAAAAGATTATTTCTTAAGAACATCCTAAATTGTCTAATTTAACAAAAAAAAAATCATTTGAGATATTTTGACTGAATAAAACATGTGTTTTTGAAGTATTAAAATCGAAGTAATCTCAGTTATTACATTTTAAGTTTTTTTATGTATTATTAATTTTATGTATATTTTTTTGTTGATAAAAATAAAATTTTACATTTATTTGAGCATGTACTCAAGTATTTATGTTTTAAATTTTATTTATTTTTATAAATTTGTGCATTACAAAGCTTTAACATTTTTTTTTAAATAAAGGTTAAAACATCTACTGATGAGTTGGTATGGCTACCAACGAAAAATATATTTAGATATTGCTAACCCGCAACAATTAAATAAAAGTTGATAAAAATATTAACTATTTAATTTTTAATTTATTTCGATTATGTACTTACGCAGTTTTAACCATTTTTTTATTCGTTGTTCTCATCGATTAATCGAATAAATTTTTTGCATTAATCGTTTGATCGAACGAACAAAAACTATTATTTGAATTATTCGAACAAATTTGAAAGGCGAATAATTGACAACTCTACAAAATAGTCACTTACCGTGGCAAATAGTGAGTAAAAAATAATTCACAATTTCATCTCTAATATTTATTAGTATTGTCCGACCAGACTAGAAATATATTTAATATATGTTTATTTTACTGATTCTCTTTGTTTAGTGACACCCATCCACGTGCATTTAATACCAGATTGTATTAGCAAACGAAAACGATCAATCATCAATCGACGCACAGTTGCCCATTTTGATAAAAATCCGTGCCAAAAATCAAAAATGCTGCAACAAAATTTTGATAAATAAGTTAAACTATATTGAAGAGGATATTTCGCTGATCCAAAAGCCATTCTTAAAAAGTCTGAAAAAGTTACTATTTTTTGGACTGTAAAAATATAAACAAATTTTCGACAAAAAGTTCATGTTTCAAAATTTTTTTTTATGTAAAATTTGCTACAGTTTACTATTTTTTTTTTTATTTTACTCAATAGTTTGGCTTATATATTATTTAAATTCGACTTACAAAAATTTTTTATGTTTATTTCTTACTTTAGTTGCCGTAATTCTTCTTGGTTAGCTTTTGGAAATTAAATACAGTAGAACTAACAAAGTGACACGAAGTTTCGGGAAGTAATGGTATGCACACTTTGTCTATTTTATACAATAAATATGCTAAGCAATTTGGCTTTCCAATCCTGCACGTTCAATTGCAAGAAAAAAAAACTGTGATATAACTTTTACTTAAATAAAGATTTAGTCCAAATCTAAAAACATTTAATAAAGGACTTCTAAGACTATAAAATAAATCTTCACAAATATTGTCACGCCCACAAAGGTCGTAATGACTTTCCACCAAGTTTTAATAATTATCACAATGTTTAACTAATAAATAATATAAAATAGTTCTAAGAAATTTTTTTTAAAAAACAGCACCAAATAATTTATTACTAATTCCTTAAGATTTCAAAATGTGAAAAATTAGTATCAGATAGTCTCGGTTTAATTAATAATGCCAAATTGAGAACACACGTTCGCGTTGCAACACCACTTCCTTACAGATGTTATTCGGCATTATGTGTCTTATGTTTATTCTTTTATTCAAGTGCAGCGATAAGACGTGTTAAGTCACAAATAAATAAGATGAAAAATAAATTCTCTATTTAAATTGTTTCGCACAGAAATCAAAAGATCTGAGATGTCCTTTAAAAATTCAGAATTGTTTGAGTTGTTTAGAATCTCCGACGCTGAAGATATTATTAAAATTAAGATTAAAGAAAATGAGGATCTGAAAATTAGACTTCATTAATCATATAATTTGTTGAAGAAAAATTAGCAGGCATCTAATCATACAAAAGAAAATTTTATAAAAACAAATGCTGCTTGGTTAGATGAATTCAAAAGAAATAAAGATGTTGAATAGAGGTATCATGATAGAAGGCCAAATAAGAGGCAGACCGGAAAAACCACTTGAAGATTGTGCACCATATAAAAGAAATCGGAAAACCATTAATCGGAAGCCTTGTCTATAAAATACGTAAGAGACCAAGAAAAGGCAAAATCAGACATCACAAAGGCTGTGTAGATGGCAAGTCCACATGGTCTGAACAGGATAAAATAGAGCATACATACGTGACCAAATACTTCCCCTACAGAGTATACTTTAAAAGACGCCTTAGCATAATTTTTTGACTTTGGATTGTCAAAGGAAAAATATTCTATTTTACGAAGCTCTTTAAAGCATCATGATGTTAATGTACTTCTTTCACACAGTAAAATTACTACTGCAAAAATAGAAGCAATTCCGAGGTAAAACTTCAATATTTAATGATCATAATGCAAGACGTCTAACTCAAAGTTTATATGAAGAACAGACAAACCTACCACCGAATAAAGTTACATTTTTCAATAAATGGTGTTGTGATGGTCCATTTGGTCAAAACTCTTAAAAGCCAAATATATATACATATGACATGACAATCACAGGTGCAAATATGTTTATGGTTTTTGCAGTTCCTTATGAGTTAAGCTACGTTAACATTTATTAAATATTTGTCCAAAAAACGTAACCACTAGCTTTCCTCATACATCTTTGACGCATATATAAATTAAACATATATCATAAAAAATAAAACGGATTTTAAATGTGTTTTACTACAAAATTTCAATACAAATTTTTCTTAAAATAAATTTCAAATACATTTTAATTTATTTGCTTGGAAAATATTTTTTAAATTTAACTGCGATTTTGGAGCAGCTGTATTTGTTAAAACACATATGATACACAGTTTCAAAGCAGAAGAAGTCTTCTTTTAACATCTTTTTGTATTTTTATATCTTCATTATTTCAAAAGTTATGCTTATTGCAAAGGAAAAACTCAAAACGAGCCACTGTGTGACGGCGCTTATTAGCAGAATGCAAAACGTTAATAAAGCAATTGAAAACCTTAAATGCATAGTTATTAATATTTTTAATATTTTAATAGAGTCGAGACAGACATCCGGCTCAGGTAGCCAATAACCACTAAATTACGGTAGTCGAGATTCTTCTAATGGCTATTAGAAAATATATGTACGCGTGAACAAACATACATATATACATACATACATGTATATGTAAGTACATGTATTGAAAACGAAAGGTATCGAGCAAGTTTGCATATACATATGTTTGTACATATTCATACAAACTTCGCAATAAAGAAATTTAAATGCAACAGTTAAACAAAACTCAATTACATAGTTAGTGGAAAATGATTTTAAATTAATCCACAACATTTGCATATTTCTGAACTAAATACACAATTAGTTGTACCACAGATTTATTACATTGAATACACGAAATATAACGATCCTATATTCGTCGTTCGGAATAATGTTACTCTGCTTAGGGCCAATAATTGACTTCGTATTTAAATACTCATTCAGCTAATTTTCATTTAAATTTATGTTGCATTTAAGTGCTACTTCTGTTTTCCAGTCGTATTTAATTGTTCTTATTTAATTGTATTGAAAACTTGGTAACACAACGTAATATAAAAAATTTCCCAAAAATTTCCCTGCAGAACAGCTGACTAGAACAAATAAAGTAAAATCCAAAAAAATATATATTTATTTTAGCTAAAAATAAGAACAATTAAGAACTTCTCAATTGTTTAAGGAGTATAAAATCAAATTTCAGAATGATTAAAAGATAATAGCGGCATAACAGGCCAAAATTGAATTCAACTTTTCAGCAGCCACAAATTTTTTTATTGTCTTTGTTTAAAATAAGAAGAACAAGCAGTCAAAACATATGGAAATTCGTAAAACTTATGTAGTATTTAAATGCACAATGTTAGCTATTTAATGTTGACTTAATTTTTCAGTGAAAAACTTAATTTTTTATATAAATAGCATTTAAAGATAAATGGCATGTAAATTAACTCGTTTGTTAATTTGTTCTAGATTTTAATCACAGCACATAAACTGGATTAAACTTAAATTGCTAAAACAACAAGCGGCACTTGAAACCGAGTTGTTTTCCAAAATGTAAATTAACTATTTTGTTAATTTGTTATAGATTTTAATCACAGCACATAAACTGGATTAAGGTTAAAATTATTAAAACAACAAGCGGCACTTGAAACCGAGTTGTTTTCCAAAAGAAATGATTGAGGCACACTCTTCAATGTTCAAACATAAAAAGGGCGATCTTTATTTAAATTTTACTTCTTTTAGACAATATTCATTCTTATTAATTTTACATACTTGGCATTTTTAAATTTAAGTTCATTGGCTGTGTGGCCATGAACATGAGACAACCAAAAAATACCTAGAATGCAATTTTGTGGATATAGGTGAACGCACTACATAAACAGTACAAAAAAATAAAAACTGCATAATAAACAATCGTCAATTACAAACAAATATATAATAAACGAAACTAATAAAATTGCATTCTAAGTATTGTATTACAATTTTATGAACAAGACAAATAAAAATAATAAAGAAATGCATGATCTACAAAAGAATTGCTCAACTTTATGGAAAAGAATGAAAACTAAAAATTAATAAATTTACAAAATTGTACAACAAACAAAAATAATACAATTATGAACATCCTCCCCCCGTTGAGCGCAGCCTGTGTTTAAGGTGCTGGTGGTGGCAGTTTATAATATTCTGAGTTGAAGTGCCGGTTAAAAAAAATCTTCTTGTTTAAATATGTACTGTGAAATCCGATGTTGTTTGCAGGTTGCGAGGAGCTGGAGTTGGTGTTGGTTTGAAGTTACATTTCCCTTTGATGATTAAATAGACCACGATGCATCCGGTAATGATTAATGTGGAATAGCCGATCGTTATGTGGTGGTAGTTGTGTGCATCAATTTGGTTTGGAAGCTGGAATATCTTTTGTTCTGCTAATGAAGTTTGTAATGCTGTTAAGTTCTGTATTTGTGAGATGTACTCGCTTTTATGCATTTCATGTAAAAGCGGTTTGACAAGTTTCCAAGTTGTTCCAATTCCCTCATAGTAAATGCCAGGCTGTGTTCCAAATTATTTATTGTAGATATTTGTTCCTAGTACCAGTGGTAACAGCATAAGAGTCATTATCATCGTAGCAAGGTTGAATTGATGATTTTACGTGCGTCTCCTTTTCGTGGGACTTTCAGATTCATTATTGTTTTGGTGGATGTTTGATTCAATTACTTGATCTTGTGCAGATATGTCGTTAACGTTTTTACTATATATTGGTAACGGGGCTAAAAGTGTAATTGGCCTTCTGTAGCAGCCGGTTGAGGTTTTAACGTCGGCTACTCGGACGAGATCGTCATCTCCTTGATGTACCTTTATGACTCTGCCCAAGGGCCACTGTAGCGGAGCTGTGTTGTCTTCTTTGATTATTACCATGTCCCCGGGTTTAATATTGATTGCTTGAGTTTTCCATTTGTGTCGATATTGTAGTTCATTTAAATATTCCCGCGACCATCGCCTCCAAAACTCGTTTTTTAGATGAGTTACTAATTTCCACCTGGTCAGTAAGTTACCTCGTTCTTGTGTGCAATTTGCGTCAACTTGAGCATTTAGGGGTGCCCCAATCAAGAAATGTCCCGGAGTTAACGCTGCTAAATCATTCGGGTTTTCTGACATCGGCCTAATTGGCCTTGAATTGAGAATTCCTTCAATTTTAATTACTACTGTGTCCAGCTCTTCATAAGTGAGCGATGCTGTTGTGGCATTTCGGACAAGAAGATGTTTTGCTGACTTTACAGCGGCTTCCCATAAGCCACCGAAATGTGGTGCTCTTGGGGGTATAAAATGAAATGTTATTCCTCCCGATGTACATTCTCTGTTAATTATGTCTTGAGCAGAGCCAGAATGGATAGTTTCTGATAGTTCTGTTAACTGATTTTTTGCCCCTACAAAATTGGTAGCATTGTCACAATAGAGATTCTGGCACTGGCCTCGCCTACTTATAAATCTTTTTAATGATCCTATAAAGGCTTCGGTGGTAAGATCACTAACTAGCTTTAAGTGTGCTGTCTTAGTAGCAAAGCAGCAAAACACTGCGATGTACACCTTTTGAGGCTTCTTCCCTCTCACCTTGTAATGAACCCAAAACGGTCCACAAAAGTCAACCCCAGAGTTGATGAATGGTCGAGCTGGTGTGACACGAGCAGCTGGTAAATTGCCCATGATCTGATTGAGTAATCTTGGCTTGGCCTTGGCGCATCGAACACAATGTTGTACAATAGATCTGGCTGCTGCCTTTGCCTTGATTGGCCAATATCTCTGTCTCATATGTGAAAGGAGTGCTTGGGGACCGCAGTGTCTATTTTAATCATGCACCATTTGCATGAGTAATTTTGAAATTGGGTCATTGTAGGGAAGCAGCATTGGATGTTTGGCATCATATGAAAGCAAAGATGTGCTTAATCGTCCTCCTACTATAATTATACCGTTCGAATCCAAGAATGGGCTAAGGTTGTTGAATGGATTTGACTTATTTACTTCATTATTTCTTTTTAGATGTTTTATGTCGTCTTCAAAATCTGACTGCATTGCTCGTACGATAACTACCAGAGCTTGTTCTAGTTCCATTACTGTTAAAGAGATTTCCGCACGTTTCTCATTTATTTTTCTTGTGTTGTTGATAAATTGTAGCATGTATGCTACAATTCTTTGTAATGTTCGAAAAGATCCTTTGTGGTTGATTGGTAGATAATTGTTGTTGCATTTTCAATTGCAAGAACGGCGGCTGTTTTCTTTCTCTCCATGTTGTTTTCAAGTACTTCTGTGGCCTTTTTTTTTTTTTTTTTTTTTTTTTTTATTAGGACCAGCACTCAGGGGATTACCCCTACGTATGCAGTGCATTGTGCCGGAACTCAGAGAGAGGGATAGAGTAGAGAAGATAGATTTTGAAAATGTAGAAGGCTTAACTCTTTTACAACTCTGCTTTGCGCGTTATGTTAATTTTTATAGCAGGGTTGAGGCGCCTCCGGTGTTAGGTAGACGCATTAACTTTGTTAAGCTGTATTGGCAGGCATTTTATTAATTGTTTTACTTCGCCGATGTTTCTGCTAACCGACGAAGGAGGGCGATGTTGCGTACATTAGCTTGGAACATCATCAATCGCTGTCGGAACAGTTTTTTAGTGACCAGTGCTATGCCTTCATCACTTAAATAGTCCGACAACAATTAATACAATGTCTCACTAATGTACATTAGAGAAATTGATGATGTTGATTGACTTGCTCTGGCCAGGGTTTGAACCCAGGCCCCACGTCATTGTTTGCTTAGTAGTCAACGCGCTAACCACTTCAGCCAACACCACCCTTTGAGTATTTTTGTGGCCAAGCTGCTTCATGACCATGTAGGAAGATAGGCCCATAAAACCATAGATTGCATGCTGGTAATGCTTTCGGAGATAGTCCTCGGGATATGATGTCCGCAGGATTTTCCTTTGAACTTACATGTCGCCATTGTTCGGGCATTGTCAACTCCTGAATTGCGGATATTCGATTGGCTACAAACGTTTGATGATGACTGTGAATTGATCCAGGCCAAAACAATCATTGAGTCTGTCCAAAGGAAAGTAGGGGTATCCTCAAATTTTAAATTTCTTTTTACCCTGGCAGTTAGTTGAGCACCCAAGTGTGCTGCGCAGAGCTCCAGACGGGGAAGACTTTGTTTTTTTAAAGGTGCTACTCGTGATTTTGCGCATAGTAGTCTTACTATTTTTTGACCATTTTTTATAACTGACCTTATGTATATTGCTGCCCCATATGCCCTCTCCGAGGCATCAACAAATGCATGAATTTGTATTCCTGATGCAACCTGGCCTTGAAAAATATGTCTCGAAAACTTCAGGTTGTCTATGTGCTTTAAGTCGTTCCGAAAATTCATCCATCTAGTATGTAGCTCTGCTGGCAAGGCTTCATCCCATACAAGTTTCAACTGCCACAATTCCTGAATGAACATCTTTGCTGTCACTACGATTGGAGACACAATTCCCAGCGGGTCGAATAGTCGAGCCAAATCTGAGACTACTGTTCGTTTAGTAACACGACTTGTATCCCCCAAACCTACCTTTACACAGAACTCATCAACCTTTGGTATCCATGTCAATCCCAGAGTTTTGACTGTTTGATGGTTTTCGTTGTTAAAATCAATGTTTACTTTTTCTTTTGTTGAGACGTTTTGAAGTAGTTGGTGATGATTTGCACTCCACTTTTGTAAATTTAGACCATGCTGGTTCAATATGTGCTTTAATTCTTGCTGAATTGCGATTGCTCAAACTATCATCTCCTCCCATTCCGTCATCGACGTAAAAATTATTGAGTAGAAATTTGGCTCCAAGCCTATGTTCTTATTTGCAATTTTCTGTAGACATTTAGTTGCGAGGTACGGTGCAGCTCGTGTACCGTAGGTTATTGTGTTCAATTGATAATACTTGATTGCTGCAGTTGGATTCTCTCTCCAAATAACAGTTTGAAATTTCCTGTCTTCCGGGTGTATAAACATTTGTCGATACATTTTTTCGACATCCGTGGTGAAAACAAAGCGTGGTAGTCGAAAACGGAGTATGATTGAAAACAGTTCACTTTGAATTGTTGGACCAGTATACATTAAGTCATTCAATGATATCCCAGTAGAGGTCTTAGCCGAGGCATCAAATACTACTCTTAATATTGTTGTCGAACTTTCAGGCTTGAGTATACAGTGGTGAGGAATGAAGTAGTTAGGTTTAACTAAGGAATTGACATCTATTTTGGTCATATGACCTAGTGACTCATACTCTTCCATGAATCGTATGTATTGCTTTTTAGTTTCTGGTGCTTTTGCAAGTCGGCGCTCTAATGCAAGAAATCTGTTGAAGGCTATACCCTGAGACTCCCCTAGTTCCTCAGGATTACTGCAAAATGGTAGTCTAACAACAAATCTTCCATTTTGATCAATTGTATAATTATTTGCGAAATGATTTTCACAAAGCTTTTCTGAAGGAGAAAGCGTCTTGTCTGCTGCTTCCACCTTTTCTAGTTCCCATAGTTGAGTAATGCTTTCTTCTAGATTGATTTGTTCTTCAGTACAGATCCCACAGGTTGCCGATGATAGCTGACTTTCACCAACCCTTCCTGAAATGACCCATCCTAATACCGTATTTTGCAAAGTCGGCAACTCATTACCCAATTTTATTTGTCCGATTGACAATAATTGATGATAGAATTCTGCACCTAGAAGCACATCTATTTTATCAGGGCGATTGAACTCCGGGTCTGCAAGTTTGATATTTTTGGGAATTGGCCAATTATGAATGTCAATTATTTGTGAAGGCTGTGAGGAGATTATTTGAGGAAGAACAGCTGCTTCAATTTGCGTAGTGAAGTTGTTGAGCCTCGAATGTAATGCGATATTGACTCTCTGCCGAACCTTAGTGTTGCTTGCTCCAATGCCGTTTATACACATCGAAGCTGGCTTTGTTGAAAGGCCTAAGCGCTTAACTAATCGTTCGCTGACAAAATTTAGTTGAGATCCTGAGTCGAGAATTGCTCGGCATTGTATTTCTTTTCCGCTTGCTTTAACGATGATCAATGCTGTGCTGAGAAGAATGTAATTGCTTGAACTGGAAATTTTTGCTGTGGTTAATGATGCAGCTTCTTGTGCTGCAAGAGTTAGGCTTCCTTCAGATGCCCGAATTGTTTTTGAAGCCAAGTTGCTTCTGTTTTGTTCTGAGGTTTCTAGGTGAAGAAGTGTGTTGTGCCTTTTGTTGCACTTCATGCAGCTTCTAGAAATGCAATTCTTTACGTTATGGCCCGTTTTTAAGCAATTAGAGCAATATTTTTTCTTTTGAACCAATTGAATGCGAGCTGACGGTGATAATTGAAGGAACAGCTTGCAAGAAAATAATAGGTGTTTATCGTTTTTGCACATGACACAAGCTTGGTCTTGAGTTACCACGGAAGTGAAAACTTTCGGTTGTGAAATTGGGCGTTTCTTTTTGGCTCCCATTGCTTCCATCGACTGAAAGTGTCTTTCCAAAAACTTCAAAAATTCCTTAATTGTTGGAACTTCTCGTGGTTGTGATAGCGATTGTTCAAAGCGCAATCGTGTGACTTGGTCTAATCGTTTCAGTAATAAGTGCAGCAGAAGTGGGTCCCAAGATGTTGTATCAATTTGAAGGTTGTGTAGTGCTAAAAGGCACTCTTGAGTCTTGTCATGAAGCTCTTTAAAGTTGTCATTCAGTCTATCATC
Organism: Lypha dubia; assembly: GCA_947311025.1. Lineage (NCBI taxonomy): Eukaryota > Metazoa > Arthropoda > Insecta > Diptera > Tachinidae > Lypha > Lypha dubia. Next base: position 85,547,834 of record OX371260.1, on the reverse strand, counting down.
TGAATCATCGACCAATTCATGAACTAGTCTGCTGACTAGCAGCCGCTTGTTGTTGTAGCGGTCTACGACCATCTTCCATGCGGCTTCAAAATTTTCTTCCGTTGCTGCAAAATGTTTTATTAAGTTTGCTGCCTCTCCTACCAAGTGCGTCTTTAAGTACCAAATTTTTTGTACTCTTGTGATCGGCTGGTTGACGACCAGTGATGAAAACAAATCATGAAACTCCTGCCATTTTAAATGATTTCCATCAAATTTGGGTATAGTGATTTTTGGCATTGGAATAGTTTCTGCCTGATGATGAACGAACTCTGATGGTTGTGTTGTGGGCCTGATGGTTACCTTTCTCACCGCTTTCCTTAGATTGGTTTCCAGTTCTATGAATCGTTCCATATTATATGCATGGTCTGTTGGATCATCGCACAATTCGACAATCTGTAAATATACGTCTTCAATATTTTGCCACAATGTAGTGGCAGTGGAGACATCTTTTTCTGTAAACTCATCCGTCAATAAGCGCTCGAGAGCTCCCATCATCGCACCCTGTCTACGAATTAGTTTTGCTAGAAACCTTTGCTTGGATCCCACTAGCTTCTGTTGATGCTGATTCTGCACCTGCTGCATGAGCCTCTTGTCCTTGCGGTTTGCCTGCTGTTTGTGTAATCTTCAACATTGCTTGTTGTAGTACTTCCTTGTACTGCTGAGCGATATTTCGAATAGCTTCGTAGTATTCATTGACGAAATACTCATGATCTAACGGTGGAGCTTTTAAAAAAGCGGATTTCGTTGTCGTTAGCCTCAAATGCCGACCACTCGTCCTCCAACCTTTTCACTCGCTCTTGAAAATAACTTCTAGTTGTTTTCCTTGATGACGGGTCCTTCTTGTAATTTCGGATGACCGTCTCAATTCTTTCACCGATGGCCTTTTGTTTAATGATTAGTTCTTCAAATGTTGCCATAGTTGCTGATCTCGATTAGTTGGCTTCTGGGAATTCGCACCAAATGTGGTCTGTTGTACCCTTCGGACTGATGTCCTGATGCCGGGCTGAAGAATTTGCAAAAAGTTGATTTGGCTCTAGGACTGTTGATGTCCTGTTGTAAGGAATGATGATGTCCTTGTATGCGAATTTGAAAGAGGATCCTGTGCCTTGTCACAGAATCACGTCGGGGTCACCAAAATGTAAATTAACTCGTTTGTTAATTTGTTCTAGATTTTAATCACAGCACATAAACTGGATTAAACTTAAAATTGCTAAAACAACAAGCGGCACTTGAAACCGAGTTGTTTTCCAAAATGTAAATTAACTCTTTTGTTAATTTGTTATAGATTTTAATCACAGCACATAAACTGGATTAAAGTTAAAATTATTAAAACGACAAGCGGCACTTGAAACCGAGTTGTTTTCCAAAAGAAATGATTGAGGCACACTCTTCAATGTTCAAACATAAAAAGGGCGTTCTTTATTTAAATTTTACTTCTTTTAGACAATATTCATTCTTATTAATTTCACATACTTGGCATTTTTAAATTTAAGTTCATTGGCTGTGTGGCCATGAACACGAGACAACCAAAAAATACCTAGAATGCAATTTTGTGGATATAGGTGAACGCACTACATAAACAGTACAAAAAAATAAAAACTGCATAATAAACAATCGTCAATTACAAACAAATATATAATAAACGAAACTAATAAAATTGCATTCTAAGTATTGTATTACAATTTTATGAACAAGACAAATAAAAATAATAAAAAAATGCATGACCTACAAAAGAATTGCTCAACTTTATGGAAAAGAATGAAAACTAAAAATTAATAAATTTACAAAATTGTACAACAAAAAAAAAAAAAATACAATTATGAACATGGCATATAAATCAGCACTGAATTATTGTCCCTTAGAATCTTTATTATTATACTAATTGGATTTAAGGTTCAAGAGTAAATTCCCATTTTATTATAAAAAGAATCAGCCTCCCGAGTAATACTTAAATTTATATATGATAATACCGATCTTTTATTACTGTAACTTAATTAGGATTCAAATATTGATTTAATTTTTGATAATTATATTATTAATTGAATCTTCAATTATAAATTGAAACATCAATAAGTTGTTCAAATCTTAAATCTAAAAATTAAAACTAAAGTTTACTATATGTTTAGCCAATGCTAAACAAAATTTATTAGTTTCAGCGGTTAATTTTTGTAGTTTTACATCTCTCGTGTTCGGCTGAGAAAAAGAGTATCAATCATTTTCAGCCGGATGTGGCCTCTATGATGTAGAATTTTGCGTGCAAGTACATTTGGGTGCAACTCAAGTTTTTTTATATATATTTTTTAGCGTGTCTTGAAAATACTGTCTTCATAGCTGCTGCTATTGTACGTAGAATTTTATTCTGTCGCCTTTGAATTTTTTCGACATATGATGCTGAGACAGTGCCCCATAACTGGATTCCATATGACCATATTGGTTTCAGGATCGCGTTGTATAAGCGAAGTTTACAGTCAAGTCTTAGTATAAACTTTCTTCCAATAAGCCAATTCATTTGGGCTGATTTTAATTTCAGTTGGATCAGCTTTGCGTCTATGTGCAATTTCCATCTTAAACGGCGATAAAGGTGCGGTATAGTCTCGGTGTTGATTTGTATAGGCGGGCATATTTCTCTGCGCAACGTAAAAGGGACGTGTACACATATCTGCTCGTTAACTGATATACGCCATTTTTTGAGCCATTTTTCTAATTTTGATATGTACCCTTGTAAGTTGCGGGAAGCATCTACTGGATTTATATTAACGATTAGAAAAGCTGTATCGTCAGCATATGTTGATGTATGAATGTTATTGCTTAACGGTAAGTCAGATTCATATATTAAGTACAGCAAGGGACCAAATATGCTGCCTTGGGGAACTCCGGCTTGGATCGACTGCGGAGGGCTTAAAAAACTGCCTTCTCGAACCACAAATTTACGTTCCTTTAAATAGTTTTTAAAAGTCTGACGATGTTTGCGGTAAGATTTTGCGTTAATTTGTGTATAAGACCTGCGTGCCATACTTTATCGAAAGCTTGAGAGACATCTATAAAGAGCGCAGAGCAATATTTCTTTTTTTCAAAAGTGTCTTTAACAACATTCACAAGACTGTGAGTTTGTTCAATCCTTCGTATGATCCTTGCCGGGCTTTGGTATCATAGTATTCATCGAAACCTTCCATTTTGTTGGTTAGTGTTCTAGGCGTATAATACTGTTAAAAATGAATAGTATTATTCTTTTTGCAATGTAAGTCAGTTCTTGAAGCATTTTGTTGACTCCTTGGGCTTTTTTGGTGTTCAGACTAGTAATGGCCTTTTCAATCTCCACAATGTTGAATTTTAGCGATATTTCTGGTAAAGAGACGACTGGTGGCAGTTCAACAATATCAGCAGAAATATTCGGAGTAAATACTTTTTCTAAGTGTTTAACAGAAAGAGCACCTCTTTCAGCATCAGTTCTTGCCCAGTCACCATTCGAAGCTCGTAAGTGAGGTTTGCACATAACCGGCCTTTTAAGTCCTCTGGCTGCACGCCACAGCGAATAATCTGTTTGTGGTGTTGCATCTAGCTCTTGAAGAAATTTTTGAAGGGAATCTTTTTTTTTTGTTTGCAAAACTTTTGTTTAAATTTTGAATTAAATTGCATTAATCTACCCAAAAAACTTTCAGGTATATATTATTAGCAACGAGTATTGATATAATTTCCACACAAGTGGATAAACACGCACACCAATACACATTGTCAGTAAAGATTTAAACACATTCACCACAGCAGGGTACATAAGCACACGACTAAAAATGCTGCTAGATACATTTGTAGCCTGTAGTCAGCTACATAATTATTTTGAGATCGGCATCGACATAATATTGTTGTATAACAGTGATGTCACTTTAAATTTAGTTTAACTTTTTTAAAAAATCTGTTTGTATTTTATATTATTATACGTAATTATTATTCGAACTTATATTGATGTACATAAGAAAAGTAATATTATCAGGCTCAAGTTCAGTTTTAGTGAATTAATGAAAATTCAAAATTACTAAGAGTTTTTTTATGTTGAATAATATTATGACTTATATCCAATCAGTTTTTAGCAGAACGTATCAGTACCGATTTAAAGGCTGCTACACCTCTCATCAGCGTTAAATTGTCCATCTTTACAATTTTCGTAAAGTGGATACTAATGGGGAAGAATATCAACTATTTAACTAAGTTTTCAACTGAAATAGAATACGAGAATTAATTTAATTAATTTTCCCCATCACTGGTTGGAAATTACTAATAATCAACACAAACTCATAGTCCGTTATCATCAAAGTATTCCTCTTAGGAAATTCATATATTACTGTGATCCTTGTTATTAGAGATGTATAGGTCGTGCCCAAGTGGATTTAATATTTTGTATTATTATTACGAATAAACGTAATTATTATTTAGTGTTTTGGCCACTACAACAGCAAATACTAAAAACAGAAAGTGTTGAAAGCAATAGAGTCTATGACAGAAACATAAGTGTTTAAAATTACTTATAAACATAGACAATTGCAATTTTTATTGGATGTACATACATATAATAGACACAACAACAACTTAGAAACTTATAAGCTTTAGTTATATATATTGTGTTTACCTACATAGTTAAGTATTTTTATTTCAACATACTTGGAAATTCAACAAGCCTTCAACAATAAAATGACTTACATAAAATATACTTAAATCTTTTATTAAATAACACTATAATTTATTAAATTTTTACTGTTTTCGTTTTCAGACTAAGTGATTTTTAAACATTCATTTATTTTACATGGTTTATTGCATTGATATCACTTTATTGTTTATTATCGCCACTAAAAATAGAAATTAGTTTAATTGGACAGCTACGACAAAATCAGCATGGAAAAAACCTGTTGCCTTGGTGTCGTCAATATTGTATTCTAATTTTGAAAGATGGTAGCATCCTAAATAATCTATTATTATATTTATCATTATTTTATATGTAAGTAAACTTATTATACATACTGTTCTTATTATTATTTTTGCACACGACACTCTGTTAATATTACTAGCATTTCTACAAAAACCATTTATATCAGTGAAGGGCATTTTTTGAAATGCTATGCACACGTGCGTAGCAAGAAAATTCTGTTTGCGCGACGTCGACACACGTATACTATAAGCATCTTCGTGTAGCTTATGAGAATTAACGTTCGGTTGTTGCTTTGTTATCATTTCGTCAAAGCATTATGCTGGGAACATAATTGGGACGAACGACGAATTTTTCGTTCCGAATATTCTTCGTCAAAAATAGAACACATGCATTCATATGAAAGTGAACACAGCACCGACGTCGACGAAATTTGTCGTACGTGACGAATTCTCTGATAGATTTATTTCTATTTCATACGCCGACGAACGAGGAAGAAATCAGTACAGCGTTAGCATGTTTTTTTTAGTTTTAAAATATATTAGTAAATAATGTTAATTTTTACTTTAATAAGTTCTTCTTTTTATGATATAGAGCATTTTAGTTAAATATACATAATTATTAATGATGAAATTTGTTTTTAATAGTTTTTTTTAATGTTTAATTTTATTAAGGAATTATTTTCTTTATACGGTAACACTATCGTTGTTATGTTTGTATGTATAGAAAAACAAATTTGTAATAAAAAATACACACAATTTTTTTGATTATTATGACAGCAGTTGTTTGTTCTTCCTAGTTGTGCGCCACACGACGAATTTACGCAACGAACTTTTGCCAACGAATTCGTCGTGCTAGACGAAATTCGGCGTTCGTCCCAATTGTGTTCCCAGCATAAATCAAACCATTCGCTGATCAGCATTTGTTTGAGTAAGTAAAGTAAGTAAATGTTCAATGAAGAATGAGAAAATGATTTTTTTATAATCTTTTTTTTTATTCGAACTTTTTATTTTAATTATCGAATTTAATAAATTATCAAGCTTGAGGGCTTCGTTTTTAATAAATTTTATTTTTATTTATTATGTTTTCTCGATATTTCATTACTTTTTAAATATTATATTTTATTTTATTCTTTGTGTAACTAGTTTATTATTAAATGAATATTGTTTTCGTTATTATTATATTTACATAAAAAGTATTATTGAAAAAAACTTCAAATCAAATAAAAATACTAAAAGGCAAGAAATGTATTTTACTTTTGGCAACAGAAAAATTTTTCGAGTGTATTATTATTGACGGTCGTTCGTCTTTTGCTGCTTCCCATACCAAAACATAGAGTATGTGTGCGCCCTTCACTGATCTATATCTTTAATACAATTTTTATTTACAACAATTACATAAGTATATGTTCGATACTGAAATGTTTGTTATTTTTATACAACTATGCTTAATGTATTTTATATTTTTATCTCAAACTACAATTATATTTAGTGAATAAGAAATTTTGTAGTTTTAGAATATAGTTATTTTAGAATATAAGAGGCGAAATTTTGCAAACAAAAATTATTTATTTAAAATATTATTTATATTGGTGTTTGATCAGGTTAGTTGTGTCGTGTTAAAGAATATTCCCGAACTGCTTTCTGTCAAGACTCTACAGACTAGCACTCCATACCAAATCACCCTCCGCTTTTATACCCAATTTCGCTGTCTGATTGAACGATGCTGCTGACGTTCGCTGCCGCCGGCGTGGTCATTTTTTAATAATATATTCATGTTTTGTATTTGTTCATAGATACATGTATTTTAATCTTCATATTTTATAAATAAAAAATAAAGCAAATTCAGTTCAGTTTAGGTAAAAACAAAAATAAAAAAACATACGTATCGCACTTGATCAACAAGAGGGTATTAACTAAAAATTTTAAAATTTTCAGTAGAGACAACTAGCTTTTTTTAATACTACTCTTCTATCACAAAGGGAGATTCACCTTTTTTTTTGGTGAAATAGTGGAGAAAATGGTGTAAAATTTTTTCGTGTTGGTGGCCCTATTCCGTTAAGTGTAGTAGCAACTTCTGCCCAGAATGCCTGCACTTCCTCCTTAGGACGCTTGTAGTAACCACAGGCACTATCCTCCCTCATTTCCATTAGGCTTACCAGCTTTTCGTACTGCTGAGGTGTTGTTGTTTTCGACCTGCAATAAATTAAAACATTTTAAACAAAATATGCTTACAAAATAAGTTAATTGTATTTTATACTTACATTTTTTTATTTTGCAGTTTTTTAAAATACTTTTTTAATAAAAATCGAAAAACTTCCGTTAGTAAACAGACAACTTAGAAAAACGTAACTACGATCGTAACTCAGAATACATATAATCGAAGAAAAAAATCGAAGTGAAACAAAACTTAACGCAGAATACCAAAGCTGCCAAACGGAGAAATTTACGATCCGAATCGAAACGCAGAATAAGGGTGATTAATAAAAATATAATTTATATACTAATAAATGAAATTTTGTTTCCTTTTAATAAAAAAGGATATTTCAAATAAAAGAAATATAAAATAAAAATATAATTGGCGCAGTCGGTAGGATCCCCGGGAATTGTTTTCTTTTAAATAAAATAGATACTGGATATTTTAATGTCCTAGCTGGGATCAATGGACATATTAATTAAAGACTTTTGTTCCTTAAATATTCAACATAAATAACACGGAATATTCCATAAAATTTGTGATACTAAATAAAACAATATTGAAGCTTTTGTGTATGAATATATCCCAACGTGTATATAAATAAAAAAAGATATTAAAGTCTGAAATTTTCTGAAAGACAAATAAAAATTTTAACAAAAATCTAAAAACATTAAACGAAATATTGAACTACCAAATTCATAATTAAGTAGCACAGCGATTCCAACCTTCAGGGGCAACCTCCTAACTACGCTATAAAAATGAAAAGCTGTGATATGTGAAAATCATAAAAAAAATATATATATTTCAAAGAATAAAAAAAAACGAAATACAAAAATAAAAAACGGGATTGGTTTGACATCAATAAAAGACAAATTAAATCATTTTATCAGTACGGTGCAGATGTTTAAAAATAATTAACAAAAACAAGAAAAAAAAGACGAGAAGCAAAATCATAGTCCTGTTATTGGTGCAAATTCCTAATAAATCAATTTAAAGAGATCGTACTGAATTTTGAGGTCATAAGAACGAGAGGCAAAATCAAAGTCCCATTATTGGTGCATTCCTAATAAATCAATTTAAGAAGATCGTGCTGAATTTTGAGGTCATATATACTTTTTTTTTATTATAAAAAAAAAATAATTTGTTTCCTTTATTACTTATTGTACAGCCTTAAATTAATTTTTGTTAATTATTATTTTTGCATAAATTTGTAAACAAACTTATACAAATTAGCATACTTTTTCAGGAAATAAAAAAGTTCATTTTTTTAATGTAAACTATTTCCTCTGATTTAAATAAAAAAAATTGATTTTGGATCCTTTTAAAGTCGGATCTACAAAAATCAACCCAACTTATTTGCTGAAAACTTTGAAGAGTATTTGTAGGAAGTTTTTCTTTGCTTTTCTTTTTCTTATAAAAATGGCTCAAGAAAATAACGCCCCACGTTCTTATTCCATAGATCCATTCAAATTCCTTGAAAGATTACCCGAATTTTCTGGTAATAGGAAAGATCTTTCGCTGGTTCACAGAATTAAACCACTTCTTACTGAATATAATGAACTCTTTCAAGTATTGTTTTTGGACCTTATTAAAAGCAAATTAAAAGGCAAAGCAAGACGGTAGAAATAAATTTTCATATTCAGTCATGGGGACAGATAAAAACAGTTTTGATAAACAATTTCGGAGAAAAACATAGTACTGAGGAACTATATGACAGACTTAGATCAGTAATTTTTAAATAATAAAACTTCTTCTGACTTAGGAATCAATTCTAATAGTGATCAAATAGCTAAGAATAATATGAGAACAGCTCTTAAGATATTTAAAGAGAAGGTACCTGAACCTATGAAAACGATATTCTTTTTATTTCTGGATATACTAATTATAATTATTACTAATTGGATTTATCTAATATATCCACCTTTGTTTTTATTTTTGAAAATAGTGTGTCCAATGTTTTGTCAGTTTTTAGTGCAATATTAACATTTTGTTTGTCGAATATATCTGAATAAGTAATTCTTTCAGAAATCCCAGGAAAATGAGTCATTAATGTAAGACAAAAAAAAATTTCTTTGTTCTTTACTTTTTCATTATTTTTGTTTATTATTGTAAACATTATTTTCAAATAATGCTTTTATTTTTGTTTATTTTTATAATAGTTTTTTCCTGAGGAAGGACACCGAGGGTGTTCGAAATATTGAAGTAATAAATATATAATAATTAAAATGACAAAGTTTAATAAAACAAAAAAGAGTTTTATTTAAATAAATAGTGTGACCTTGAGCCCGAATAAAATTTTTAAAATTTACAAATTATAAGGTCGAATAATAAAAAATCAACATATTGAATTAATGAAAATTCAAATTACTAAGAGATGAATGATAATGAAGATAAGATAATGAATTTTCATTAATTCAATAAAATTGATCTTGAGCCTGATAATATTAATTTTCATATGTACATTAATATTGTAGCATATGACCAACAGTGTGTAGTATGCATTACGATTCAACAGTACCGTAACATGCAACCGTTGGCAAACTGCAATGTGATGGTCATTTGACACTTGTACGTTTAATCAAGTGCAGCTGCACAATGCACTTAAATGAATCACATTTATTAACTGCATTTGCTTAATTATAAATATAAGGAACACAAAGTATCTGTTGCAGTTAGGTATGCACTCGGTGGACTTTAAAACTGTTAAAACACATGCCGTGGTAAGCTACATATGCTTACTGAACAATAATATATATTTATATTCTTTTACTCTTATGTTAAGGTACCCCTAAGAATTATTCTCATAATTAGTATATAAGTCAATGTAATTTAGTTTAAAATTCACTTAATAAAGGTCATCAGTCTTAGGAGCACCAAATATACAAGCTCTAAAGGTGGGATCACACGGTTGACGCAATGCACCAATTTAACACAATTTTTATTGCTCTGAAATTGGACATAATAAAGAAATTGTCCTAAGCAAAATTTCTGCAGTCACACGATTGACACATTTTACATAAATTTAATTGCCGTAAATTGACGCACAACGAATTAGTGCAAAAATTGCCGCATTGAGTTCACACGATCGTTGGGGCTATATGGCAAATGTTGTTTTGTTTGTATACATAAATTGTACACATATTTAAAGCAAAATGATTTGTTTGTTAAAAAAAGAAAATTGCGTCGGATTTAATTATTATGCGTGCATTTGATGAACTGAAAATAAATTATCATTATTAAATAACTATATAATACTAGCCTATCGTGGTCTGCTTCGCTACCCCCATCGTTATAAAATAAAATTAAAAGTATTTATATATCCTATTGTGAAAATTTAATGACTATCGGTCAAGTAGTTAAGACTATATTACGATTTTTAATTTTCCTAAAAAGGGGCGTGGTCTCACCCACTTTTCTCCTGGTACGTATTCCAAATTATGCCAATACCATATGTACCAAATATAATCGACGTTGTTCAAAAAATGCCCAAAATATGGCGATTTAAATTTTTGGGTTATATGGGCAGTGCCACGCGTCTTTGTCCAATCAAAACTTCATATAGCCTATTATTCCTTCCAGAGTCACAGTAACATGCTGTGAAAATGTATATATGAAAAGTAATCTTATCAGGCTCAAGTTCAGTTTTATTGAATTAATAAAAATTCAAAATTACTAAGAGTTTTTTTATGTTGGAAAATATTATTATTTATATCCAATCAGTTTTTAGCAAAACGTATCAGTACTGATTTTAAGGCCGCTACACCTCTCATCAGCGTTCAATTGGCCATCTTTACAATTTTCGTAAGGTGGATACTAATTGAGAAGAATATCAACTATTTAACCAGTTTTCAACAGAAATAGAATACGAGAACTAATTTTTAAATAATTTTTTAATCTACATTGAAACAGTGCTGGGGGTAGATTCTGGTTCTGCGATAACGTGAAATGTAAAAATTTTTCTCGTTTACATTTTGTTTCTGATTCCCGTTCTGTGAAGAAATTAAAACAAATTAAAATCTTTTCACAATGAGAGAAACAAATGGAATGAAACAATTTTTTTCTCAGTTTCACAGCAAAACTGATTCTCGTTTTATGTAACTGCGAAACAAATGTAAAACCTTCTCAGTTTATTTTTCCTTAAAATTTGTCAGCGAAAATAGAAAAAGCAGCAAAAGGCATGCGCACAAGCATAAATCAAAAAGAATTTTTATTAATTTTTAGAACATATATGTCGATATTGCAAACGATAAATATGTAAGTATGTACATACATACATACATATGTATATGTATTTACAGATTTGTTACTGCATTTAAAAAAAATAATGCATACATTTTCAACTTTTATACATTTATCCCAATGTATAACGTAATATATTTTTTTTTTTTTTGACAATTGTGCAGACCCAAGCAGAGAGAAAGTTGGTGTCGGCTTAAAAAAAATAGACTAAGAGGCGGCTTAAACTTATTTTGGAGCCGGCTGCTTAAAAAATACATAAGGCGATAGAAAATCGAAAAGTAAAAAAAACTTATTTTGCAGTAAATCTCGGAAACGCATAAAATTGAATATCTAGCACATTTAAATAAACTCAGGCCAAAACTAGAAAGCAATTAGCATATGTTATGGAAAATGTATCAATAAATAGAAATAATTAAAAAAAAAATTGTATTCGACTTAGTGCTATTTTTTCTGCTAATGATTTTTCCGATTTTACTATCGATTGAATGTTTGTACTTAAGTAGGAAAATTTTACCTTATTATACATAACTATTCAGGCAATTTGTTGTTATTACTTTATTTAAATTACTACCTGCAACCGCGGGTCTTGTGCACTTTTGTCAAAAAACAAAAAAATATATGCCTTTGACACTGTTTATACACAAAAATACCAGAGCATAAAATTAACAAATATGCGTGTGCTGCCATCTTTTTACTCATTACACTTCGATACAAAACAAGTGACATTTTCTTTGTCAATCACAATTGGAGACTATCAAAGTAATATATCACAAGATTATGGTTTTCATCAATCAGAGCCGACAACGTATACATGTACCCGAAAAAGCACGACTGCACGCACACACTTAGAACGTTGATGTATTTTTTATCGTCTCCAGAGAGCACAAGAGAAAGGTTAAATAAATCATTTTTAAACATCTAAAATTAATCCCGTTTAAAAATTTGTTGCTCTTTGCAACATGCATACATACGAGTATGTAATTTGAAATCATATCATTTTATTAAAAAAATAAAAAGTAAATAAATAGAATTAAACTAAAGGAACGGTCAAAACTGTATTTTAAATATTATCGATACCGATATTTATAATTACCTATCTATATTTTCGATATTTTTAAACTATCGACTTTTATTTTCAGAGTTTTTACCATTTGAAATTATAGTATAAAAGTGTGATTATACACTATTTTTTTATTATATATTTTTGCCAATAAGACATTAAATAATATCTCCGATTATATATACAAATATATATATATATATATATATATATATATTTATTCCTTATTCAACTTGTAGGATTAACTCAGTATCTGTAATGATATGCTATTAATAAAATTGCCTACTTATGTAATTCATACAATTTTTTCACCACCGCTAATTTGTTTATTTAATATTTTCTAATTTTTATTCAATTTTCTATAACATAAGCTATGTACATATATTATGTAATATATGTTGAAAAATCAACTTCAAAATTTCAATGAAGAATATATGCATGTTGTAAAAGCCACAAAAGCAAATAAATATTTGCATGCGGCCTTGCACCGCATTGAAGTAGTTCAACTTCGTTCTCTGTGTGTGACATTTCAAGTTGAATAACATGGAAATAAAGTTACACTGCAACAGATGGAATGAAACACTTTTTCATAATATAAACGGGAATCGCATTTTGTGCAACTGCGAAAAGATATTGCGTAAAGTTGTAATGAAAACGAAAATGAAACATTTTTTTACATTTCACGTTATCGCAGAACCAGAATCTACCCCCAGGCCTTGTAAACCTGTAAGGATCGTGTGCATGACCATTTGGAATGTAGCTGGTGCCCCTGTTAGGCCAAAGGGCATTCTATTGAACTAAAAATGACCCTTGTCGGTGCAGAAGGCAGTATTTTCCTTATCTCCTTCATCAAACAGTACCTGGTGATATCCACTCGCCAGATCTAAGGTAGTGAAATACCTGCTATTTCCTAATTGATCCAAAATTTCATCAATTCTAGGAATAGGGAATACCTGCTTTATTGTAGACTCATTTAGTTTTCGAAAATCGACTACCAGTCTAAAGGTTTTCTGACCTTCTTGAGATTTTTTGGGCACTAATAATATTGGTGAATTCCATGGGGATATGCTTGGGCTTATTATACCTTCCTGTAGTAGCTCCGATACATGTCGGTTGATTTCTTCTTTATGGACGTGAGGTAGACGATACTGTCGTTGATTAGTGGGTGGTTGTTCACCTTTTATCGGTATTTTATGTTTCACCAATGTGGTGAATGGCAATTTGTCATTGTCTAACATGAATAAGTCATGATATTCCTCGCATATCCGGTTCATTGACTCCGTTTCTTCCATGTTCCAATCCCTCTCCGTCATAATAGTGTTTTTAAGACGCCTTATTCTATCGTCCTGATTTGTCACCGACGAAGGGGGTTGATCTCGCCCTCTATATTGCGTGTAGTGATTGAAATTTGAAAATTTCACTTTAATGTCCTTCCTCCATGGTATGTCCTGTTTGGTTGCGTTCAGTGTGGGTACTGCTGCTGTGCCTCCATTTTTTATGTTGACCACAGTATTTCCAACGTAAACTCCAGGTAAAATCTCCTTTTTATGCACAACCACAGTTTTGTCTCTCGATATAATATTGACTTGTACTATAGTGACTGGTCTTTTCCTCAGACAGACACCTTGTTGATGATTTGTTTGACAATCTATTTCCGTACGAAGGGTAAACGTCTTCACCCAATGTTCGTTATCAAAAATGCTCAAGGTTCTGTCTATGGTGTTTACAATACACCTGTTCCACATATTATTTCTTCCGAGAATTCCATCTCCAGGGATTTGTATTTCCCGCGACACAATATGGAACACCCACGGCAACTGCCTTTTATCTCCTATCCTGATCTCGGTGGTGCCTAGTGTCGTAGTCTTTCCTCCGAAGGCTCCAGAAAGAATTTTAGTTTGCCTTCTGTTCTTATTGAGAAAAACCTTCATTTAGTCCTCTTTTACTATGCTGAATTCTGCTCCGGTATCCACAAGTAAGACCAATCTTCCCCCCTTCCTTCTTGGCAGGGGAGCGTAATGAAAACTGTGTCCACATTGCCCGGTGGTTCAGCACCATCTTCTATATTTCGCACCATCTCTTCACTTTTTTCCTCCTTTTTTTTGTTTAATTTGTTATCTTTCGCAGTATTTTCTTCAATAGTGTGCGCGTTCTCCTTATGTACCGAGTGTACAACTGCCTCGGTTACTATCCTGGTTGACTGCTCTGTTTCTGAGTCAGTCTCCGTATCATCTCTCTTTTTGTTTCTTTATTATAATTGTTGTTGTTCTCTTTTTTATGCCAATCTGATTTTCTGTTAATTTGCGGGACCCCAGTTATTGGCGATAACTGGGCCGAATTTCGTTTCCCTGAGCATTTGTCCGATTTGTGTTGCTATGGGCCTCTACGGCATTGTTAGCTAGGTCCCTGCCGTTGTTGCTATTTCGTGCCTGTTGGTAGATCCCTGCACCCATTGCTTCAGTCTGTCTAACATTACTTCTGCAGTCCCGTGCAAAATGTCCTTGTTGCTCACATTTAAAACAGGTTGGGCGTGTACCATTGCTTCTGTTTGCCCCTCTGTTTATGTTATGTCCCGTCGCTATTTGTGGCCTTCCACGGAATTCTGTGTTTGTTGTCCGCCTATTTCTTTCTGTCGTCCGTCTATCCAATTGATTTTTGTTGGGTAGGTTTCTTCTTGGCTCACAGAAAGGGGTTTCCTTGTGACCGTTTATCCTACACAATCGGCAGTATAAGGAGCCTAATCTCTTTCTGCAGTTTTCCACATCGTGCCCGCTGTTTCCACAGAACGTACAGCTCACGATATTCCTGCACAGTGGCCCCATTTCATGGCCGTATTTTCCACAGCTCATACAGTATGGTGTGTTTAGCCGCTTTTTGCAGCTATTCCATTCATGCCCCATCCTGTTGCAAAAACTACAGGGGACTTCTGAATCTATTACGTTGATACTATGCGTTGGTTCGCCAAACAATTCCTCTACATTTCCCACTATCTCTATTAAGTTTGTGAGCTCTTCCTCTTCCTGTCTCACAAATCGAGCTTTGAGAGCATGGTGTTTCAAACCCTTGATAAAGCTCCTTACCGCTATTCGTTTAAAGTCTTTCAGCATGGTTTCTCGGCCAGGTCCCACCGGCCATTCGTTCTCTATAGTTGTTTTTGCCTCATTCAATAGGTTATCCAGGCGTTCTCCAAATTTGCATGCTGACTCTCTGTTGCTCTGTTTGCAACCCAATATTAGTTCCCTTATTTTATTTAAGCTCTTGCTTTTTAGATAATATTTTTTGAGCGCATTACATAACGCGTCCACGGAACTGAAATTCATCTGGGAAATTCTTGAGTTGGCGCCCCCTAGGAGTCTCAATTTCAGACATTGTATTACATCTTGTGTTAGAACGTTGTTCGCACCTGTGAGTACTTCTCTTTCTACCATCTTGCATCCTTGTATGTACCTGAATACTTCTGATGGTAAGTCAGGCCCAACGGTCCCGAAGAATGATGGGACTGTGTTGTTTACAATCTTAATAATCTCGGATAGCGAAGTCATTCTGATCGTTCCGATTTCTGCTCTCTCAATAGTATGGTTTTGCCGGCGTGATGGTGATCGTCTTTCCAAAATTTCTTGGGCCACTGGGATCAGTCTATTAAATTCCTCCGTTATTCTGCTGTCAACTCCTTCGGTTTCTTCCAATTCACCGAATCTCAGCATGTATTCCTATAATTTCCTGGCTTTTGTTTCCGCGGAGTACCCCCTGCTAACTGCTTTCCTTGCATTGTTTATTAGGGTTTTTACTTTTTCCAACAGCGTCAAGGCAGGTGTTTCTTTATCGTGTGATATGACTATTGTTAGTAGTCCTGCCTCGTTTAGTTCTTCGTGCAGTGAAGGATTTGGTGAACTTGCTCTGTAAATTGTGTCCAACTCTCTTCTTGCGTTTTCCAATGCTGTTTGTAGCCTTTGGATAGTGTCGTCTTGTGTCTCTATCAACTGCTGTTGTTTCAATTGTTTTTTAAAATTTTCCTCACTAAGTCCTTTCCCTTTCAATTGTTTCTCTAATTCCGTATTTTCTTTTACTACGTCCTCTAATAAATTGTCTGTATATTCTATTTGTCCTCTTAGCTTTTCGCAATGGCCCTTTAGAAATGTTTTTGTTTCTTCTAGTTCTTCGATCTTCTTTATAAACTCCTGTGATCTATCTTTACTAAACTCACTTATTAATTGTAGGACATAGCTTACTTCTTCTAATTTTGTCAGTCTTTGGTATCTTATTGTTTCCCTATTGCTGTCCAGGAATATTTTGTCTGCTTCTAAACCCTTAAGTTCTGTTCACGCAAGAACTTGTAGACTGTCCACTGAATAATTACACTTGTCGATCCGTTTTATCAATTCGTCTGTCTTTGTCTGTGGATTGGCCATTAAAGCTGTCTTCTACTTACCCATGTTCCGCTGGTTATTATCTTCATAGTGGTCTGTGGTTTAGGCTTATTTTCACTTTATATTATTTTTTTATTTTATTTTTGTTCGCAACCGCGCAGAATTTTTACGATCAAAATAATTCTCCTTTTTGTCCTGATCCGCTTTACCGATTAGTCCTGCACTGACAATATGAGCGTAGCTAGAGTTTAGACTTTATTCAATTTGTCCTGTGCAGTTCTACACCGTCGAATGTAGGATGCAACAATACAAGGTAGCTAGAGTTTAGACTTTTATGTTGTGACGACAAAAGTCCTAAAGTCGTTTTTGCCACACTGGTTTTAAGAACAAAAACCCAATTGCCTGACTTTTGTAAATGAATTTATTTATATTATTATTTTTATGAATTAGATAATTTTTATTAATGAAAACGAGAAAACGTGTCGTTACAATGTATTGTTGGTTTTGCTACACCGGACAGTTTTTTTCTTGAGCAAGATCAACACAAGGCTTATTATATTTCTCTGATGCTATTATTAACGCGGCTACCGGCTGCGCCAAATGTTATGTTTAAATTAAAACATTATTTTTATTATTTAGTTATTATTATTTTTATTTATTAACCACAGACTAATTTAAAACATTACTTAGCCTTCACAGGGACCCGCTTTTTAAGGCTGGTGTTTGATCAGATTTTGCTGTATAAAATATATTAAGCCTTCACAGGGACCCGCTTTTTAAGGCTGGTGTTTGATCAGGTTAGTTGTTACGTGTTAAAGAATATTCCCGAACTGCTTTCTGTCAAGACTCTACAGACTATAACTCCATACCAAATCACCCTCCGCTTTTATACCCAATTTCGCTGTCTGATTGAAAGATGCTGCTGACGTTCGCTGCCGCCGGCGTGGTCATTGTTAAGTGTGTTAGTATGCAAATTCAGCATATTCATACCCGTGGAACTTCCAGCCGATTGCGGTTCTTACGATATTGCAATGTCAGCTTATATCTGTAGGAAAATTACTGGCAAATATATGTATGCAGCGGTATTGCAACGTCAGCATGGTTGGTTGGTTGGTTTACGTGGCTGCCCGCTACGCGCAAGCATTCAAGTAGAATCAATGAGATTCCGTTTTGACAGACCACTCCACTCGTCAGTGTCAACCTGATTTAGGTCCGAATCCAGGCCTCAGATTCGGAGTAAGATTCTAGATCCATCCCGTCGAATTAAGGTATCTAATGAGGTCACCTAGACCTATCCCTGATACCTCCGAGAGATCGTCTATTATGCTTTTGCCTAGAAATTTGAGTCTCGAATGGTGCAAGGCCGGTCATTCGCAAAGAAAGTGGAAGACTGTTTCCTCTTTGCTTTGATCCCGGCAACTACGGCAGAACGCATTGTAGGAAAGGCCCATCCTGTTAGCGTGTCTCCCGATAACCCAGTGCCCCGTCAATACTGCGACGATCCTCGAGATGTCCCTACGGTTTCTGTTAGTTAGTTGTGTTGTGCGCTTAACGTTGTAGCAAGGCCACATTTTCTTAGCCACCTTGCACGTGCTCAACCTGCGCCACCTGTCTTCAGCTTTCTGCCTGAAATGGTTGAGAATGAGATTTCTAATACTGCCAAATGGCATGTCTACCGATTCAGCAATGGAGACGTCCATGGCAGATCCAGCCCTGGCCAGTTCATCCGCCTGTTCGTTGCCTTGGAAGTTGCTATGTGCGGGAACCCAGATGAGGGTAACGTCAGTCAAACTACCTAGTCTGGATAACGCATCCTTGCACTGGCTAACTAAGGTAGAAAAAGTAGTGTGTGACCTTAGAGACAGAAGTGCCGCTTGGCTATCGACAAAGATGCCGACTCTTCCTTGGACACCCCTGTCAATCAAAACCCTACACGCCTCCCTTATGGCCAATATTTCCGCCTGAAATACACTAGCTTCATCAGGAAGTCGGAATGAGAGTTTTATTCCAAGGTCACTCGAAAATACTCCAGAGCCCACACCGCAGATCATTCTTGATCCATCAGTATACGTCCTGAAGTTAAAGTCTTTTTCTATGTTTCCCCCCTTCCACTCCCGTCTGGATGGAATAAGAACTTTGAACGTACTGTCAAAGTCCAGATGAGGTACCATGTAATCGGTGGGTTTCCTCAGTGTCGGTGGTAGCTGATCTAGGATTTTGGCATGGCCATAGGTCCTTGATCTCCACCTCCCAGATGCCGCTAGTCTTGCCGCACTGCTTGAGGATGCCGCCAATACATGAAGGTCGATCGGAATCAGATTTAGCATAGCATTCAGAGCCTCTGAAGGACTAGTATGTAAACATCCAGTAATCCCGATGCAAGCAGATCTCTGTATTCTGTATAGTTGGTCCACCACATATTTCTTATTTGTGGCGGGCCACCATACTACTGATCCGTAAGTTAATATGGGACGTACAATTGCTGTTAGGGGTTAGGCCCCATTTGGAGCCAAACATCCTCCGACAGGAGTAATAGGCAACTGTGGCCTTTTTGACCCTGTGTTGCACATTTTGTTTCCACAATAGTTTTATGTCCAGGATGACTCCTAGATATTTTGCATTGTCCGATAGAGACAGTTCCAGATTATGTAGCCGAGGGAGTCTAAAGCTCTGGACTTTGGTCTTAGTAGTAAAAAGTACCAGCTCCGTCTTGCTAGGGTTCACACTTAGACCACAACCTGTAGCCCATTTGCTGAGTGCACCCAAGGCACTGGAAATGATATCGCTTATCACGTCCGTGAACATCCCTGATACCATTATTACTACATCGTCCGCATAAGCTACAGCTTTCACTCCCGCAGTGTCCAGTCTGAGAAGAATTGTGTTAACAACGAGAAGCCATAGCAGTGGAGAGATCACCCCGCCCTGTGGTGTTCCTCTGCATTCCCATTTTGACCTCTCGCTGTTTCCTAGTTTTGCGGTGACGTTTCTTGCCTTCAACATGGTGATAATCCAGATGCTGATGTATTCTTCTACATCGGCATCCTGGAGAGACTGTTGAATGGCTGTCACTGATACATTGTTAAAGGCGCCTTCTATGTCTAGGAAGGTAACCAAAGTGTATTGTTTATTTTCAAGGGATCTCTCTATGAACCTTACCACCTCATGTAGTGCTGTTTCAGTAGAGCGTCCCTTAAGGTAGGCATGCTGATTTTCTGAGAGAGTTGACGACCCAACAAGTCGATGTCTAATGTGAGAGTCTATTAATCTTTCCAGCGTCTTGAGAAAGAAAGATGAAAGGCTGATTGGCCTGAAGTCTTTTGCATTCTCGTGACTTCTCTTGCCAATCTTGGGAATGAAAACTACTCTGACCTTCCTCCAGCTGGTTGGAACGTAGTTTAGAGAGAGACAAAGTTTGTATAACCTAAAAAGCCAGGGTATGATAGAGCTTTTCGCGCTCTGTAACATCTTTGGCGTAATGCCATCAGGACCCGGCGATTTAAATGGAGAAAAACTGTCGATTGCCCATGAGATTCTCTCCGGGGATAAAATATTCTCATTGACAGCATATTGTTGCCCACTAGATGAACTGTCTGACCTATTCGTGTCCGTACAGCCCGGGAAGTGGGTGTTAAGGAGGATGTCTAGTGACTCTGCAGAGGAGTCTGACCAGGAGCCGTCCGCCCTTTTAACGAAGGTTGGACAGGAATGACTCATGGACAGAGCCCTACTAAGCCTTGCAGAGTCTCTAGTGTTATCTATTGACTCACAGAAATTCCTCCATGACTTTCTTTTGGCGATTTTTATAGCTTTTTTATACGCTGCTAGCCTTTCGCGATATGGTTGCCAGATTTTGTTCTCGTAGCAAGTGTTGAAGGCTCTACGTACCTCCTTGCGTAGCTTAGAGAGTTCCGTGCTCTACCATGGAGGGTAACTCTTCTTAGCTTTCGTTAAGGGGCAGGAAATCTCGAAGGCTTTGCTAATAGCCTTGTTGAAGACCTCCACATTGTGTTCAAGTCCAATCGTATTGTCGATTTCTGGAACTCTTTTTAGTTTTTGTTTCAAAATCCCGTTGAACCTGTTCCAATCGGTTCTCCTCGGGTTTCTAAAGCATTGTTTTTCTTTGTTTTGTAATATGACCTCAAAGAGTATCCAATTGTGATCGGAGAAGGATCTCTTATTGGATACCCTCCACTTGTCAATTGAAAGCTTGAATTTGTCATTAATGAGAGTAATGTCGAGAACCTCTTCCCACCCACTTAATCGATCCGAACTCGGAAAGATAAAAGTCGGCGAAGTGCCGGAATTACATATAGTTAGTTTATTAAGGTTAATGAAATCTAAGATATGCTCACCTCTGTCATTGATTTCACTGCTACCCCATATTGTATGCCTGGTATTGGCATCACAACAGAGGATGATGTCTTCATTTGTCACGTCAGCATATATCTGTAGGAAAATTACTGGTAATAACGTCAGTAATGCATGCAGCGGTATTTTGCTGCCGTTGGTATTTTTGTTGGTTGAGGGAAAATAACTTATAACACAAGCTCTCTGCCACAGAGAGCGGGCGTCTCATGTGATTTCGAATGGAACATTTTTGTACCATAGGATCGAATTATGAAGTTTTGAAATTACAACAAAACTTTGTGTTATATTTAAAATTAAAAGATTTATTTTTAAGATTTATTTTTATTATTTATTTTTATTAACCACATGTTATGTCTATAATGTTACTTAGCCTTCACAGGGACCTGCTTTTTAAGGCTGGTGTTTGATCAGGTTTTTGTCTATGAAAATATATTAAGCCTTCACAGGGACCCGCTTTTTAAGGCTGGTGTTTGATCAGGTTTTTGTTTATGAAAATATCTTAAGCCTTCACAGGGACCCGCTTTTTAAGGCTGGTGTTTGATCAGGTTTTTAATATGTGTGTTATGTGTTAGGAACTGACTCGACTTCACTAGACTAGGGCTGACTTCACTGACTACGGTTGACTAGATTTTACTGAATAGGCCTCCATACCAAATCACCCTCCGCTTTTATACCCACTTTTGTGCTGCTCGATGAACGGTGCTGCTGACGTTCGCTGCCGCTGGCGTGGTTGTTCCCGCGATACTGCTGAGTGTGCGATTATTGCAACTTCAGCATATCCATACCCGTGGAACTTCCAGCCGATTGCGGTTCTCACGATAATGCAATGTCAGCATATATCCGTAGGAAAATTACTGGTAATAACGTCAGTATTGTATGCAGCGTTATTGCAACGTCAGCATACGTCGGTGTATGTATGCAACGTATGTTTTGCTGCTGTAGGTATTTTTTGTTGGTTGAGGGAAAATAACTCAACGTCAGTATGTGTATGCAGCGTATGTTCTGCTGTCGCTGATACTTCTGTTGGTTAGGGGAAAATGACTCATAACATCCCTCCCCCCTTACGGACAAGAAACATCCTGTCTTAGGATGTTTCGTAGCCATCCTTCTGGAATCAAGTCAAAATAGATGTGTGTATGCATCCGACTACCTTGGCAATACAGCTTTGGCAGCTCTCGGAGTAATATGTAATTATCTCCCGAGCCTCGATTGCCTGAAGGTTCGCAGTTTACCATTAGTTGGTGACTGCTAAGTGTCTGTCGACTTGGTACGTTTGCTGCGTCACCAAGGAAAAATATGATGTTGTTGGTGAAATGTTGAGGTTGTTACTGACGTTGGGGTGATTTCCCATTTTCTAACGGAACTGCGTTTTCCGTCCATGTATGTGTTGTGCCATCGCATATAGCTTTAACTGTTGATTATGGTTGTGTGAGGTTGAAGGTTATGGCTGTCTGTCTGTTGATCGTTGGATTGGATTCTTTATTGTTGTAGGAACTGGGTTTTCCGTCCATGTATGCGTTGTGCCATCGCATATAGCTTTAATTGTTGTCTAGTGTTGCGTAAGGTTGATAAGTTTTAATTGTTGATTATGGTTGTGTGTGGTTGCAGGTTATGGGTTGCTTGTGAAACATCGGTCGGGTTTTAATATTTTTAATCTTATAACTAACAATTTCTTCTTACGTATACTTATATAAAATTTTCTTTTCTTACAATTTTTCCTTATTACTATTATTTCTTATTATTATTATATTGAATATTTTGGATTTGTTATACTCAACCAGTTACAGGATTTTATTATTATGATTTCAAAAAAAAATTTTTTTTTCATATCTTTGCTTATTGCGTTTTTTAATTCTACTTATTTTGATCAAAAATTTAAAATATTTGTTAGTTGTTTCTAAGTTTTATAAGTTAAGTTCGTATCATTAGTTGGTTGGTTTTTTATTTTTGTATATTTTTCTCTCAATTACTTATTACTAGTTGAGAAGAGTTGTGTTAAAAATATAATTCCTATAATTTTCAACTTTAAATTGTATGTATGCCTGAAATAAATCATATTTTGTTTAACATTTTTCATAAATTTAATATAAATTCAATTTTTCGTAATTTACTTTTACGATTGTACATAGGTATTTTATTTTCTCTATTAAAAAGAATTTTCGGCCTTAATACCAGTCTTGACTGTTAATTTACAGGACATTTACCGGTATTTAAAAAAATTATTAACCTTATTTTTATGTGGCAGTTTTCTCTTCAAAAAGGAATTAAGTAAGATTTTTTCTTAACAATGTAAGTACTAAATAATAGAAAATAAGATATTCTGCCTATAGATAGAGAAAAGAATGTTAGTGTAATCTTTTTCGATTCAAGTTATTTTCAAAATTATATGAATTTTCTATAAGTGTATTGTGTATGAGTATGACCTTAATTTTTACTTAATATTAAATTGTATGTACATATGTGTGACAAATTCTTTGGTTTATAAAATTTTTAACATTGGCTTTATCTTTTGTCTTAACCTTGAAATAATTTTTACATGAAATTTAAAATTTTTTAAAAACATTTTAAAACGTTGCAAAAATGAGTAGGAAAAATTTTACAAAATTTCAACTGATTAAAGCACTTTTTTTTATTAAAAAAGTGAGTTCAGTTGTATTTGTTAGTATTTTGTTAGTGAAAGAAATTTAATACTTTTGTTGTTTCTGTTGATCTGAAAGAAAAATTATACATACGCGTATAATTATTTTCAAATCAACAACAAACAGAAAAAAAAATTATTCACTTGCTTATAATTTTTTTTTTTAAATCAACAGCAAAAATGGCAGAAAATTAGGAAAGTTTAAAATTGCAAATAGTTTGTTATTTAGAAGAAAGACAAAAATAAATATTAATAGGAAATTTGTTGAAATTATTTCATAAGTTGCTTGTTCTTTTTTTATTTGAAAATTAAATTTTAGTTGCTGTACTTGAAATCTTTATTCATTGTTCATTATTTATTTTAGCTTAAAAGCTTACATTCAAACATAGATTAATTCGTGCTTTTTATTGTTATTATTAGTATTACTGATATACCATGCATGTATGTATGTTTGGCTTTTATTTTTGTTTCAATGTCAATGCCAAACTTATTTGTATTCTTACACACATACATGCATGTGTATATCTGTTTATTCAGTTGTACCCGGCTGTGAAATAGTCTGGCAGAATTTTGCTGTTTAATCATATTTCACAGTCAAGTACTCAACTAAAATCATGCAAAAAAAAAAAATTAAAAAAAAATTAAAAAAAATTGTAGATACCATCAAAACTGCATTTCGTCTCAGTTTGGATATATTGCATTCATTTTTTATCCTGCAGTTGTAAGCATGTGCAAACATTAAAAATATTTGCAATTGCTTTATTTATGTTTCTACTAATGTGCACAAAACTGCAGGGTTTTGTTTTTTTTTTTCCTTTTTGTTTTTTAACATTAAAACTGCACTAATGCACAAATGAAACGGTACGGTTGCCAAAATGTTACATTCAATTTTATTGCGAAGAGGAGACGTGTGTTTAAGTTTGCGCTTGAAGAGAAGAATAGTAATTTTTGGAGTTTTAATTAATTTCTTTTAGTTCATTATTTTGCCTTTATAATCCATATAAAATTCAAACGATAAATTACTAAAAAATGCATTTGTGAAAACTATAATCAAGACGCTTAAAGTTGTCATGAAACGAACATTTGGCAATGCTTGAATAATTATAGTGTAACTCCACGTGAAAGTGGGAGCTAGCCATTTTTCTACGCCTCACGATATAGAAAAGAAAATTTTCTCACATCATTAAATTTTCTTTATTTTTGCCTATAATACTTCCATACACATTTACATACATATGTATTTATAACGAACAAAAGAAGAATCACATGAAAACAGTGTTCCAATAAACTGCAATTCCTAATAAAAAAAAAAATTTTTGGTGCAACTTTGGTGAAAAGATTCGTGGTGCAATATATATATTTACATGAAACAAAAAAAAAAAAACAAACTTAAAAACAAATACTCGTGGCGCAGAATACAAAGGACCATTTCAGTTTAAGAGAAATGTTAAAAGGTCTATTCAATATAATTCAAATACTCTGAACAACAACACCGCCATCTCTAACTCTGCGATGAACACAGGTAAGTTGGGTGTCTGCCCAAATCTTTCATTTTACTTTCTCTTGGTTTCCTTTAAGTTTGTTGTTGTCATATTTTTTCGCTTTGATTTATACCTGCTAATAGTTTAATTTCAAAATATTGTTCCTTTTCCTTTCTATAGTTTTTCTTCAATTTATTTATTGGCTTTTTCCTATAAAAACTTTCAATGTTATTGTCCATCAAACTAATGTTATTTTGTTTTTACTTTTAAATATTTTAATTTCAACATATTGTTCTTTGTTAAAGTTTTTCTTGAATTCATTTACTGCTTTTTCCTATAAAAATCCTCAGTGTTATTGTCTAACAAAATGACTTTATTTTGTTTTAGTTTATTTCAATTTCGAAATATTGTTCTTTTTCTGTTTATAGTTTTTCTCGAATTTATCTACTGCTTTTTCCTATAATATTTTATTAAAGGGGTTATTAATATTTTAATTTCAAAATATTGTTCTTTTTCCTTTTTATAGTTTTTCTTTAATTTATTTATTGCTTTTTACTATAAAAACTTTCAATGTTATTGTTCAAAAATTGTTGAAAAATGCATAGGCAATTAGTCATGATTCCGAATCATATCATCCTCAAGACTTCCTCTCCCCTCTTGCTTATCACGATTCTGTAAGTCTTTCCTTGCACCACTATGTCCTTTCTCATATGCCTATTCGGTTTCCAATTCCGCTTCATGTCCCGCAAGACAGTCGTGAGTGCAGTTCGTACTTCCGTGCTTGTCTGCGAGTCAAACTTGAGTTTAGCCTGTGCCGTTCTCATCTCTTCTCCATTGGTAACTCTCATTCTCCATCTACTCATCACTGACGCTAATAATCCTCTCGTAATTGGTTGTTGGTATTGGGTGTGCTTACCGCAAAATCTTCGTAGGCACTGGTCCGCATTACCAATCACGTGTAGGCCGCAATCCACTAAATTGGACTGTTGAATGCAGTCAGCGTACTTGATTGGAAGAAGATTCGTACAGTTGGTACTTTCTCTCTGGAACTGCCAGTGGTAGAGCAACCTGATGTAGTTTGCCGGCGTGTTCATATCGTGTGGTCTGAGTGAGTCGTATATTACTATACCGTCCTTTGTCACTGACGCCAACGTCCAGTGGTTCCGCTCCATGACAGGTATAATCACCAGTTGTTTGTTTGACAACACTATCCCTTTCAACCCGCGGGAAATTCTCTCTTGGCATACAATTGAATCAGGCGCCTCGCCGAATCTCTTCAGTGATTCATAAAACATTGCACTGAATATTTGCACCTTACCCGCTTCCTTCGTGGTGAGTGCTGCCTTCGTCACCCAATGCAGGAATACATCTATATGGTTGTCGTTCAGCCAACCATAGCCTTTCAGTACCTGGAAATCTTCCTCCGTCATCACCCTGACTCTCTTGCCGATTCTGTATTCGCAATATTTACTTGTCATCTTAGATTTTCTTGTTTTTCCTTTCGTCTTGAGAGAAAAATAAAAACACTGTGCTTCCTGTCTAGTTCGCTGATAGAGTGACGCCACATACACACATTAATTTGTACGCAGGCTGTTTTTGCTTTTTCTTTTCTTTTAATAATTATATTTTCTTCCTTTTCTTCCCCTCTTTTTTCCTTCAAACCAAAAACGGTTAGTGGTTGGTATTAAATTTCTTATTGCAATTTATTATTTTTTCTTTTATCATTATTATTATTACTATATATTATATATTTTTTTTTTTTTAAATTTCGACACTGAATTCTGCCAACGTTCGTGTCTAGCCTACTCAGTGAGAATCTTTAAGACCTTGGTTATTAAAACATTTTGATTGGTTTCTAAATTATCTTCTATTCTATTTTATATGCATATCGCCGACGGACATCATAGTTTTTCCCTTAAACTAAACCGCGCTTTCATCTTCTGACAACGCGCCCCTAATTTGGGACCTTCTCAGTCCCCTCCTGGTTATTCTGTTTTCCTGTATCTTAATCTTAACGTTGCTTTGTTTTCTGAACAATATCAACACCACTATTATTGATGCCAATATGGCAAGCAACGCGACGCCCCCTATTGCGGTATTTACCTGATCATGGAATTTCAGTTCCTCAATTGTTTCTAGGTTGTCTTCATGTTGTAGGGTAATATCCTGAAAAGTGAGGGATCGTAGGTGAGGTAGAAAATAGTGTCCCGTTAAATTGAATCCTCTTTCATCGCAGCTGCTGTTGGCCGTTATGTTATACATATTTACCAACACTATCATATTGCTGCTTACTTCTATGATCTGGTGCTCGGTGTACTTTACCACCGTGCATTTTCCCGTAAACGTACAACTTGTGGACGGCTTTAGTTCGAAGATTGCTTTAAATGTAAGTGTGGTTATTTATTTCGACCACTGCAGATGGTTGCTCCTTGATTTGGATGCCGTTGGTGTCCGGAAGTGGCAGCAATAAATGCTTTGTTGTATCTATTATGTCTGCAGGTACCATAATTATTATGCTTAATTCCCCATTCACCCACTCAATCAGTGCTGTACGGGTATTCTCCAATATCTCCAAGTCAATGTTAAATATTTCCACCTCTTCTATTGTTAGTATTGATGGTGAGAATACTCCCGCTTTTGCGGATACTATACTTTCTGCTATGTCCCTTAACTTGGATCGCAGGTGTTGTATTTGGAGTAGCTGTGTCACCGCTAGTTGTCGGGTTGCGAACTCCCTTTGCAGGGTCTCAAATTCCGCTACCTGTTTTGTTATTATTTCCCTGTCGTAGATCACCGCGTCTCGCAAAGTGGTCATAGACCTGTTAAACGCGTTGTTGATCAATATCTGTTGGTTTAGTCCGTTTACTAGGCGGTGATTATTTTCCTCGATTATCTGTTGATGTTGCTCAATCTGCCTCCTGTCTTCGTCGTCCATGGTTCCCCATACAAATTACAGCAATGAACCTCCGGCGTTTATCAAGCCTCTCTTCCATCGGTGGGGGTGGAGCATACTTAGAATCTTCTCCATTTCTTGGATCTCGTCCTTGGCCAGCCTAACATATTCGTTGTCACCCAGAAGTGCGACAGTGTCCCGGGAAGCTTGAACCAACTTGCTCAGTTCCTCCACGTTAAGAGTGTGCACAATGTAGTTATAGTTGCGCACCACCCTGGCTCTGCCTATATTGATCTCGACGTATCCTGCTTGGGTTTGTAGTTTCTCCATGTAAAGACTCTTCTCTGCTTCTGATTGTAGTAGTATTGCCCCTACAATGAGTAACTGTAGATAGTCCGTTAGTACACCTTGCGGCCTTTTTAATAACAATTTGTTGTGTTAGTTGTTTGTAGTGACATGCTTTATTTTATTATTTTTTCTTTTAAAAAAATTTTTTTTTTATGTTGCCATTGAACTTTCTACTAATTCTCTTTCTCTCTATTTTTTTTTTCTTTTAGACAAGTATTCGTTCGCCGACTGAAAAGCCGATACTGGGTCAGTAGCGTTCCACCCTTTTTTAACCCTTTCATTTTACTAATTATTTTGCTTCTTTCAGCTCCTTTGACGTCGACCTGGGTTCCGGGCTATGTGAGCACCATCCGGACGATTTCTGTCGGGCGATGTGCCTGTGCACCCTTATGGATGAAGCATTCTGACACATGTGGCGTATCAATCATCCAAGGAGCGCCCACTAGCTTGGCATCCACTACAATTTTAGTTGTAATGGACATAAGTCCAGCAGATGCGTCACCCCTTGGAGCGATAATTCTTAGAGTCCAAACCTGGGAAGGTTTCGAACTTCACGTGTCCAATCAGCGTTTTGATTGCGCAGGATTATAGGTTCATTCAACAATCTGCGAGCATGAACTTCCACTAAATCTGTGTCAAGTTTCATGTTCCATATCGAAAAACTTCCCTGCTTGGTCTTGAATTGTGAATCTTGTTCTTTCTTCAATGTATTTAGAACCTTTTGTCACAAAATCAATGACTGCATAGCTGTAGAAACAGAAAGCAATTGTCCGTCATCAGTGCTCAGCATTTCTCCCAGGAACCTCCTTCGGTCTGCGTCCGTTTTTATTTCCGGTATGTGAAGTTCCATTATCCCTTATTATAGTGCTGTATAAATATGTATTTCTTTTTCTATTTTAGCCCTTGAAGACCCCAAGACCATTAGAGGCATGGTATTACAACACTGCTCCAGTGTCGCTTTTGTGGTGAGTTTTCTTCTTATTATTTCCTTTGTGGTTTCTCTTTTTTTTTTTTTTTTTTTTTTTTTTCATTTTCCCTAAAATATCATTTATTGACTGTATGGCTTCACCAAATTACGGTGTAGGGTTCGAAGTCTTCCCTTCACCATTATTTGAACGTTTACTGGTGTGGGGAAACTTTTAATTTCATAGGGTCCATCCCATAGGGGCGTGAATTTGTTTTTACGTGCTTGTGTTTTTACTAGGACTCTGCCTCCTATTTTTAAAGTATAAGACCTTGACTGTTTGTCGTACTGCTTCTTTGCCCTAGCCTTAGCTCTTTCTTGATTTTCCTTGGCAATCTCGTAAGCCCTTTGTATTTGATGTCTCAATAATTTGGGATAATCGTAGGACACAAAACTATTGTGGAAACAAAATGTGCAACACAGGGTCAAAAAGGCCACAGTTGCCTATTACTCCTGTCGGAGGATGTTTAGCTCCAAATGGGGCCTAACCCCTAACATGCTTAAATGGATGTACACAGCAATTGTACGTCCCATATTAACTTACGGATCAGTAGTATGGTGGCCCGCCACAAATAAGAAATATGTGGTGGACCAACTATACAGAATACAGAGATCTGCTTGCATCGGGATTACTGGATGTTTACGTACTAGTCCTTCAGAGGCTCTGAATGCTATGCTAAATCTGATTCCGATCGACCTTCATGTATTGGCGGCATCCTTAAGCAGTGCGGCAAGACTAGCGGCATCTGGGAGGTGGAGATCAAGGACCTATGGCCATGCCAAAATCCTAGATCAGGTACCACCGACACTGAGGAAACCCACCGATTACATGGTACCTCATCTGGACTTTGACAGTACGTTCAAAGTTCTTATTCCATCCAGACGGGAGTGAAAGGGGGGAAACATAGAAAAAGACTTTAACTTCAGGACGTATACTGATGGATCAAGAATGATCTGCGGTGTGGGCTCTGGAGTATTTTCGAGTGACCTTGGAATAAAACTCTCATTCCGACTTCCTGATGAAGCTAGTGTATTTCAGGCGGAAATATTGGCCATAAGGGAGGCGTGTAGGGTTTTGATTGACAGGGGTGTCCAAGGAAGAGTCGGCATCTTTGTCGATAGCCAAGCGGCACTTCTGTCTCTAAGGTCACACACTACTTTTTCTACCTTAGTTAGCCAGTGCTAGGACGCGTTATCCAGACTAGGTAGTCAGACTGACGTTACCCTCATCTGGGTTCCCGCACATAGCAACTTCCAAGGCAACGAACAGGCGGATGAACTGGCCAGGGCTGGATCTGCCATGGACGTCTCCACTGCTGAATCGGTTGACATGCCATTTGGCAGTATTAGAAATCTCATTCTCAACCATTTCAGGCAGAAAGCTGAAGACAGGTGGCGCAGGTTGAGCACGTGCAAGGTGGCTAAGAAAATGTGGCCTTGCTACAACGTTAAGCGCACAACACAACTAACTAACAGAAACCGTAGGGACATCTCGAGGCTCGTCGCAGTATCGGGAGACACGCTAACAGGATGGGCCTTTCCTACAATGCGTTCTGCCGCAGTTGCCGGGATCAAAGCAAAGAGGAAACAGTCTTCCACTTTCTTTGCGAATGCCCGGCCTTACACCATTCGAGACTCAAATTTCTAGGCAACAGCATAATAGACGATCTCTCGGAGGTATCAGGGATAGGTCTAGGTGACCTCATTAGATACCTTAATTCGACGGGATGGATCTAGAATCTTACTCCGAATCTGAGGCCTGGATGCGGACCTAAATCAGGTTGACACTGACGAGTGGAGTGGTCTGTCAAAACGGAATCTCATTGATTCTACTTGAATGCTTGCGCGTAGCAGGCAGCCACGTAAACCAACCAACCAACCAGGGGTTATATAAGGGTATGCGTTTTTGTAGGTTTGATGGCAGCGGTGCATCAAATCCATATAGTATTTTAAATGGTGTCTGCTTTGTGGCCGTGTGCTCCGTATGGTTGTGTACGTGCATTGCTGGAGCAAGCCACTGATCCCAGTTCGAACCATCTTCTTTTGCGAAACTTCGCAAATATTCTGCTAATGGTCTGTGACTTCGCTCTAATGACCCGTTAGCTTGAGGGTGATAGGGAGAAATATGTTGCTTCTTAATTCTCAAAAGCTTACACACACTTCCAAACAATTTTGAGGTGAAGTTTGTTCCGTTGTCTGTAATTAATTTTTTGGGAATACCACATTTTGTTAGTACCTCGTTATAAAACACTCTTGCTGCCGTCTCTGCTTCGGCGTCTTGCATGGGTGCGCAGACAAAAAATTTTGATAAATCATCCTGTAGGGTAAGAATGTATTTGTTTCCCATGGTGGTTGTCGGCAGGGGCCCCACCATATCCATATATACCTTTTCGAACGGTCTGTTTGCTGTATCTGTGAGGACCATGGGCTCTCTATTGAGAAGTCCACTTTTATTTTTCTGACATTTAGGGCACTTTTTGATGTAGGTCTTGATATCGTATTGCATCCCCTTCCACTTGTACTGTTTTTTTATTCTATAGTAGGTCTTCCTGACTCCTTGATGTCCGCCCAGCGGTGAGTCATGAAAGCTTCTAAGAACTTCGTGGATATCTTTTTTCTCAGATAAAAATGTCGCCGCGGAGGTTATGTCACTATTTTCACTCTGTTTTTCCTCTGCAAGAGCTTTCTGTTGCTCTTTTTGCTTTGTCCTTTCCTCTTCCGATTTTCTCGAGCTTGCTTGAGCTCTAGTTATCACTCCGATATTTTGATTTTTTGTTGGTAATCTGCTTAATGCATCTGCATTCAAGTTAGTCTTCCCTGGTTTGTACACAATTTCAAACTCGTATTCTGATAATTTATGCCTAAACCGTGCAAGTCTTGAGGTTTGGTCTTTGAGGTTTGCTATCCCCCTTAAGGGTTGATGGTCAGTAAATACGGTGAAGTGTCGCCCCAGGAGATATGGGCGGAAAGTATGTGTTGCCCACACCACACCAAGCATTTCTTTTTCTATTGTTGAGTACCTTTTTTCAGTG
The DNA here is from genome assembly GCA_947311025.1 of Lypha dubia. NCBI lineage: Eukaryota > Metazoa > Arthropoda > Insecta > Diptera > Tachinidae > Lypha > Lypha dubia. The sequence goes on along the minus strand of OX371260.1, from coordinate 85,515,291 downwards.
TCACTGAGAGTTCGACTAGCAAACGCTATTGGGTGATCCTTCTCGTTCATTATCTGTGACAAAACTGCTCCAAGGCCTCGTTGCTTGCATCCGTTGTTACTCTGAAGGGTTGTTCAAAATCCGGGTAAATCAATATTGGAGGATTTGCAATACTTTCTTTGACCTTGTCCAGGGCCTCTTGGCATTGGGACGTCCACACAAACTTAGCTTTTTTTCTTAACAGCTTTGTTATTGGTGAAGCCAATTTTGCCATTCCTGCCACAAATATTCGGTAATAGCTGATCAAGCCCAGGAGTGCTTGTACTTCTTTTATTGTTCTTGGTGGCTAAAGTTGTTTGACACATTCCACTTTCGAAGGGTCTGGTAGCGCTCCCTCATTGGAACATTTGTGTCCTAAGTAAACTATTTCTCTACGTAAGAATTGGCATTTCTTCGTGTTTAGTTTAAGACCACCCTCTCGTAGTCTTGATAGAACGTTCATGATCTTCGTTTCGTGATCTGCCACGTTTCTTCCGTATACGACTATGTCGTCGAGGTACACAAAACAGTCCAGGCCCTGTAAGCCTGTAAGGATCGTGTTCATGACCATCTGGAATGTGGCTGGTGCTCCTGTTAGGCCGAAGGGCATTCTATTAAATTCAAAATGACCCTTATCGGTGCTGAAGGCAGTCTTTTCCTTATCTCCTTCGTCAACTAGTACCTGGTGATATCCACTCGCCAGATCTAAGGTAGTGAAATACTTGATATTTCCTAATTGATCCAAAATTTCATCAATTCTAGGAATAGGGAATACCTGCTTTATTGTAGCCTCATTTAGTTTTCGAAAATCGACTACCAGTCTAAAGGTTTTCTGACCGTCTTGAGATTTTTTGGGCACTAACAATATTGGTGAATTCCATGGGGATATGCTTGGACTTATTATACCTTCCTGTAGTAGCTCCGACACTTGCCGGTTGATTTCTTCTTTATGGACGTGAGGTAGACGATACTGTCGTTGATTAATGGGTGGTTGTTCACCTTTTATTGGTATTTTATGTTTCACCAATGTGGTGAATGGCAATTTGTCATTGTCCAACATGAATAAGTCATGATATTCCTCGCATATCCGGTTCATTGACTCTGTTTCTTCCATGTTCCAATCCCTCTCCGTCATAATAGTGTTTTTTAGACGCCTTATTCTATCGTCCTGATTTGTCACCGACGAAGGGGTTTGATCGCGCCCTCCATATTGCGTGTAGTGGTTGAAATTTGAAAATTTCACTTTAATGTCCTTCCTCCATGGTATGTCCTGCTCGGTTGCGTTCAGTATGGGTACTGCTGTGCCTCCATTTTTAATGTTGACCACAGTATTTCCAACATAAACTCCAGGGGAAATCTCCTGTTTATGCACAACCACAGTTTTTTCTCTCGATACAATATTGACCGGTACTATAGTGACTGCTCTTTTCCTTAGACAGACACCTTGTTGATGATTTGTTTGACAATCTATTTCCGTGCGAAGGCTAAACGTCTTCACCCAATGCTCGCTATCAAATATACTCAAGGTTCTGTCTATGGTGTTCACTATACATCTGTTCCACATATTATTTCTTCCGAGAATACCATCTCCAGGGATTTGTATTTCCCGCGACACAATATGGAACACCCACGGCAACTGCCTTTTATCTCCTATCCTGATCTCGGTAGTGCCCAGTGTCGTAGTCTTTCCTCCGAAGGCTCCAGAAAGAGTTTTAGTTTGCTTTCTGTTCTTATTGAGAAAAATCTTCATTGAGTCTTCTTTTATTATGCTGAAATCTGCTCCGGTATCCACAAGTAGGACCAATCCTCCCCCCCCTTGCTTCTTGGCAGGGGAGCGTAATGAAAACCGTGTCCACATTGCCCGGTGATTCAGCACTATCTTCTATATTTCGCATCATCTCTTTACCTTTTTTCTCCTTTTTTTTGTTTAATTCACTATCTTTCTCAGTATTTTCTTCTATAGTTTGTCCGTTCTCCTTGTTCACCGAGTGAACAACTGCCTCGGTTACTATCCTGGTTGGCTGCTCTGTTTCTGAGTCAGTCTCCGTATCATCTTTATATACCCGATTCTTTGTTTCTGTTTCTTTATTATATATGTAGTTGTTCTCCTTTTTTTTTTTTTTATGCCAAGCTGATTTTCTGTTAATTTGCGGGACCCCAGTTATTGGCGATAACTGGGCCGAATCTCGTCCCTGGGCATTTGTCCGATTTGTGTTGTTGTGGGCCTCTACTGGTCTGTTAGCTAGGTCCCTGCCGTTGTTGCTATTTCGCACCTTTTGGTAGATCCCTGTTCCTACTGTCTGAGTTTGTCTGATATTGCTTCTGCAGTCCCGTGCAAAATGTCCTTGTTGCTGACATTTAAAACAGGTTGGGAGTGTACCATTGTTTCTATTTGCCCCTCTGTTCGTATTTTGTCCCATCGCTATTTGTGGGCTTCCACGGAATTCTGTGTTTGTTGTACTTCTATTGGTTTCTGCCGTCCTTCTATCCAATTGGTTTTGGTTGGGTAGGTTTCTTCTTGGCTCGCAGAAAGGGGTTTCCTTGTGACCGTTTATCCTACACAATCGGCAGTATAGGGAGCCTAATCTCTTTCTGCAGTTTTCCACATCGTGCCCGCTGTTTCCACAGAACGTACAGCTCACGATATTCCTGCACAGTGGCACCATTTCATGGCCGTATTTTCCACAGCTCATACAGTATGGTGTGTTTAGCCGCTTTTTACAGCTATTCCATTCATGTCCCATCTTGTTACAAAAACTACAAGGGACTTCTGAAACAATTAAGTTGATGCTGTGCGTTGGTTCGCCAAACAATTCCTCTGCATTTTCGACTACCTCTATTAAGTTTGTGAGCTCTTCTTCTTCCTGTCCCACAAATCGAGCTTTGAGAGCATGGTCTTTCAACCCCTTGATGAAACTTCTCACAGCTATCCGTTTGAAGTCCTTCATCATGGTTTCCCGGCCAGGTCCCACCGGCCATTCGTTTTCTATTGTTGTTTTTGCCTCATTTAATAGGCTATCCAGGCGTTCTCCAAATTTGCATGCTGACTCTCTGATGCTCTGTTTGCAACCCAAGATCAGCTCCCTTATCTTATCCAGGCTTTTATTTTTTAGATAAAACTTCTTGATGGTGTTACAGTATGCGTCCACTGAACCAAAAGTCATCTGGGATATTTTTGAGTATGCACCCCTCAGCAGTCGCAATTTCAGGCACTGTATCACATCTTGTGTTAGGACGTTATTTGCCCCTGTGAGTACTTCTCTTTCTACCATCTTGCATCCTTGTATGTACCTGCATACTTCTGATGGTAAGTCAGGTCCATCGGTCCCGAAGAATGATGGGACTGTGTTGTTAACGATCTTAATAATCTCATACAGCGAAGGCATTTTGATGCTTTTAATTTCCGCTCTCTCAGTAGTATGGTTTTGCTGGGGTGACGGTGATTGTCTTTCTATGCTCCGCTGGTAATCATCTTGATAGTGGGCTGTGTCCACGCAAGAACTTGTAGACTGTCCACTGAATAATTATACTTATCTATCCGTTTTATTAAGTCGTCTGTCTGTGTCTGTGGATTGGCTATTAAAGCTGTCTTCTACTTTGTGGTTTTTGCTTATTTTCACTTTATATTATTATTATTTTATATTATGTGTTTGTTCGCAACCGCGCAGAATTTTACAATCAAAGTAATTTTCCTTTATTCTGATCTCCTTTAGCTCTTAGTCCTGCACTAAGCCATGACAATATGACGGTTGCTAGAATTTAGACGTTAATCAATTTGTCGGCTCTTGTACAGTTCTACACTGTCTAATGTAGGATGCAACAATACAAGGTTGCTAGAATTTATACGTTATGGTATTGTTGGTTTTGCTACACCGGACAGTTTTTTCTGTTGCAAGATCAATTAAAAGGATTATTTTATTTGATGCAATTATTAACGCGGCTACCGGCTGCGCCAAAATGTTATATTTAAAATTAAAAGATTTATTTTTAAGATTTATTTTTATTAACCACATGTTATGTCTAAAATGTTACTTAGCCTTCACAGGGACCCGCTTTTTAAGGCTGGTGTTTGATCAGGTTTTTGTCTATGAAAATATATTAAGCCTTCACAGGGGCCCGCTTTTTAAGGCTGGCGTTTGATCAGGTTTTTGTTTATGAAAATATCTTAAGCCTTCACAGGGACCCGCTTTTTAAGGCTGGTGTTTGATCAGGTTTTTAATATGTGTGTTATGTGTTAGGAACTGACTCGACTTCACTAGACTAGGGCTGACTTCACTGACTACGGTTGACTAGATTTTACTGAATAGGCCTCCATACCAAATCACCCTCCGCTTTTATACCCACTTTTGTGCTGCTCGATGAACGGTGCTGCTGACGTTCGCTGCCGCTGGCGTGGTTGTTCCCGATATACTGCTGAGTGTGCGATTATTGCAACTTCAGGATATCCATACCCGTGGAACTTCCAGCCGATTGCGGTTCTCACGATAATGCAATGTCAGCATATATCCGTAGGAAAATTACTGGTAATAACGTCAGTATTGTATGCAGCGTTATTGCAACGTCAGCATATGTCTGTGTATGTATGCAGCGTATGTTTTGCTGCTGTAGGTATTTTTTGTTGGTTGAGGGAAAATAACTCAACGTCAGTATGTGTATGCAGCGTATGTTCTGCTGTCGCTGATACTTCTGTTGGTTAGGGGAAAATGACTTATAACATTTGCAATAAATTTGTCTAAATAATGCAAAAACCCAATAAGTCATCATACAGTAACAAAGTCGTTGAATATTGAAATAAAAACTTCATTGACAAAAAAACAAAGAGTAAAACAAAATTCGTTTGGAACATTTTTGTTCCAAGGATCGATTAACGGATAAATCGGCATGTGGATACTGGCATTCATCTGCCTTTTACTTATATTTGCCAGTGGCGTTTATTAGCTCCGGCGATTTAAATACCTATAAATTGCAATAATCAGCAAATATTGCATGGCGATCCTGCCAAACACCAAATATTACACTTACTCTTAAATGCATCTTGTTGCCAATTGTCTACTTTTCAGTTATACTTAATTTGAGCTATAACCATAAGTTTATATCAGCGTTGCCACCAGAGAAAGTTAAAATTGTACAGAAGTTTGGCAAAAATAGTCCAAAACCAAATGAAATAGTACAAAAAAAAAATGCGACAGTGTAGTGTACACATGTCATACAACTTGCACAGTAGGTAAATACCAACTTTAAGTGTGTAGCGCAACAAGCGATAATGTTACACATGTTGAAGTGTGGCAAAAGTTATTTGGAACAAATATTGAAATACAAAAATTACTGTGTGCAAGTTGATGACACATAAAAATTTAATTCAATTTAATTTTATGATATTTTGTTTTTCTTTATTGGAATGCACATCCATAAATGACGTCAAGAATATGAAGAAATTACATTTTAATAAATTTGAAAATACAGAGGAAGTCGACATAACAATTGAAAATAATACTGTACACATAGGACGTGACGATAATTCATCGAAAAGATAATTCTCAAAAGAGTAATTATATGAATGAGGGAAGTAACGATAATTCATCAAAACAAGATTTGATTATGAAGAAGTTACATTCCAAGAATAAAGATAATATGCATGCAAGATTCAGCGATAACTCAGCGAAACTAGATTCGATTCTGAGGAAACTGTTATCCAAAATGAGTAAAGAAAATATTAAAGAATTAGCGCTAGCAAAAAATGATATGGTATTTAAAATATATACAATAAAGGATTTAAAAGAAGCATATGCAAGGATAAGAATAAACAACAAAAGATCTCAACTAAAAATATTAATATATAACGCCCCAACAAGGGTGTAGTGTACACATGTCATACAACTTGCACAGTAGGTAAATACCAACTTTAAGTGTGTAGCGCAACAAGCGATAATGTTACACATGTTGAAGTGTGGCAAAAGTTATTTGGAACAAAGATTAAAATATTCTTTGAATAGAGCTAAGGAACTTACAGATAAAACAAAAGAGAAAAGAATCATAGAAAATAGATATAGTAATAGTTTAAATCTAAAAATAGGAGATTTAGTTTTAATAAAAGTAGAAAATAGGAAAAAGAATCAAAGCACGTACAAAGGCCCATATAAAATAATTAGACATAACGGTGTAAATACTATAGTAAACTACCACGGAATTGAAAAAGAATTCCATAATAATCAATTAAAACCATATATAGGCTTTAGAAACAATAATTAAGTACACAATAAACACTAAAAATTATAAGAATACTATTGTAAAAATTATAAAAATATCAAAAACTACATTACGAATTATGTAAATTATAAAATTATAACTTTGTAAAACTATAACATATGTAAATAGAAATTAAGAATTATTTTACAAATATTGTCGGTACTATGAATATCAAGAAAAATCAATCCCCTAATTTTTCTCTTAGCGGTGAGGGTGTAGTGTACACATGTCATACAACTTGCACAATAGGTAAATACCAACTTTAAGTGTGTAGCGCAACAAGCGATAATGTTACACATGTTGAAGTGTGGCAAAAGTTGTTTGGAACAAATATTGAATTACAAAAATTACTGTGTGCAAGTTGATGACACATAAAAATTTAATTCAATTTAATTTTATGATATTTTGTTTTTCTTTATTAATAAATTGAGTGATTAAAAACTCACTAAATTTTAGATTATCATATAGATTCTCATAAGTAGTATTTAAGCTAGAATATTTTGTAAATAAAATCAGACTTAAACTATCAACATAATTCGGCACTCGCTTGCCTTTGTTTTTAATTTAGTTTCAAGAATATTCTGGCAGTACTTTTGAACGCCTAATTACTAGCTGGAACCCTTCCAGCTGTTTAAAATAAACCAAGGGCTATAGGGAAATAAAAATATAAACATCCTTATTACTCCACATAGCGATCCTGCCATAACATTCTCAAAACATTATTACACCACATCCTTTCACTCTCCACAACAGAAGGTTTTTTTTATTTTCATCAAAGCATATTGTTTTTATTTAAAAATCATAAGTATAGATCATTATATTTGTACTTTAAAATGTATACATATATATAGACATTCAGTTTCAACTTTCGTAGTGAACAGACGCGTTTTTATAATCGTCGCAACTGAATATAAAAAATATATAAAAAAAATTATTTTTCAAGTCACAAAAAATATAAAAAAAACATAACATTTATTGAACAGTTATTTTACTGGTTTTATTTTATTTTTTGCTTGTGTGCAATATACATAAATATTTGCATACACAAACTAATATAAGTGAAAATATAAAAAAGAGAACTCTGATGAGTTTATCTTCTGATAAAAACAACAATAATCCTACAAGCAGTTGGAATGTACAATATATAACTTTAGTTGCTGATGACGACAATAAAAAAATGAATTAAACAAAAACCTGAATTTAACAGAAAACACAAATAGTCGTGTGCGATCATTATCTCTGAACATGTTAAATAGTGATCAAGAAGCAACAACAATTGCACCCATCAGCAAACTTGTCAGCTTAGCTGTACAAACAAACAAACAAACAATAAGTAACAAGGTGACCAACGTGCACAAAATGGTAGATGCGGTGAGTACAATAAATGATAATAAAATTCAAACAGGAATGGACAGATACATAACCGTGTTAAAAAGGGGAAGAAGTCCAAAATCAGCTCAAATAGCTTCAACAGCGAAAGTTCCCAGAGATGGAAAAAACAAAACAAAAAATTCCGAAAATCGTTTCGCGATTTTATCTGAACAAGACAATGAAGATACAACTACAACAAGGTCGAGTAAACCTCCACCGATATATTTAAGAGAGCAGAACTCTAGTTTGTTGGTAAAAAGCCTTATCTCCTTTATTGGAGAAAATGAGTTCTATGTAACTCCAACTAAGCGCGGAAATATTAACGAAACGAAAATCCAGGTAGTGCAAGAAAGTAATTACCGAAAAATAGTTTCTGACCTTGAGTCAAAAAACAAAAATTTTTATACGTACCAATTAAAGAGTGCTAAAGGTCTAACCGTCGTAATAAAAGGTATAGACTCTAGTGTGGATCCAGAAGAGGTTAAGTCTGGCCTTGAAAATAATGGCTTCAAGGTTAAAAATGTTTCTAACATCAAAAATAGGGAAAAAATCCCCCAACCTATTTTTAGAGTCGAGCTACAGCCAGGTGACTTGAAAATTAAAAAAAATGAATCGCACCCAATCTATAATCTAAAGTACTTGTTACACAGAAGAGTTACAGTTGAGATGCCACATAAAAAAAATGGACCTATCCAATGCTTGAACTGTCAAGAATTCGGCCATACCAAAACTTATTGCAAGTTGCCTACCGTTTGCGTTGTATGTGGTGAGTTGCACAGTACCGCTAACTGTGACAAAATAAAAGGTGATACCAAGGCAAAAAAATGCGGCAATTGCAGTGGAAACCACACTGCTAACTATAGAGGCTGCCCTCTTTACGCGTTTTTTAAAAATTCGTCGAACAGAAAAACAAATGCTAGTCCCGCTCAGCCCAACACTCCTTTAAACTACCAACAGTTACCTCAACCGTCGTCTAGCCATGATCAATACTCAAATGTTTTAAAGTCTAACACGACTCTTACTCAACAAACACCTAATACCAATTTTCATACGCTAATATTTTAAAGAGTAACCAGACTCCGGCGCAAAAAACTGTTCCAGCTAGTGAAGAATCAGGGCATAATTTTAGTCGTATTGAAGCCTCGATAGAGATCCTAATACAAACAGTAAATACATTTACTCTCAACATGTCCTGTATGATGCAGGAAATGTTGAAAATGCAGTCTACCTTGTTGCAGGCTGTATTGAAAAAACCATGAACTTAAGAATCTGTTATTGGAACGCAAACGGCATCTGCCAACATAAAAATGAAATAGAATATTTTCTTCTGGATAAACAAATCGACGTTATGCTTATCTCAGAAACTCATTTGACGTCTCGAAGCTATTTTAAAATTAGTGGATATAATTTTTACGATACTAAGGATCCTCGAGGTAGAGCTTGTGGTGGCTCTGGAATCCTAATAAAAACTCGAATAAAACACTACCTGCTAAATGACCTTCGTGAAGAATATCTTCAAGCAACAAATATCTGTATTGAAAATTTTTATCAAAAGCTTGTGATATCATCTGTTTATTCTCCTCCCAGGTTTTCAATTTCAGAGAGTCAATATACCGCATTTTATACAACACTGGGGTCCCGTTTTCTAGCAGCTGGCGACTACAATGCTAAACACACTTTTTGGGGTTCACGTTTAATCAGTCCTAAGGGTCGTGTTTTGTTTGACAAAATTTCAAAAATGGGTTTGAATGTAGTTTCAAGTGGTCAGCCAACATATTGGCCAACGGATCGACAAAAAATTCCTGATGTTATCGACTTTGGAATCTCGAAAGGTATGCCCAGCGAAATGACGGAAGTAGAATCATCTTTGGATTTGTCTTCAGATCACTCGCCTACTATTATCACTATTTACTCACACACAACCGCAAGACCAACATGTGATTTACCGCTGACATCTGCACGTATTAACTGGCTGAAATACAAAAAATATTTAAGTGCTCATTGCACGGAAAATATGCCATTGAGAACACCTACTGACATAGAAAATTCTATTAGGTTGTTCGAAGCACATGCCAAACAAGCTGCTCTTAATGCTTCTTCGATTCAACCAAATCAACAAGCGAGATATAACAATATTTTTTGTGCAGATATAGAAAGGCTATTGACTGAAAAACAGAGAGAATGGCAACGATACAGATCGCCCCAGCTAAAATTAAGGCTTAAGGAGTGTACCAAGCAGCTTAAAAAAGTTTTGCAAACACAAAAAACAGCTTCGCTGCAAAAATTTCTACAAGAACTCGATGCAACACCATCAACAGATTATTCGCTGTGGCGTGCAGCCAGAGGACTTAAAAGGCCGGTGATATGTAAACCGCTATTACGAGCTTCAAATGGTGACTGGGAAAGAACTGATGCTGAAAAAGGTGCTCTTTATGTTAAACACTTAGAAAAAGTATTTACTCCAAATATTTCTGCTGATATTATTGAACTGCCACCAGTCGTCGCTTTACCAGAAATTCCGCTAAGATTTAATATTGTGGATATTCAAAAGGCTATTACAAGTCTAAACTCAAAAAAAGCCCCAGGTATTGATAGAATAAGCAACAAAATGCTGCAAGAATTGCCTTTCATTGCAAAACGAATAATACTATTCATCTTTAATAGTATTTTACGACTGCAATACTATCCGGCAGAATGGAAGGTTTCGATGATTACTATGATACCAAAGCCCGGTAAGGATCATACAAAGGTTGAATCCTATCGGCCTATCAGTCTATTGTCCAATATGTCGAAACTTTTTGAAAAACTGTACATGAGCAAGCTGACTCCTATAGTAACTAGCAGTGCATGTATTCCAGATCATCAATTCGGTTTTCGCAGTCAGCATAACACTATTGAACAAACTCACAGACTTGTGAATGTCATTAGAGAAACTTTTGAAAAAAAGAAATATTGTTCACCGCTTTTTATTGATGTCGCACAGGCCTTTGATAAAGTATGGCACGAAGGTCTTGTCCACAAATTACCACAAAATCTACCCGCAAACATCGTCAGGCTCTTAAAAAGCTATCTAGAGGAACGAAAATTTGTAGTTAAGGAAGGCAATTTTTTAAGCCCCCCGCAGTCGATTGAAGCCGGAGTCCCTCAAGGCAGTATATTCGGTCCTTTACTTTATTTAATATATGCCTCTGACTTACCGTTAAGCAGTATCATTCACACGTCAACATTTGCGGCTTTACTAAGCGTTCATGAAAATCCTTTAGAAGCTTCCCGGAATCTACAAGGGTACATCTCAAAATTGGAAACATGGCTAAAACAATGGCGGATAAAAGTGAATGAGCAGAAATGTGTACACGTTACTTTTACTTTACGCAGGGAAACATGCCCGCCTATACAAATCAACACCGAGACTATACCGCAACATACTGTAGTAAAATATCTAGGCGTTCATCTTGATCGTCGTTTAACATGGAAATCGCATATAGACGCAAAGTTGACACAAATGAAATTAAAAGCAGCCCAAATGAATTGGCTTATTGGAAGAAATTTTATATTAAGTCTTGACTGTAAACTTTTGTTATACAACGCGATCCTGAAACCAATATGGGCCTATGGAATCCAGTTATGGGGCACTGCCTCAGCATCAAGTGTAGAAAAAATTCAAAGGCGACAAAACAAAATTCTACGTACAATTACTGCAGCCCCCTGGTTTATCCGAAATCAGCGAATTCACAAAGATCTTGATGTTCCGTTGGTGAAGACAGTATTTTCAAAACACGCTAAAAAATATATTGAAAAACTAGTATTGCACCCAAATCCACTTGCGCGCAACATTCTAAATTATAGAGGCCACACCCGGTTGAGAAGGAGGGATACTCTTTCTCTCAGCCGTACACGAGAGATGTAAAACATCAAAAATCAACAGTTGGAATTAAAAATTTTGCTTAGCACTGGCTAAACATATATTTATGTATTTTTAGATTTAAGATTTGAAAACCTTATTGATGTTTCAATTTATAATTGAAGATTCAATAAATAATAAAACTACCACCAAAAAAAAAATATATATATAGACATTTATTTATATACATACATATATACAAAATACACTTAGCTATTAATAAAGCATAAATCCATTTATTCCCTTACAAGTATTTATATAGTGTAAGTAAGCTTTTGGAAATTAAATACAGTAGAACTAACAAAGTCACACGAAGTTTCGGGAAGTAATGGTATGCACACTTTGTCTATTTTATACAATAAATATGCTAAGCAATTTGGCTTTCCAATCCTGCACGTTCAATTGCAAAAAAAAAACGGAGAGTAGTGAATATAAACATACATATGTCTTTTTTATTAAAAGTTATATAACTTTTACTTTAATAAAGATTTAGTCCAAATCTAAAAACATTTAATAAAGGACTTCTAAGACTATAAAATAATTGTTCACAAATATTGTCACGGCCACAAAGGTCGTAATGACTTTCCACCAAGTTTTAATAATTCTCACAATGTTTAACTAATAAATAATATAAAATAGTTCTAAGAAATTTTTTTTAAAAAACAGCACCAAATAATTTATTACTAATTCCTTAAGATTTAAAAATGCGAAAAATTAGTATCAGATAGTCTCGGTTTAATTAATAATGCCAAATTGAGAACACACGTTCGCGTTACAACACCACTTCCTTACAGATATTATTCGGCATTATGTGTCTTATGTTTATTCTTTCATTCAAGTGCAGCGATAAGACGTGTTAAGTCACAAATAAATAAGATGGAAAATAAATTCTCTATTTAAATTGTTTCGCACAGATATCAAAAGATCTGAGATGACCTTTAAAAATTCAGAATTGTTTGAGTTGTTTAGAATCTCTGACGCTGAAGATAGTTTTAAATTTATGATTAAAGAAAACGAGGATCTGAAAATTAGACTTCATTAATCATATCATTTGTTGAAGAAAAATTAGCAGGCATCTAATCATACAAAAGAAAATTTTATGAAAACAAATGCTGCTTGGTTAGATGAATTCAAAAGAAATAAAGATGTTGAATACCATGATAGAGGGCCAAATAAGAAGAAGACCGGAAAAACCACTTGAAGATTGTGCACCATATAAAAGAAATCGGAAAACTTAGGATATTACCGCCTTAATAACTAAGCACCATTTATCGGAAGCCTTGTCTATAAAATACGTAAGAGACCAAGAAAAGGCAAAATCAGACATCACAAAGGCTGTGTAGATGGCAAGTCCACATGGTCTGAACAGGATAAAATAGAGCATACATACGTGACCAAATACTTCCCCTACAGAGTATACTTTAAAAGACGCCTTAGCATAATTTTTTGACTTTGGATTGTCAAAGGAAAAATATTCTATTTTACGAAGCTCTTTAAAGCATCATGATGTTAATGTACTTCTTTCACACAGTAAAATTACTACTGCAAAAATAGAAGCAATTCCGAGGTAAAACTCCAATATTTAATGGATCATAATGCAAGACGTCTAACTCAAAGTTTACATGAAGAACAGACAGAACTACTACCGAATAAAGTTACATTTTTCAATAAATGGGGATGTGATGGTTCATTTGGTCAAAACTCTTAAAAGCCAAATATATATACATATGACATGACAATCACAGGTGCAAATATATTTATGGTTTTTGCGGTTCCTTATGAGTTAAGCTACGTTAACATTTATTAAATATTTGTCCAAAAAACGTAACCACTAGTTTTCCTCATACATCTTCGACGCATATATAAATTAAACATATATCATAGAAAATAAAACGGATTTTAAACGTGTTTTACTACAAAATTTCAATACAAAATTTTTCTTAAAATAAATTTCAAATACATTTTAATTTTTTTGCTTGGAAAATATTTTTTAAATTTAACAGCGATTTTGGAGCAGCTGTATTTGTTAAAACACACATGATACACAGTTTCAAAGCAGAAGAAGTCTTCTTTTAACATCTTTTTGTATTTTTATAATATCTTCATTATTTCAAAAGTTATGCTTATTGCAAAGGAAAAACTCAAAACGAGCCACTGTGTGACGGCGCTTATTAGCAGAATGCAAAACGTTAATAAAGCAATTGAAAACCTTAAATGCATAGTTATTAATATTTTTAATATTTTAATAGAGTCGAGACAGACATCCGGCTCAGGTAGCCAATAACCACTAAATTACGGTAGTCGAGATTCTTCTAATGGCTATTAGAAAATATATGTACGCGTGAACAAACATACATATATACATACATACATGTATATGTAAGTACATGTATTGAAAACGAAAGGTATCGAGCAAGTTTGCATATACATATGTTTGTACATATTCATACAAACTTCGCAATAAAGAAATTTAAATGCAACAGTTAAACAAAACTCAATTACATAGTTAGTGGAAAATGATTTTAAATTAATCCACAACATTTGCATATTTCTGAACTAAATACACAATTAGTTGTACCACAGATTTATTACATTGAATACACGAAATATAACGATCCTATATTCGTCGTTCGGAATAATGTTACTCTGCTTAGGGCCAATAATTGACTTCGTATTTAAATACTCATTCAGCTAATTTTCATTTAAATTTATGTTGCCTTGTTCTTATTTAATTGTATTGAAAACTTGGTAACACAACGTAATTTAAAAAATTTCCCTGTAGAACAGCTGACTAGAACAAATAACGTAAAATCCAAAATAATAGATTTTTATTTTAGCTAAAAATATAAACAATTAAGAACTTCTCAATTGTTTTAAGAGTATAAAATCAAATTTCAGAATGATTAAAAGATAATAGCGGCTTAACAAGCCAAAATTGAATTCAACTTGTCAGCAGCCACAAATTTTTTTATTGTTTTTTTTTAAAATAAGAAGAACAAGCAGTCAAAAACATATGGAAATTCGTAAAACTTATGTAGTATTTAAATGCACAATGTTGGCTATTTAATGTTGACTTAATTTTTCAGTGAAAAACTTAATTTTTTTATATAAATAGCATTTAAAGATAAATGGCATATAAATCAGCACTGAATTATTGTCCCTTAGAATCTTTATTATTATACTAATTGGATTTAAGGTTCAAGAGTAAATTCCCATTTTATTATAAAAAGAACCACTTGCTAAATTAAGTAAAAAATGATCAGCCTCCCGAGTAATACTTAAATTTATAAATGATAATACCGATCTTTTATTATTGTACCTTAATTAGGATTCAAATATTGATTTAATTTTTGATAATTATTATATTAATTGAATCTTCAATTATAAATTGAAACATCAATAAGTTGTTCAAATCTTAAATCTAAAAATTAAAACTAAAGTTTACTATATGTTTAGCCAATGCTAAACAAAATTTATTAGTTTCAGCGGTTAATTTTTGTAGTTTTACATCTCTCGTGTTGGGCTGAGAAAAAGAGTATCAATCATTTTCAGCCGGATGTGGCCTCTATGATGTAGAATTTTGCGTGCAAGTACATTTGGGTGCAACTCAAGTTTTTTTATATATTTTTTAGCGTATTTTGAAAATACTGTCTTCATTTTATTCTGTCGCCTTTGAATTTTTTCGACATATGATGCTGAGGCAGTGCCCCATAACTGGATTCCATATGACCATATTGGTTTCAGGATCGCGTTGTATAAGAGAAGTTTACATTCAAGGCTTAGTATAGAGTTTCTTCCAATAAGCCAATTCATTTGGGCTGATTTTAATTTCAGATGGATCAGCTTTGCGTCTATGTGCAATTTCCATGTTAAACGGCGATAAAGGTGAAAGCCTAGATATTTGACTACAGTGTGTTGCGGTAGAGTCTCGGTGTTGATTTGTATAGGCGGGCATATTTCTCTGCGCAACGTAAAAGTGACGTGTACACATATCTGCTCGTTAACTTTTATACGCCATTTTTTGAGCTATTTTTCTAATTTTGATATGTACCCTTGTAAGTTGCGGGAAGCATCTACTAAATTTATAATAACGATTAGAAAAGCTGTATCATCAGCATATGTTGATGTATGAATGTTATTGCTTAACGGTAAGTCAGATGAATATATTAAGTACAGCAAGGGACCAAAGATGCTGCCTTGGGGAACTCCGGCTTGGATCGACTGCGGAGGGCTTAAAAAAACTGCCTTCTCGAACCACAAATTTACGTTCCTTTAAATAGTTTTTAAAAGTCTGACGATGTTTGCGGTAAGATTTTGCGTTAATTTGTGTATAAGACCTGCGTGCCATACTTTATCGAAAGCTTGAGAGACATCTATAAAGAGCGCAGAGCAATATTTCTTTTTTTCAAAAGTGTCTCTAACAACATTCACAAGACTGTGAGTTTGTTCAATCCTTCGTATGATCCTTGCCGGGCTTTGGTATCATAGTATTCATCAAAACCTTCCATATTGTTGGATAGTGTTCTAGGCGTATAATACTGTTAAAAATGAATAGTATTATTCTTTTTGCAATGTAAGTCAGTTCTTGAAGCATTTTGTTGCTGATTTTGTCGACTCCTTGGGCTTTTTTGGTGTTCAGACTAGTAATGGCCTTTTCAATCTCCACAATGTTGAATTTTAGCGATATTTCTGGTAAAGAGACGACTGGTGGCAGTTCAACAATATCAGCAGAAATATTCGGAGTAAATACTTTTTCTAAGTGTTTAACAGAAAGAGCACCTTTTTCAGCATCAGTTCTTGCCCAGTCACCATTCGAAGCTCGTAAGTGAGGTTTGCATATCACCGGCCTTTTAAGTCCTCTGGCTGCACGTCACAGCGAATAATCTGTTTGTGGTGTTGCATCTAGCTCTTGAAGAAATTTTTGAAGGGAATCTTTTTTTTTTGTTTGCAAAACTTTTGTTTAAATTTTGATTTAAATTGCATTAATCTACCCAAAAAACTTTCAGGTATATATTATTAGCAATGAGTATTGATATAATTTCCACACAAGTGGATAAACACGCACACCAATACACATTGTCAGTAAAGATTTAAACACATTCACCACAGCAGGGTACAGAAACACACGACTACAAATGCTGCTAGATACATTTGTAGCCTGTAGTCAGCTACATAATTATTTTGAGATCAGCATCGACATAATATTGTTGTATAACAGTGATGTCACCTTAAATTTAGTTTAACTTTTTTAAAAAATCTGTTTGTATTTTATATTATTATACGTAATTATTATTCGAACTTATATTGATGTACATAAAAAAAGTAATATTATCAGGCTCAAGTTCAGTTTTAGTGAATTAATGAAAATTCAAAATTACTAATAGTTTTTTTATGTTGAAAAATATTATGACTTATATCCAATCAGTTTTTAGCAGAACGTATCAATACCGATTTAAAGGCTGCTACACCTCTCATCAGCGTTAAATTGTCCATCTTTACAATTTTCGTAAAGTGGATACTAATGGGGAAGAATATCAACTATTTAACTGAGTTTTCAACTGAAATAGAATACGAGAATTAATTTAATTCATTTTCCCCATCACTGGTTGGAAATTACTAATAATCAACACAAACTCATAGTCCGTTATCATCAAAGTATTCCTCTTAGGAAATTCATATATTACTGTGATCCTTGTTATTAGAGATGTATAGCTCGTGCCCAAGTGGATTTAATATTTTGTATTATTATTACGAATAAACGTAATTATTATTTAGTGTTTTGGCCACTACAACAGCAAATACTAAAAACAGAAAGTGTTGAAAGCAATAGAGTCTATGACAGAAACATAAGTGTTTAAAATTACTTATAAACATAGACAATTGCAATTTTTATTGGATGTACATATAATAGACACAACAACAACTTAGAAACTTATAAGCTTTAGTTATATATATTGTGTTTACCTACATAGTTAAGTATTTTTATTTCAACATACTTGGAAATTCAACAAGCATTCAACAATAAAATGACTTACATAAAATATACTTAAATCTTTTATTAAATAACACTATAATTTATTAAATTTTTACTGTTTTCGTTTTCAGACTAAGTGATTTTTAAACATTCATTTATTTTACATGGTTTATTGCATTGATATTACTTTATTGTTTATTATCGCCACTAAAAATAGAAATTAATTTAATTGGACAGCTACGACAAAATTAGCATGGAAAAAACCTGTTGCCTTGGTGTCGTCAATATTGTATTCTAATTTTGAAAGATGGTAGCATCCTAAATAATCTATTATTATATTTATCATTATGTTATATGTAAGTAAACTTATTATACATACTGTTCTTATTATTATTTTTGCACACGACACTCTGTTAATATTACTAGCATTTCTACAAAAACCATTTATATCAGTGAAGGGCATTTTTTGGAATGCTATGCACGCGTGCGTAGCAAGAAAATTCTGTTTGCGCGACGTCGACACACGTATACTATAAGCATCTTCGTGTAGCTTATGAGAATTAACGTTCGGTTGTTGCTTTGTTATCATTTCGTCAAAGCATTATGCTGGGAACATAATTGGGACGAACGACGAATTTTTCGTTTCGAATATTCTTCGTCAAAAATAGAACACATGCATTCATATGAAAGTGAACACAGCACCGACGTCGACGAAATTTGTCGTACGTGACGAATAATGTTAATTTTTACTTTAATAAGTTCTTCTTTTTATGATATAGAGCATTTTAGTTAAATATACATTATTAATGATGAAATTTGTTTTTAATAGTTTTTTTTTAATGTTTAGTTTTATAAAGGAATTATTTTCTTTATACGGTAACACTATCGTTATGTTTGTATGTATAGAAAAACAAATTTGTAATAAAAAATACACACAATTTTTTGGATTATTATAAACAGCAGTTGTTTGTTCGTCCTAGTTGTGCGCCACACGACGAATTTACGAACTTTTGCCAACGAATTCGTCGTGCTAGATGAAATTCGGTGTTCGTCCCAATTGTGTTCCCGGCATAAATCAAACCATTCGCTGATCAGCATTTGTTTGAGTAAGTAAAGTAAGTAAATGTTCAATGAAGAATGAGAAAATGATTTTTTTTATAATCTTTTTTTTTATTCGAACTTTTTATTTTAATTATCGAATTTAATAAATTATCAAGCTTTAAGGCTTCGTTTTTAATAAATTTTATTTTTACATATGAAAAGTAATATTATCAGGCTCAAGTTCAGTTTTATTGACAAGCTCTCTGCCACAGAGAGCGGGCGTCTCATGTGATTTCGAATGGAACATTTTTGTACCATAGGATCGAATTATGAAGTTTTGAAATTACTATTTTTATATTATTATTATTACGAATAAACGTAATTATTATTTGAACTTATATTGATTTACATATGAAAAGTAATATGATCAGGCTCAAGTTCAGTTTTATTGAATTAATGAAAATTCAAAATTACTAAGAGTTTTTTTGTGTTGGAAAATATTATTATTTATGTATATCCAATCAGTTTTTAGCAGAACGTATCAGTACTGATTTCAAGGCCGCTACACCTCTCATCAGCGTTCAATTGTCCATCTTTACAATTTTCGTAAAGTGGATACTAATTGAGAAGAATATCAACTATTTAACCAGTTTTCAACCGAAAAAGAATATGAGAACTAATTTTTAATGCAATTTTTATTCTACAATGAAACAGTGCTGGTTAGTACGAAATTCCCTCACTACTGTTTGGAACTAATAATCAACACAAACTCATAGTCCGTTATCATCAAAGTATTCTACTTTGTATTTTAACGTTTTTGTTGTGTTTTTTTTACTCTATATTAGGGAAATTCACATACTACTGTGACCCCTGTTATTAGGGTATTTATAGCTCGTGCCCAAGCGGAATTAATATTTTTATATTATTATTATTACGAATAAACGTAATTATTATTTGAACTTATATTGATTTACATATGAAAAGTAATATTATCAGGCTCAAGTTCAGTTTTATTGAATTAATGAAAATTCAAAATTACTAGGAGTTTTTTTTGTGTTGGAAAATATTATTATTTATATCCAATCAGTTTTTAGCAGAACGTATCAGTACTGATTTCAAGGCCGCTACACCTCTCATCAGCGTTCAATTGTCCATCTTTACAATTTTCGTAAAGTGGATACTAATTGAGAAGAATATCAACTATTTAACCAGTTTTCAACAGAAATAGAATATGAGAACTAATTTTTAATGCAATTTTTATTCTACAATGAAACAGTGCTGGTTAGTACGAAATTCCCTCACTACTGTTTGGAACTAATAATCAACACAAACTCATAGTCCGTTATCATCAAAGTATTCTACTTTGTATTTTAACGTTTTTGTTGTTTTTTTTTACTCTATATTAGGGAAATTCACATACTACTGTGACCCCTGTTATTAGGGTATTTATAGCTCGTGCCCAAGCGGAATTAATATTTTTATATTATAATTATTACGAATAAACGTAATTATTATTTGAACTTATATTGGTTTACATATGAAAAGTAATATTATCAGGCTCAAGTTCAGTTTTATTGAATTAATGAAAATTCAAAATTACTAGGAGTTTTTTTGTGTTGGAAAATATTATTATTTATATCCAATCAGTTTTTAGCAGAACGTATCAGTACTGATTTCAAGGCCGCTACACCTCTCATCAGCGTTCAATTGTCCATTTTTACAATTTTCGTAAAGTGGATACTAATTGAGAAGAATATCAACTATTTAACCAGTTTTCAACAGAAATAGAATATGAGAATTAATTTTTAATTCAATTTTTATTCTACAATGAAACAGTGCTGGTTAGTACGAAATTCCCTCACTACTGTTTGGAACTAATAACCAACACAAACTCATAGCCCGTTATCATCAAAGTATTCTACTTTGTATTTTAACGTTTTTAATGTTTTTTTTTTTTTTTACTCTATATTAGGGAAATTCACATACTACTGTGACCCCTGTTATTAGGGTATTTATAGCTCGTGCCCACGCGGAATTAATATTTTTATATTATTATTATTACGAATAAACGTAATTATTATTTGAACTTATATTGATTTACATATGAAAAGTAATTGAAATTACAACAAAACTTTGCAATAAATTAGTATAAATAATGAAAAAACCCAATTAGTCATCATACAGTAACAAAGTCGTTGAATATTGAAATAAAAACTTCATTGACAAAAAAATAACATTTTTATTCCAAGAATCAATTAACGGTTAAATCGGCATGTGGATACTGGCATTCATCTGCCTTTTACTAATATTTGCCAGTGGCGTTTATTAGCTCCGGCGATTTTAATACCTATAAATTGCAACAATCAGCAAATATTGCATGGTGATCCTGCCAAACACCAAATATTACACTAAATCTTAAATGCATCTTGTTGCCAATTGTCTACTTTTCAGTTCCACTTAATTTGAGCTATAACCATAAGTTTATATCAGCGATGCCACCAGAGAAAGTTAAAATTGTACAGAAGTTTGGCAAAAATAGTCCAAAACCAAATGAAATAGTACAAAAAAAATTTCGAAAGAATGTGATGTTATAAATTCAATGTCTCTTTATTGACTGGCTTTAACAGTATTCATTTAAATGTATAAGTACATTTACATATATGTATCACATGAGCTGTATGTAACTGTCTTTAGGTATCATTTATTGTTATTCTCTTACATATGTATATTATATTTACTAC
The DNA here is from genome assembly GCA_947311025.1 of Lypha dubia. NCBI lineage: Eukaryota > Metazoa > Arthropoda > Insecta > Diptera > Tachinidae > Lypha > Lypha dubia. Next base: position 85,493,999 of record OX371260.1, on the reverse strand, counting down.
AATAAAGGGCTTCTTACATTAGCATTTAATATAACAACTAATGTTATGTTACATCTCCCTCTTATTTGAGCATTGAAGTGTTATTGGATACGTAGTGAGATTTGTTTTTTAAAAACCAACTGTTTCTTCGGTACTCTTTGCCTTCAGCGTCCTACACAATGTATGAGCGTGGAGCACTATATCGATCTATTATGGTTCCATTTTTCCACTGATTGCGATTCTTTATTAACACCTTATCTCCCTTTTGAAATTTTCGCTCTCTTTTACACGAACGATTGTAATATTTTTCACTATGCTGTGTTTTTTTCATTATTTGTTGCTCCATGTCACAATTGTATTTTGGTTCTAGCAATTTCTCAGATACTGGTAATTTTGTACGTAACAACCGATTAAACATTATTTGCGATGGGGATATATTCATATCTTGAAGAGGTGTGTTTCTGTATTCAATTAATGCATATCTCTTTATGGTTTGAGGATATTTTAAAAATATTCTTTATAATTTGGACTGATCTCTCCGCTAAGCCGTTGGATCTCGGATAATGTGGAGAGCTTGTGGTGGCAGGACTGGCGATATACGCATTTGTGTACCAACATATAATTAGTCGTAGTACTCACCGTGATTAATTGTTTTAGTGTGAAATTTATACTTTCGTATTGAAGCACTTGCTTAGTATTAAATTTTTTTTCTAGTTGGAATAGTTTTTTTTGTTATACCTATGTCATAATTTTTTTCTTTTCATTAAAAGAAAAAAATTTGGTTCTTGTCAAACAAAATAAACAGAAATTCAAATCGTTCAGCAAAAACGGGTGTGATAATAATTTTAGTTGTGTTTTTTTGAATTTCTTTTACTGGGCAGGAGTATTCTTTGGTGGTACAATTATTTAGATATTCTATATTCATCTGGATAATAAGAATAATTGGTAAGACTTCTCATGGAACATCAGGTGATTCGAAGACAGGTTCTTACGTCTATCTTTCTTTTAGGAATTTTGGAAATTGGCAACAGTTCTTGTAGGCATTGCCGGCTTCATCAAACAAACACCCATTAGCGAAAATTTTTTTTTTGCTTCCATGGTCCAAGCAGTGAGTTGCTTAAGATTTCGATTACCCGCAGTCTTCGTCATAGTCGGAAATTGTCAATTTGAATCGTGTACAACTGGATGCACGACGACAGAAACATCACGCATAATCATATGTACAAACTAGACCGTTGGCCCGATTTCAAGGCACATATTTAAGTACACGCATACAGCACTGAAGTAGTTTTTTTTTATTTTTGCAATCCATTGAATTGCAACTCCTTTTAAACGTATGAAAGCCAACTTTAATATAAGTTAATTTTATAACAGTTGGATATTTTGTTTTGAATTTGGTCACCTAATTTGAAAATCTGTTTATTTTATCCAGGAAGTAAATACGTATCTACCTCTATACCTAAATACACACACCTAAATACACATACCTAAATAACACATACATAAATACTAAAACTTTGACTAAGATAAAGATAAAAGAATAAGAAGAAAAGAAGAAAGAAAAAAAAAAAAAGATATGCATCCAGTCTATGGTCAAAAGGCGCCTGCTGACATCCTTGGACAATAATAACGTAAGTTGTGTGTAAATTTTTTTATCTTACTTCATTTAAAAGTTTTTTTTATATAACCATTTTCACCGATATTCATAAACATACACACATAATTAATTAACCTTAAAAAGAAAAACAACAATTTGAAAACAAATTATGAATGTATTTGATCGGTAATCTGACATATGTACATACGTTCATATTAATTTTCTTAGTTTTATTTTTCTGCCTAGTGGAAATTTCTCAAAAATAATACAGTTCCTTGCTTTGTTAATTCTTCAGATAATATTTTTTTTACCTGATTTAAACTATAAGGAAAGGGTGATCAAATATAATATTTAACACTTTAAAATTTTCATTATAATTTCCAAAAATATAATTTTAGTATTAATAATGTAATACCTATATGTCATTCTATTTCACTTCATTTTCATACTATAAATATATGTTGTATGTTGTTATTGTTTTTATGTATATAAATATGTGCCTGTGAATTTCTTTCGAATTGTTGCGAAAGGTAAAGTCCAGTATGGGTTAAATTAGTTTTATCTTTTATATATTTTTTTTTCTATTGTATGTCTTTGGGCTGATAACTAAAAGTTAATTTTATCAGCATGGAGGGAGGGCTAGACCTAGTGTAACAAACTTAATTCCAAGTTACACTCCAATCGTCAATCAATGTATTCTTCTTTTTCTGTTTTCCTCTGTATTAATTATTTATCTTTTCTTAGCTACCTAAAATTAAAGTCTTTTGTAGCGAACTATAACTTATTTTTTTTTTGTATTCGGGAACAAAGTACATACCCACCCCAACGACGAGCACGGCCGAAATATTAGGTAGCCCGTTCCGAAACAAAAACAATATACCAGAAACCTGGAATCGTTACAGAGATTATGGCGCCCAACGTGGGGCCTCTGATATCGTTACATTAAAAATTTTCTATTTGTGCATTTTCATCTTGGTTCTGAGGGCCTTTGAATCTTATGTGGGTGGATATTTTCATATGGTTACTTTATTTTTTTTTTTGTTTTTTTTAATCTTCCTTAACTTGTGTTTTATTATTTGTGAGTTTGGATCTAATTGGTTATTGTTGATGAACAATTCCTATTTTACATTTAATGAGACCCGACTTGTCAGGGTTTGTGTTCGATTTTGAGATGTTGTTCTGGTTAGTATTGGTTCAATCCTCATTTAACTCTAACTCTAAAAATTTTTTTTTTGCATGGACTAAGGTTAATTTGATAATAGTCGAATACTTACCGGCACCGGATTTTCACTCTTGTATTATTTTTCTACATCGCATTTTCTGTTTTGGCAACAGGATTCTATCTGGCCTCTGTCGGATGTCTCCAGCAGATATTGTTAGTTTACTTTTATGATTTATATTTTCTTAAGGTTGATGATTGGTTGGTTAAGAGCAGCTATTTTGCTTTTGTTATTTAATTTTTTTTATATTTAAACCCATACCGGAAGGCTTTACTGAGTAGTAGCAATAAATTTTGTTTGTTTTTTTTTGTGACTAGTTTGTGATTTAGAGTTAGTTATTGATATCGTTTTTTTTAGTTGGAAATCTTAGGAATTTTTATTTTTTTTAGTGTTTATATGTAGCTCTGAAAATTTTTCGCATATTTTTTTTACGTGTTTCCTTTATTTAGTTGAATTGATTCTAGTAATTAAAATGCCCCTGGTCCGTAGTACAGGGAATATACCTGAACAGGTGGAGCAAGAAACTGCAACCTCTAGTGCTACTTTAAATGAAGGAGCTTGTGGGGGTGGAGCAATATTAAAGAATTCGGTTGAAGGTTCTAGAACTCGTGGGCGATCTCGTAAGGAAGCTTTAGAGCAGGAACAGGAACGAAATAACAATGGAGTTCGTCAGATTGTGGATGACTCACTTAGAACTTTTAGGAATGAAATTATCGGTATGATGACTGATGGGTTTCGGCAGATGACACTTTCGAACCACGAAGGAAACGTACCAGCTAATCGAACGGAACGTGTCGATTTACGACAGGATACAGAAGATGAAAGGAATATAAACTTAGGCAAGGAGCGGTATAATCGGGGAATTCACGATCCACCTTCTATTGAGATAGATTCTGATCGGAGTTCAGAGAGGATACTTGGATTGATTCGAAATTGGCGAATTCGCTTTAATGGGGATACTTCAGATTTTACTGTAGATGACTTCATTTATAGAGTTAATGCACTCACAAATGCAAATCTTAAAGGAAATTTTGGACTTCTTTGCAAGCACGCACATATTCTTTTTGAAGGAAAGGCTTTAAAATGGTTTTGGCAATACCACAAAAGCAAATCGAATTTAATAAATTATCAAGCTTGAGGGCTTCGTTTTTAATAAATTTTATTTTTACATATGAAAAGTAATATTATCAGGCTCAAGTTCAGTTTTATTGACAAGCTCTCTGCCACAGAGAGCGGGCGTCTCATGTGATTTCGAATGGAACATTTTTGTACCATAGGATCGAATTATGAAGTTTTGAAATTACTATTTTTATATTATTATTATTACGAATAAACGTAATTATTATTTGAACTTATATTGATTTACATATGAAAAGTAATATGATCAGGCTCAAGTTCAGTTTTATTGAATTAATGAAAATTCAAAATTACTAAGAGTTTTTTTGTGTTGGAAAATATTATTATTTATGTATATCCAATCAGTTTTTAGCAGAACGTATCAGTACTGATTTCAAGGCCGCTACACCTCTCATCAGCGTTCAATTGTCCATCTTTACAATTTTCGTAAAGTGGATACTAATTGAGAAGAATATCAACTATTTAACCAGTTTTCAACCGAAAAAGAATATGAGAACTAATTTTTAATGCAATTTTTATGAAACAGTGCTGGTTAGTACGAAATTCCCTCACTACTGTTTGGAACTAATAACCAACACAAACTCATAGTCCGTTATCATCAAAGTATTCTACTTTGTATTTTAACGTTTTTGTTGTGTTTTTTTTACTCTATATTAGGGAAATTCACATACTACTGTGACCCCTGTTATTAGGGTATTTATAGCTCGTGCCCACGCGGAATTAATATTTTTATATTATTATTATTACGAATAAACGTAATTATTATTTGAACTTATATTGATTTACATATGAAAAGTAATTGAAATTACAACAAAACTTTGCAATAAATTAGTATAAATAATGAAAAAACCCAATTAGTCATCATACAGTAACAAAGTCGTTGAATATTGAAATAAAAACTTCATTGACAAAAAAATAACATTTTTATTCCAAGAATCAATTAACGGTTAAATCGGCATGTGGATACTGGCATTCATCTGCCTTTTACTAATATTTGCCAGTGGCGTTTATTAGCTCCGGCGATTTTAATACCTATAAATTGCAACAATCAGCAAATATTGCATGGTGATCCTGCCAAACACCAAATATTACACTAAATCTTAAATGCATCTTGTTGCCAATTGTCTACTTTTCAGTTCCACTTAATTTGAGCTATAACCATAAGTTTATATCAGCGATGCCACCAGAGAAAGTTAAAATTGTACAGAAGTTTGGCAAAAATAGTCCAAAACCAAATGAAATAGTACAAAAAAAATTTCGAAAGAATGTGATGTTATAAATTCAATGTCTCTTTATTGACTGGCTTTAACAGTATTCATTTAAATGTATAAGTACATTTACATATATGTATCACATGAGCTGTATGTAACTGTCTTTAGGTATCATTTATTGTTATTCTCTTACATATGTATATTATATTTACTACAATAAAGGGCTTCTTACATTAGCATTTAATATAACAACTAATGTTATGTTACATCTCCCTCTTTTTCATTGAAGTGTTATTGGATACGTAGTGAGATTTGTTTTTTAAAAACCAACTGTTTCTTCGGTACTCTTTGCCTTCAGCGTCCTACACAATGTATGAGCGTGGAGCACTATATCGATCTATTATGGTTCCATTTTTCCACTGATTGCGATTCTTTATTAACACCTTATCTCCCTTTTGAAATTTTCGCTCTCTTTTACACGAACGATTGTAATATTTTTCACTATGCTGTGTTTTTTTCATTATTTGTTGCTCCATGTCACAATTGTATTTTGGTTCTAGCAATTTCTCAGATACTAGTAATTTTGTACGTAACAACCGATTAAACATTATTTGCGATGGGGATATATTCATATCTTGAAGAGGTGTGTTTCTGTATTCAATTAATGCATATCTCTTTATGGTTTGAGGATTTTTTAAAAATATTCTTTATAATTTGGACTGATCTCTCCGCTAAGCCGTTGGATCTCGGATAATGTGGAGAGCTTGTGGTGGCAGGACTGGCGATATACGCATTTGTGTACCAACATATTAGTCGTAGTACTCACCGTGATTAATTGTTTTAGTGTGAAATTTATACTTTCGTATTGAAGCACTTGCTTAGTATTAAATTTTTTTTTCTAGTTGGAATAGTTTTTTTTGTTATACCTATGTCATAATTTTTTTCTTTTCATTAAAAGAAAAAAATTTGGTTCTTGTCAAACAAAATAAACAGAAATTCAAATCGTTCAGCAAAAACGGGTGTGATAATAATTTTAGTTGTGTTTTTTGAATTTCTTCTACTGGGCAGGAGTATTCTTTGGTGGTACAATTATTTAGATATTCTATATTCATCTGGTTAATAAGAATAATTGGTAAGACTTCTCATGGAACATCAGGTGATTCGAAGACAGGTTCTTACGTCTATCTTTCTTTTAGGAATTTTGGAAATTGGCAACAGTTCTTGTAGGCATTGCCGGCTTCATCAAACAAACACCCATTAGCGAAAATTTTTTTTTGCTTCCATGGTCCAAGCAGTGAGTTGCTTAAGATTTCGATTACCCGCAGTCTTCGTCATAGTCGGAAATTGTCAATTTGAATAGTGTACAACTAGATGCACGACGACAGAAACATCACGCATAATCATATGTACAAACTAGACCGTTGGCCCGATTTCAAGGCACATATTTAAGTACACGCATACAGCACTGAAGTAGTTTTTTTATTTTTTTTTTATTGCAATTCATTGAATTGCAACTCCTTTTAAACGTATGAAAGCCAACTTTAATATAAGTTAATTTTATCACAGTTGGATATTTTGTTTTGAATTTGGTCACCTAATTTGAAAATCTGTTTATTTTATCCAGGAAGTAAATACGTATCTACCTCTATACCTAAATACACACACCTAAATACACATACCTAAATAACACATACATAAATACTAAAACTTTGACTAAGTTAAAGATAAAAGAATAAGAAGAAAGAAAAAAAAAAGATATGCATCCAGTCTATGGTCAAAAGGCGCCTGCTGACATCGTTGGACAATAATAACGTAAGTTGTGTGTAAATTTTTTTATCTTACTTCATTTAAAATTTTTTTTTATATAACCATTTTCACCGATATTCATAAACATACACACATAATTAATTAACCTTAAAAAGAAAAACAACAATTTTAAAACAAATTATGAATGTATTTGGTCGGTAATCTGACATATGTACATACGTTCATATTAATTTTCTTAGTTTTATTTTTCTGCCTAGTGGAAATTTCTCAAAAATAATACAGTTCCTTGCTTTGTTAATTCTTCAGATAATATTTTTTTTACCTGATTTAAACTATAAGGAAAGGGTGATCAAATATAATATTTAACACTTTAAAATTTTCATTATAATTTCCAAAAATATAATTTTAGTATTAATAATGTAATACCTATATGTCATTCTATTTCACTTCATTTTCATACTATAAATATATGTTGTATGTTGTTATTGTTTTTATGTATATAAATATGTGCCTGTGAATTTCTTTCGAATTGTTGCGAAAGGTAAAGTCCAGTATGGGTTAAATTAGTTTTATCTTTTATATATTTTTTTTTTCTATTGTATGTCTTTGGGCTGATAACTAAAAGTTAATTTTATCAGCATGGAGGGAGGGCTAGACCTAGTGTAACAAACTTAATTCCAAGTTACACTCCAATCGTCAATCAATGTATTCTTCTTTTTCTGTTTTCCTCTGTATTAATTATTTATCTTTTCTTAGCTACCTAAAATTAAAGTCTTTTGTAGCGAACTATAACTTATTTTTTTTTTTGTATTCGGGAACAAAGTACATACCCACCCCAACGACGAGCACGGCCGAAATATTAGGTAGCCCGTTCCGAAACAAAAACAATATACCAGAAACCTGGAATCGTTACAGAGATTATGGCGCCCAACGTGGGGCCTCAGATATCGTTACATTAAAAATTTTCTATTTGTGCATTTTCATCTTGGTTCTGAGGGCCTTTGAATCTTATGTGGGTGGATATTTTCATATGGTTACTTTATTTTTTTTTTGTTTTTTTTAATCTTCCTTAACTTGTGTTTTATTATTTGTGAGTTTGGATCTAATTGGTTATTGTTGATGAACAATTCCTATTTTACATTTAATGAGACCCGACTTGTCAGGGTTTGTGTTCGATTTTGAGATGTTGTTCTGGTTAGTATTGGTTCAATCCTCATTTAACTCTAACTCTAAAAATTTTTTTTTTGCATGGACTAAGGTTAATTTGATAATAGTCGAATACTTACCGGCACCGGATTTTCACTCTTGTATTATTTTTCTATATCGCATTTTCTGTTTTGGCAACAGGATTCTATCTGGCCTCTGTCGGATGTCTCCAGCAGATATTGTTAGTTTACTTTTATGATTTATATTTTCTTATGGTTGATGATTGGTTGGTTAAGAGCAGCTATTTTGCTTTTGTTATTTAATTTTTTTTATATTTAAACCCATACCGGAAGGCTTTACTGAGTAGTAGCAATAAATTTTGTTTGTTTTTTTTTTTTGTGACTAGTTTGTGATTTAGAGTTTGTGATTGATATTGCTATTTCTAGTTGGAAATCTTAGGAATTTTTATTTTTTTTAGTGTTTATCTGTAGCTCTGAAAATTTTTCGCATATTTTTTTTACGTGTTTCCTTTATTTAGTTGAATTGATTCTAGTAATTAAAATGCCCCTGGTCCGTAGTACAGGGAATATACCTGAACAGGTGGAGCAAGAAACTGCAACCTCTAGTGCTACTTTGAATGAAGGAGCTTGTGGGGGTGGAGCCATATTAAAGAATTCGGTTGAAGGCTCTAGAACTCGTGGGCGATCTCGTAAGGAAGCTTTAGAGCAGGAACAGGAACGAAATAACAATGGAGTTCGTCAGATTGTGGATGACTCACTTAGAACTTTTAGGAATGAAATTATCGGTATGATGACTGATGGGTTTCGGCAGATGACACTTTCGAACAACGAAGGAAACGTACCAGCTAATCGAACGGAACGTGTCGATTTACGACAGGATACAGAAGATGAAAGGAATATAAACTTAGGCAAGGAGCGGTATAATCGGGGAATTCACGATCCACCTTCTATTGAGATAGATTCTGATCGGAGTTCAGGGAGGATACTTGGATTGATTCGAAATTGGCGAATTCGCTTTAATGGGGATACTTCAGATTTTACTGTAGATGACTTCATTTATAGAGTTAATGCACTCACAAATGCAAATCTTAAAGGAAATTTTGGACTTCTTTGCAAGCACGCACATATTCTTTTTGAAGGAAAGGCTTTAAAATGGTTTTGGCGATACCACAAAAGCTGTCTTGATATGGACTGGGATGAATTGTGCGACGCTTTGAAAAGACAATATAAAGAATACAACACTGATTTTGATAATAAGGAAGATATTATGCGTAAAAAACAGCAACAAGGTGAATCTTTTGACGAGTATTACGATGGTATTATGGTGTTATGTGATAGGCTACGTACGCCGTTAGCTGACTTTGAACTTTGCGAAACTATTCAGCGAAATTTAAGACCTGAGGTGAGGCATGAGCTGCTTCATTTGGAGATCTCTCGAGTTGCTCAATTAAGACGTGCTGTTAGAAGGCATGAGAAATTTGTTAAGAATATGCTTGCTTCCAACACAAATAGGCGCACTTATCAAAAAGGACATATTGGAGAAGTGGTGCATGATGACACTCAAAGTGATTTAGATACTCATTTAATTGATCAAAATACGGAAGTTTGCTTGATTGTTAAAAGATCTATCTGTTGGAACTGTGAGAAAATTGGCCACAGTTTTATTGATTGTTTAGAACCACGAACTGTGTTTTGCTATGGATGTGGAGCCAGAAACACTTATAAGCCAAAATGCCTAAATTGTTCAAAAAAGCAGGGAAACTTATCGAGGGGTGTTCGCAAACAAAAGGACGAACATCCAAAACAAAATTAGAATACACTATTTCAAACGTTAATAATCACCCTGATACATGTATGCTCCCAGATTTGTCCAATCTACTAAATGACCAACTACATAAACGTGAATTACCTGCTATGGAATCTAATCCTGATTTGACTGCAGTTCATCCATTACAACGACCGTATCATATTCGGTTGAGGGAATATAATATTGCCAGAGACAGAATTTTTACACGACCTGACATTACACACAAGCCCAACAGATCAGCGAGACGTATTAACGACTACTACAAACTAAGAAAACATTTTAGCAAATGTGTTATATCATCGATGATTACAAAGCAGAATGATAATAGACCATATATTTCACTAAGTGTGCAGGGTAAAACCCGTTTTGCATTATTAGCTAGTGGCGCGAATATAAATGTTGTTGGTGGTGATTTGTGTTTAGAAATTGTTAAAGGTGGCGACTATAAACGAGGAGTTGGCATTGTTAAGATAGCAGACGGACAAAGTCAACGACTTGTAGGAACAGTGGGCTTAGAAGTTGATTATAATGGTCAAAGCAAATTAACCCAATTTTTGTTAATTCCATCTATTACTCAGGAGATTATATGCGGTATGGACTTTTGGGATAAATTTGGAATTCAAATTATCTCACTAAATCATTTGAACGGATTAAGTTTGGACGAAAATCCAGATAAGATACCCTTGAATACAATGCAGCAACAACAATTACAGCGGGTTATCGATTACTATCCTAATTCCGAACGGGATGGGCTAGGATGTACATCTCTCTTGGAGCATAATATTGATACGGGAAAGGCAACTCCCATTAAACAGAGGTATTATCCAATTTCACCTGCTAGGGAAAAACTTTTATGTAAAGAAATCGACCAAATGTTGAAAGCAGGTGTAATAGAAGAGTGCCCAACATCTCCATGGTCATCTCCGGCTGTTTTAATAGTAAAACCTGGAAAGGTACGTTTTTGCGTGGACAGCCGCAAACTAAATTCAGTTACGACAAAGGACGCGTACCCTATCCCAAACATCGACGGACTAATTTCCAGGCATCCTCCAATTTATTTCATTTCCAAAGTGGATTTGAAAGATGCATTTTGGCAAATTAAATTGGACGAAGACTCAAAACCGAAAACTGCTTTCATCGTCCCTAATCGGCCATTGTATCAATTTACAAGGATGCCGTTTGGATTGTGTAATGCACCACAGACGATGTGTAGACTGATGGACCAAGTTATTCCGTATAATTTAAAGTCCAACGTTTTTGTGTATCTTGATGACTTACTTATTGTTTCAAAAGACTTGGACGAACATATTACACATATTCAGGAGGTAGCCACGCAATTACGTAAAGCAAATCTGACAATTAACATCAAGAAGAGCAGCTTTTGCATAAAACAAGTTCAGTACTTGGGATATATTGTTGGTGAAGGGTGTCTAAAGATTGATCCTGGAAAAGTTAACGCTATCTCCGATTTTCCAGCACCCAAATCGGTAAGACAACTTCGACAATTTATTGGTATGGCAGGGTGGTACCGCCGATTTATTGCCGATTATGCTTCCATAACCTTTCATTTGACGGAACTATTATGTAAAACAAAATACTTTAAGTGGACGGAGGATGCTCAGAGGTCGTTTGAAGCCGTTAAGCAGAAGTTGACATGTGCTCCTGTTTTACTGCATGCAAATTTCAACAAGTCGTTTATTTTACAATGCGATGCAAGTTCGTTAGGAATAGGCGCTGTTTTAGCTCAACTCGATGACGAAGGCAATGAGAGGCCTATAGCATATATGTCCCAAAAACTAAATAAGGCACAAAGGAATTATTCTATAACGGAGTTGGAGTGTCTGGCAGTAATTTTAGCAATTAAGAAGTTCAGGGCTTATATCGAGGGTCACCCGTTTAAAGTCATTACTGATCATTCAAGCCTAAAGTGGCTGATGAGACAAAAGGACTTATCTGGCCGTTTGGCGAGGTGGTCACTTAAATTGCAGGGTTTTGATTTTGTTATTGAACACAGAAAAGGTAAAGACAATGTTGTTCCGGATGTTTTATCTCGCTCATTTGATGACGGAAATTCCATTTCCCAATTGAATTTAGAAGCTTTACCCTCACTTGATCTCAATTCCGCCGCTTTTGAAAGTCCTGATTATTCTGGTCTAAGAGATGAATATGCAAAAGCAGAACTTCCGGATTATAAAGTTGTAGAGAAATTCATATACAAGAGAACCAAATTCACATCTGGAAATTTAAATGAGCCCGAGTCTTGGAAGCTTTTTGTTCCAGAAGAACTTCGAAAGGAAGTCATTTATGTAGCACATGACGTACCAAACGCTGCTCATGGTGGCATAGCAAAGACCATAGATCGCATTAAGAACTTCTTCTTTTGGCCCAAATTAGTTGCAGATGTAAAGAATTACGTCATGAACTGCTCCTTTTGTAAAACGTCTAAAGTTCCAAACATATCACTTAAGCCACCTATGGGTCAAATGGTAGTAAGCGAAAGGCCATTTCAACGGATGTATATGGATTTTATTGGACCTTTCCCACGTACCAAGAAAGGAAATATAGGCATATTAATTATTTTGGATCATTTTTCAAAATATACTTTTTTAAAGCCCTTGAGGAAATTTGTTACAAAACCTGTAGTTGACTATCTTCAGATTGAAATTTTTACATGTTTTGGGGTACCAGAAATCATAGTTTCAGACAATGGCAGCCAGTTCAAGTCGAACGAATTCAGAAGGTTAATCGACAAATTTGGAATAGATCATAAATTTACAGCTGTGTACAGCCCTCAATCAAATGCGAGTGAAAGAGTAAACAGGTCAATTAACGAAGCATTGCGGTCATATGTACGCAATGATCAACGGCAGTGGGACGAATATTTGGCAAGTGTAAATTGTGCTATTCGCAATAGCATACACCAGACGACAGGTCTGACGCCTTATGAACTCGTGTTTGGTCAGAAAATGATTGTTCATGGGGGGGACTATAGGATCTTACGGAACCTACAACTTTTAGCGGAAACGGATGTGGAAATAAACAGACAAGACAAATTTACTATGTTACGAGATTCTATACGTACGAAGATTCAGAAGGCATATGATAGAAACGTAAAAACATATAATCTTAGAGCCCGGAAACGAGAATATATCGTTGGCCAGCAGGTAATACGTCGGAATTTTGCCCAAAGTTCGTTGATAGATAGTTTTAAGTCGAAGCTTGCACCTACTGGAGTAGAGGCGATTGTGAAAAGGCGAATTGGTAACGTTAATTATGAGTTAGAGGACGTAACCGGATATCATACTGGAATTTACCATATTAAAGATATTTGGACATGACTATTCTGCCAATAATACGAATTTTCTGTAAATTTTTTTTTTCAGTTGAAATGTGGCAGCAACCTTAACATTTCATCTGTTTTGTGGTGGCAGGACTGGCGATATACGCATTTGTGTACCAACATATAATTAGTCGTAGTACTCACCGTGATTAATTGTTTTAGTGTGAAATTTATACTTTCGTATTGAAGCACTTGCTTAGTATAAAATTTTTTTTTCTAGTTGGAATAGTTTTTTTTGTTATACCTATGTCATAATTTTTTTCTTTTCATTAAAAGAAAAAAATTTGGTTCTTGTCAAACAAAATAAGCAGAAATTCAAATCGTTCAGCAAAAACGGGTGTGATAATAATTTTAATTGTGTTTTTTTTTAATTTCTTTAACTGGGCAGGAGTATTCTTTGGTGGTACAATTATTTAGATATTCTATATTCATCTGGATAATAAGAATAATTGGTAAGACTCTTCATGGAACATCAGGTGATTCGAAGACAGGTTCTTACGTCTATCTTTCTTTTAGGAATTTTGGAAATTGGCAACAGTTCTTGTAGGCATTGCCGGCTTCATCAAACAAACACCCATTAGCGAAAATTTTTTTTTGCTTCCATGGTCCAAGCAGTGAGTTGCTTAAGATTTCGATTACCCGGAGTCTTCGTCATAGTCGGAAATTGTCAATTTGAATCGTGTACAACTGGATGCACGACGACAGAAACATCACACATAATCATATGTACAAACTAGACCGTTGGCCCGATTTCAAAGCACATATTTAAGTACACGCATACAGCACTGAAGTAGTTTTTTTTTATTTTTTTTTTTTTTGCAATCCATTGAATTGCAACTCCTTTTAAACGTATGAAAGCCAACTTTAATATAAGTTAATTTTATAACAGTTGGATATTTTGTTTTGAATTTGGTCACCTAATTTGAAAATCTGTTTATTTTATCCAGGAAGTAAATACGTATCTACCTCTATACCTAAATACACACACCTAAATACACATACCTAAATAACACATACATAAATACTAAAACTTTGACTAAGATAAAGATAAAAGAATAAGAAGAAAAGAAGAAAAGAACAATAATAACGTAAGTTGTGTGTAAATTTTTTTTTTCTTACTTCATTTAAAAGTTTTTTTTATATAACCATTTTCACCGATATTCATAAACATACACACATAATTAATTAACCTTAAAAAGAAAAACAACAATTTGAAAACAAATTATGAATGTCTTTGATCGGTAATCTGACATATGTACATACGTTCATATTAATTTTCTTAGTTTTATTTTTCTGCCTAGTGGAAATTTCTCAAAAATAATACAGTTCCTTGCTTTGTTAATTCTTCAGATAATATTTTTTTTACCTGATTTAAACTATAAGGAAAGGGTGATCAAATATAATATTTAACACTTTAAAATTTTCATTATAATTTCCAAAAATATAATTTTAGTATTAATAATGTAATACCTATATGTCATTCTATTTCACTTCATTTTCATACTATAAATATATGTTGTATGTTGTTATTGTTTTTATGTATATAAATATGTGCCTGTGAATTTCTTTCGAATTGTTGCGAAAGGTAAAGTCCAGTATGGGTTAAATTAGTTTTATCTTTTATATATTTTTTTTTTTCTATTGTATGTCTTTGGGCAGATAACTAAAAGTTAATTTTATCAGCATGGAGGGAGGGCTAGACCTAGTGTAACAAACTTCATCCCAAGTTACACTCCAATCGTCAATCAATGTCTTCTTCTTTTTCTGTTTTCCTCTGTATGAATTATTTATCTTTTCTTAGCTACCTAAAATTAAAGTCTTTTGTAGCGAACTATAACTTATTTTTTTTTGTATTCGGGAACAAAGTACATACCCACCCCAACGACGAGCACGGCCGAAATATTAGGTAGCCCGTTCCGAAACAAAAACAATATACCAGAAACCTGGAATCGTTACAAGCTCGTGACAATATCGATGTTCCAATTTGAGGCGAACGTTTTACATTCAAATGAGCCAAATGGAACATTATCAGCTGTGATTGTTCTGGGTATACCAAACTGGGAAAATATTTCTATCCAATGTTTTATTATTTCTGCTGACGTTTTGTTGCGCAGTAGTTTGTATTCAATCCACTTGCTACAATTGTTGTGATGAAAGTGTGGTGGTAATTATTTATTTTTATTTATATAAATTTGCCGGCGCTTAATAACGCCACTGTCTAGAGATTTAAAAGGCAGATTTATATGCCTGTGATTTAAGTAAATAAAAAGCCGATTTGAGGCTGAGTTAAGAGTGATTTATTTTATAAAAATTTGTTCCTTATATACTAAAATAACAGTACCTTAAAACTACAAAAATTTCTTATTCAATAACATAATTTGTGGTATACACTAACAATGTAATGAATAATAAAAGTAGCAAAAGTTGATGTGTAAAATAACAATTTAAATAAGGTATACTAGTTGTTGTATTTTTACATTACAGGAATTTGCTTAATTTTAGCATAGCATTGTTGTTGTGTATTGTTATTAAAGGAATTTACTTAAAACTAAGGTTACGAGGGCAGATCTAAAATTACAAATGTAGTAATCAAAGTAAGATTCACTACACCCTACTACTTAAGAAAAATTTTACAGTTTTGAGAATTAAATTTTAAAATTTTCACAATTTTTATGAATTAAAGTTTTAAAATTTATTATTAATGTTTTGATAATTAATATGGCAGAAATTTTTTTTTTTTTTTTGTACGATATAGTTTAAATTTGTGTATGACAGAGTTGAAATGTATGACAGAGTTTAAATGGCAGAGTTTTTGAATGACAGAGTTTATTCCTTTTTTATTTAAAGTTTTTCTTTCTTTTGAATTTTAAATTTTATTTGACGCGTTTAAATTTTTCTAATGACGAAAATTATTAATTAATTTAATTCTTCTTTAAATGTTTCTTTAAGAACTCGTTTGTAGCATAAAATTTATCAATAGCATTTTTGAGAGTAGTTTCTCCAAATGCATCTGTGTGCTAGATGGATTATCACTACATCTCACTATCTCCAAATTGCGCGATACTACATGTGTATAAAAGTTCATTCCCAAATGAAAGTTGATCAGGCTTCCTCTTAGGAATGAAATTTTCTTTTTCTTAATTTCTTTCTTAATTTCCTTTCTTTAATTTTCTTTCTTTCTTAATTTTCTTTCGTTAATTTTCTCTCCTTCTCTTTCTTAATCTTCCTTCTTTAATTTTCTTTCTTTCTTAATTTTCTTTCTTTAATGTTCTTTCCTTCTCTATCTTACTTTTCTTTCTTTAATTTTCTTTCATTAATTTTCTCTCTTTCTTAATCTTCTTTCTTTAATTTTCTTTCTTTCTTAATTTTCTTTCGTTAATTTTCTTTCTTTATTTTTCTCTCTTTCTTAATCTTCTTTTTTAATTTTCTTTCTTTAATTTTCCTTCTTTAATTTTCTCTCTTTCTTAATCTTCTTTCTTTCTGTAATTTTCTCTCTTTCTTAATCTTCTTTCTTTCTTTAATTTTCTCTCTTTCTTAATCTTCTTTCTTTAATTTTCTTTCTTTAATTGTCGCGATTTTTTATAGTAAAGGAATAAATTCTGTCTTATCATTTTATTTTATATTTTTTTTTTTTTTCAGTATAATTATTAAAATTACAATTATAATTTATTAATTATAAAACTCTGATGGTATTACTGGGTTTAAAATTTTTCTACTGCCCTCTATATATGAGAAATATATACATTTTAGTGGTAGCATTGTTTTTTTTTTTTGTATTGTTTGCTTACTGTGGCAACTTCAAATTTCTTATGTTTTTGCCTTTTTGACGTTTTATTTAAGTTATTTTCTTCTTCGCGGTTAGTTTTAATTTGCTTTCATTTTAATTTCATTTAATTGTTCTTTTTAAATTCATTTTTCTTTTTCAATTAAATTAAATTCAATAATATATAAAATTTTTTTTTTATTTCTACAAATACATTTAAGTATATAGTGTGAATTTGCATAGTGTGTGTATAATAATAATGAAATAGTAATGTTTTGTTTTAAGAGAAATATTAATAGATTTTTTTTTTTATATTTTGAATTTACGCATAAAATGTACGCAAGGTTTTTTTATTTTTTATTTATTTATTTTTTTGTTTAAAAATTGGCTTTGGATTGCCTCTAATGCTGAAATCTGCAGCCATAGCTCTGTTGCTATCTCCCACGATGGTGGTGGGTCAGCGTTGACTGACACCCTTAGTGCAGCCAGCTTTCTGCGGATCTTCACTTGCGTACCACCTCTTCTATGCTTGGGCCTGTTTGTTTGTGGTATCACGGTAAGTTTTTCATCTACCCTTTTCAGCTGTCTCCTTTGGTAGTCCTCGATAGTCAATCTTTTGGGGCCTGCTTGTGATGGAGTTGGTTGGTACTCTGGTGCTTCTCGTGTACCGCCAGTCGGTACGTACTCTTCCACTACTATGAGATAATTTTTTCCATTAAATGTTGCAATATCGCATCCCACTTTGTGAAAGGGGATCTTAGGTATATCATGGGGAATCATAGGTTCTTTTACATTGTTTTTTTGAAAATTGATCACATATTTTGCAGTTAAAAATTTTCTCCTCTATCTCTGCATTCATATTTTTCCAGTACATTTGAGATCTTGCCCTCTTCTGAGTTTTGTTAATTCCCATATGAGACTCATGTAGTAAATTCAATATGTATGCTCTCATTGAATCCGGTATCATAATTTTATCTTTGTAGTATAGAATACCATCGATTTCATTTCTTTTGGTAAAATAAAACCGTAAATTTTCAGGCACTTTACTCTTGTCTTTTGGCCACCCTTGTTTATAAAATTTAATTATTTTACTCAAAATTATATCTTTTTCAGTTTCTATCTTGATCATCTTTTCTCTATTTGTACTAACGTTGATAGACAGTATTGTCTCATAAAAAACTGGCTCTTCTTCTAAGGGCTTAAATATTACAGGGTTTCTTGATAAGTAATCTGCAATGTGCATATATTTTCCGGGTAAGTACTCTAACTTTACGTTATAGTTTAATAATCGCAATCTCATCCGTTGTAATTTTCCCGATGGAATTTTGTGAATTTTTTTTTCCATTAATCCAATAAGTGGCTTGTGATCTGTTTTTATAATAACTCCTCTGCCATAAATGTAATGATGAAATTTTCTGCAACTGAATATTATTGCCCAAAAATTCTTTTTCGATTTGAGCATATCTTTGCTCAGTTTCTGGCAAGCTTCTTGAGGCAAACGCAATTGGTGCATTATTTTGTAGCAAGCAACAACCTAACCCATTCTGTGAAGCATCTGTCTGTATAAAAATCTTTTGATTTTCGTCGAAGTGCTTCAATACTACAGAATTAATAAGCCTTTCTTTAATTTTGAACACCGTATCCGAGTGAATTTTTTGCCAGACGAAAATAGTATTTTTCTTTAAAAGTTCTCTTAGCGGTGAAGTTATTTCTGCTAAATTTGGAATAAATGCTCTAACATAATTTACTAGTCCCTAAAACTTTTGTAGCTCTTTCTTACTGTTTGGGTCTCTTAGTTGATTAATTGCGTTTATTCTTTCATTGCTTGGTGTCATTCCGTGCTCTGTAAATTTGTGTCCCAGGTAATCGATCTCTTTAACTTTATATTGAAATTTCTTTAGATTGAATTTTATATTTAACTCTCTTGCGCTGTTAATAACTTTGTTGAGTGCTTCATCGTGTTCACTTTCTGTTTCTCCATAAATTATTATGTCATCTACATATATGTCATCTATAGAAATATTGGGTATATTTGAAAAGTTTGCTTGATTTTTCTTTTGAAAGATTTCTGGTGCTGTACATAACCCAAATGGTAATCTATTAAAATGAAATGAACCGAAGGGTGTCGCAAAAGTACATAACTTTCTTGATTCATTGTCTAATACCACTTGATAAAACCCTTCTTTTAGATCTAAAACACTGAAAAATTTTGCATTTTTTACTTTCGGCAGTATTTCTTCCAAAGTTGGCATTAAGTATTGTTCTTTTTTAACATACTTATTTAAATTTTTCGGGTCTAGACATAATCGTAAAGTACCATCAGACTTTTCAATTATTACTATGTTATGTACCCAATCTGTTGGCTCGTTTACTTTCGATATTATTTTATTTTCGGTCAAAGCATCCAATGAATTTTTTAAATTGTTTAATATTTTTAATGGAACTCTTCTAGGTGGTTTCACTACTGGTACTGCTTCTTTCATTAATCTTATTTCATATTGACCAGGAAATTTTCCTTTTCCATTAAAAACATCTGCAGAGAAATGGAAGGTTATTATCAGCTAACATTCCAACAACTTTGTACTCGGACCGTTTGATATTTTCTGCAAAAGTGTTGTGTTTTTGGAAAGCTTGAGCAATGTTTGTATTGTTGTTTATTGATGTTGCTAATCTCTTATGGTGCAAACTATTCTGATGCTGCAACAAATTATTTTTATGACACACAAACTGTTTGTTACAAATTTTGCAATATGCAAACTCATCTTTCCCATTTGTTTTTTTTTTCTGCAACCAAATTTTAAAATTGGAATCTTCCAACCAAGAGGCTTTAAATTTGTTATGCAAATTATCCATGGCCTACAGAATTTAAATTAAATTAATTACATACATACAATAAAAACATATTTATGATAAAACATAAAAAATATACACTTACTTCTGTTTTTATGAACAAATAGCCTTTTTCTTTTAGATCTAAAACACTGAAAAATTTTGCATTTTTTACTTTCGGCAGTATTTCTTCCAAAGTTGGCATTAAGTATTGTTCTTTTTTAACATACTTATTTAAATTTTTCGGGTCTAGACATAATCGTAAAGTACCATCAGACTTTTCAATTATTATTATGTTATGTACCCAATCTGTTGGCTCGTTTACTTTCGATATTATTTTATTTTCGGTCAAAGCATCCAATGAATTTTTTAAATTGTTTAATATTTTTAATGGAACTCTTCTAGGTGGTTTCACTACTGGTACTGCTTCTTTCATTAATCTTATTTCATATTGACCAGGAAATTTTCCTTTTCCATTAAAAACATCTAGGTTGTTTTTAATAAATTGTTCTTTTGTCACAATTTCATATTTTGCCTTATTCAGCATATATACCTTTTTGACTATTTCTAGCTTGTCATCGCCTCGGCGCCCAGTATGGAACACAGATTTTCATTGATGATAATAAATTTTTCCATACTCGTTTTATTGTTATAAAAGCATTTCAGAAAACATTCTCCTTTATGCTTGATTTGTTGCCCACCGTAGGCTTTGTACTGTAGATATTGGCGCAATTTTACTATGACCTTTTATGGCTCGAAAAATTTTGTATGGCAATATATTTACATCACTACTTGTATCCAATTTCACTTCAATAAAATTATTTTCAATATTTAGCTTATGCATCCATTTGTTATTTTTTTCATCTGAAATCATATTTATATAAAATATATCATCATTAGCATCAACATTTTCTGTACACGATACCGATTCGTTATTGCAACAATTAGCAAAATGATTCATTCGATTACATTTCATGCATTTTTTTCCAAAAGCTGGACATTGTCTTGGCCTATGGCTTCTATTACATTTTTTACACAAAAATGAATCAATTTGTTTGTTCACTAAATGTTTTTAATTTGTCTAAAATTTATCTTGGAAATTACTCTCCTCTTTTTGCCTGTTAATTTGATGCACCACACTACTACACCCAGCATCAGAACTACCCGAATTAATATTCCTTTGTATCACTTTGGTTTGCCCCAGCGATATTTCCGCAGCTCTACACATTTCCACAGCATCGTCGAAGCTAACCTCCTTTTCCAACAGCTTTTCTTGTAATCGTTTGTTGTTTATCCCAAGAACTATTCGATCTCTCATTAATGATGTTTGTTGTTCCCCGAAGTCACACGACTTAGCTAGCTTTTTGACATCCATTAGGAAATTATCAAACGCTTCTCCATCTTTTTGGTTTCTTGAAAAGAATAAGAATCTTTCGTAGACTATGCGTTTTTTGGGAATGCAGAAACCTTCGAAAGCTGCAACCACTTCTTTATAATCAGCTTGTTGTTCCTTGCTTAAATTATATGTTTGAAATAATTCTAATCCGTCTTCCTCAACCGCATTTAAAAGAACTGCTATCTTCCTCTTGTCCGGCACCCAAGTCTGCCGCTTCCAAAAATATCTCAAACTGTTGTTTGAATTTTCTCCAATTCTCTGCGATGTTGCCTTCTAAGATCAGACTACTTACTGGCTTAACAAAGTCCATTTTAATTCTATTTTCTGCAACCCCAGTTTCAGCCTCTTCAAACTTATCCTCTTCTGAGTCCACGTTGTCTGTTTCTTCTTTCAATTTCTTGATTTTATTTCTTGTTATCATTTAGTAATTACCGGCTGCGCCATGTGATGTTATAAATTCAATGTCTCTTTATTGACTGGCTTTAAGAGTATTCATTTACATGTATAAGTACATTTGCATATATGTATCACATGAGCTGTATGTAACTGTCTTTAGGTATCATTTAATGTTCTTCTCTTACATATGAATATTATATTTACTACAACAAAGGGCTTTTTACATTAGCATTTAATATAACAACTAATGTTATGTTACACAGAAGGTTTTTTTTATTTTCATCAAAGCATATTGTTTTTATTTAAAAATCATAAGTAGAGATCATTATATTTGTACTTTAAAATGTATACATATATATAGACATTTATTTATATACATATTTTTACCAGTTTTTTTGCCATTTCACTAGTAGGTTCAAAATTTACACCCTTATTTTTTTCAATACCCTAAGCTTATTAAAAACCCATTCTACGGATGAATTAGAAAATGGTAATATTAGAAGAAATTTTATAAAAATTTATAAATTTGGGAAGAGACTTTCACCAGCACAATTCTTTATATTAAAAACTTTTCTCCAATAAATTTTAACATCTAAGTCATAAGAAAGATTTAGCTCTTTGTGGTCCAAAAGTGCATGTTCGCGCCACTCATTGTCTAATTTTTGGTGATCTATTTCAACGAAAGGAAATCTGGTTTTAAAATTTGATAACGATTTTATTTCAAATGATTGTGCAAATTTTGGATCTACTATATCTACAAAGCTATGAAGGTAATCACCAAAATTGAATCTTTTTTTAATTTGGGTAATAACTTCAATGTAAAAATTTCGGAAATCGGTATACGTTTTTGTTGTTCTGATTCGGAACAAAATGAAATAGTCTCTTGTGCAGCGACACCAATATACATTTCATTTTGTTGCACAAAAAATAGTTCATTTGTGTGATTAATCAAAAATTAATCTTTTTGTTTTATAATATCTGTTTTTATATAATTAGACAAAAAAATTTTATGCATTTTTATAACTTCATTTTTTAGTTTGTATAACATTGGAGATTCTGATTGAAAAATTAAATTAAAATTAGGTATGACACCACGAGAATATGAAAGGAATTCTAAATATACTTTGGTAGACTTGTTGTCCAATACGGAAAGCATTGATTCGGTTACTTTAGAAGGATTTTCAAAAACTTCTAATCGTAAATACGATCTCAAAACTTCATACTGTTCGATAACACGATCAATGCAAGCCTTTAATGACAACTATCTAGTTATTACAGGTGATAAAATTTTATGAACTTCTATTTGAAAATATTGTTGGAATTCTTGGCGCTTATGTTGTCGTAAGTACCTACGATTAAAGTAAGATCCAAGATTTCTCAACAAATCTAAATAAGTTCGAATTTTCAAAGTTGATTTAGAAGCTACTAGATGTACTAAGTGACAAGAACACTTTACGCTGCGAAACCAACAAGATTTTTGAATGGGATTGCCTTTTCCGTAATAGTTTGCTTTAATAGCGAGTATATATTCTTTGCGGTTGAAGCTTGTCATTCTTTTAAATCGAAAAATGCATGCTGTAATTTAGCATAGCTGTCATCAAAATAAATGACAACAAATGCGATAAGTTTTTTTTTTCACTTACGTCGGTCGCTTCATCAATAATAATTAAAAAGTATTTTTTTTTCAATTTTCAAATAATTCAATAGAAAAACACGGTCCTAGTTCATTATTCATAATAGCTGTCGCCTTAGTTCTATCGTATGCGTTTTTTAACATTTCCGAATCTCTAAAAGACTACTTTAATGTGGGCAAAATGTTGTCAATGCAGAGAAATGGAAGGTTATTATCAGCTAACATTCCAACAACTTTGTACTCGGACCGTTTGATATTTTCTGCAAAAGTGTTGTGTTTTTGGAAAGCTTGAGCAATGTTTGTATTGTTGTTTATTGATGTTGCTAATCTCTTATGGTGCAAACTATTCTGATGCTGCAACAAATTATTTTTATGACACACAAACTGTTTGTTACAAATTTTGCAATATGCAAACTCATCTTTCCCATTTGTTTTTTTTTTCTGCAACCAAATTTTAAAATTGGAATCTTCCAACCAAGAGGCTTTAAATTTGTTATGCAAATTATCCATGGCCTACAGAATTTAAATTAAATTAATTACATACATACAATAAAAACATATTTATGATAAAACATAAAAAATATACACTTACTTCTGTTTTTATGAACAAATAGCCTTTTTGCTGTTCTAAGACTTTTATTAAAAAGACAAAAAAAAATTTAAAAAATAAATTTAGAAAATATCAAATTTTTGTTTAAGAATAAATAAACTTTTTGTAATTTTTACACTTCAATAAAAGCGACTATAGAAACAATTTAACCGAAGTTTCATATAATGGTGGCCTGCCACTTGTATAACTTATTACCCCATGATAAATGCATAACAAGTGCACTTACATTTTATTTTATTCTTAATTTGTCAAACTCTTTAAGAATAATATTTTTAACTTTTTATATATGGAGTTTGACAACTCGAGAATTAAGTAATTTGTGTTGATTTGTATTGCTAATTTTTCAACCTTTTGATTGAAGTTATTAATATTTGATTGATGAGTTTGAGGTAAATTTTTGTATAAAAAACGTTATAAAATTTTATTTATCGATATTTCGCTACTCCTTTGTGTAGCTTCTTCAATTTTAAATACAGAAAATATATATAAACGCAGATATATGTTAGAAATGCTACAGATAATTAATGTACCGCCAGATAAAAGAATTAACTTCAAAGCAGATACTGATAGTGTAGCTCAGAGTTATAGGCATTTAGTATGTAAAGCTAGAGGGCAAAATAGATTATACAGATTAATATTTAAATAGCATTATGTTTTCAAAAATTTTTAAACTTTTCTAATGTATTTCAAGTTTAAAAAAAAAAATAAAAAAACTTGAAATTGAAAACTTGAAACTTTGAAATATAGAAACTAAACATCATCACAAAAGACTGCATTATCTTTGCACTGCCGTGATTCAGATAACTATCCAGATTTTAAAAAAATATCAATTTGAAATACAGAAAATATATATAAACGCAGATATATGTTAGAAATGCTACAGATAATTAATGTACCGCCAGATAAAAGAATTAACTTCAAAGCAGATACTGATAGTGTAGCTCAGAGTTATAGGCATTTAGTATGTAAAGCTAGAGGGCAAAATAGATTATAAAGATTAATATTTAAATAGCATTATGTTTTCAAAAATTTTTAAATTTTTCTAATGTATTTCAAGTTTAAAAAAAAAAATAAAAAAACTTGAAATTGAAAACTTGAAACTTTGAAATATAGAAACTAAACATCATCACAAAAGACTGCATTATCTTTGCACTGCCGTGATTCAGATAACTATCCAGATTTTAAAAAAAAATCAATTTGAAATACAGAAAATATATATAAACGCAGATATATGTTAGAAATGCTACAGATAATTAATGTACCGCCAGATAAAAGAATTAACTTCAAAGCAGATACTGATAGTCTAGCTCAGAGTTATAGGTATTTAGTATATAAAGCTAAAAGGCAAAATAGATTATAAAGATTAATATTTAAATAGCATTATGTTTTCAAAAATTTTTAAATTTTTCTAATGTATTTCAAGTTTAACCCTAGAAAGGTACGGTTAAATTATAGGCGCTTATAGGTACCGATGAGTAAATTTTACTCACTTCAGAATTTTTACGCTATTATCTGATTTATTTTGTAAAGTAGTAGTTTTAAATGAAAAAAATTGAAAGACAGCATATAATATAAGTGTATTTTTTTTATAAAAATATATAAAATAAGCAAAAATAATACTTTATTATGGATTTTTGACGATTATGAATACATAAAAATTGTTTTTCAACCACAGTCGGGCACTTTTTTCGTGCATGTTCACCGCAAATAGCTAATCCACAATTGCAATAAGTGGTGGTGTATCTACGGTTGGTATAACTACAAAAATTACAGTACTTTCTTGGCCCCTTTTGGTCTTCTCCGGCACTATGGTCCTCTTGGCTTGCGCCTACAATATTTTGAATGGATTTTTTCAACGCCAGGCTCATGTTTGTATTTTTTGCTAATCTTTTCCTTTGAAATCCTTCCGTTAACTCCTTGTGTAGAGATAACATAAAATTAAGTCGGGATTCTGGCTTTTGCCCACGGCTACACATGTTGTGGGCGTAAACGATGTATGCGTTTATTGCAGCTATGTTCATCATATTTTGGAAAAATGCTAGAGGCTACCTTCTGGTCTTCCTGCCATGGTTAATGTTTTGGCACATCTGATCAAAACTGTCAATTCCTCCTTTTGTTGAGTTGTACACATGCACTATTTCTGGTTTTCCAGTGGTCTCATGAATACCACCCGTACTGTGCATACTAGACGCCAATAATACAAGTTTATTATTATTGGGCTTGTATGATACAACTGTCAAATCCTCATGAAGTATAAACAATGAAGTCGATGCGGCTCGTTTTTGAAACTTTATATCTGTAGCTTCAATAGGCAATTGTGGTAATTTTTTTTTTGTGCCAACAGTTGTTATATTGTATTCATGACGGAGACGTTGAATGAGTGGTAAACTCGTAAACCAATTGTCTATCGTGACATTTCGATTGGTGCCCTTTACATTTTTCAACAGTTCAACAACATAATATTCACCAGCAGCCACTCCAGGAGGTACACTTCCTTTTCCAAGGTAAACAATGGCATCCAACATATACTTTGTTCCGCTATCACAAGACAAGACAATTTTGATACCATACTTGTTGGGTTTAGAGGGAATATACATCCTAAATGGACATTTGCCTATAAATCCAACTAGTTGATCATCAATGGTTATATAGCTTCCAGGTTTATAGTTCACTCTGCAATTGTTTAGAAGTTTGTCCCAGATAGAAGAAACTGGAGCTCGTTTAGTAATTTCTCTTCTAGCAGTTCTTGTTTCTTTGTCATCGAATCTAAGACAATTTAGGATAAATTTAAACCTAATCTCAGGCATGGTTGCCTTGTACCTTTCCCCACAGTAGGTAGTGTCAAACATTATATGTGTTGCCAAGTGGTTATCTTTGAGAGCAGCGGACAAGACTAACAAACCAAGAAATGCTTCAAGTTCGTCCATTTCCAAATTTGACAAAACCGCGTGAGATTTATCGTTATAGTTCTCCCTTTGAATATTTATTTCTTTATTTGTATAAACCAAAATCTTTTCCAATATGTCTGCGGTAAAAAACAGTTTGAAGCAGCTGGCAGGACACAACGAATTTTTTGCATTTGCTGTTGGGCCAGGGCGAATGTGAACAATATTTTTTGAGGGATTTTTTTAACCTAGCGCAGCAACAGGTTCCTTACTCCAAATAAAATTTCAATCTTTTCCGATTGTCAATACTAGGTGTAATAATTGTAATTACCTCTTCTGTTTCACGAATTTCTTGAGCAGCTGATCTTTCATTTCTTCTCCCCTCACTAAGTTTCTGTTTTTTACGTTTGCTGCTTCCAGGTGTTTCCTTCCTTTCTTCCTTTTCAGCTTCTTCTGCATTTATGATTCCGTGTATCAAATTTTCTTCGACATTATTTAATTCTTCCGTTTCTGGTTGATATTCCGGATCTGCCATACTGTCCCAAGAATCCTCATAAAAGTTACAAAGCTCCAACTCCAAATTGTCTTCTTCTTCAGAGTCTAGTTCAAGTATTGCATCCAAAATATTTTGTTCTGATAGCCCGCGACCTGCCATTTGTATGCTCTATAGTTTTCTTTACGGTAACATAATACAAAACAAAAACATAATTGTCATAATTCAGCACAAAATATATTTTTTAGTCACGTAGTAAGTTACTAATAAGTAAATATGACTTACCCAAATTAGTACGTAAAGGGTACTGATGAGTAAATTTGACTCACTCAATTTAGTACGTAAAGGGTACCGATAAGTAAATTTTACTCACTAACTTTTTTTAAATTGTCCACAAGCGAGATAAATCAAACAACACCATTCAATGCTTGCGGTAGCCGACTAATGACAGAGTGGGCCAAGCACTGCTAGTGGCTTGACTTTCAGTGTGGCCGACCTGCTGATTTACGAACAAATCTATTCCTTATGTGAGTAAATTTTACTCACAGTACCCTTCTAGGGTTAAAAAAAAATAAAAAAACTTTTTCATTTCCTCATATCTCAAACTTAAATATTTTTTTCAATTGACAAATTGGAAAAATTTATTTAATTCAGAAACCATTTGAAATATAAATACAATATTTAAATTTATTTCAAAACCGGAAAAGCAAAAAACAATTTTCTTTAAAGCGAATAATTTTTGGATTCATTAATTTGTTTAAAAATATTGTTGTTATCCTGTTTTGTTGTTTTTTAACTTTAATCCTGAAGAAGCTACACAAGGAGCGAAATATCGATAAATAAAATTTTATAACGTTTTTTATAAAAAATTGACCTGGAGCTCATCAATCAAATATTAATAAATAATTTGTGTTGTTAATGATATTTTTCTTCTTTAATCTAATAAGGCCTAACTTAGCTAATGTTAATTAATCAGCTTTATTACACTTTTTACCCAACGTTTCGTCAATTGTTTGTTGTCTTCTTCAGGGGTTTCGTCTATTTAAAATTTTTTAAAAAACATTATATTATATTTTGAAAAGTTTTTTCACTTTACATTATTTACTTACAATAATACAAATGTTCAATTAAAAAGGATTGCAATATAAAATTATTTTTGACATTTTTTAATGCCGAAAAATTTTTTGAAAAATTAGTAAATAAAAATATACTGTAAAAACACAGTTGGTGCTGTTATTTGATTGCAACAATATAACTAGCGCTGATATTATTGGTGTCCTCTTCATCGTTCTCTCTATGTTTTTTTGTATGCGCAAGCTTTCGATTGTGTATATTTATCTCTCTATATTTTCTCTGTCTAAAATTCTCACATTATCAAAATCAACTGTATGTTTGTTGTTGATGATATGTGTTAACAAAGCTGTTGGTGTTTTTTGTTTTTCAATATCACTTTAATGTACCGCCATTCTGTTCTCTAAATTTCTTCTAGTTGTGCCAATATATAAGTATAAGGTTGCATTGTTCTTCGTTGTTTCCCTTACATTGTAGTTCATAAGCTACATTACATTGTTGTTGTTTATCAGTTTGCGCTTTTACTCGTGTAAATAGTTTGTTTATTGTTGTGTTTGATTTGTATGCAAATTTTATGTTATTTATTTCAACAGCTGTTTTTATTTCTTTTTTGTCCGCCAAACCAGGAATATATAATACACTGTAATATTTTGTTGTGCTGTGGTGAATAGTGTGGTGAATAGATGAGTGTAGTGTTTATAGTTTGAAAATAGTAGAGCCGGCGATTAAAAACGCCACCCGCGAGAATAGAGTAAAGGCAGTTTTATATGCCTGTGTTTTAAATAAATAAGACGCCGGTTTGAGGCTAAGAAAGTGATTGATTTATTTTCGTAAAAACAAGGACTTAAATACTAACTTAACGGTAATCTTGAAGCTACAAAATTAATATAATACTTAATATTAGTTGTTGTCCTAAACTACAAATATTCCAATGTAAATTCCAAGGAATGTCTTAGGAATTTACATTAGGGTGACTCTAATTAATGCAATATAAATAATAATAAAAATGAATAATATATATATACGTTGAATAGTTGACCTCTTTTTGATTATTTATACTCTATGTATGGATTGTTCGGCTGCAGGTCATATTTTTAATAAAAATTAAACGATTTCTTCATTTTTAATTTTTGTTAAATTTTATTTTTATCTCAATATTTCGAATAGCTTCGCTATTCATCTTCAGGGGGAAAGCACTGTTAAAAATATATGATAGACAATTATTAAAAACATATTTTTAAAACAAACCTTTTTATAATTGTAGATATAATACATTACATGTAAATTTAACACAAATAATAATTGTTCTATAAACATTCTTAAAAGTTTAACCGTCATTAACAGCAAAAATTTATTTACTGATATTAGTTTCTCTGTTTATTAATTATACTCCTATAAATTTGAGCGCATTTCTCAGTATCTTGTTTATAATTTAGTCTCTTCTCTGAAGGAACGTCAATTATTTGTAACATTTCTAAAGTGAATCTCCTCGCATGATTTTTTTCTTCTTGTAATATTTTTACATCAACAAAGTTAGGTAAGTGTCTTTGCACAATGGGCCGCGAGTGCAGTTTTTTGCTCCAAAGGTTTGTTAGTTCTTAAATCCGATTTGTGAGATGCTAGTCTAGTTTTAAGTTTTGGTTGTTCCGACGTATGTTTTGTTGCATATGCCCGAACCATCACCGTTACATTTGATGCTGTACATGACATTTCATTTTTCTTCTTTCTTTAGTTTTGAATTTGTGTTTGTATATAAACTTTGTAAGGTGTTATTTGTTTTGAATGCTAATTGGAACTTTTCAACGTCGTAAAGGTCGGAGTTTTTTCACCTTTCAGAAAATCCGGGTATGTACGTTAAGCCTTTATAATATTGTGGTATTTTTTCTCTTTTTTCTCCTCTATCGCTCGTGTTCAATAAATTTGTTATTGTAGTTTTTGGAAAATCATTCATTGTTAATTTTTTTTCTATTTTGCGTTTATTTTGTTCCAAAAAAAAATGTTATCGCTAATGTTGATTACCCGTCTAATGAAATTGTTGGCCGTATTTATTATAATTCTTCTACGGTGCTTGGAAAAAAGTTTATCAAACGACCAGATGCCGTTAACTTGATACCAGTTAACTTTTAATTGGTTATAATGTCTAATAACCATTGCGTCCAAATATGGTAACATATTCTCATTTTCTGTTTCTACTGTGAACTGTATTTGTGTATTAAATGAGTTTAAAACTTTTAGAACCTCCTGTAGTGCATCTTTGTGTATACGCGAAGATGTCGTCAACATATTTTGTTAAAATCTAAGGCTTTGAAATAAGTTTACCTAATGAATGGTCTAATAACTCCTCCATTACAATGTCGGAAACAACTGGCGACACTGGTGAACCCATTGGCATTCCCTTGCATTGCTCATAGAACTTCTCTTCATATATAAAATAATGGCTATCTTTGATACAAAACCTTAACAGGTCCATAAAAAGATTTTTTGGTATTTTTGTGTATTGTTCTCACTTCTCATTCCCACTTTTTCTCTATTATTTGTAATGCTAAATTTATCGGTATGCTAGGGAATAGCGATACGACATCAAATGATACCATAATTGAAGCACCCAATGCAACAACCGGATAACTCCACTTTTTTGCGAAATAGCTTTTTTAATGCAGAAAAAACCAAAAAAAAAATCTGCGTCGTTCGGTGCACAAAAAACACATCTAACTTGACTCTAGGATACGGAAACTCTGAAACTTTGAAGTTTTGTTTTCAAAACGGAGCAAGAACACGACATCTCCTGGAGTTGTCTTGTTTTTGCACCGCTTTTCAAGCAATAAGCAATAAGTAGAACGCCTTTACCTGCCAAAAGACTGGCAGAATTTAGTGGAAAAGTCTTCCAAAAAATTTAAAGTTATATCAGTGAGCAATGCGAACATATTTGATTTTAAAACGAGTTTGGCTCCGTTTTACAAAAAAACAGTCACGAACAAAGATCATATTAAATGGACCATTTCAAAATATCGAAGATTTTGCTACAAAAAAGAGGAAAATGTCGCAAGTATTTCAGCTTCTTGTAATCACCATGGGCCATTAACAAAATTCGATATAGCAATGAAAGCAATGAAAGCAAACTTCCAGGATAACCCCTTCGAGCCAAAACTTTTATACACAACTAATCTAGCCCTCAACCCGAAAATATATGAAGATGTTATGAGCTTGGCGCAAAAGTATGTTCCTCCATCGGATATACATTTTTATGATAATTTAATCTCGCAGCAGTCTATTCAAGAAGCTGAAAACACTGACTATGAAGATGACAACGAAGGACCCCTTTAATTTTTACCAATATCGGTGCAAAAACAGGACAAGTCCAAAAGCAAAATTATTTTTTTTTTATTTAAAATAAAACTTTGTAATATGTTTTTGAATTAAACAAATTTGTTTTGATTATTTCTTTTCAAAATTAAATAACATTTAGCAATTCTTTTGGTTTCTTATTTTTAAGAAAGTTTTTTTGATTTTCTCAACATTTTAAAAAGTGGAGTTATCTTGTTGTTGCACTGGGTGCTTCAATTGCATCTTCATCTATTAATATATTATTTACTCTTGATTTAAAATCAATTGCATCTATCACGTTATACGTTATAACAAATAACACCTTACAAAGTTTATATACAAACACAAAATCAAAACTAAAGAAAGAAAAAAAATGCAATGTCAAATACAGCATCAAATGTAACGGTGATGGTTCGGGCATATGCAACAAAACATACGTCGGAACAACCAAAAAAAAACTTAAAACTAGACTAGCATCTCACAAATCGGATTTAAGAACTATCAAACCTTTGGAGCAAAAAACTGCCCTCGCGGCCCATTGTGCAAAGACAAATCACTTACCTAACTTTGTTGATGTAAAAATATTACAAGAAGAAAAACATCATGCGAGGATATTCACTTTAGAAATGTTACAAATAATTGACGTTCCTTCAGAGAAGAGACTAAATTATAAACAAGATACTGAGAAATGCGCTCAAATTTATAGGAGTATAATTAATAAACAGAGAAACTAATATCAGTAAATAAATTTGCTGTTAATGACGGTTAAACTTTTAAGAATGTTTATATAACAATTATTATTTGTGTTAAATTTACATGTAATGTATTATATGTACAATTATAAAAATGTTTGATTTAAAAATATGTTTTTAATAATTGTCTATTATATATTTTTAACAGTGCTTTCCCCCTGAAGATTAATAGCGAAGCTATTCGAAATATTGGGATAAAAATAAAATTTAACAAAAATTAAAAATGAAGAAATCGTTTAATTTTTATTAAAAATATGACCTGCAGCCGAACAATCCATACATAGAGTATAAATAATCAAAAAGAGGTTAACTATTGAACGTATATATATTATTCATTTTTATTAATATTTATATTGCATTAATTAGAGTCACCCTAATGTAAATTCCTAAGACATTCCTTGGAATTTACATTGGAATATTTGTAGTTTAGGACAACAACTAATATTAAGTATTATGTTAATTTCGTAGCTTTAAGATTACCGTTAAGTTAGTATATAAGCCCTTGTTTTTACGAAAATAAATCAATCACTTTCTTAGCCTCAAACGGGCGTCTTATTTATTTAAAACACAGGCATATAAAACTGCCTTTACTCTATTCTTGCCAGTGTCGTTTTTAAGCGCCGGCTCTACTATTTTCAAACTATAAACACTACACTCATCTATTCACCACATGGCGACCCTGCCCAATGAATCGGGAAAAATCATTCCAATGAAGGAATATGTTCCGGCCGGTGGTTCAAGGGAGCCACCGGAATACAAAGCAACTTACCGCGATTCCGGCAACCAGCAAGCCTAAACACAGAAGAGGAGGATTACAAGTACGAATCCGCAGGAAGCTGGCTGCGTTGAGGGCGTCGGTCAACGCCGATCCACCACCAGCATGGGAAGTAGCTAGTGAGATGTGGCTACAAATAGCAGCACTAGAGACTCTACAAAGCCAATTTTTTAATAAATTATTCATTTTTATTATTATTTATATTGAATTAATTAGAGTTACCCTAATGTAAATGTCTAAGACATTCCTTGGAATTTACATTGGAATATTTGTAGTTTAGGACAAC
This sequence comes from Lypha dubia, assembly GCA_947311025.1. Lineage (NCBI taxonomy): Eukaryota > Metazoa > Arthropoda > Insecta > Diptera > Tachinidae > Lypha > Lypha dubia. The sequence continues at coordinate 85,460,562 of OX371260.1, read as the reverse complement.
AACTAATATTAAGTATTATGTTAATTTTGTAGCTTTAAGATTACCGTTAAGTTAGTATTTAAGTCCTTGTTTTTACGAAAATAAATCAATCACTTTCTTAACCTCAAACCGGCTTCTTATTTATTTAAAACACAGGCATATAAAACTGCCTTTACTCTATTCTTGCCAGTGGCGTTTTTAAGCGCCGGCTCTACTATTTTCACACTATAAACACTACACTCATCTATTCACCACAGCACAACAAAATATTACAGCGTATTATTTATTCCTGGTTTGGCGGACAAAAAAGAAATAAAAACAGCTGTTGAAACAAATAACATAAAATTTGCATACCATTCAAACACAACAATAAACAAACTTTTTAAACGAGTAAAAGCGCAAACTGATAAACAAAAACCATGACACGCCGGTATATAGAATGGATTTCCTGCATAGCCGGCCTTCGGCCGGGCTTAGTAATTTTCTCTACCATGGTATATTCCGACACGGCCGTATATAGAATAAATTTTCTGCATAGCCGGCCTTCGGCCGGACTTAGTACTTTTCTCCACCATGGTATATCCCGACACGGCGGTATATAGAATAGATTTTCTGCATAGCCGGCCTTCGACAGGGCTTAATGATTTTCTTTACCATGGTATATCCCGACACGGCGGTATATAGAATAGATTTTCTGTATAACAGTTAATAATTATGTACATATATATGTATGTAGTCGTATTGCAACCCAAAAATTATATTGAAAATATATCAAGTATGGCAGCAGATTGCTCGCTGGAAGAAGAGTCTGACAGCAATTAACAATATATCCAGAGTTCGGATTTTCGCACTCCTTTTGCTCCTTACGCATTTCGCACTTCTTACAAGCGTATTAAAAATGCGCACAAGCGCAAAGAGCGAAAAAAAAGGAGCAATTGGTATGCGCAGCATAAGCGCATTCGATTTATTAGCGCCACTCTTTGCGCAATGCGCATTTAAATTTTTTTGTCTAGCACTTTGCGCTGCGCATTGCGCATATTGAGCGGTGCATTGCGCAAATTACGTTTTTCTTTTTTTAAGAAAACAATTAAATAAAGATGAGAGAAATTTTTTCTTTTTCTTTATTGATTAACATCGGTCTTAAGACTAACTTTACAATAATCTTACTCTAGATACTTATAGTAAGTTTTGAATTTTTTGTCTGTAGATTGTTAATTTTGTTTGTGGTAAGACGTTGTTCAATTTGTTGTCTGTCGTCGTCGTTCATAGTTCCGAACAACCATTTTTGAGCATCTCCCACTATATTCAAGATGCCTCGTTTTTGTCTTGTGTTATTTGGTGTTATGGATCCGATTTTTGCTTTTATTGTTTCTATTTGGGTAATTAGATGTTGTTTTGTACCTTTTGATAAATTTATTATATTTTCTTGTATGTCATTCAATATTTTGCTTAATTCACGTGGTTGTATTATGTGTAATATTAAACTAGTCTCGTTGACTATTTCCACGGTTGTTGTTGGTAACATGCAATATCCGTTTGTTGGAGAGATTGGTGTTAAGGTTATCGATGCTGTGGTTAGGGGAATTGTCATCGTTAGCATTAGTAAGATTAGTACCTGCAAATTTGGATGGTCGTTTTATATTGGTGGTATGGATATTTTGTAAATTTGCTTTTCTATATTTTGGCTGTTCCTTGTGCCTAACATTCTTATAGTTTTTGATAAACCCGATGTCCCTGTTCTCTTTATATGTTTCTCTTCTTGCGTTAATTTTTTCTAACCTTTTTAGTTTTATTTTTTCTAATCTTCGGAAAATAGTGTTATGATCTACTTTAAAATTCTGTACATCGAGGGGTGAGCATTTTATAGTGCTGTGGAAGTTACTATTGTAAAATGTGACTGCTTTGTTAATTTGTGTTGTAATTGGTAATATCTCTTCGAGGTTGAGCGTTCTGATTTTCTCTGTTAGTGTATTATTGAATCTTTCTATGTCACTATTACCTGTGTGGCTGTTTGGCTTTGTAGCATGGTATTGAATACCTTGCTGTTGTAGAAAGTCCCTTATTGCTGCTATGTTAAATTCGTTATCAAACACGAATTTCTTTGGTTTTCCTTTTAACGCGATGAACTCCTGAATTTTGTTTTCAAGGGTTCTCTGGTTTCTATCTGGCAGATGAAAACAAGTGGCATGTTTCGAAAACTTGTCTATGAAAACAATAAATGAATGTTTGCTCTTCACGTAATTATCTACGTGAATTATTTCATTGATTGTTTGTGGTGTCTCCGTTAGATAATATTTGTTTTTGATCGGATTTCGATCATATTTCCCTCCATTGCATATATCGCAATTGTTGATAATTTTGTGGATTTGCGTTTTCAGGTTTGGGTTATATACGAGTAACTTAAGTTTCTCATATGTTGCCGTTATACCGCAATGGCCGCTTTCGTGTTTGTGGAAAAGTGCAATTTGAACTTTCAGTTCGTTTTCGGACTCTATGTCTCTAGCTTTGTTAGTGCATTTTACAAACTTTATGTGGGGATTTTCTAAATATTCCCTTTCTATAATTTTGTAGAGTTGGTAGTATTCGTGGTCACTGAGGTGAGAGTATAGCCCCACCTTCCCTTTCGCCAACTCTCTACGTAGAATATCGAGGGCATAGCCTTTGTCCATATCGTTTTTCTCTATGAAAATTCTTTTGTTTTTAAAAATTGTTTGTACTGTTTCATTTTTATCTTTTATTAGTATTATTTGTGTTTTAAATCTATTGATGACTGTCTCTAGAATAGGTACATTATAACCTAAGTCCTCTTCTTGAGAATGGACGGTTTGTACTTCTATTGATGCATTGTCGTTATCTTCTCGCTCTTCTGAAGCTTCTTCGATATGTATTTCATGTTCTCCATGGTGTATTTCGTCGTTTTTTATTCTGCTTAAGAAATCGGCTATACTATTGGTTTTCCCTTTTATGTACTCGAGTGAAAAGTTATATTCTCCTAGGCTTATAAGCCATCTTTGGAGTCTTGGATTTATATCCCTTCCTGAATACTTCGTCATTAACCATTTGAGTGGTTGGTGGTCACTTTCTAGGTCGAACTCTCTTCCGAATAAGTATGGTCTAAAGTATTTAACTGCCCACACGATTGCTAGTCATTCTTTCTCGACTGTTGCGTAATTATATTCATGTTTATTTAGGGTTCGTGATGCATATGCAATTGGTTGTCCCTCTTGTGAGAGTACTGCTCCCATTGCGAAATTACTTGCATCAGTTGTTACTTTAAATTTTTTGTTAAAATCGGGGTATCTTAATATTTGTGAGTTTGTCACTAGATCTTTAAGTTTTTCGAATGCTACCAAATATGCCGGATCATTAGTGTTAATCTTTTGGTCCTTTTTCAGGCACTTAGACATTGGGTACGCGATTTTTGAATAATTTTTTACGAATTTTCTGTAAAAGCCGGTCATTCCCAAGAAAGATTTTATCTGCTTCGCGGTGGTTGGTATTTTCAATTTTTGTATAACTGAGATTTTATTAGGGTTTGGTCGAATACCTTGAGGGGTGAGGACATGACCCAGGAATTGAGTTTCTTTCTTTAGTAAGTCGCATTTGTCAACCTGGATTTTTAATTTTGCCTTTCTCAGAAGCTTTAATATATTCTCTAAGGTAGTTATGTGTTCCTGTAAGGATGTGCTGAATATAAGGATATCATCCATATAAACGACACATGTTTTGTTGATGTGGTCCCTGAGGACTTCATTCATTAACCTCTGGAAGGTAGAGGGGGCGTTTTTCAATCCGAATAGCATTCTGACAAATTCATAGTGTCCCGATGGGGTTGAAAAAGCTGTTTTCTTCCTATCTTCTTCTTTGACCAGTATCTGATGGAAGCCTTTGGCCAGATCAAGAGTGGTGAAGTATTGTGATCTGCCAAGCTTGTCCAGCAAAGAGTTTAAATTTGGAATTGGGTATTTGTCGCTTATCGTGAATTGATTAAGTTTGCGATAATCAATGACGAGCCGATACTTCTTTATACCTGATTTATCCAATTTCTTTTCCACAATCCATAATGGGCTGTTGTAGGGTGAGTTACTCTTTTTTATTCTATTTTGTTCGAGCATTTCTTTAATTTGGCGGTTTATTTCCGCTTCGTGTACTTGCGGGTACCTATATATCTTTGAATATAGGGGTTTATCAACTGTTGTTATGATTTCATGACGTACCTCATTTGTTGCTGAGAGGATGTCACCCTCTTTAAAAAAAAGATCTTTGAATTTTAGAAGTAACTTTTTTGCTGCCTCACCCTCTTCAAAATTGAGGTGGTCAAAGTTAAAGTTTTTTATTATTTCATTATTATTTTCTGGTAATACTTCCAGCGTACATATATTTTCAAATTCAGTTGGGTAATTGTATTCTTCAAAGTACAATTTTGTTCCCAATATGTTTAGATATTGTTCTTCGCAATAGATTTTTGCCCCTAATGCTTTTAAAAAATGTTGCCCTATTATGCCCGAAAAGAGAGGGTTAGAAAAGTCTACTAGTTTCCATTTGAGGGTCCCTAGGCACTTGAATTCTTTTGGAAATGGAGTGGTGACGACGTATTTTACTTCGTTCAATCCGTTAAGAGTTTTACAATACTGAGGTTTTTCTAATTTTGTTTCAGGAAATTGATCTGTTAGTGTATTAGTTTTTAATATACTAGTTGTAGAGCCTGTATCAATTAGGCATCTGATTTTTTGCTTGCCTATCGTGACACTTATTACCGGGAGTCTCGATTTCGAGGCAACGCTGTAAAATTTACCTCTTCTGTATCGGATTCGACTTCCTGAATTGTGTCAATCTCCATATACGTAGGTTGGTTGGGTTGATATGTATCAACGCTCATATGGGATAACCTAGTTTGTGTTGAATTCTTCTTATAATTGCTGTTATTTCCATATTTATTTTTATTATATTCTTGAGGTTGCTGTTGTTTGTCACTGTTGTATTGCCTTTGCTGCGGTTTGTTATTATTGTATTGCGTTTGTTGTGGTTTGTTATTATTGTATTGCGTTTGTTGTGGTTTGTTAGTGCTATTTTGTGTCTGTGGGTTTTTTTTTCTGTGATGGTAGTGTATAGTCCTAGGATCGTCTAGAGCCTTAATCCTAGTGTATCTTGTTATGATCTCATTTAGAGTATCGTTTTGGTTGCTATGACATCTTAGTGGTACATAAATTTTTTCTATTAATATATTAACCAGATCCCTATCTACCCGATTTGGCTCATAAATTTCTGGCCTTGTGTTATCGTACATATAAATTTTATTTAAATATGCTTTTGATTTTTCAAAATAGCAAAAAAGCTCTCTTAAGTTACTCACTTTGACATTTCTGCATCTGCTGAATATATCTGCGTATGTTGTTTTCGGCCTGAAGTGGTCTATGAGTTTTCCTTTAATTTAATCCCATGTTGCGTTTGTCCCTAATCCCCGTATATAATCGCCTGCATCTCCGCTGATCTTTTCATTTCTGATTATGGCTATCGCTAGGTCCATTAGTTGCTGATTCTCTCTTGGGCACAGTGCCAATACTGCCTCTACCGATGCTATAAAAGCTGTTGCATCATGGTCCTTGTCTAGGTTTCTTAGCTGCCGGAATTGTGTAAGCAATTCTTTGGGTGTTAGCAGTAAGCCTTGCTGTTGCTGGGCCTGGATTTGTTGCTGCTGGAGCTGCTGCTGTTGGATCAGATTTTGTTGGGCCTGTTGTTGCTCGAGTTGGTGCTGCTGGAGTTGCTGTTGCAACTGCTGGATCGCTGCCTCTTGTCTTCTGATGACCTCATTGAGTTCCTCAGCGTTACAGAGGTCGCGATTTTCATTAAATCTGTCTTGTCTCGACATCTTGATTTTTCAATAATTGCACTTTCACTATGTATTTTTAATGAAATATTTTGTACTTTTAGTGATTTTGATTCACTTCTTTGTTCTCTTTAGAGTTTTCACTTTTAAATTAATTTGTAAGTTCTTTTTAATTAAATTCTTAAGAATTTAATTTCCGCGACTGCGCCAATTACGTTTTTCTTTTTTTAAGAAAACAATTAAATAAAGATGAGAGAAATTTTTTCTTTTTCTTTATTGATTAACATCGGTCTTAAGACTAATTTTACAATAATCTTACTCTAGATACTTATAGTAAATTTTACATTATGGTTTGTCATAAGCAGCGACGATGCAGAGTCATCGTTTGTTGCTTAGTGTGTTAGTTTTTTGTTGCAATTTATTTAGGTTACAATTTTATGTCAAGTGTTACAGTTTTCATATATTTATATTTCTTTGTGTTAGTTCTTTGTTATAATTTATTTGGGTTACAATTTTATGTCAAGTGTTACAGTTTTCATGCACTTGAGTTTATTTTGTGTGGTCTACAAAACCAGCGACAATGTGAGTAGTATTGTTGGTGTTTTTGTAGATTTGTTTGCATATGGATTCGGGTTACATTTGAGTTTACGTAATGAGTTTTTGTTTCGGTTTTTTATTTAATTGCCAAGAGCGGTAATGAAGTAAAGTAAATTGAAGTGGGTTTTTGGGTTTTGTCTAGTCGACATTTAATAAACGTGGGATTTTAGTTTCAATGGATTTTTGAGTTAAAAATGTAGTTTACTGTTTCATATATCTTTGGACTATGACATTGATATCATTGTTGTCTGCAATGATACTTGGTTCGGGTTGCCTGTGGGGCAAGTACGTAACTCGCATGCTCTTTTTTATGAAAACAGTGGTTCGTTTGAGTTTATTCGTTGCTGCCACGAAAAAAGTCTTTGGAGTCAAAATCTTTAAAAAACGTAACCAAATAAGAATAAAAGTAACCAGAATATGTTTTTAAATATTTATTAAAATGGTGTGTTTTCTTTTTGAGTAAAATATCAATCATATTTGGCCTTAAAGAATTGATTCATATACATTTATATGAATATTATGTGTATAAAAATGAGCTGTTTATTTGTTTGTTTGCATATATTATTACGGCATCACGCAGTTTGGTCCCATGATACAACAAACGAGGTAAAATAATTTTTAGAAATTTCAGTTTAAATACAACAACAAATACATTTAGGTATGTTTTGTATGTAACTGTTCTCTTGTAAGTTTATAAAAAAAATTTAAAAGTTTTCTGTCCGTATCCGGGAAAAATTATTAAAAAATTAGTAATTTCAATTGCCTGAACTCAGATTCAATTTCCTGTCTTTCACGTTCTTTAACAAAGTGTGAAAACACTTTAAGAATATCATTAAATGAATTGTTATTTTCTTTTATAAGATTGTAGGTATTAATTTGGCTTAATGCTTTGAATTTGTCTTCAAAGTCAAATCTCAATAAAACTTGGTCACACAGTTCTACGTAAAACTTTTTACAATTTTTAATGATCTCACACTTTCCATTTTAATGAATTTTAACATACTTGCATATGTACATTCAACTTCAAGTTTTTGGCGTGCTTTAATATATTGACACAAATGTATGTATAAAATGAACATCAACAGGTTTAAGCAACTCAAAAACATCTAAATATGAAAAACTATCTCTTTTACTCCTTACTTTTCTTACATATTGCGGCAAAAGCTGCCAAGTTCTTGAAACTTATAATTGTTTAAAAATCGTCAAATTTAAGACACAAATCGTCACGTCGTCAAACTGCCTTTTTTGGCATCTGAAATCGTCAAAATGACGATAGATCGTCAAATCTGGCAACCGGGCATGCCACTACTTGCATGTGTAATTGCAGCGTAAAACATTTGCTAGCTGGGTAATTTTTTATTTTGTTTTTTATTTATTATCATATATTAAACATTGCAGTGCTGCCAGCGAATTATATCCTACAATGCCCAATCTCCTGAGTTTTTTGTTCTACTACCCCTTGCTTTTTTATATGTATATTAATTGCCTTTTTTTCAGTTTCAACTCTTGAAGTGTACAGACGCGTCTTTATAATCGTCGCAACTGAATATTAAAAATTTACTGAAAGTTAAAATCAGAAAAAAAAAACAAAAACAAAACATTGATTAAACAGTTATTATACTGGTTTTATTTTATTTTTTGTTGCTTGCGTGTAATATACTTATACTATGTTCACACGGACAGAAATTATAGAGGTTCGCGCTCTCATTCTTCGTTCGCGGGCCAACCTTGATTGAACCTACATGTTTCGCCATACAAAATTTTGAGAGCGAACCTACGTGTTTCATTTTGAACCTTGTTGCGAACCCGTGTAATTTACTATCATCTCTAATTTTGATAACAAATTATCGCTAGTTTATCTGAACTTATTGGCCAAAATTATTTTAACAAAGAAAAACAATTGATAAGTGCTGAAATTTAATAAAAACATTGAACAAATATAAATCATATATTTATATTTATCTAAATAATTAAATAAAATGAAAAAGCAATAAATAGGCAATCGTATTTTAAACAGTAAAAGAATGTCGAAGTACGATCCAACCTAGAATATGTCGTGAGAACACATGGGTTCGCCATCGAGGTTCACGGAGCGAACCTAGTGTTTCAGTTTGTCGTGTGAACATAGTATTAAATATTTGCATACACAAACTTATACAGTCAACACAAAAAAAGAGAACTCTAAATGAGTTCATCTTCTGACAACAATAAACCTACAAGCAGTAGGAATTTGTATGTAACCTAGGTTGCTGATGAGGGCAACGAAAAAAATAATTTAAACACAAACTTAAAGTTTACACAAAATACAAATACCCGTGTGCGATCATGCTCTCCGTACATGTTAAATAGTGATCAAGAAGCAACAACAATTGCACCCATAAGCAAACTCTTTAGCTTAGCTGTACAATCAAACAAACAAACAATCAGTAACAAGGTCACCAACGTACACAAAATTGTAAATGCTGTGAGTACAAAAAGTGATAATAAAATTCAAACAGGTATGGACAGATACATAACCGTGTTAAAAAGGGGAAGAAGTCAAAAAACAGTCCAAATAGCGTCAACAGCGAAAGTTCCCAGAGATAGAAAAAACAATATCAAAAATTCCGAAAATCGTTTCGCGATTTTATCTGAACAAGGCGATGAAGACACAACTACAAGGTCGAGTGCACCTCCACCGATATATTTAAAAGAGCAGAACTCAAGTTTTTTGGTCAAAAGCCTTATATCCCTAATTGGAGAAAATGAGTTCTATGTAACTCCAATCAAGCGCGGAAATATTAACGAAACAAAAATCCGAAAAATAGTTTCTGACCTTGAGTCAAAAAACAAAAATTTTTACACGTACCAATTAAAGAGTGCTAAAGGTCTAACCGTCGTAATAAAAGGTGTAGACTATAGCGTGGATCCAGAAGAGTTAAAGTCTGGGCTTGAAAATAGTGGCTTCAAAGTGAAAAATGTTTCAAACATTAAAAACAGGGAAAAAATCCCCCAACCTATTTTTAAAGTCGAGCTACAGCCAGGCGACTTGAAAATTAAAAAAAATTAATCGCACCCAACTAGAGCTTAAAATATTTATTGCATCGAAGATTTACCGTTGAGTTGCCACCTAAAAAAATGGACCTATCCAATGCATGAACTGTCAAGAATTTGGCCATACCAAAACTAATTGCAAGTTGCCTACCGTTTGCGTTGTATGTGGCGAGTTACACAGTACCGCTAACTGTGACAAAATAAGAGGTGATACCAAAGCAAAAAATGTGGCAATTGCGGCAGAAGCCACACTGCCCACTATAGGGGCTGCCCTCTTTATTCTCTTTTTAAAAATTCGTCGAACAAAAAAACAAATGCTACTCCCGATCAGCCCAACACTCCTTTAAACTACCCACAGTTACCTCAACCGTCGTCTAGCCATAATCAATACTCAAATGTTTTAAAGTCTAACACGACTCTTGCTCAACAAAAACCTAATAGTCAATTTTCATACGCTAATATTTTAAAGAGTAACCATACTCCGGCGCAAAAAACTGTACCAGTAAATGAAGAATCAGCTTTTTTAGAGTTTCCTCCATTAAATTGTCAAGCACTAAATCTGCAATTGTTGGCGACAGAGGGTTCCCCATTGGCATACCGAAGATTTGGTTATAAATATCCTTTTCATACATAAAATAATTGTTGTCGTGAATTTATTAGAGGAAACTCTAAAAAAGCTACAAACAGAAAACATCAAACTTAAATACATAACTAAGTATGTAGACGATATACTGGCTATAGTAAAAACAGAAGAAAAGAGTAAAATTTTAAATTTATTCAACAACTTTCACCCGAAAATACAATTTACCATGGAAATGGAAAAAGACTGCTCAATCGCGTATTTAGATACCAAAATATACAGAAGGAAAAACAAACTAGTATTAAATTGGCATAAAAAAGACACAGCATCTGGCAGAATCATCAATTTCAATTCCAATCAACCCAAAAATCAAATAATCAATACTGCCAAAAATTTAATTTTCAGAATTCTTTATCTGAGTGATAGAGAATTCCACAAAAGTAACATAAAATACATTAGAAAAACATTAATTGAAAATAGTTTTCCTACCGTACTCATTAACAAACTGATTGAAGAAACGAATAAAAAATTAAATAACAACACCACAAATGAAGATGTCAGCAACAACGAAGAAAATAAATATTATAGTGTCAGTTACATCCCTGGCTTAACAGATAATAAAAATATCAGAAACACAATAAAAAACAAAAACATTAAATTTGTATACAAAGCCAATACAACACTAAATAAAATATTTTCAAAAGTAAAAGCGCCAATCAATAACCAACAACAAAGTAATGTAGTTTATGAAATAAGCTGTAATGGTAACAAGAACAACAACTGTGATAAGCTCTACATTGGAACAACAAAGCGCAATCTAGAAACAATAATAAAAGAACATAAAAATGATATTGATAAAAACAAACATTCAACAGCGTTGTCACAACACATACTGGAAACTGGCCACACAGCTGATTTTGAAAACGTCAAAATCTTAGACAAAGAGAATATCGCAAAGAAAAGGTACACAATAGAAAGCCTGCGAATACAACAGAAAAGAGAAAGGACGATGAATCTAAAAGAAGACACAGACAACATTAGCGCAAACTACAAAGTAGCAATAAAATAAAACTGTGATATAGTTTGTTAAGTTGTGTTTTTTAACTTTTTTAACTTTTGTTTTTTTTTTTTTTATATATAAAAAGATTTTTTTAATTTACAATATTTACAAACCAAATCTTTTGGAATGATTAAAAATTGTGGATAAAAATTTAAATATTAATGTAAGTTTATATTCTAACCGATATTAAAGCTTTTTATGTACATATAATAATGGAAAGTTTTTTAAACAATTAAATAGATTTCCCAACCCTTGATAAAGTCAACAAATAATTGACGAAACGTCGGGAAAAATGAAATAAAATACTTTGTTTTATTTACATGAAGAATTTTAGGCCGTATTAGCTCATTGTCAATATTCAAACTGAGATTTAACAATATTTTTTGTGCAGATATAGAAAGGCTATTGACTGAGAAACGGAGAGCTCGACGAAAATGGCAACGTTACAGAGTGTACCAAGCAGCTTAGAAAAGTTCTGCAAACACAAAAAACAGCTTCGCTGCAAAAATGTCTGCAGGAACTCGATGCAACACCATCAACAGATTATTCGCTGTGGCGTGCAGCCAGAGGACTTAAAAGGCCGGTGATATGTAAACCTCCATTACGAGCTTCAAAGGGTGACTGGGCAAGAACTGATGCTGAAAAAGGTGTTCTTTTTGTTAAACACTTAGAAAAAGTATTTACTCCAAATATTTCTGCTGATATTATTGAACTGCCACTAGTCGTCGCTTTAGGAGAAATTCCGCTAAGATTTAATATTGTGGAGATTGAAAAGGCTATTGCAAGTCTAAACTCAAAAAAAGTCCCAGGTATTGATAAAATAGGCAACAAAATGCTGCAAGAATTGCCTTTCATTGCAAAACGAATAATACTATTCATCTTTAATAGTATTTTACGACTGCAATACTATCCGGCAGAATGGAAGGTTTCAATGATTACTATGATACCAAGGCCCGGTAAGGATCACACAAAGGTTGAATCCAATCGGCCTATCAGTTTATTGTCCGATATGTCGAAACTTTTTGAAAAGCTGTACATGAGCAAGCTGACTCCTATAGTTACTAGCCGTGCATGTATTCCAGATCATCAATTCGGTTTTCGCAGTCAGCATAACTTTATTGAACAAACTCACAGACTTGTGAATGTTATTAGAGAAACTTTTGAAATAAAGAAATATTGTTCAGCGCTTTTTATTGATGTCGCACAGGCCTTTGATAAAGTATGGCACGAAGGTCTTGTCAGGCTCTTAAAAAGCTATCTAGAGGAACGAAAATTTTTAGTTAGGGAAGGCAATTTTTCAAGCCCCCCGCAGTAGATTGAAGCCGGAGTCCATCAAGGCAGTATCTTCGGTCCTTTACTTTATTTAATATATACCTCTGACTTACCGTTAAGCAGTATTATTCACACGTCAACATTTGCGATTATACGGCTTTTCTAAGCGTTCATGAAAATCCTTTAGAAGCTTCCCGGAATCTACAAGGGTACATCGCAAAATTGGAAACATGGCTAAAACAATGGCGGATAAAAGTGAATGAGCAGAAATGTGTACACGTTACTTTTACTTTACGCAGGGAAACATGCCCGCCTATACAAATCAACACCGAGACTATACCGCAACACACTGTAGTAAAATATCAAGGCGTTCATCTTGATCGTCGTTTAACATAAAAATCGCATATAGACGCAAAGTTGACACAAATGAAATTAAAAGCCGCCCAAATGAATTGGCTTATTGGGAGAAATTCTATATTAAGTCTTGACACTTGGCACTGCCTCAGCATCAAGTGTAGAAAAAATTCAAAGGCGACAAAACAAAATTCTACGTACAATTACTGCAACCCCCTGGTATATCCGAAATCATCGAATTCACAAAGATCTTGATGTTCCGTTGGTGGAGACAGTATTTTCAAAACACGCAAAAAAATATATTGAAAAACTAGAATTGCACCCAAATCCACTTGCGCGCAACATTCAAAATTATAGAGGCCACACTCGGTTGAGAAGGAGGGATACTCTTTTTCTCAACCGTACACGAGAGATGTAAAACATCAAAAATCAACAGTTGGAATTAAAAATTTTGTTTGTTAGCCAGTGCTAAACATATATTAATGTATTTTTAGATTTAAGATTTGAAAAACTTATTGATGTTTCAATTTATAATTGAAGATTCAATAAATAATAAAACTACCACAAAAAAATTGTAATTTTTTAAATTACTACGAACTGTTTATTATTAATATTAGTTAATATTTATACAAGTTAATGCAGTATTCAAAGTACCTTTTAATTTTTTCATTATTATATGCTCTCTATATGCGATCTTTATTTCTTGTGTAATTAGGTCTTTAGTTTTTAAGTTCAGTTTATTTTTGACTATCGTTGGATAAGCAATCCCCATCAGAGAGGAAAGCGAATATAAATTTATATAATAAATAGTTAACAAATAATATTACTGAATAAACCGTAAAATAACCTGAATAATATTAAATTAAAAATTGTTTTAATTAATCAAGGAAAGGAAAAGTTAATTGGCGCCCAACGTGGGGCAGTTGAGGCTAAATCAATATTTTATTTTATCCGAAGTCGAATTTAAAAAATTGTTATATTATAAACCTTTAAATAATTATTCAATTTGAAATAAAAAATACTAAATCAACCAAAATCAATATAATGATCTCAAAAATATAATCACATGCTAAGAAAATTAATTAATTAGTTGGCAATAAGCAAAGAATAATTTTAAATTACCCCTAGCAACAACATTAAATTAACACATTAAAACTTGTTTGAACTAATAAAGAAGCCTATCGTGCACCCTACATAAATACGTAGAAATGTAAACCTGAACTAAATTAAATATTATAAGTAATTCTAATTGTGAATAATTTACAAATCAGTATGTGTAATTGGCAGCAAAGGAAGTAATTGTTAGCCAAAACTGTAATGACAAACTTTGCAAAAATAAAATAAATTAAATTTGCAAAAACAAAACTACAAAAAACGTTCAAAACCTTTGACTACAATATTAAATCTAGAGTTATTAAAACTGTAGCGTGAAAGCTAGTCCAACTAAACTCTTTTAATTTTTTTCGAAACGAAATAATTTTACAGCAAGTGCATTCAATTTGTGAATAGCTTTTTGCTTTTACATTTATAAAAAACGATTAAATCATTAGCTATAGTGTAAAGCGAAAAATATAATACGGTATCAAAATTATTTTCAATAAAACGAGACAAAAAAATATAAATCAAAGTATGACTTAAAAGCAAGTAAGAAATAAGAAATTGCATTAAGCATAATCAACAAAGATTTACTGATAAAAGAAACTTATAAAATAACTCTTAATGTGAGAATAAGAGAACTGCTGCATTCAAGAAATTCTAAAAAAATGAGCTGCTCATGGATGGGGATTAATTTAAGTATTAATATATAATTTTTTATAACTAAGTATCCATTAATAGTCAGACAATATTGAGAGCATAAAACATTAATTTCACTTCATATATTATTTATAAATTACTACTCAATTTTTATTTAAATACTATTTAGATGTTATTACTCTCTGATAGTGTGAGTACATTTCATTACCAATAAATATCTCTTATATTTTTATACCCTTCACCAAAAATGGTAAGGGTATTTATAGGTTTGTCATTACGTGTGTAATTTCCACAATATTTATATGAGGTCCATATAGTATATATATACTGGATCCTTATAATTAAAAAAATTTAACTGAGCCCTGTCCGTCTGTCCGTCTGTCCGTCGATCCGTCTGTCTGTACGTGAAATCCATTTTCTGAAGACACAAGAAGAGCTAGAGAATTGTTTCTTAAAGTAAAATGTAGGGATTTTTCTAAGGATGCTTCGTATTGAAAATCAGCAAAAATAAAAGTATCGATTCTGAAATGGATATATATACAAATAAATGAAGATATATATATATTCATTGCAGAAATAAATTTATAAATACACTAGGTGCCTCAGTAGTATTGAATACGGGGTCACGCGCATTGAATATGTGTCAGAGACAATAATTCAACACACGACCCATCGTGCTACTGAGGCTTGTTAGTTCTTTGTGTATATTACCTTAATAATAACTCAACGTATTTTTTCGTACAACCCCCTTTTTGTCACACATCTAAGCATGTGTGTATAAAAATACAAGGCATTTGCTTTTGAAAGATCACACACATTCAAATCGTTATTTGCTTTTACATACCAAGCAATATTCTACACACATAAAAATTTAAATTTTTTTTTCACCAAAGCACATTATAAACATAAACATGTATGTATGCACACAAACACTATACATACGTACCAGAAAAGTAAACTCTGTGGAAAAAAATGTCGCACACTGATGATTACAAATATACTCTGATGTATTTATATGTATGTTAAAAATGCTTCTGTATTTATCTTTTAAAATGTTGTATATTTGTCAATTTGTTTTTCATTTTAAAAATTGAAATATATGTACATAGGCTTGTAACTATATTTGAAAATAATAAACAGGTTACTTTATACATATATATATATATACATATACATAATTGAAATGAGCCGTCGCTAAAAAGTATTTTGTCACCAGTAAAATAACTTTTCATTTATGAGGTGTTTTTTGAAATGTATGTACATATATACATAAGTACCTATGTAATAGGTCAATAATTACTATTTGAAATTGCCCTACGTTAGAACAATGAATATTGTTTTAGCCTTCTCGAAATCGATAAACTGATACGTTCTGTTAGGCTGATTGGATAATCTAAGTAAGTACATATGTATGTAACTAATATGTATAAAAGCTACATACATATGTATGTACATATGTATGTGTTTTTAAAAACCCCCTAGTAATTTGAATTTTCATCTAAGCAAGTAGGTATGTACATATGTACCTACTAAGCTTTAAGCTAACTCAAAATAGTGTTGACTTTTCAAATATCAAATTATTACCTACAGTTAAAATAATAGGTAATTATGTGTGTAACAAATAACAATATACATACATACATATGTAGGTACCTACATAGCAATTATATCAATATGTACATATAACAATATCAACTTTAAATCCGTGCTGGAATGAAAGTAACAAGCCAACATAAGGCAAACATATGTATGTACATATGTATGTAAAAATGTGCGTATAAATATAAAACAAAGTTACCCATCAAACCAAAAACTTCGATTTTGTAACGAATTTGAAAGTTTCGATTTGTAAAAATATGTTTTAACAATGTCGTTTAGACTATTCTTAATGTTTTCGTAATCATTTTTAATTGACTAAAGATCTGCACGTGATAAAACACTATTTATCTTGTAAATTTTATTAAATTTTTCATGTTAATTATATTTATCTATTGAACTAAAAATAATACAGTATTTTTCGGTTAATTGACCCTACGGTTAATTGGTTTCCACGCTTAATTGAACCACATGATCGGGCAAAAAAATATTGCATACGAAAACACATGTAAATTTCCTCGGATAATTGAACTCGGTTAATTGATTTTCCCGCTTAATTGGTTCAAAATTCATGTAATCAAAAATAAATTTCCTCTTACTTTTACCCGGTTAATTGCATTATTATTGAAAAATAATCTGGCATTTTTGCACATACATTATTGACATCATTTGTGAAATAATTTGTGTTCAAGTTTATGTTTTTTTTGTAAAACCAATATATGAATTGTTTTTTATTTAGTTAATAAATTTAATTTTTTTGTAAACCTCATGTGCACACAAATAGTGCATTGAATAGTACATAGTATGTACCTACAATAATAAATACCTGCGATACACATATATGTACATTTTTTTCTGTTACTTGCCTTTTTTTGTTTAAGGTAAAAAAAAATTATTTTGAAAAACTTAAAGTGCACATATGCGATTTCTTTTAATTCATTAGTATGTAGTTCCAATTATGCGTGATTTCTGTAATTGAACAAATTGTTCAATTAAACGGGATTCTTGTAATTGAACGAATTGTTCAATTAAGCGGGTATCGGCTAATTGGTTCCCCGGTTAATTGAACAAAAAGTTGTGCAAATTTTGATGTGCAATTAACCGAAAAAGACTGTATTAACGAAGTTTACCTGATTTTGCAATACTTACTTAATAATTAAATTTTTAAAAAAAATGTTTCTCTTCACAAACTCAATTTAAAACTTGTAAACATCAAATAGGTATAACTTCAGACATAATACAGAAATGTCTTACGGTAGAAAAACAAAATAAATATTTTGTATTATTGCCCATGCGCCCAACCATACGTACAAATATATATTATATAATTATATGTATGTATATATATATGTATGTATGCCTGAATGTTTTCATAAAAAGGGCATACCCTGCATTTTTAAAAGTAGAATTTTAATCGAAATCGTTAAGTATTTCCCTAACGAAAATCCGACTAAATACTACAGTGGCCACAAGTAATGCAAGAGTTCGCCTTTGACTCTCTCACACATATACATGTAAAAAAAGTGTTTTTAAAGGTAAAATGAGCAGAAGTCAACTAAAACGTTGCATAAACAAAGAAAAAGAACAATTAATTGAATATTTTATAACTATTGAAAAAGAAATTTGATAAATAAACAAATATGTATCAAAAAAAAATTAAATTTCTGTAGTATTTTCATTTAGGAAATATCATTGTTGATCTAACTGGTACATTTTGACTAGAGAAATAGTTGGGAGTTGCTCACCAGTGATCTCATCGGTCTGATCGTGTCAAGTGATTACCGTCAATGTCATCCGTATGTTCAAATCGTCAGTCGAGTGCATTGCTAGTTGTTAGGCTGGTAGTTAGAGGAAATGACTGGTAGCTCGCGAAATAGCTAGACATTCGCTAGCTACGCCGACTGCAGGGTATTTAAAATACTTGCAAACAATAATATTTATACACACAGAAGCAGCATTACATATATGTATATGTAAGTATTTGTGTTGAAAATGTTAATGTTTGTTGAATTTTAAAGTTCTAACTAAGCTTGATGTTGATCTAATAAATATATTTGAGCTATCCATGAATAAATAATAGAAGCTGTCGATGGATGTTGAAAAAATTTCCATTATCTTTATTTTATGTATGTACCTACGTACTAGTAATGTTACGAATACTCGTATTCGATTTTTCGACTATTTGCTTATTTTAATATATTTTTATTCGTATTCGACAAGTAAGTATTTTGTTACCAGAAATTAAACATTTTTCCTTTTATGGGATGTTTGTTTAGATTATTTCTAAACAAAATATGTTTCAATCAGCAGGTTTTCTTTTAAGCAAATGCAAGCAAGTGCTTTGAGATTGATCAAAAATAATAAATATAAATAACAATTTTTATTTTCAATTAAGCGTTTTTTACATATAAACAGTGCGTTCTTATCCGAATTCGACTTTATACACATATATTTACCGTGTAGTACCTACACCATACCATAGCGTTTTAATTTACTTTAGCAAAAATAAAATTTCGGTTCTGAGTTTTGATTACATATATACAATTTTATAAACCTTTCAAAAATAAATTTAAAATAAATACTTTGTGCTCCAGTATTGAACTAAGGAGTCGCTCACTATAATTCTACCCACTAACCATTGTGCTACAGAGGCTTATTAGTGTTGAATGTACATTAACTTAATTATAGCTTTACGCATTTTTTCGTACAAACCCCTTTTTGTCACACATCTAAGCATGTGTGTATAAAAATACAAAGCATTTGCTTTTGAAAGATCAACACATTCAAATCGTTATTTGCTTTTAACATACCAAGCAGTACTGCCACGACCAAAAAAATATTACAACCAAATATTTTGAAAAAGTTACCAAATGTGAAAAAATAACCAAATTTAAAATGCATATTTTATTAACAAAAAATATTTAAATTTATTTAAAGTAGCATTACATACAGTTTATTTGCATTTTATACATAGTTAAATAATAATTGCAAAACAAGAAAACGAAAAAAAAAAAATCATACTAATAGTAAATGAAAAGGAGAAACTTAAATTGAAATCAGTTTTTGTTTATTTGAGCCCTTATTCGTAAAAATAGTTTTTTTTTATAAGAGTTAAACCTGCCAAATGTTTATACAAAATTCATTTGATTGAAAGTTTATAAATTAAAATTTTTTTTGAATAGGATCATTACAATAAACAAAATTTGTACTGCACATTTATAAATAATAAGAAAGGAAAAAAAGAAATTGTTTTTACATATTAATAAATTTCTTATTAATAAGTGAAAAACATAACAAGAAACTTAAATTTAAACAAACTTTTTAAAGTGTTTATTTATTTAAAATAAACAATATTTGTACTTCAGGAAAAAAATGTAATTGTTTTACAAAATTTTTCTTTTAAATCAAAAAATTAATAGATTTACAATTCACAGTATTGAGATTAGAAATTATATACGAATTTTCAATTCATATCTTTGGCAGACCGTAAATAATGGGCAACATTTTGATTTTTGCACAAATATTTCGATTGGATAATATTGTTAATAGTTTTAAAATCAAGACTATTACGAAATTTGGTTTTGTTTAAATTAAGCTGTGAAAACATTCTTTCGGCTGCAGCAGAACTATGTGGCAATGATAATAAATTTTGTACGAAATAAAAAAGTTGTTCAAAAGTTTTTTCGTTCGTCCCATTTTTGTTTTGAAAGTTGTCAGGTCTAGCTAGATGTGAATCATTGAATATTTTTTAATAACACAGAGCAGATCATTTAGTAGTACGGATAGGTGTTGACAGTGTTGTGACCCAATCGTACTATGAACAGGTAATTAAAAATTTTCAAAAATTGTTTTCAAAGCTTAACAAGTTATATATATAGTTAAAAAATATTCAAACGAAAAAAACTAACCAAAATGAAAAAATATTCGCATCTCACATTAAAAAATAACATTACCAATTTTTGTTAGAAATAACAAAAAACGGCAGCTCTGATACCAAGCACTATTCTACACACATAAAAATTTCAATTTTTTTTTCACCAAAGCACATTATAAACATAAATATGTATGTATGCACACAAATCGTTTTTAGAACACTATACATACGTACCAGACAAGTAAACTCTGTGGAAAAAAATGTCGCACAGATTACATATATACTCTGATGTATTTATATGTATGTTAAAAATGCTTCTGTATTTATCTTTTAAAATGTTGTATATTTGTCAATTTGTTTTTCATTTTAAAAATTGAAATATATGTACATAGGCTTGTAACTATTTTTGAAAATAATAAACAGGTTATTTTATACATATATATATATATATATATATATTTTTTTAAATTAATATACACAAAGAACTATCTAGCCTCAGTAGCACGATGGGTCGTGTGTTGGATTATTGTGAGCGATTCCTCAGTTCAATACTGGAGTATTTATTTATTTTAAATTTATTTCTGAAAGGGTTATAAAATTGTATATATGTATGTAATCAAAAATCAGAACCGAAATTTTATTTTTGCTAAAGTAAATTAAAACGCTATGGTATGATACAGGTGTAGGTACTACACGCTAAATATACATTTGTGTATATATATATACATAGGTATATATGTATTTTTCGGTTAATTGCACATCAAAATTTGCACAACTTTTTGTTCAATTAACCGGGGAACCAATTAGCCGATACCCGCTTAATTCAACAAATCGTTCAATTACAAGAATCCGCATAATTGGAACTACTAATGAATTAAAAGAAATCGCATATGTGCACTTTAAGTTTTTCAAAATAATTTTTTTTTTACCTTAAACGAAAAAAATGCAAGTAACAGAAAAAAATGTACATATATGTGTATACGCAGGTATTTATTATTGTAGGTACATACTATGTACTATTAAATGCACTATTTGTGTGCACATGAGTTTTACAAAAAAATTAAATTTATAAACTAAAAAACAATTCATTTGCAATTAACCGGGTAAAAGTAAGAGGAAATTTATTTTTGATGACATGAATTTTGAACCAATTAAGCGGGAAAATCAATTAACCGGGTTCAATTATCCGAGGAAATTTACATGTGTTTTCGTATGCAATATTTTTTTGCCCGATTATGTGGTTCAATTAAGCGTGGAAACCAATTAACCGTAGGGTCAATTAACCGAAAAATACTGTATACATAATTGAAATGAGCCGTCGCTAAAAAGTATTTTGTCACCAGTAAAATAACTTTCCCTTCTATGAGGTGTTTTTTGATATGTACATACATACATAAGTACCTATGTAATAGGTCAATAACGAAGAATAAATAACTTACATAATTACTATTTGAACTAGCCCTACGTTAGAACAATGAATATTGTTTTAGCCTTCTCGAAATCGATAAACTGATACGTTCTGTTAGGCTGATTGGATAATATAAGTACATACATACATATGTACCTAATATGTATAATAGCTACATATTTCTACATATTTCATTTAAAAATATTTCTCGAATAATTTGCACAGACAATTTGCAAAAACATATTAATTTATATATATATATGTATGTACATATATGTGTGTATGTTAAAAATGCATTTGTATTTAGAAGTAAAAAATATGTGATTTGTTTTTCATTTTAGATTCCTTTTAAACTCAGTGAGAAAAAAAGTAATGATAAAACATGCACACATACTGCTTACAGTATTATCAAAGGATATTAACAAAGGATATACAGGCTTATTATATTCTGCGAATCATATATATATGCATTGGTGAAGGGTATATAAGATTCGGCACAGCCGAATAAAGCACTCTTACTTGTTTCTTTTAAATTTAATACTTCCATTATTTATACTATATAAGATTTTCTTATAGCGAATAGCTTCCTTGTTAAATAAATTTGTAAAAAATTCGTAACAGTTAATAAAAATTTATATAAAATTTAAATAACTTTGAAAAATTCGTAACAGTTAATAAAAATTTAAATAAAATTTAAATCCTTATGAACATTAACGATTTGATATCAGACATAGAGAAACTTACGATCGGATCTATAAACATACCTTTAAAATCAGAGAATATGGATGCTAATACCGGTCAAGTCTTACTAAATACAGCTTTGACACAAGCTACTGAGCAAGCACGTCAGAACTTTCAGGCCACAATTGATGACCTTACTAATAGATTATCAGTCTTAGAAAATCCTGTGGAAGTTGAACAATATAGGCCTATAGATATAAGGGTAGGTGTAAGGTGCAGTGAATCTCTGGATATAGTAAAATCCATTCCAGAATTCAATGGAGAAGCAAGCAAGTATATGTCTTGGCGTCAGACAGCAATAACTGCCCACAAATTATATGAATCCTATGAAGGCAGTTCTACGTATTACCAGGCTGTAGGAATTATTAGAAATAAAATTGTAGGAGCCGCTGACTCAGTACTCAGCTCGTACAATACAGTGTTGAATTTTAAGGCCATTTTGTCCGGGTTAGATTATTCATTTGGTGATAAAAGATCGATATTTACTCTAGAACAGGAACTATCGACATTAAGGCAAGGTTCGCAGGAAATAACACAATTTTATGATGCAGTTGAAAGGCAGTTGGCACTGATTTTAAATAAGGTGATGATGACCAATGAAGGTAACATAACATTATTTGATGCGCTTGGCCAGAAATATAGAGAAAATGCATTGCGTGTATTTATTTCTGGTTTACGTCGTCCGGTTTCAGATGTATTATTTTCATGCAAACCTTCCGACATGCCTTCTGCCATTGCTCTTGCACAGGAACTTGAAACTAATCAGGCAAGATATAATTTTGCGACAACTTATTGGAATAATTCCACCCCAAACGTTACTCATTCACCACATTATCAACGTGTTCAACAACCTCATTTTCATAATAGACCAATACAGCAAAGTTTTCCTTCTAGAAATCAGGTAAATAATAGATATGAACTACCAAATAGTCAATCTTTTATTAACAATAGAAATGGTAACAGATATATCAATTCCTTTGTCAATCCACACCAAAATCAGACATTTAATAGAAATAGTACTAGAATGCAACTTTACAATCCCAACTATCGTCAAAATGTTGAGCCAATGGAAATTGATAGTAGTAATCGCTTTGATCAACATCATCAAAAACGACCGGCTGATAGTTTGCGTCAAAATATGTCAAAAGCACAAAGGGTTAATCATTTTAATCATAATTATCATACAGCAAATCAACTTGAATACGATTACGATAATCCACCTGGCTCTAGTTTTTATTATTTTTCAACTGAGCCTCAGCTGCCTTATGACACACAAACTGAATTACCTGAAGACAATATTCATGATGAAGTTAATTTTTTAGAACCAGGTCCTTCCTACCGTATATAAAAAGATCTATCGGGGACAGGACGTTAAAAATATTAATTGACACCGGTACATAAAAAAACTACATTAAAAATCTTTCGTTTTTAAGATCAATTAAATCACTTGAAAAACCCTTTGTAGTAAAATCAGTCAATGGGAATTCAGAAATTGTTTCAAAATTTATAATATATCTACTAGATAAACTTGCCAATTTTTTCATTTTATCAGATTTGTCTACCTTTGATGGCATAATTGGCTATGATTTTCTAAATCAAATAAAAGCGCAAATTGATTGTAAAAAGGGTACGTTAAAATATGAACGTGGGGAAGAAAAGTTGTGGTTTTTTTACTGTGATGACGTCAACAATTTGACCACTACCGAGACCTTAGACGTACCGCCTTACTTGATTGGTAAGCTCCAAAATGTCCTAGAATCTCACAAAAGAGTATTTGCGGATCCAGTAGAGTCCCTTCCTTTTATTACAAGGGGCGTTGCCACTATTACAACTGAAGACCAGGAACCAGTGTACTCAAAGTCATATCCATATCCCCTGGCTTTGAATAACTTTGTTAATAACGAATTTGAAGATTTACTGCAGAATGGCATAATAAAACCTTCTCGCTCTCCATATAATAATCCTATATGGATAGTTGATAAGAAAGGTTTCGATAAGTCAGGGATGCAAAAAAAAAGACTTGTAATTGACTTTAGAAAATTAAATACAAAAACTACAAGCGATCGGTACCCAATACCCAATACATCGACTATATTGTCAAACTTAGGGAAATCTGCCTATTTTACTACACTAGATTTGAAATCCGGATTCCATCAAATTAGCTTAGCGGAGAACGATAGAGAAAAAACCGCCTTTAGCGTTAATAATGGGAAATTTGAATTTTGTCAACTTCCATTCGGATTGAAAAACGCTCCAAGTATTTTTCAGCGCGCAATTGACGACGTACTGCGCGAAGAAATTGGATAGACCTGTCACGTGTATATCGATGACATAATCATTTCTCTCCATCGCCTGAAGAACATAACTCTGATATTGAGAAAATCTTGGAAAAACTTTATATGGCAAATATGCGAGTATCGAGGGAAAAGTCGAAATTCTTTAAGAACTCTGTAGAATTTTTAGGATTTTTGGTCTCGAAGGATGGCATAAAAACCTGCCCAGAAAAAGTTAACGATATTCTAAATTATCAGGTCCCTAAAACACTACGCAGTTTAAGGTCATTTTTAGGGCTGGCCGGTTATTACCGCCGATTTGTTAGGGATTACGCGCTCATTACTAAGCCGCTTACAAAATATCTTCGCGGAGAAAACGGCAACGTCTCAGCAAAATCGTCCCGAAATATTAGAATTTTTCTAGATAAAGAAGCTCTTGACGCATTCCAAAAGGTAAAGAATGTATTGGCATCAGAAGATATATTGTTGCTTCATCCAAATTTTAATGAGCCATTCGAACTCAATACCGATGCGTCATCTAGTGCTATCGGTGCTGTATTGACTCAGAATGGTAGGCCTGTTACGATGATTTCATGAACTTTATCGGCAACGGAAGAAAGCTTTTCTACAAATGAGCGAGAGCTACTAGCTATTGTGTGGTCACTTCAGAAATTAAGGAATTATTTATATGGCGCAAAGAATTTGAACATTTATACGGATCATCAACCGTTAGCATTTTCTCTTTCGGAAAGAAATCCCAATACAAAAATACGACGTTGGAGGGCATTTATCGAAGAATTTTCACCTAAGTTTCACTATAAGCCTGGAAAAGAAAATGTAGTTGCAGACGCACTATCTCGTCAATACATGCATTACGCGGAAATTATCAAGGCTGTCGTAAATCCTATAAATTGCTTTAAAAATCAGATTATTTTAATTGAGGCATCAAACCCAGCTTTAGTTTCAGAAACAGTGTTTGTTAACCAAGTCAGGCACTTAATAAATTTCCATAAGATAACAGACATAATGAAGATGTTGAAAAAAGCTGTTAATCCAAATGTTGTTAACTGCATTCATTCTGATGATCACACGTTAGGGCAAATTCAAAATGAAGTTGTAAAAAATTTTGCGTCGGTGAAGTTTGTCTTTGGCAAGAAAATGGTGATTGATATTCATAACCCTGACGACCAGCTTGACATAGTATTAAGGGAACATAATAGGGCTCATCGAAATACTCGTGAAAACTTAGATCAAATTCTAAGGGAATACTATTTTCCGGGCATCCGAAAGAAATTAAGGGACATACTTTTAACTTGTAAAACTTGTAAGGAAGCGAAATATGTCAGACATCCAAAAAAATTTCAAATAGGAAAAACTCCCATCCCGGAAAATCCAGGAGAAATACTACACGTTGACATTTTCTCCACCGATAAGACTCATTTTGTCACCTGTGTGGACAAGTTTAGCAAGTTTGCTCTAGTTTTTCCCATTGCATCTCGAGCAATTGTAGATGTCAAAATTCCATTTTTGTCAATAATGAATTTTTTTCCAAAAGCTCACACTGTGGTATTTGATAATGAAAAATCTTTTAATTCAGAGACAATCAAATCTGTTTTCGCGAATCAGTTTGGGGTTAAAACATTTTCGGTTCCACCCGCGCATAGCACGAGCAACGGCCAGGTCGAACGTTTTCATAGTACTTTGGTAGAAAATGCAAGGTGCATGAAAATAGCGGAAAAGTATAAAGACAAAAACGAATTGATTCTAATTGCTGTCTCTAAATATAATCAAACAATACATTCTGTAACCGGACTTAGACCCACAGATATAATACACTGCATATCAGAAAAGCTGAGACTATCTGTGAAAAAGAATCTAATTAAAGCTCAAGATAAGGATTTGACTTACCACAACAAATACAGAGTAACGAGAAGCTTTTCTCCAGGAGACAAAGTATTCGTAAAAACAAACAGAAGACTCGGTAATAAATTCAGTAAGCGTTTTGTAGAGAAAATTGTTCAACAGGACATGGGAAGTTATGTACTGATAGATAATGGACCTGTTCATAAGGACAATTTACAATAAGATTTTTGTAGCTTAAGTAGTTAGAATCATTCTTTATTTTTAAGATAATATATTGTGAATTAATTTTATTTACGATACCACTCGAGGACGACTGGTTTTAAAGAAGGAGGGTAGTTAATGTAGTATTCAAAGTACCTTTTAATTTTTTCATTATTATATGCTCTCTATATGCGATCTTTATTTCTTGTGTAATTAGGTCTTTAGTTTTTAAGTTCAGTTTATTTTTGACTATCGTTGGATAAGCAATCCCCATCAGAGAGGAAAGCGAATATAAATTTATATAATAAATAGTTAACAAATAATATTACTGAATAAACCGTAAAATAACCTGAATAATATTAAATTAAAAATTGTTTTAATTAATCAAGGAAAGGAAAAGTTAATTTACATGCTAAAGTTCGTAAATGTTTATAATCAGAGAAATATTAGGTAGACATTGTTAACATATTTCGAGCAACAGAGGAAAAATTTAATATTTATAATTTTTTGAGTTGTTTAGAATCTCTGACGGTAAAGATACTTTTAAAATTGCTGTTTAACAAAGATTAAAGAAAACGATGATCTGAAAAGTAGACTTCATTCATCATATAATTTGTTGAAGAAAAAATAGCTGGCATCTAATCATACAAAAGAAAATTGTTTAAGAAAAAATTCTGTTTGGATAGATAAATTCCAAAGAAATAAAGATGTTGAATACCATCCTCTACCATACCTCTACTGACCAAACAAGAGGCAGACTGGGAAAACCACATGAAGATTGTGCACCATATAAAAGAAATCGGGAAATTCAGGATATTACCGCCTCAATAACTAAGTAACATTTATCGGAAGCCTTGTCTATAACATACGTAAGAGACCAAGAAAACGCAAAAGCAGACATCACAAAGGCTGTGTAGATCGCAAGTCCACATGGTCTGAACAGGCTAAAAGAGAGCACACCTACGCCAGCAAATACTTCCCCTACAGAGTATACTTTAGAAGACGCCTTAGCATAATTTTTTGACTTTGGATTGTCAAAGGAAAAATATTCTATTTTACGAAGCCCTTTAAAGCATCATGATGTTAACTGGGGGTCTCCACGTTCAATAAACTTTGAAATAATTATGTTATCAACAGTCAAATTCTATTTCCAACACCATATGTCCACGTGTGGACCGCAAAAACATTTATTTAAACATTTATTGAGAAATAGTTGTTCGCACTTATTTCCAAGCAATTATGTTGAACATAAAATGTCAAATTTGGATGTTAGTTTTCTGAAATATGCATTTCATGCGAAATACATAAAAATAAAAAAAGGACTTTACTAATAATACTGATATCCGCAAATAGATTCCTATTTTTCAAACAAAAAGTAAGTAATTTATTAAATTTTCATACAACCATTCACAGCAAATTTGCTTAATTTATGTTCATCACTCAATACGTGCTCTCAACATAAGCTTACACATGAACATAATTATGCAGTTAATCTGCCGACGTTATTGCTTATGTTCGGAAATAATTATTGAACGTGGAGCCGTGGAGTAATGTACTTCTTTCACACAGTAAAATTACTACTGCAAAAAAAACAATTCCGATTGGTTTAGCGATAACTGAAATGACAGAAGAGGTAAAACTTCAATATTTAATGGATCATAATGCAAGACGTCTAACTCAAAGTTTACATGAAGAGCAGACAGAACTACTACCGAATAAACTGGTCAAAACTCTTACAAGCAAAAAATAAATACATAAGTACATATGACATGACAATCACAGACGCAAAAATTTTTATGATTTCTGTAGTTCCTTAAGAGTTAAGCTACGTTCACATTTATTAAATATTTGTCCAAAAAACGTAACCACTAGTTTGTTTTCCTTAAGGATAGATAGTGTTTTATAACTTGGTTTTTATAAAATAAAATTCACTAATTAAAAAAAAAAAAAAAAATTTAAACAGTTTTAAAAAAATGCCATAATTAGTTTCTTTCTTGGTTGCGTATTTTTCGACAAATATCTGATAAGTTGCTTTAGGAGTCAAACTTCAGAGAATTGAAAAAAGCATCGTCTCATCAGTTAATTTTTGCCGCCCACTATTACTTCAAGTTTCGAGGGAGTCTTTAGAAGTAGTCAAGTCTACAGTGAACAATATTAAAAATCAAATTGATAATCTTAATCCTTCTGTTAAATAAGGAATGAGAAAATTGTTACTTTCTTTCAATAATTGCTGGTAAAGTTTTGAATATAATTGCTGCTTGCAAAAAGGCACAGAAAGACTTTCAAAATTTGAACGATTCAACCAGTGATGAGAACAATTACGAATATGGAAATTCCCCTTTTCATTCTAGAATTAAATGCATGGTGTTCATTTTGAAGCTGTCACAATTCCACGGGTGAGAGAAACTTTTGACGAGAATACAACACTAAAGAAAAAACAGAATATATGAAAAAAATCGTACAAGAAGAATAAAAAAAAATTGTACTGAAATTATACCATCAATACGGCCAGATAATTTTTTGATAATGATGAAGTGACTGCTCAAATTACTGATGTGGATCTGAATATTATAAAATGCTATCTCGTTATACTTAATGTACTAAACGGTAAAGAAAATATCAATGGAACAACATTTGAAGAATACGCATGTAAAACCGCTCAAAATTTTACGCATTAGAGAGAATCAAGATGTTGTGAATGTAGGGAGTAGTGTATTTTTATCCTGCCTATAAATGTGCCGATGCTTAATAACGCCACTGGCCTAATTTATTCTAGGCAGATGAATGCCTGTTTATGTTTAAGTTTTTCTTAAAGCAGTTAAATGCTTTATAAAGAAAAAGATAAGCCGATTCTAAGGCTAAGTAATAATTGATGTATTTTCAAAAATTCGATTCTTATATACTAAATTAACGGTAACTTAGTTGTTGTAATTAATATAAATAATTGTAATTGAGTGTAGATGTAATTATAGTACAGTAGTAGTAATAATTATAGCAAAATATATTATATAGTGAATACACTGCACCCTATCCCTTAAAAAAAATTTTACAATTTTGAGAATTAAAATTTTTAAATTTATAATATTTTTTTTTAATAACATACAGTGAACTCGCAGAAACGTGAACATCCAGTAACATGAACGACCCAAAAACATGAACATATTTTTTTTTTCATTAACTAGTCTATAACGTGAACAAAGGTTAAATAAAGACTTTAAAACGTGAACTTTTTTTTCCAAAAGTTTAAATTTAATATTGTCAGCCCATTTAAAAATTTTTGGTTTCCCCACTAAATAACTTTTAAAGTGAACATCCATCCACTAAAATCATTTTTAATATGTTATATAAAGCCTTTGGATAAAATAACTTTAACAGACCTTTTTTATTTTAAAAAATTATTTATTTTTCTTACAAAAAGTAGAATCGGAAAATGCTTCATAGCTAAAACACCACGTACTTGATTTTAATATAAAACAAACGACAAAAGACTGCAAAAAGAGATACAAAATGCAATATAAAACGTGAACAAAATCGAAAACGTGAACACCCTTGGTAAAAATTAGTTCACGTTTCTGCGAGTTCATGTATGTGATAATTAATATTTTTTTTATTATTATGGAGTTCTTTTAATTTACCTCTTAAATCGCTGACAGAGTTTTTTATTTTTTTTTGTACTTCTATGACAGAGTTTACTCCTTTGGTTTAAATAATGTGATATGTAGTTGTTTCTTTTTTCTATTAAAGTTTTTTTTTTTTTTACAAGACCATGTCTGTTATATTTAAATTTAATACTTTGAATTCCAAACTTTGGTTAATGCGTTTAATCTTTTGATATTTTTAGTAACTCCTTTGTTTTTAGTAACAAAAATTTTAATTTTGTTTTTAAATCTTTCTTTTTTAATTTTGCCTTTAATTCTTTTTTCTTTAAATATTTCTTTAAAATATTGTTTTGTTTGTAACATAAAAATTTTTGAATAGCAATAGCTTCTCCAAATACATCTGTGTGTTAGTTGGATTATAACTACATCTCACTACTATTTCCAAATCGCGTGCTACTACATGTGTTATTTTACTTTTTTCTTACGTTTCTTCTAACTTTTTTTAACGTTTCTTCTTTTACTTTTTTCTACATTTCTTCTTTTACTTTTTTTTTCTACTACGCTTCTTCTTTTAATTATTTCTAAACTTCCACATCCCTCTTATATCAGAGACTGAAGTGCATTCCCAAATAAAAGTTGATCAGGCTTCTCTTTAAAAACGCAGTTTTCATTGTTTTTTCTCTCTTGATATTGTTAAAAATGATTTTAAATTGTTCTATATGAGTTGATTTAAAAATCATATCATTAGCTTCTAAAGCAAACTTCTGTATATTTCGGGATTGTATACTTGGTAAAGTTTCTTCAATGACAACTGTGTTTACTGCGGATTATCGCCGTACTTTTTGACTATCTTTAAATCAGAAACTCTTATGATTATTACAGCTGTTAT
Organism: Lypha dubia; assembly: GCA_947311025.1. Lineage (NCBI taxonomy): Eukaryota > Metazoa > Arthropoda > Insecta > Diptera > Tachinidae > Lypha > Lypha dubia. The sequence continues at coordinate 85,429,661 of OX371260.1, read as the reverse complement.
CTAGGTTAAGTTAGGAAGGGTAGTGTGAAATACACATCCATCCGGAGACCCAGTTGGCTTCATTGTGATTCCCTTCATTTATAATTTATTGACTAATTAGTCTCCTTACTGTCCAAGGAGAAACAAAGAGCCAATATAATCATTCAGCCATTTAACTCCCATGATAAAGCCGCTGATATCCTCAAGTGTGCACTTCGCAATATCACTAGTGCCCTCATGGAAACGGGTGTGCAGCCATCTTTGCCTATGGCGTTGCAGCCTTGCGCAATTACAGATGATGTGCTCTATAGTTTCTGGCTCTTCTTCATCCCCACACATCCTACAGAAATCCGGAATGCCATTTTCCCATATGCTGGTCCTCGCTCTAAGCGAGCAATGGACAGTCAAGGCCCCTACTAAGACTCTTAAAACCTTTCTATTTATACCCAGCAGTAGATCAGATTTACCTGAGTCTAGTTCTGTCCATATGGACCTCGAGACTCTACAATCTTCTCTATTCCTCCAGGAATGGTTAGGTTTGCTAATTACCCAATTACTGAGTTCCCTATAGTAGTGACCGATTGGAGGTTTAACCGACCTGTCACTAACTGCCACTTCTAATGCTGACCCTATTCTTGCCAGCTCATCAGCGATTTCGTTTCCTTCAATATTGCAATGTCCTGGTACCAAACATAGCCTCACGCTATATTTGTCAATAAGCGAGTCGAGATATAGCCTACACTTGCTGACCAGTTTCGATTTGATACTATGCCCCTTCAAAGCTTTCAGCGCCGCCTCACAGTCAACGTAGAATTTTACCTCCACGCCTTCAGTTACGTGTTCTGTCACTAGTTCCGTGGCCCTAAGGATCGCTAGGATCTCAGCCTGAAATATACTACATTAGTTGGGTAGCCTAAAAGACATACGAATGTCCGTTCCTAAAAAATAGACGCCAGCAACCTTGCCTATTTCCATTTTCGATCCATCTATAAAGACCGCGCAGCCCTCGTACAGTTTATCAGATTTGACCGAAAGATCCCTATACGGAATGACTAGTGAAGGCGTTCTAATAAAATTAGTCACAACAAACTTGGAGTCCGTAAAACCAGGGGATATGGTCTCCCGTCTGCTAAAACTAATCTATTTCAAGAGTGAAGTATGACCTGTAAATCCCGGCCTTACAAAGCCCGCTTCCAATAGCCTGAACAAACTCTTTGCCGTCGTTCTCAACATACATTCTTCAATGGGAAGCAGATGAAGGATGACGTCCAAGGCAGCCTGAGGGGTGCTACACTGGGCCCCAGTAATACCCAGCGAAGCAAACCTCTGTACCTTAGCAAGCAGCTTCCTATGGCTTTCTTTCCCCAACGCCTCCCACCATACGACACATCCATAAGAAATCACCGGCCTGACAACCGATGTATAAATCCAATTTACTACCTTCGGTTACAGACCCCAGTTCCTCCTAATGGAATTCCTGCATGTATAGTAGGTATTGAGCCCTTTCTTGCACCTTTCTTGTATGTTTATTATTATTATTATTGAAAAGAGTGCTTTTAAATTGAAACGGATTTCAAATGATATGAGTGAAGTGGTTAATTTTACCCAGAGGTGTACGCAACCATTGCGTGAAAAATTAAAAGAGTAGTACATAGAGTAGCGTCGATCTGTAGAATGCTGCAACAGCATTTTGAAAATTTTAAAATCTGATAATATGGATGTCCCTGCGAGTGTTAACGGTCTTTTACACAGAACTGGTAAATATTGTCCAAGCACAGTCGCACCTGGGAATATATACATATAATCAGCTCAATGATTTGTTCATATACATACATACATATTTTATTATTATTTAATTTTAGATCGCGTCAGTAAGAGCAATTTGTGACCAAAAAGGTGTCAAAAAAGGCATCAGCGAACTTGTGGTGCCGTTTGTTTTGGATAAATTTAATTTAGATGGTACACGCAACAAAAAAAGGCTTTTAAATTACCCTAAATTTATGCATATTTCGTTTGGTAATGCAAATACAATTATGTGAAGAATATTTATATACTAATAGTAATTTTTTTTTTAATTTCAGGTGGCACATATTGTGAAGGTAACACAGATAAATCGTTTAAGGCAGATAAAAGGCAAGGGTTAAAGCTAGCGGATAATCGATTTTGCAAAGACAAAAATAGAAGTTTGACCCAAGAGATAGATACATTATTACCTGTTGAGGAATATTTTATCAATTATTCAGCAGCACCAAATAATATAGAAATTGATTTTTTCCAAAAGCACTATAACATATTAATAAATAAATAATAATAAATATCCAAACAAACAGAGCATTTTTACTGTACATTTTTTTGCATATTTCGATATCAATCAATATGCCTTATAGGATGCTCTTAATATTTCACCCATGAAAAAACCAATTCAAATCATCGACTTTGCATTGGTTTAGTTCATGCGTTCTGAAGTATTGCTTGTTATTTAAATCCGCACAAAAACATAAATGTAAAAATAAGGCCAAGTTCCTTTCCAAAAAATTTCGGCCGTAAAAAGTACTGAGATCAAAATAAGGAGCAAGTTCTTGATAGGTGCTATTTCATCTCATTTCTAGGCAAGCTGTAAGCTTGGCAAAATTTTTCCAAGAATTCTTTCCCATATTATAAAGGCAAACAAATTTGCCAAGCTTTCAGGTTGTGAGGTCACCTCTGTCAACAAAACATTTTTTCATATAAATATTAACGTAATATAACCCTGAAGAAGCTACCCATTGTTTGGTAGCGAAATATTGCTTTTTTAAAAATAAAAATAAAATTTGTTATTGTTATTTTTTATAAAAGAACAAAAAAGTGGATCTGTAACTCGGGAAAATCAGACTGAAAATAAATTTAATAAAAGATCGAAGAAATTAGAAGAAATATACGTTAATAATATTTTTTAAATTCTGGAAATTTTCCGAGCAATGAAAGTTTTTTAAAATATTCTTCAAGTGAAACTAAAGAATATCCAAATGAATTATACTCCAGATTATTTTATTCTGAAAGTAAGCGCAATAATTCAGATGAAAGTATTGATATAGAAGATGTTGCTAGTAATGAAAATAGCAATCTTTTTTGCGAATTAAATAATTATATTAAAAGTATTAAAAATTCAAAATTCAAAATATAAAAAAAGACTTCAGCGGTATATTAGACGATATGGTATATTTGGAAAAATCTAAAAAAAAACAGAAAAATTAGATAAACTATTTTATGCTCTTCTCGAAAGGAGAAAGAGTTTTTTTTTAAATTTAATTTAATAAAAACCAAAAATCGTTTGAAAGCTAAAAAATTGAATCAACTTATTTGTAAAAGTTTATTTCTTAAGAACAACCCAAATTGTCTGATTTAACAAAAAAAAAATCATTTAATATTTTTTGACTGAATGAAGCATGTTTATTTGAATTAATAGTTTTAAATATTTTTTTTTTTGTTAATGAAAATTTCAACTATTTTATTTTAAAGTTTTTTGTATGAAATGTTTATTTTTTGACAAAAAATTTTTTTATTCGTTGTTCTCATCGATTAATCGAATAATTTTTCAGCTTTAATCGTTTGACCGAACGAATAAAAACAATTATTTGAAATATTCGAACAAAGTTGAAAGGCGAATAATTGACAACGCTAGTAAATATACACACTGTGTGGCCGAACTTGGCCTGTTTTTATTATTACTTTTGCACACGGCACTCTATTAATATTACTACCATTTTTACAACAAACATTTATACCTTTAATACAATTGTTATTTTTTATATTACAACAATAGTATTGTTCAATACTGAAATGTTTGTTATTGCTATACAACAATTATGTTTAAATGTATTTTATATATTTTTCTCAAACTACAATTATATTTAGTGAATAAGAAATTTTGTAGTTTTAGAATACAGTTAGTTTAGAATATAAGGAACAAATTTTTGAAAATAAAATTAATTAATACTTTGCCTTCCATCGGCATTACTTATTTCAAAAACATCAATTTATATCCTTGCCTTAAATCGCCATGTTAATATTGGCATTCATCTGCCATATACAGTTTGTCAAACATTTCTTTTCAAAATATAAATATTTTATAACACTTGGTACTTTTAAGGAATTGTATAAAAAATATTAGGATTTCAAAAAAAATGCTTAGTACATTTAATTATTTGTTTATCTCCAACCTAACTATAAAAAATATGGAAGTGGTTTTTAAAACTACTGTAAGAAGAAGACGAAAATAAAAAAACATCGACTTAAGTGGTGTCAAACAATTGTTTTCAAATTCGATAAACACCGTTTTTATGAGTACCAAGTTTTGCGAACTTGGAAATACTTGTCGCAGATTGACAACCGTTAGCTTTGTATTACATATTTGTGTATTTATACAACGACAAAAAACAGCAAATTGTTGATATTTCGAAGTTTGGTGATAAAGAAAAACGATTGTAGGTATGCCTGGCAAACGGACGGATACCAAAACGATTCAATTAGTTTACTATCATTATTACAAGGGCAAATCTCCTAAAGAATTGTCTGAAATGTTTCAACTGCAATTGAGAACTGTTTATAATATTGTAAAACGTGCGGAGAAGGAAGAAAGATTAGAGTTGAAAAAGTCAAGTGGAAGAAAAAAGACGCTTACTCGACGTGCTGAAAGTAAAATAATTAGAGAAATCGAAAATAACCCCCAAACAAGCACAAGAAAGCTAGCAGCGGACATAAAAAATGATTGTGGCATATCAGTGTCGCATGAAACCGTTAGAAAATTTCTAAACAAAAACAAATATTCATCGCGTATTGCTAGAAAAAAGCCACTACTTTCCGTGCAAAATATAGAGAAACGATTAAATTTTGCCAATATCCACATTTCTTATCCAATTGAGTATTGGAATAACGTAATTTTTTGTGACGAAACGAAAATAATGCTCTATAGTCACGATGGACCAAACAGGGTCTGGAGGAAACCTTTAAATGCTCTTGAAAGCAAAAATATTATACCAACCGTAAAATTTGGTAAACTCTCCGTTATGGTGTGGGGTTGCATTTCAACAAAGGGAGTTGGAGAAATTAGAATTTTTGAAGAAATTATGACAAAGGAAGTGTACTTAGGCATATTGAAAGGGGAATTAACAAAAAGTAACTTTGGATTTTTTGACCCGGAAAATACTGAAAAACTAAAATACAAACTATACCAAGACAACGATCCGAAACATAAGTCATATTTATGTCGGACTTGGCTACTTTATAACTGCAATAAGGTAATTGATACACCTGCCCAAAGTCCGGATCTGAATCCAATAGAGAATGTGTGGAGTTTTCTAAAGAAAATGGTAGCAAAAAGAAACCCAAAGAATAAAAATGAACTAATAAGATTTATTAAAGAGGAATGGGTACGAATCCCCATGGTTTACGACATCCCGAAGCTGATATTATCAATGTCAAGCAGATTGCAAGCAGTGGTTGATGCCCGTGGTAATCATTTTGACACTTTTGGGTCCTAAAAATAATATAGTGACGATGCAACGATTTATACCCTAATTTTGACGACTTTAAATAATTCAAGTTTGCAACTTTTATTTGTACTATTAAAGCAACCTTGAACTGCTGAAAATTGTAATGAGAAACTTTTTAAAAACTAGTTTCTTTAAAACTGAAAACTTTTATTAATTGATTACTAACACAAAAAAAAATTTTTAAATTTTGAAGACATTTATTTAGGAATATTTGCCAGAGACGTATTGGAAAAACCACAAATAAATGCAAAAGAAAAATATTTTAGCAGTAATAATTGTGGTAATATCTATATAGAGGTTTGTGATCAGATATTATCAAAATTTGATTTTGAAAATAAATATAAAGCTCTTGGCCAAATTAATCAATTTAATATTATTAATGTAGAAAAAAATTTGTTTTCTGAAATTATAAAAGAATTTTCCTATTTTGTTGAAGAAAGTGAAAGCCAAGAGCTAGAAACTGAGTTCAAACAATTTAAATTATGGTCCTGATAAATACATACTATAACTATTGGATTAAAAAAAAAAAATATCAGAGATGCTAACTAGGGATTCTAGTCTTTTGTTTCCGGTTTTGACAAAATTTATTACAAAAATCATGACTAACTATTATTTCCACATTCTTCAGCAAATGTGACATAACTAAGACTAAAGTAAAAAATTCATTGAAAAAGTCGTCTTTGGAAGCGATATTATACATAATATATAAACCTTTGCTATGATCCTAGCAGATGTAACTAATTAATCAATATGGTTAATTGCAATATATATTTGTAAAATATATTAAACGTATACATATGTATATGTAAATAAGTCTATTTTCTTAAAAATTATATTTTTATTGTATAAATTTCATTGTAGTTTTGATACATTTTTACAAAATGCGTTTCCGAAAATTAAGTTTAAAATGCATATTTACCTAATTTGGAAAAAAATAACTTAAGGATTGAATTTTTTATTTTTTCCCTACAATGTATATATGGTGGAGTGCATTAACGCCTTACGAAATAAGACCTTAAAGGCTTTATTTCTCATTGGAAAGTGAAATAAGGCCTTTATTTCCAAAAAGGTTTTATTGCACTTTGAAAGTGAAATAAAGCCGTAAAGGTCTTATTTCACTTAAATTTCTTTTTAAATGAAGCAATATATGCTTTGAAAGATTTGCTTGACATTAAAATGTACATAAAAGGAAATGTCTGGAAAAAAGCATACACAAATATTAATTTAACTGCAACAATATTGAAAATCTTTGCTTTATAAAGTTTTTCTGCGTGGCGCTCTTAGGGGTTTTCTCCTCCATGGGACGCGGCAGGTGGCTTCGCTGAATAAAGTATCCCTGCGCGCGTCAAACTACGGAAAATAATGAGACGCGCGCAGGAAAACTGTGTTCAGCGAAGCCACCTGGCGCGTCCTATGGAGGAGAAAACTCCTAAGATCGGCCGCAGGCCGCCACGCAGAAAAACTGTATTAAGTGAAGATTTAGGTGGCTTTTTCCTAAGTAGTGCATAAATTCCATGGACATTATGTCACTATTTGTGTTGTTATCAACACCAACAAAAAACAATAAATTGAACATTGTAACAAAATAATCAAAAAATATAAAATAAAGGCTTTATTGCACCATTGCACTGTGGGGAAAAAAGCGATATTTTTGGCATTAATTGTAGTTTTAAAGCTAGACACTTAAAATTTTGCACGAATTTAACTAACACCAAAATAGATTTTTTTTATTTGGACCACGCCCACTTTCGCCTCCCAATTAAAACATTAGTTCAGGTTTTGACATAAATTCGTTATTAAATTTTCGTTCTTTGAAATATATGTCACTAGAAAGCTGTTTCAAGAATCTGTAAGTTTGCATTTAAAAATATTTTATTTTATTAACCCATTAGGGACCAGTACTAAAAAAAACCAATTTCTTAACCTCACTTTTTGGATAAAACCACTTAAGTTCAATGTGTTTATATTTTTTAGGTAGACTCAGATGATAGACAAGGCTTCATTCAGCCTTTTTGTTAAGATATAAAACTGCTCATGATCACTGAAAAAAAAATCATATGAGATAAATTCTAATATTCCTTTGTCATTTTACAAACCATTTATGAATATAGACTTCTAACTTAATCGTCTTCATTTTCTTCTTCCAACTCAATATTCTCGGGTCCAAAACTGTCAATTTCATCGGCCTCATCGTCTTCTACTTCATTTTCATTTTCATCACCTTCTAATGTGTCTGAAAAGTCAATACCAGGTGTTTCGAAAAGGGCAATGACTTCTCTGGGCAGGCTCTTCTTTTTGTTGATATTTTTTCGTTTTGTTAAACTTATGGTGGACATTTGTGGGTCTGAAGAATCCACTGCTATATTAAAAACGTCTGTCATGTTATCCAATCGGCTACATTTCCTTGCATGCGATCGCATTTATACAGCTTGTTTCTTGCTTCTGATGCATTTTCTCCTAGAACTCCAACAGAGTCATATGCGCTTCGTATATAACAAGAATGTTTTTGCCCTTGTGTACATAGATGTTGTTAACACATAAAATAATGTCAACACAAAAAAACATAATTAACACATTTCCTTTCTTTGAAATGTTTAACATAAATAAAGTTATTAACCTTAGAATTGTTTTACCTTGAAAAAGGTTTAATATTACAATAAATAAAGTTATTAACCTTAGAATTGTTTTACCTTGAGAAAGGCTTAATATTAGAATTGCTTTACCTTGAGAAAGGTTAAATGTTACAATATATAAAGTCATTTACCTCTAGAAATGTTTACCTTGAGAAATGTTTAATGTTCAAAATAACTGCAAAATAATGAATTTTTATAATTGTTGAAAATGTATATTTGTTATTAATTTTAGTTAGACGTAAGAAATTAAATGTATAAAAAGACATGCAAAAATAAAGAACTTGTGGCATACAAAGAGTAACTCTTATGATTGCTTGGCCAGTCTTAGTGTTTCTACTAAGGCTTACATCTAATTTACAATAGCACATGGTGTTTCTACCTGGGCTAACCCAAGTCATAAAATATTAAATCTGAGCTCCAAAGGAAACCTTTACTTTTTTAGTTGACAACTCAACATTTGGTGACCCCTAGATTTTCAAAATTGACAAAGTTTCCCCCCACTAGTGGTAAGGAGCTTTGAAAATTAAGAAAAAACTCGCAACAATTTTGGGCAGATCCCCAAAATTCAACACATGCATACAAAGTGATCCTGTAATAGGAATGGTCACAAAAATATCTACATGAGCTACAGCAAAGGGGCAAATGGAAGTCACCTTCACCGAACGTTATTGAAGGCATGCTTGTTATTCTCAAAGAGGATAATACTCCAGTATTGCAGTGGCCATTGGGTAGAATAAGCAAGACTTACAAGGGAGATGATGGACTTGTTAGGGTCTGCGACGTCAAAACAGCAAAGGGAACCTTCAAGAGACCAATACATAGATTGGCACCACTGTTCAACGATTCCCACATGGACTGTTCCGCCTATGACAATTTCACTTCGCAAAAGAGGCAACACTCATCAGAAAGCGACACTATCCAGCCAAAACGCAAAATAGTGTCATATTCTTCACTGGGATTCTTCAGTACAATTCTTATTTCACTTCTTCTGCTGCCGATAATATTAGCATCTCCAATCAATATTACGGAATTTTCTTCCAATCCAGGATTATATTTCGACGGCATCGGGTCGGCAAAATTGGTGACAGCTAACTGGAAGTTCATTATATACTACGATCTCACAACAATTTGGGATAGGAATAAGGTTCTGGAAGCTGGAATAACATCAATCTCAAGGCTCTGCAAGCAATCGATAGCTATTGAATCATGTGAAATGCTATACCTACAACTTCAGCATACTTGGGACAACCTTATGCAAGAATCAGACCTTTTGATTCCAAGGAGAAGCCGGAGAGCGGCTCTTGATATTGTAGGGAACATGGCACATGCTCTATTTGGAGTCCTGGACTCAGACTATGTAGAACAAATTGCTCAAACTATAGCTAATGTCAAGGAAAACTAGGAGTATCTTCATCTATTACTAAGAAACCAAACTTCAGTGATAGATTAGACAATTAACATTCTTAAGCAAAGCGAAAACAATACTAAGGTACGCTTTTCAGAGCTTAAGAAAACCATTTATCATGATTTAAATTCAGTTAGAAATGAGAATTCAAATTTACGACAAGTCCAAAATCTTATGTCTCTGGCAATTCAATTAAATACACTTACGTCCGATTTGCAAAGAATTGAGGCAGAGCTGGTCGCTGCTCTCACGCATACAAACCACGGTAATATAAGCCCACTTATCATCACACCAAGGCAGTTAAGATCAGAGATTGCTAAAATTAAAGGACACCTTCCCTTGGGTCGTGCATTACCAGTTGAAGACACAGACTTACTAGAATTATACAAGATCATGAATATCAAGGGCACAGTAGCACAAGGGAGTGTTATTTTCATTATTGAACTGCCGTTAATGAATCAGAAACATTTTGAACTTTTCAAGATTATTCCTATACCTACCAAGATGAACAACACGCATATTGCTATAACAACCAACATTGAATATCTGGCTGTGAACGACCAGCGAGATGAATACTTGACATTAAATGCACTTCAATTCAATAAATGTGCTGTAGTTAAGAACGACATACATCTATGCACATCGTTACAAGTCAGTGTTTCGCGAGAATCAAGCAGCTATTCCTGTGAAATTGCCTTATTCAACAACAGAACATCTCCGCAATGTAGTTTTGGTCACATGCAGAAAGTGTCTTCTTTTGTCGCCCTAAACACGATCAACCGTTGGTTTTATGCAACAATATATCCGTTAGAGCTAACTGCCGTCTGCGACTCTGAAACCATACACCTACACATCGATCATTCTGGTCTCCTGTCCATGAAACCAACCTGTATCATCAAGGGAAGTACACTAACTATCTATGGGCATGAAACTAATGTCACTACTCTACATTATTCATATGCCATGATTGGCAATATTACGGCTATTGGCGAACCGTCCGAGGTTAAGAGGCTCCTCGCACCAAACATCAATTTGGCCACCAAATTAAATAAGCTCACTGAACTCCAAAAACAACTAGCAGACATCAAAGATCTTCCAAGGGAAATACAGTATCCGGTTCTCCATCATCCCTATATCGGCTCTTTGGCACTACTTCTGTCAGTACTAGTAATCGTGATCCTAATAGGATGGCAACTTAAAGGCAGAAAAAGAACACCACTCAACCTGGCTCCAACACCGCCCGAACCTACACCACGCCAGCGTGACTCTATAGTTTAAAAATAACTTTATTTCTCTATTCCGTGTAAATTAATATTTTATATATTCTTTCGCTATCCGCTCAACGCGGCGGAGAATGTTAACACATAATATTATGTCAACACAAAAAACATAATTAACACATAATAATTATTAAAATGCAAAATGCTTATATGACAAAATGCACTCATTTCCTTTCTTTGAAATGTTTAACAGAAATAAAGTTATTAACCTTAGAATTGTTTTACCTTGAGAAAGGTTTAATATTACAATAAATAAAGTTATTAACCTTAGAATTGTTTTACCTTGAGAAAGGTTTAATATTACAATAAATAAAGTTCTTAACCTTAGAATTGTTTTACCTTGAGAAAGGCTTAATATTACAATAAATAAAGTTATTTACCTTTAGAATTGCTTTACCTTGAGAAAGGTTTAATGTTACAATAAATAAAGTCATTTACCTCTAGAAATGTTTACCTTGAAAAATGTTTAATGTTTAAAATAACTGCAAAATAATGAATTTTTATAATTGTTGAAAATGTACATTTGTTATTAATTTTAGTTAGACGTAAGAAATTAAATGTATAAAAAGACATGCAAAAATAAAGAACTTATGGCATGTCTTAGTGTTTCTACTAAGGCTTACATCTAATTTACAATAGCACATGGTGTTTCTACCTGGGCTAACCCAAGTCATAAAATATTAAATCTGAGCTCCAAAGGAAACCTTTGGTGCTCAATACTTTTTTAGTTGACAACTCAACAGATGTGTTCTTGGATGTTTTTAATTTGAATATCTAACTTATTATTTTCACTTAAAATAAGTTCAGTTGTTTCTTTTATAAATTCTATTTTTAGAGGCCGACAGAATCTGACAGACTGTGGAGAGTTATTTAGTTAAATAACTCTATTTAGCTCATCTATTAATTTCAATGGAACTATGGTTGTCACAAAGAGTGAATGGTCTAGTCCAATATGTTCATCCAATTCAAATCGTTGTTTATATGAACTCTGTCCTATCGAACCATCGAACCATGTAAGTTACAACTGATTTGCAATGTGTTGGTGCAGCAACATCAAGGACGTCCTTTTGCATTTCAAGTATGCGATCAGCTGTATGGTCCAGTAAATTTTGCATTGTTACTTCTGCTTTAGTATCACAATAGCTAATTTCCTTAGGTCTGCATTTTAATTTTGATTTTACAATCTCGAAGTAAGGGGGATAAATGTCACATCAGTGCTGCTTATTTAATGCTTTGATGTTAATGTATTGCTGCTTTTTAAAGCCATTTTCAATTAAAAAAGCTAATGCTTCATCAGCACTTATTGGCAACGGATCACTCCTTTCCAGTTTCTTTATAATTCCTGTTAAGTTCTCGTTGCTAACAGCTTTTTTCAAAAGAAATGCAGTTTGTTTTTCGTTTGATTTTTTAGCCGAAACGGAAGCAGCGTGCAACAAAGGAGGTGTTGAATGTTTTTGTTCTGCGGCAAGCTCAGATGCTAACTTTCTCTTCAAACGAGGCCCTGCATCAGTATAGTCTAAATGCCTCCGACCTCGTTTATTGCCGGGCAAGCCGCAATCACTTATTTCAATAGTTATATTGGATGCAAGCCAACGCGAATGTTTTTTTTAATCGTTCAAGTATTCGATTGCATTTTGGCAAATTTAAATTTATAAAAGCAATAAATTGCTTGACTTTTTGTTTAATTAACTGATGTTGCTCATCTGATAAGTTTTGTTGTGTAATATTTTCCAAAATAAATTCTTTTACACTATCTGCTTGTCGATTTTTGCTGCTCCAAACTTCAAGCAGTACTTCAAGCAGAACTCGTATGATAATACAAAATGAAGTTTTTTCCGAAAAGGAACAAAAAGGAGCAAAAAGTGTTAATGATGTTTGATTATATACAGTTTCATTAATAACTTTTTTCAAAAATATTGCAAATACCTATCTATACACAGAAGTTATATTCCACACAACACATGTATGTTTGTTAGTTTTGACCAATAATAACACACCAACAACACACTGAATTACTAGACAATAACACACAACTATTTTTTAAACTATATCACAAATTGTTTCACATACCTTGTCTAACGTCTTCCATATTTAAACTTTTTCACAGTGTTTAAAATTAATGTTTTACTCACGATCAAAGTTAGTAAAAATTTCGCGCGCATTTTCTCTTCCTTTCATTTCCTTTCATAAAATAACAGGGTGCAACATAAAAATTATAAAAAAAAAACGTTTATATAACCGTTAGAGTATACGAATTCAAAAAACGAAAGCATATTTTAAATTTTAAACAAAAAAATTGAATTTATGCCAAAAATAGCAACGTTTTACCCTTAGTGCATTGGCTAAATTTCAATAAAGGCCTTATGTCACTTTCAAAGTGCAATAAAGCCCTTTTCGCAATAAAGGCCTTATTTCTCAATAGGAAGTGGAATAAAGCCTTTAAGGCCTTATTTCGTAAGGCGTTATTGCACTCCACCTGTATATACATATATATATATATATATATATATATGCCAGCTGTATAATTTGCCGACATTTTTTTTAAACATTGACTGTTTCAAGGACATTTGCATTCTTTGAGGACATTCTCGAAGTAATCGTATTCCATGCGCATACTTTAGGGACATTATAGTTTCGGGACAATTTTGAGATTTTAGTACATTGGTTGGTGAGTTCACTAAATTAAGTCTGATTGATATTGCCACACTTTTACTAGAAACCACGTTTTTTACGCCGTTCAATAAATTAGAATTGAACGACTTTGAGTTTCTGATAAAGATTTTCCCGCGCAAAATTCCTACTGAATCCTTCAAACCGCCTGAAATTGAACGGCGTTAAATTTATACCTACAGTTTTCCCACGTAAAAATTCAGTGGCACTAATGTTGCGGTTTTCGTTTTAATAAAAAACTTTTAAACTTTTCTGGTTTCTATATGTGAAACTCATTACAGCACATATTTTGTGTCTATTTCGCTAACATTTGTTGCCAAAAACCAAACTGGAGCAAAAGTTAAGAGCAAGAGAATTTAAAAATATACATTCCCACATAACAAGAGGTAAGTGCAAGAAAATTTCTATAAACCTTTTTTAATAAAGTATACACAATTTTAATTCTTTTTTATTATAATATGTTTTATTTATAAGCAATTTCAATTACATTATTACATTTCTTTCATCATTAGATAATTTTATATACATATATTTACAAGTGCAAGAAAATTTTTATTTATTTAATTTTTTTATTTTACTTTTTAAAAAAGTATATGCAATTTTAATTCATTTTTATTATAATCAGTCTCATCGTGTTTGGCGTTTTTCGACTAAGCCAAGTACTAGATTAAAGAAAAATCTGGCGTTTGTCTTTAATCTAGTACTTGGCGTAGTCGAAAAACGCCAAACACGATAAGGCTGATTATGTTTTATTTATAAGCAATTTCAATTACATTATTTAATTTCTTTCATTATTAGATAATTTTATATACATATACATATTTACAAGAGCAAGAACATTTTTATAACCTTTTAATTCATTTTTATTATTATATGTTTTATTTATAAGCAATTTCAATTACATTATTACATTTCTTTCATCATTAGATAATTTTATATACATATATTTACAAGTGCAGGAAAATTTTTATAACCTTTTTAAAAAAGTATATGCAATTTTAATTCATTTTTATTATAATCAGTCTCATCGTGTTTGGCGTTTTTCGACTACGCCAAGTACTAGATTAAAGAAAAATCTGGCGTTTGTCTTTAATCTAGTACTTGGCGTAGTCGAAAAACGCCAAACACGATAAGGCTGATTATGTTTTATTTATAAGCAATTTCAATTACATTATTACATTTCTTTCATCATTAGATAATTTTATATACATATATTTACAAGTGCAGGAAAATTTTTATAACCTTTTTAAAAAAGTATATGCAATTTTAATTCATTTTTATTATAATCAGTCTCATCGTGTTTGGCGATTTTCGACTACGCCAAGTACTAGATTAAAGAAAAATCTGGCGTTTGTCTTTAATCTAGTACTTGGCGTAGTCGAAAAACGCCAAACACGATAAGGCTGATTATGTTTTATTTATAAGCAACTTCAATTAAATTATTACATTTCTTTCATCATTAGATAATTTTATATACATATACATATTTACAAGTGCAAGAACATTTTTATAAGTATATGGAATTTTAATTAATTTTTCATTAGATAATTTTATATACGATTACATATATTTACAAAGTTTCGAGTTCTATAGTTATTATACATTACATCATGTGGAAAAATTTCGGGTCTTTTCTAGTCTCGTGTGACGTAAAATTTGACTTGATTGTTGAGTAAAGTTAATTTAGGCTCATAAAACATTCCGACCGGCCAGTTTTTTTAAATTTGCCCATCTGTAGGAGAAAAATAGATATGTATATGTTTTTATAAGCATATTTACTGCCTGTTTTTTTAGAAAATGAAAACAAAATAGTGAGTGAGAACTTATATTGAAAACAAAACAAATTTTCGTATTTTATTGTTGTTTTCAAGATAAATTCTAACTCACTGTTTTGTTTTCATTTTCTAAAAACATGCAGTTAACTTAGTTAATAAAAAAAGTTTTGTTGACGATTTAAAGGTATTTGTTTGGACAAATATGGTGTCACAGAAACCAAATTCGTACGAAAGTGAAAATGTTATTAGCTTCTCCAGAAAACGTAAAACGCAAACATTTTTCTTTTTCAATTCGATTGAAAATAGTCAGGTGTGTCGCAGACTTTTTACGAAAGTAAAAATTTACACGAAAAATTTTTGCATTTACGTTTTCTGGAGAAGGTAACATTTTCACTTTCACTTTCGTACGAATTTAGTATCTGTGACACCCCTGATTATCAATTTTTATAGATAAAGATAATCACTTGTGCCTTCTCTGATTATCTCTGATAAAGATAATCACTTGTACCTTCTCTGATTATCTCTGATAAAGATAATCACTTGTTACTTCTCTGATTATCTCTGATAATGATAATCACTTGTGCCTTCTCTGATTATCTCTGATAACGATAATCACTTGTTTCTTCTCTGATTATCTCTGATAAATGTAATCACTTGTACCTTCTCTGATTATCAATCCGCGACTTGATTTGTTGTGGGGTTCTATTTTTATGTGGGGATAGTTTTATTATATTGTACATATTTACAAATAATAAAAAAAATTTCCGAGTTCTATAGTTAAAACACATTACATCATGTGGAAAAATTTCGGGTCTTATCTAGTCTCGTGTGACGTAAAATTTGACTTGATTGTTGAGTAAAGTTAATTTAGGCTCATAAAACATTCCGACCGGCCAGTTTTTTTAAATTTGCCCATCTGTAGGAGAAAAATAGATATGTATATGTTTTTATAAGCATATTTACTGCCTGTTTTTTAGAAAATGAAAACAAAATAGTGAGTGAGAACTTATATTGAAAACAAAACAAATTTTCGTATTTTATTGTTGTTTTCAATATAAATTCTCACTCACTGTTTTGTTTTCATTTTCTAAAAACAGGCAGTTAACTTAGTTAATAAAAAAAGTTTTGTTGACGATTTAAAGGTATTTGTTTGGACAAATATGGTGTCACAGAAACCAAATTCGTACGAAAGTGAAAATGTTATTACCTTCTCCAGAAAACGTAAAACGCAAACATTTTTCTTTTTCAATTCGATTGAAAATAATCAGATGTGTCGCAGAATTTTTACGAAAGTAAAAATTTACACGAAAAATTTTTGCATTTTACGTTTTCTGGAGAAGGTAACATTTTCACTTTCACTTTCGTACGAATTTAGTTTCTGTGACACCCCTGATTATCAATTTTTATAGATAAAGATAATCACTTGTACCTTCTCTGATTATCTCTGATAAACATAATCACTTGTGCCTTCTCTGATTATCTCTGATAAAAATAATCACTTGTGCCTTCTCTGATTATCTCTGATAAAGATAATCACTTGTGCCTTCTCTGATTATCTCTGATAAAGATAATCACTTGTACCTTCTCTGATTATCTCTGATAAAGATAATCACTTGTTACTTCTCTGATTATCTCTGATAAAGAGAATCACTAGTGCCTTCTCTGATTATCTCTGATAAAGATAATCACTTGTACCTTCTCTGATTATCTCTGATAAAGATAATCACTTGTACCTTCTCTGATTATCTCTGATAAAGATAATCACTTGTACCTTCTCTGATTATCTCTGATAAAGATAATCACTTGTACCTTCTCTGATTATCTCTGATAAAGATAATCACTTGTTACTTCTCTGATTATCTCTGATAAAGATAATCACTAGTGCCTTCTCTGATTATCTCTGATAAAGATAATCACTTGTACCTTCTCTGATTATCTCTGATAAAGATAATCACTTGTACCTTCTCTGATTATCTCTGATAAATATAATCACTTGTACCTTCTCAGATTATCAATCCACGACTTGATTTGTTGTGGGGTTCTATTTTTGTGGGGATAATTTTATTATATTGTACATATTTACAAATAATAAAAAAATTTCCGAGTTCTATACTTATTACACATTACATCATGTGGAAAAATTTCGGGTCTTTTCTAGTCTCGTGACGTCAAATTTGACTTGATTGTTGAGTAAAGTATATTTATTGGGCTTATAAAACCGTCTGGCCCGGCCAGTTTTTTTAAATTTGCACATCTGTAGGAGAAAAAATTTTGTTGACGATTTAAAGGTATTTGTTTATACAAATATTAAAAAAATAAATAAATAAAAACTTACTTAATTGTACCTTCTCTGATTATCAATCCACGACTTGATTTGTTGTGGAGTTCTATATTGAAGGACGCGTGAAGTTTTTATAGCTTCAAGGCATTGGTTGAGAGAAGGGAGTTTTTCCATTTCTTTTAGATTACCAAAAATTGAATATATTGCCCCTTTTTCGCTCTCACTCCACCTTAAACGTTTAGTTTTTCCAAATGGTGACGCTATATGTAAGCAGAGAATTTAAAGTTACGAAGTATTCAATTCAATGAAAATAGTTAAAAAAATTAAAATTGGACGTCATGTTAAATTAAAAATTCAAATACTATTACTTACTGCTTCTACGTTTCCTGCCTGATGAATTAGATTCAATGCTATCGTGTATTGAAACTGCATTAAAGTTGCGACTTTCTTCTAAAGTTACTTCGCAATTATTGTCTTCCGTGTTTTCGTCACCTTCAACGTCATCTTCAACGTCATCTTCCTCGGTATCGCCTACAGCTGCCAATAAAAGTTTGGATACGCATGTTACTTCTGCAATAGGAATGGGCATTCTATAGATATTCTTATGAATATCTTTATGGTGTCCCATAAAATTGGCTAACTTGTCGACAGAAGACTCCTCGACATTCAACAATGAAATAAATGTTGCTATGTGCTTTCGAAGGTTTGTACCTCGAAGGCTTTCTGGCATTTCAGCACCACATTCTTCCGAAAATTTTTTAAGCAGTGGACAAGCTCTATGGTACATCTTCGTTGAGTTTGTACTAGATGATGGTTTGCAAAAAATATATTTGTTTTCTTCGTCAACCCCAGCCTCTGATCGGTACTTTATTATATTCTCAATAGCTGTAACGCACAACGGCCATAACAGCACGCTCACCGTTCTTCCGAGCTTGCCACGCAAGGTTAGCCTTACGAATTGTTTTGCCAATTTTATTGATTCTGTAGAAACGTTTTTAAGTATGTCTTTATCGATATTATTTGTGATTACTTCTCTGTTAGAAAAATTTTCTAGCGTAAGTCTCTCGATCTCCCCTGCTCTTTTTCGATTAAATACTTGTATGATAATTAATGTGGACTGTACAAGCAAAGTCCAAGAAGACAACGTAAATTCTTTTTCTAATACTTCCAATGCTTTACAAATGTTTTCTTTTAAGTATGAAAATAATTTATTTATATCATGTCTTAAAGGATACAAAACTTTCTTTATTCTTCTTTGATTTGCTTGATCTTCAAATGCTTTTTTGTTTATTAAAGTAGGAATTTCTTCATCCCACAGCTGAAGAAAGCTTTCTAGCTCCAACTTCTTATCCAAAGACCCATCTTTTATAAATTCTGCTCTTTGTTTTTTTCCGCATTTTTTTATCAACGATGTTAGGCTTTGTGCAACAGCTGGTGTCTTAAACCACATTAAATCATCGTCCCAATGTGCAACTACACGTAGCGCATTAACACATTTGTCGAAAAGACATGGTTTAAATATATCTCTAAGTTCTTTTATTTCAGAGTCAAGTTTTTTCATTTCAAGCTTAAAACGTCCAAGCAATCTTATATGTGCGCGTATCATGTCATGTTGGTGCTCTGACGAGTATTTCTCACTCAGTTTGTTTCCAAATTTTATAACTAGTTCATCGTACCTCACACACTTTGAGATATCATCATCTCGGAGAATTGGAAAGATTTGTGTTTTTAAAACCCTATTCGCCGCTGGATGCATGTATTGAGTAATTTTTCGACTATCGCTGAAGCTGGAATGTTTTTTTTTTCTGTTCCGAATACATTTTGGTGTATGAATCCGTAAAGTTCTTTTTGAAAAATACCCCTTACAGATTTTACAGCACACGTAATCGTCTGCGTCATTTCGAAATTTGCTTTGTTGTTGCCGAGATACAATTAAAATTCCACTGTTGTGTTCAGCTGAAGTGTTATGAAGAAAATCTCCCTTTTTCCTTAAAGAATTAATTATTTCCAAACGTTCTTTAGATTTTATGGGCAAAGCTGAAGCTTTACTAATTTCACTCTGATTTTTGTGTTTTAAAAAAAAGTGTCTGCTTATTTTGGTTTGCAGAGTTTTACAAAATAAGCAAAAATGTTTTTTTGCATTGTTGTTTGAATAAGGAATTTTTACTTCGTTTACATTAATGGGATTTTCAATGATATTTAAGGTTTCATTATTGGATATATTGTTAGTGGTTTCCAAATCTGTATTTGTATTAGCAGTAGAATTGGGTAGGTATTCAGAAACAGTACCTAAGGTACCATCAGTAATATTTATATCAGCTGTAGAGTTATGTATATATTCTGAACATGTACTCTTGTCCACATATGATGAAGATTCAGACAGCAACTCAGTAGGCTTTTCTTTAGACGAAAACGGTTTTAACTTTGGAGTTTCCGTTGATTTTATTTTGTGTGTTTTTTCATTGACGGAAGACTTATCCGTAGATGAACTTTTGTCATTAGAACAGTCTAGTATAAATTCATCCTCATCTGATATTGCATGTGGATTGCAATCAGACGACAGTTCGTGGTTGGAGCTATCCGTTGATCTGCTTTTTTCTTTGCTATTGCGGGAGCATGAAAAATTCAAATTGGTTTCAATGGTTTTGCCGGTAGATTCTGGAGTGTTACTAGAAAATGCTGCTTCTTCATTTACATAAGATATATTTAATGATGGAGACTTGTTGTTGTCAACATTTGTTTTATTAGTACTGTTTAGTATGTATTCTGTTATTGTACCTTCGTTTTCATCTGAGTTTGCAGTAACAGACTGTAATAAGTATTCAGAAAATGTTACATCGTCAAAATGTGGCGTAGTTTTAGATATAATTTTAGAAGGGGAATTTTTATTGTTAGTCGACAATTCGTGGTTGGTGCCATCCGTTGATCTGCTTTTTTCTTTGCTATTATAGGAGCACGAAAAATTCAAATTGGTTTCAAGGGTTTTGCCGGTAGATTCTGGAGTGTTACTAGAAAATGCTGCTTCTTCATTTACATAAGATATATTTAATGATGGAGACTTGTTGTTGTCAACATTTGTTTTATTAGTACTGTTTAGTATGTATTCTGTTATTATACCTTTGTTTTCATCTGAGTTTGCAGTAATAGACTGTAATAAGTATTCAGAAAATGTTACATCGTCAAAATGTGGCGTAGTTTTAGATATAATTTTAGAAGGGGAATTTTTATTGTTAGTCGACAATTCGTGGTTGGTGCCATCCGTTGATCTGCTTTTTTCTTTGCTATTATAGGAGCACGAAAAATTCAAATTGGTTTCAAGGGTTTTGCCGGTAGATTCTGGAGTGTTACTAGAAAATCCTGCTTCTTCATTTACATAAGACATATTTAATGATGGAGACTTCTTGTCGTCAACATTTGTTTCATTAGTACTGTTTAGTATGTATTCTGTTATTGTACCTTCGTTTTCATCTGAGTTTGCAGTAACAGACTGTATTAAGTATTCAGAAAATGTTACATCATCAAAATGTGGCGTAGTTTCAGATATAATTTTAGAAGGGGAATTTTTATTGTGAGTCGACAGTTCTTGGTTGCGGGCATGCGTGGATTTGCTTTTTCCTTGGATATTGAGGGAGAACGATGAATTCAAGTTAGTTTTAGTGGTTGTACCGATTTTTTCCAAAGTTAAAGTAGAAAACGCTTCTTCTTTGTCTACGGAAGATATAAGCCCCAAAGGAGAATTCCTGTTGAGAGTCAATAGTTGTTGTTTCTGGTTATGCGTAGATTGGTCTTTTTCTTGTTTTATTTTTTTGATATTGATGGACCTAAAAGTTTTTAAATTGGTTTTATTGGTTGCATCAGGAGATTGAGGAGAGTAATTGGAAATTAGTCCTTTTCCTGCAGTATGTGACGCAGATTCACAAGATATAATGCCAGCATCAACTTTCTTTTTCGAAAACAATAGTTTTTGGTTGCGGGCATGCGTGGATTTGCTTTTTCCTTGGATATTGAAGGAGAACGATGAATTCAAGTTAGTTTTAGTGGTTGTACCGATTTTTTCCGAAGTTAAAGTAGAAAACGCTTCTTCTTCGTCTACGGAAGATATAAGCCCCAAAAAAGAATTCCTGTTGAGAGTCAATAGTTGTTGTTTCTGGTTATGCGTAGATTGGTCTTTTTCTTGTTTTATTTTTTTGATATTGATGGACCTAAAAGTTTTTAAATTGGTTTTATTGGTTGCATCACGAGATTGAGGAGAGTAATTGGAAATTAGTCCTTTTCCTGCGGTATGTGACGCAGATTCACAAGATATAATGCCAGCATAAACTTTTTTTTTCGAATGCAATAGTTCTTGTGTGCGGCCAGATATGGACTCTTTTTTTTCTTCTTTTTTTTTAACATCGATTAGGTACGACTGGTTATCTAAATCATTCATGAAAATACAATAACCAACTTTTGTCCAAAAAGTGATGGAAATGAAAATTGTAAAATGTATGCTTACCGTTTTTCATTATAAGTTTTGCTGAATATCTTGCGCCTTTAAATTTTACGGCACACATGCCATCTTTTTGCATGTTTTGAATGTTTTGAGATTTTGTAACACAAAACTCACCATTGTCATATTTTACGATAGCAAACATATTTCAATCTAAATAAAGTTATATACACAGTCAATCCAAGTCAAACTCATACCCTTGAAAGTTTTACTATAAAAGCAAAACATAACGAGATTAAAATTTTTTGTACCATTATGTACTATACATATTTTCGCCATGTTTGCTGCTAGAATTTTTACAAAATCTTGAGTTTGACTTGGATCAACTGTTACATGTAAAATATTTTAAAAATAATTAATATTAATATATTAATTATAATCTTAATAAAGTATAAAAAAAGTATTAGAGAATACAACAGATTTATAATACAGCTTGTATCACAAACCCAGCATTTACACACCTAAATTCCACGAGGATAACAACAAGTGTTAAAATAACTACCACTCATGGGATCCTACATTCTGATTTTACATTATAAGGCTACGACAACCATACGAACAACGAATATAAATCTATGAAGTTTCTAACTAAAAAAGTTCAAATTTATTTGATTGATCAAAAAAAGAAAAAGGAGACTATTCTAAAAAAACATTTTTAGAGACATGGAAGGACACAATGTTTAAAAAAAAACATTGGAGACATGGAAGGAGACAATGTTTTAAAAAACATTTCTTCAGACATTGAAGGAGACACTGTCTGAAAAAATCATTTCTTTAGACATGGAAGGATACAATGTTTAAGAAAAACATTTCTTCAGACATTGAAGGACACAATGTTTAAAAAAAAACATTTCTCGAGACATGGAAGGAGTCAATATTTTAAAAAACATATTCAGATATATCGAAGGAGACTATTCTAAAAAACATTTTATGAGACATAAGAAAGAGAATGTCAATCATATGCTAATATTACCAATATTACATGGTTTAAATATATCTCTAAGTTCTTTTATTTCAGAGTCAAGTTTTTTCATTTCAAGCTTAAAACGTCCAAGCAATCTTATATGTGCGCGTATCATGTCATGTTGGTGCTCTGACGAGTATTTCTCACTCAGTTTGTTTCCAAATTTTATAACTAGTTCATCGTACCTCACACACTTTGAGATATCATCATCTCGGAGAATTGGAAAGATTTGTGTTTTTAAAACCCTATTCGCCGCTGGATGCATGTATTGAGTAATTTTTCGACTATCGCTGAAGCTGGAATGTTTTTTTTTTCTGTTCCGAATACATTTTGGTGTATGAATCCGTAAAGTTCTATTTGAAAAATACCCCTTACAGATTTTACAGCACACGTAATCGTCTGCGTCATTTCGAAATTTGCTTTGTTGTTGCCGAGATACAATTAAAATTCCACTGTTGTGTTCAGCTGAAGTGTTATGAAGAAAATCTCCCTTTTTCCTTAAAGAATTAATTATTTCCAAACGTTCTTTAGATTTTATGGGCAAAGCTGAAGCTTTACTTTACATTTCTTCAGACAATACAATGTGTGAAAAAAAAACATTGGAGACATGGAAGGACACAATGTTTAAAAAAACATTTCTGGAGACATGGAAGGAGACAATGTTTTAAAAAACATTTCTTCATACATGGAAGGATACAATGTTTGAAAAAAAAACATTTCTTTAGACATGGAAGGATACAATGTTTAAGAAAAACATTTCAGGAGACATGGAAGGACACTTATTAAAAGGCCAAAAAGTCCAAATATATTCGAAAAAAAAGAAAAAGGTGACTATTCTAAAAAAACATTTTTAGAGACATGGAAGGACACAATGTTAAAAAAAACATTTCTCGAGACATGGAAGGACACAATGTTTTAAAAAACATTTCTTCAGACATGGAAGGATACAATGTTTGAAAAAAAAACATTTCTTTAGACATGGAAGGATACAATGTTTTAAAAAAACATTTCTGGAGACATGGAAGGATACAATGTTTGAAAAAAAAAACATTGGAGACATTGACAAAGACAATGTTTTAAATACATAATCGGAGATATTGACGGAGACAATGCTTCAAAAAACATTTCTGCAGACAATGTTAGACAAAACATATTCGGATAAATGAAAACCTTTTTGGGAGAAAAAAATATTAAAGGAGACTACATAAAACAAAACGCAATCAGGGAAATCAATCAAAAACAAAGTAGATTCAGAGACAGGACACAATGTTTGAAAAAAAAACATTTCTTCAGACATGGAAGAGGAAAATGTTTTAAAAAAACATTGGAGACATGGAAGGAGACAATGTTTGAAAAAAAAACATTTCTTTAGACATGGAAGGACACAATGTTTGAAAAAAACCATTTCTTCAGACATGGAAGGATACACTGTTATTACAAGGCCAAAAAGTCCAAATATATTCGAAACAAAAAAAGAAAAAGGAGACTATTCTAAAAAATATTTTTAGAGACATGGAAGGAGACAATGTTTTAAAAAACATTTCTTCAGACATGGAAGGATACAATGTTTGAAAAAAAAACATTTCTGGAGACATGGAAGGATACAAAGTTTTAAAAAAACATTTCAGGAGACATGGAAGGACACAATGTTTGAAAAAAAAACATTGGAGACATTGACAAAACAATGTTTTAAATACATAATCGGAGATATTGACGGAGACAATGCTTTAAAACACTTTTCTGCAGACAATGTTAGACAAAACATATACGGATAAATGAAAACCTTTTTGGGAGAAAAAAAATATTAAAGGAGACTACATAAAACAAAACGCAATCAGGGAAATCAATCAAAAACAAAGTAGATTCAGAGACAGGACACAATGTTTGAAAAAAAAACATTTCTTCAGACATGGAAGAGGAAAATGTTTTAAAAAAACATTGGAGACATGGAAGGAGACAATGTTTGAAAAAAAAACATTTCTTTAGACATGGAAGGACACAATGTTTGAAAAAAAAACATTTCTGGAGACATGGAAGGATACAAAGTTTTAAAAAAACATTTCAGGAGACATGGAAGGACACAATGTTTGAAAAAAAAACATTGGAGACATTGACAAAGACAATGTTTTAAATACATAATCGGAGATATTGACGGAGACAATGCTTCAAAAAACATTTCTGCAGACAATGTTAGACAAAACATATTCGGATAAATGAAAACCTTTTTGGGAGAAAAAAATATTAAAGGAGACTACATAAAACAAAACGCAATCAGGGAAATCAATCAAAAACAAAGTAGATTCAGAGACAGGACGCAATGTTTGAAAAAAAAACATTTCTTCAGACATGGAAGAGGAAAATGTTTTAAAAAAACATTGGAGACATGGAAGGAGACAATGTTTGAAAAAAAAACATTTCTTTAGACATGGAAGGACACAATGTTTGAAAAAAACCATTTCTTCAGACATGGAAGGATACACTGTTATTACAAGGCCAAAAAGTCCAAATATATTTGAAACAAAAAAAGAAAAAGGAGACTATTCTAAATAATATTTTTAGAGACATGGAAGGAGACAATGTTTTAAAAAACATTTCTTCAGACATGGAAGGATACAATGTTTGAAAAAAAAACATTTCTTTAGACATGGAAGGATACAAAGTTTTAAAAAAACATTTCAGGAGACATGGAAGGACACTTATTAAAAGGCCAAAAAGTCCAAATATATTCGAAAAAAAAGAAAAAGGTGACTATTCTAAAAAAACATTTTTAGAGACATGGAAGGACACAATGTTAAAAAACATTTCTCGAGACATGGAAGGACACAATGTTTGAAAAAAAACATTTCTTCAGACATGGAAGAGGAAAATGTTTTAAAAAAACATTGGAGACATGGAAGGAGACAATGTTTGAAAAAAAAACATTTCTTTAGACATGGAAGGACACAATGTTTGAAAAAAACCATTTCTTCAGACATGGAAGGATACACTGTTATTACAAGGCCAAAAAGTCCAAATATATTCGAAACAAAAAAAGAAAAAGGAGACTATTCTAAAAAATATTTTTAGAGACATGGAAGGAGACAATGTTTTAAAAAACATTTCTTCAGACATGGAAGGATACAATGTTTGAAAAAAAAAACATTTCTGGAGACATGGAAGGATACAAAGTTTTAAAAAAACATTTCAGGAGACATGGAAGGACACAATGTTTGAAAAAAAAACATTGGAGACATTGACAAAACAATGTTTTAAATACATAATCGGAGATATTGACGGAGACAATGCTTTAAAACACTTTTCTGCAGACAATGTTAGACAAAACATATACGGATAAATGAAAACCTTTTTGGGAGAAAAAAAATATTAAAGGAGACTACATAAAACAAAACGCAATCAGGGAAATCAATCAAAAACAAAGTAGATTCAGAGACAGGACACAATGTTTGAAAAAAAAACATTTCTTCAGACATGGAAGAGGAAAATGTTTTAAAAAAACATTGGAGACATGGAAGGAGACAATGTTTGAAAAAAAAACATTTCTTTAGACATGGAAGGACACAATGTTTGAAAAAAACCATTTCTTCAGACATAGAAGGATACACTGTTATTACAAGGCCAAAAAGTCCAAATATATTTGAAACAAAAAAAGAAAAAGGAGACTATTCTAAATAATATTTTTAGAGACATGGAAGGAGACTTATTAAAAGGCCAAAAAGTCCAAATATATTCGAAAAAAAGAAAAAGGTGACTATTCTAAAAAAACATTTTTAGAGACATGGAAGGACACAATGTTAAAAAACATTTCTCGAGACATGGAAGGACACAATGTTTGAAAAAAAAACATTTCTTCAGACATGGAAGAGGACAATGTTTTAAAAAAACATTGGAGATATGGAAGGAGACAATGTTTGAAAAAAAAACATTTCTTTAGACATGGAAGGACACAATGTTTGAAAAAAACCATTTCTTCAGACATGGAAGGATACACTGTTATTACAAGGCCAAAAAGTCCAAATATATTTGAAACAAAAAAAGAAAAAGGAGACTATTCTAAATAATATTTTTAGAGACATGGAAGGAGACAATGTTTTAAAAAACATTTCTTCAGACATGGAAGGATACAATGTTTGAAAAAAAAACATTTCTTTAGACATGGAAGGATACAAAGTTATAAAAAAACATTTCAGGAGACATGGAAGGACACTTATTAAAAGGCCAAAAAGTCCAAATATATTCGAAAAAAAGAAAAAGGTGACTATTCTAAAAAAACATTTTTAGAGACATGGAAGGACACAATGTTAAAAAACATTTCTCGAGACATGGAAGGACACAATGTTTGAAAAAAAAAACATTTCTTCAGACATGGAAGAGGACAATGTTTTAAAAAAACATTGGAGACATGGAAGGAGACAATGTTTGAAAAAAAACATTTCTTTAGACATGGAAGGACACAATGTTTGAAAAAAACCATTTCTTCAGACATGGAAGGATACACTGTTATTACAAGGCCAAAAAGTCCAAATATATTTGAAACAAAAAAAGAAAAAGGAGACTATTCTAAATAATATTTTTAGAGACATGGAAGGAGACAATGTTTTAAAAAACATTTCTCAAGACATGGAAGGATACAATGTTTGAAAAAAAAACATTTCTTTAGACATGGAAAGATACAATGTTTTAAAAAAACATTTCAGGAGACATGGAAGGACACTTATTAAAAGGCCAAAAAGTCCAAATATATTCGAAAAAAAAGAAAAAGGTGACTATTCTAAAAAAACATTTTTAGAGACATGGAAGGACACAATGTTAAAAAACATTTCTCGAGACATGGAAGGACACAATGTTTGAAAAAAAAACATTTCTTCAGACATGGAAGAGGAAAATGTTTTAAAAAAACATTGGAGACATGGAAGGAGACAATGTTTGAAAAAAAAACATTTCTTTAGACATGGAAGGACACAATGTTTGAAAAAAACCATTTCTTCAGACATGGAAGGATACACTGTTATTACAAGGCCAAAAAGTCCAAATATATTCGAAACAAAAAAAGAAAAAGGAGACTATTCTAAAAAATATTTTTAGAGACATGGAAGGAGACAATGTTTTAAAAAACATTTCTTTAGACATGGAAGGATACAATGTTTGAAAAAAAAACATTTCTGGAGACATGGAAGGATACAAAGTTTTAAAAAAACATTTCAGGAGACATGGAAGGACACAATGTTTGAAAAAAAAACATTGGAGACATTGACAAAACAATGTTTTAAATACATAATCGGAGATATTGACGGAGACAATGCTTTAAAACACTTTTCTGCAGACAATGTTAGACAAAACATATACGGATAAATGAAAACCTTTTTGGGAGAAAAAAAATATTAAAGGAGACTACATAAAACAAAACGCAATCAGGGAAATCAATCAAAAACAAAGTAGATTCAGAGACAGGACACAATGTTTGAAAAAAAAACATTTCTTCAGACATGGAAGAGGACAATGTTTTAAAAAACATTTCTTCAGACATTGAAGGAGACACTGTTTAAAAAAAATATTTCTTCAGACAATGAAGGACACAATGTTTGAAAAAAACCATTTCTTCAGACATGGAAGGATACACTATTATTACAAGACCAAAAAGTCCAAATATATTCGAAAAAAAAAAGAAAAAGGTGACTATTCTAAAAAACATTTTTAGAGACATGGAAGGACACAATGTTAAAAAAACATTTCTCGAGACATGGAAGGACACAATGTTTGAAAAAAAAACATTTCTTCAGACATGGAAGAGGACAATGTTTTAAAAAACATTTCTTCAGACATTGAAGGAGACACTGTTTAAAAAAAATATTTCTTCAGACAATGAAGGACACAATGTTTGAAAAAAACCATTTCTTCAGACATGGAAGGATACACTGTTATTACAAGGCCAAAAAGTCCAAATATATTCGAAAAAAAAAGAAAAAGGTGACTATTCTAAAAAACATTTTTAGAGACATGGAAGGACACAATGTTAAAAAAAAACATTTCTCGAGACGACTTGATTTGTTGTGGAGTTCTATATTGAAGGACGCGTGAAGTTTTTATAGCTTCAAGGCATTGGTTGAGAGAAGGGAGTTTTTCCATTTCTTTTAGATTACCAAAAATTGAATATATTGCCCCTTTTTCGCTCTCACTGAACCTTAAACGTTTAAACATGGAAGGATACAATGTTTAAGAAAAACATTTCTCGAGACATGGAAGGACACAATGTTTGAAAAAAAAACATTTCTTCAGACATGGAAGAGGACAATGTTTTAAAAAAACTTTGGAGACATGGAAGGAGACAATGTTTGAAAAAAAACATTTCCTTAGACATGGAAGGATACAAAGTTTTAAAAAAACATTTCTGGAGACATGGAAGGATACAATGTTTGAAAAAAAAAACATTGGAGACATTGGCAAAGACAATGTTTTAAATACATATTCGGAGATATTGACGGAGACAATGCTTCAAAAAAACATTTCTGCAGACAATGTTTGACAAAACATATTCGGATAAATGAAAACCTTTTTGGGAGAAAAAAAAAATTTAAAGGAGACTACATTAAACAAAACGCAATCAGGGAAATCAATCAAAAACAAAGTATATTCAGAGACAGGACACAATGTTTGAAAAAAAAACATTTCTTCAGACATTGAAGGACACAATGTTTGAAGAAAAACATTTCTCGAGACATGGAAGGAGACAATGTTTTAAAAAACATTTCTTCAGACATTGAAGGAGACACTGTCTGAAAAAATCATTTCTTTAGACATGAAAGGAGACAATGTTTGAAAAAAAAACATTTCTTTAGACATGGAAGGATACAATGTTTGAAAAAAAAAAACATTGGAGACATTGACGGAGACAATGCTTTAAAAAAACATATCTGCACTCTGATTTGATGAAGACGAAGATGATGACGAATCATACAGCAACTCAGTAGGCTTTTCTTTAGACGAAAACAGTTTTAACTTTGGAGTTTCCGTTGATTTTATTTTGTGTGTTTTTTCATTGACGGAAGACTTATCCGTAGATGAACTTTTGTCATTAGAACAGTCTAGTATAAATTCATCCTCATCTGATATTGCATGTGGATTGCAATCAGACGACAGTTCGTGGTTGGAGCTATCCGTTGATCTGATTTTTTCTTTGCTATTATAGGAGCACGAAAAATTCAAATTGGTTTCAAGGGTTTTGCCGGTAGATTCTGGAGTGTTACTAGAAAATCCTGCTTCTTCATTTACATAAGACATATTTAATGATGGAGACTTCTTGTCGTCAACATTTGTTTCATTAGTACTGTTTAGTATGTATTCTGTTATTGTACCTTCGTTTTCATCTGAGTTTGCAGTAACAGACTGTATTAAGTATTCAGAAAATGTTACATCATCAAAATGTGGCGTAGTTTCAGATATAATTTTAGAAGGGGAATTTTTATTGTGAGTCGACAGTTCTTGGTTGCGGGCATGCGTGGATTTGCTTTTTCCTTGGATATTGAGGGAGAACGATGAATTCAACTTAGTTTCAATGGTTGTACCGGTTTTTTCCGAAGTTAAAGTAGAAAACGCTGCTTCTTCGTCTACGGAAGTTATAAGCCCCAAAGGAGAATTCCTGTTGAGAGTCACTAGTTGTTGTTTCTGGTTATGCGTAGATTGGTCTTTTTCTTGTTTTATTTTTTTTATATGAATGGACCTAAAAGTTTTTAAATTGGTTTTAATGGTTGCATCAGGAGATTCAGGATTGTAATTAGAAATAAGTCCTTTTTTAGCAGTATGGGACGTAGTTTTAAAGATATTTAGAGACATGGAAGGAGACAATGTTTTAAAAAACATTTCTTCAGACATGGAAGGATACAATGTTTGAAAAAAAAACATTTCTTTAGACATGGAAGGATACAAAGTTTTAAAAAAACATTTCTGGAGACATGGAAGGATATAATGTTTGAAAAAAAAACATTGGAGACATTGACAAAGACAATGTTTTAAATACATAATCGGAGATATTGACGGAGACAATGCTTTAAAACACATTTCTGCAGACAATGTTTGACAAAACATATTCGGATAAATGAAAACCTTTTTGGGAGAAAAAAAATATTAAAGGAGACTACATAAAACAAAACGCAATCAGGGAAATCAATCAAAAACAAAGTATATTCAGAGACAGGACACAATGTTTGAAAAAAAACATTTCTTCAGACATGGAAGGACACTTATTAAAACGCCAAAAAGTCCAAATATATTCGAAACAAAAAAAAGAAAAAGGTGACTATTCTAAAAAACATTTTTAGAGACATGGAAAGACACAATGTTAAAAAAAAAACATTTCTCGAGACGACTTGATTTGTTGTGGAGTTCTATATTGAAGGACGCGTGAAGTTTTTATAGCTTCAAGGCATTGGTTGAGAGAAGGGAGTTTTTCCATTTCTTTTAGATTACCAAAAATTGAATATATTGCCCCTTTTTCGCTCTCACTGAACCTTAAACGTTTAAACATGGAAGGATACAATGTTTAAGAAAAACATTTCTCGAGACATGGAAGGACACAATGTTTAAAAAATAAACATTTCTTCAGACATGAAAGGATACAATGTTTAAAAAACATTTCTCGAGACATGGAAGGAGTCAATATTTTAAAAAACATATTCAGATATTTCGAAGGAGACTATTCTAAAAAACATTTTATGAGACATAAAAAAGAGAATGTCAATCATATGCTAATATTACCAATATTACTACGTTTGTTGCAAAAAATGCAAAGGATTTTTTTCTAAAAAAACCATTCGTATTTACACTTTAAACTGTAAGAAATCTAAAAGCAAAAGTTCTGCTAAGAACTAAATTTTTTTCTGTGTCTGACGAACAATGATGTTACAAATGCAATACGAAACGATGAACTCATAATTACATATGGCAATCAATTGGCTAAAAATTATTCTTCCTAGGATGAAAAAAGTGCTGGTGAAATTTAACGAATCACAATAGAAAATTTTGACAATAAGCAAATAATTACTGACAGTTTTGAAGAAACTATTTTACAAGTGTGCTGATCGACAATATAGATTTAAAAGAATACAAGTTTTGATGACAAAACTCACTCGGAGTTATCGAAGGAGACCATGTTTAAAAAACATATTCGGAGATATCGAAGGAGACAAAACTTACTCGGAGTTATTGAAGAAGAAAATGTTTTCGAAAACATTTAAAGAGACATTAAAGGAAACAATGTTTGAAAAAAAAACATTTCTTCAGACACTGAAGGAGACACTGTCTGAAAAAAAAAACATTTCTTCAGACACTGAAGGAGACACTGTCTGAAAAAAAAACATTTCTTCAGACATTGAAGGACACAATGTTTGAAAAACCTATTCGGAGATATTGACGGAGACAATGCTTAAAAAAACATTTCTGCAGACAATGTTTGACAAAACATATTCGGATATAGCGAAGGAGACGAATGGAAATGAATCATTTTGTTTGTAATGAAATAAACTTTGCATGAAGAAATTCAGGGCTGTTATGGAATCTGATTGCTGTCAGAATCAGAATTCGACAATAAATTGGTTTTAGAAATTTTGTTAAACGATGAAATCGTAATTAAATTTGGAAATCAATTGGCTAAAAATTATTCTCCCTTGGTTGGAAAAAGTGCTGGTGAAATTTAACGAATCACCATAGAAAATTTTGACAATAAGCAAATAATTACTGACAGTTTTGAAGAAACTATTTTACAAGTGTGCTGATCGACAATATAGATTTAAAAGAATACAAATTTTGATGACAAAACTCACTCGGAGTTATCGAAGGAGACCATGTTTAAAAACATATTCGGAGATATCGAAGGAGACAAAACTTACTCGGAGTTATTGAAAAAGAAAATGTTTTCGAAAACATTTAAAGAGACATTAAAGGAGACACTGTCTGAAAAAAAAACATTTCCTCAGACACTGAAGGAGACACTGTCTGAAAAAAAAAACATTTCTTCAGACATTGAAGGACACAATGTTTGAAAAACCTATTCGGAGATATTGACGGAGACAATGCTTAAAAAAACATTTCTGCAGACAATGTTTGACAAAACATATTCGGATAAATGACAACCTTTTTGGGAGAAAAAAAATATTAAAGGAGACTACATAAAACAAAACGCAATCAGGGAAATCAATCAAAAACAAAGTATATTCAGAGACAGGACACAATGTTTGAAAAAAAAACATTTCCTTAGACATGGAAGGATACAATGTTTGAAAATAAATTTTTGGAGTATTAAAAGGACACTATGTTCTAAAAACCATTTTTGAAGACATCGAAGAAGAGTATGTTTGACAAAACATATTCGAAGTTATTGAAGGAGACTGGATTAAAAAAAACATTTTCGAAGATTTCAAAGGAGACTATGTTTTACAAAACATTTTCGGAAGAAGAAGAATATGTTTTAGAAAACATTTTCGGAGGCAAAAAATATATTTGTTTCAATGCTATCGTGTAATGAAACTGCATTAAAGTTACGACTTTCTTCTAAAGTTACTTCGCAATTATTGTCTTCCGTATTTTCGTCACATTCAACGTCATCTTCAACGTCATCTTCCTCGGTATCGCCTACAGTTGCCAATAAAAGTTTGGATACGCATGTTACTTCTGCAATAGGAATGGGCATTCTATAGATATTCTTATGAATATCTTTATGGTGTCCCATAAAATTGGCTAACTTGTCGACAGAAGACTCCTCGACATTCAACAATGAAATAAATGTTGCTATGTGCTTTCGAAGGTTTGTACCTCGAAGGCTTTCTGGCATTTCAGCACCACATTCTTCCGAAAATTTTTTAAGCAGTGGACAAGCTCTATGGTACATCTTCGTTGAGTTTGTACTAGATGATGGTTTGCAAAAAATATATTTGTTTTCTTCGTCAACCCCAGCCTCTGATCGGTACTTTATTATATTCTCAATAGCTGTAACGCACAACGGCCATAACAGCACGCTCACCGTTCTTCCGAGCTTGCCACGCAAGGTTAGCCTTACGAATTGTTTTGCCAATTTTATTGATTCTGTAGAAACGTTTTTAAGTATGTCTTTATCGATATTATTTGTGATTACTTCTCTGTTAGAAAAATTTTCTAGCGTAAGTCTCTCGATCTCCCCTGCTCTTTTTCGATTAAATACTTGTATGATAATTAATGTGGACTGTACAAGCAAAGTCCAAGAAGACAACGTAAATTCTTTTTCTAATACTTCCAATGCTTTACAAATGTTTTCTTTTAAGTATGAAAATAATTTATTTATATCATTTCTTAAAGGATACAAAACTTTCTTTATTCTTCTTTGATTTGCTTGATCTTCAAATGCTTTTTTGTTTATTAAAGTAGGAATTTCTTCATCCCACAGCTGAAGAAAGCTTTCTAGCTCCAACTTCTTATCCAAAGACCCATTTTTCTTTTTCAATTCAATTGAAAATAGTCACGTGTGTCACAGAATTTTTACGAAAGTGAAAATTTACACGAAAAATTTTTGTGTTTTACGTTTCCTGGAGAAAAAAAATTTTTACTTTCGTACGAATTTGGTTTCTGTATTTCTACAGACAATGTTTGACAAAACATATTCGGATATAGCGAAGGAGACAAATGGAAATGAATCATTTTGTTTGTAATGAATTCGACAATAAATTGGTTTTCGAAATTTTGTTAAACGATGAAATCGTAATTAAATTTGGGAATCAATTGGCTAAAAATTATTCTCCCTTGGTTGGAAAAAGTGCTGGTGAAATTTAACGACTCACCATAGAAAATTTTGACAATAAGCAAATAATTACTGACAGTTTTGAAGAAACTATTTTACAAGTGTGCTGATCGACAATATAGATTTAAAAGAATACAAATTTTGATGACAAAACTCACTCGGAGTTATCGAAGGATACCATGTTTAAAAAACTTATTCGGAGATATCGAAGGAGACAAAACTTACTCGGAGTTATTGAATAAAAAAATGTTTTCGAAAACATTTAAAGAGACATTAAAGGAAACAATGTTTGAAAAAAAAAACATTTCTTCAGACACTGAAGGAGACACTGTCTGAAAAAAAAACATTTCTTCAGACACTGAAGGAGACACTGTCTGAAAAAAAAAAACATTTCTTCAGACATTGAAGGACACAATGTTTGAAAAACCTATTCGGAGATATTGACGGAGACAATGCTTTAAAAAAACATTTCTGCAGACAATGTTTGACAAAACATATTCGGATTTAGCGAAGGAGACGAATGGAAATGAATCATTTTGTTTGTAATGAAATAAACTTTGCATGAAGAAATTCAGGGCTGTTATGGAATCTGATTGCTGTCAGAATCAGAATTCGACAATAAATTGGTTTTCGAAATTTTGTTAAACGATGAAATCGTAATTAAATTTGGGAATCAATTGGCTAAAAATTATTCTCCCTTGGTTGGAAAAAGTGCTGGTGAAATTTAACGACTCACCATAGAAAATTTTGACAATAAGCAAATAATTACTGACAGTTTTGAAGAAACTATTTTACAAGTGTGCTGATCGACAATATAGATTTAAAAGAATACAAATTTTGATGACAAAACTCACTCGGAGTTATCGAAGGATACCATGTTTAAAAAACTTATTCGGAGATATCGAAGGAGACAAAACTTACTCGGAGTTATTGAATAAAAAAATGTTTTCGAAAACATTTAAAGAGACATTAAAGGAAACAATGTTTGAAAAAAAAACATTTCTTCAGACACTGAAGGAGACACTGTCTGAAAAAAAAACATTTCTTCAGACACTGAAGGAGACACTGTCTGAAAAAAAAAAACATTTCTTCAGACATTGAAGGACACAATGTTTGAAAAACCTATTCGGAGATATTGACGGAGACAATGCTTAAAAAAACATTTCTGCAGACAATGTTTGACAAAACATATTCGGATATAGCGAAGGAGACGAATGGAAATGAATCATTTTGTTTGTAATGAAATAAACTTTGCATGAAGAAATTCAGGGCTGTTATGGAATCTGATTGCTGTCAGAATCAGAATTCGACAATAAATTGGTTTTCGAAATTTTATTAAACGATGAAATCGTAATTAAATTTGGGAATCAATTGGCTAAAAATTATTCTCCCTTGGTTGGAAAAAGTGCTGGTGAAATTTAACGACTCACCATAGAAAATTTTGACAATAAGCAAATAATTACTGACAGTTTTGAAGAAACTATTTTACAAGTGTGCTGATCGACAATATAGATTTAAAAGAATACAAATTTTGATGACAAAACTCACTCGGAGTTATCGAAGGATACCATGTTTAAAAAACTTATTCGGAGATATCAAAGGAGACAAAACTTACTCGGAGTTATTGAATAAAAAAATGTTTTCGAAAACATTTAAAGAGACATTAAAGGAAACAATGTTTGAAAAAAAAAACATTTCTTCAGACACTGAAGAAGACACTGTCTGAAAAAAAAAACATTTCTTCAGACATTGAAGGACACAATGTTTGAAAAACCTATTCGGAGATATTGACGGAGACAATGCTTTAAAAAAACATTTCTGCAGACAATGTTTGACAAAACATATTCGGATATAGCGAAGGAGACAAATGGAAATGAATCATTTTGTTTGTAATGAAATAAACTTTGCATGAAGAAATTCAGGGTTGTTATGGAATCTGATTACTGTCACAATCAGAATTGAAATCGACAATAAATTGGTTTTGGTGTTACAGAAATGGATTTTATATTCGAATCAGAATTATGTATATCAGAATTTGGTGTTATAGAATCCAATATTATGGAAGGATACAATATTTAAAAAAAAAAACATTGGAGACATGGAAGGTGACAATGTTTGAAAAAACATTTCTTCAGACAATGAAGGACACAATGTTATATTATTTTTGGAACGAAGTTCCTTATCGCGCGTTGTGAAAGGGGGCTAGACGGAAAAAATTCTCACGAAAAGTTGTAACGACACTTTTTGCTATAGTAAGCTATTGTAAGCTGTGCGGCGTGCGCATGTTTCACTGTATGTCTCTCTCTCTCTCTCTTATAGAAAGCAAGCCAGACAGTGATGCCAACTATTTATAATCGAAATGCGCAAAATATTAATAAAACAAAAGGCGCTTAAAAGCGCTAAATATATTAATTTAAATATAATACTACCATTGATGCAGTTTTTTCAAGAGATTTAAATAAAATAGAGTCCCAAGCATATGTTTCCTATTTCAGTTACCACAAGCCAATTACTAAAATTGAGCCTAGTGATTAAGTTTATATTACATTATATTTGTTAATAATAAAACAATTATTATTATAACTTAAGCAAAAATAAAATTTTATTACAATTCCTTCACTAATTAATCGAAAGGAACTTCGTTCCATCCAGGTGTCCGTTGACACCTCTCAACTTTTTATTTTTTTTGTTATTCATCGAATGCAAAGTGAACTGAATATATTGGATTTTATTTTTTGTTATTAAAAATTAATAAAATAATTAATTTAAAATAATGTTAAGCATTTTTACTTATTACAATATAATTTTTTATATTATAAAGGGTAATTTTTTGTTTTAAATTTGGGTACTCGATAACGTTAACAAACTCGAAAATGTGAACTGCCTTGGTAAAAATTAGTTCACGTTATCGCGAGTTCACTGTATGTATATATAAACGATAACAAGGATAAGGACATCAACTAGATTTGAAATAATATAGAGTATTATTTGTTTACATAAACAATTCCAGACAACAGAACCTTTTCAGATACATTTAAGGAGACTACGTAATGCAAAACGCAATCAGGGAAATCAATCAAAAACAAAGTATATTCAGGGCCAATAAATTGGTGGATAATAATGTGTCATTTATTTCGAAAACCTATTTAAATATAAAATATTGTTTTTCACTGCAAAATTAAATTAACATTAATAGCCAACATTGTGTATGTACATACATATGTACATAATTTTTACGAATTTCCATATGTATGTTTTTAACAGCTTGTTTGTAACAAAACAGATTAAAAATGTGTTACTGCTAACAAGTTGCATAAAATTTTTGCTTGTTTTGTCACTATTACCCTTTTAATCATTAAAAAAGTTGCTATTATTCTCTTAAATTATTTCTGAATTTCCTAATTATTGGTTAGTAGCTGCTGTTCTAGCTGCCAAATTTGTAACAAACTAAGTGTTATTGAAAAGCAGATGTAGCACATAAATACAACATAAATTTAAATACTAAGTCAATTATTGGCTTTTAGGGGTATAAAACGGTTACTGTGAACGCAAAATTAACTATTTATGTTAAAACTGGTTTAAGCTTTTGGTGTGAAAACATAGTAAGATGCTATAATGGATATATGCATATCATTTGTATTTAATAAATTAAGTGACCAACAAAAACACCAAGTAATTGTGTACTATAAATTTAACTGATAAAATGTAACTTACCAAATAAAAAAAAAAAAATACGTTATAATTAAAGGCACATTTGAAGTACTGTTTGAAACCGCAAACAGATATTTTGACTGAAGAAAATTAAAGAAAAATCAGGCAAAAACCGTATTGGTCAATTCTTAATTATTTCATTTTTGGATTAATAGTTAGTTGGACTATTGTTATCAGTGACACGATTGACGTATTCCGCTTAGTTTGTTGTTTCTAATCTCTCATTATTGAAAAAATGCAACAGTAGCTCAACCATTCATTCGCTTTACCAATGCTAACACATTCCGCGAGTTCTCGAAATTCGCTATAAGCATAGTAGCTTAATCGAAATTCAAAAAACTAAATATATATGCATACATACATACATATACATTAATAAAAAAAAAAAAAAAAAAAAGAAAAACCACCGCTGAAATGTGATACCACCATGGTAAATGATGTATTTAGTTTTGTAGTTGCATGATATTCGTTAATATTTTCAGTTTAAATTTTATATAAACAACAATAAAATCGGTATATGGCGTTCATGTTCTTTTATGAAAACACTTCGAACATACATAATCACCCCTATTGAATAATTTTTCCCTCGAAACTTTTCCCCTTTCCCTAAATTTACAACCAAATAAATTTCACGCCAAAATAAAATTCTCCTAATAGTGAATGGCATTTTTTCGCGAGTATTTTCAATTTTCCCTTCAATTTATTCTCTAATAGGGAACATAATATAACATCTTCTTCTCATAATTCGAATATTAAAGCTTAAAAAGTTTATTTTTATGAAAAGATCTGATAATAAGGCACAAACTGATCAGGCATTATATTTCAATATGACATAGAGCGTTTGTTACTTAGGCAAAAACCGTATTGGTCAATTCTTAATTATTTCATTTTTGGATTAATAGTTAGTTGGACTATTGTTATCAGTGACACAATTGACATATTCCGCTTAGTTTGTTGTTTCTAATCTCTCATTATTGAAAAAATGCAACAGTAGCTCAACCATTCATTCGCTTTACCAATGCTAACACATTCCGCGAGTTCTCGAAATTCGCTATAAGCATAGTAGCTTAATCGAAATTCAAAAAACTAAATATATATGCATACATACATACATATACATTAATAAAAAAAAAAAAAAAAAAAGAAAAACCACCGCTGAAATGTGATACCACCATGGTAAATGATGTATTTAGTTTTGTAGTTGCATGATATTCGTTAATATTTTCAGTTTAAATTTTATATAAACAACAAAAAAATCGGTATATGGCGTTCATGTTCTTTTATGAAAACACTTCGAACATACATAATCACCCCTATTGAATAATTTTTCCCTCGAAACTTTTCCCCTTTCCCTAAATTTACAACCAAATAAATTTCACGCCAAAATAAAATTCTCCTAATAGTGAATGGCATTTTTTCGCGAGTATTTTCAATTTTCCCTTCAATTTATTCTCTAATAGGGAACATAATATAACATCTTCTTCTCATAATTCGAATATTAAAGCTTAAAAAGTTTATTTTTATGAAAAGATCTGATAATAAGGCACAAACTGATGTATTGCTTAACAAAATGCAAAACAACAGCCCAAAATTGCCTGCAGATTTGTGAAGCTTTAATTTCATGGAATTTGTTCGTTTCCAAAAGTTAGCGGAACTATTTTACCAAATAAAATTTAGAATGCAATAAACAAACGGAGGAACCAAACTAAAGCTCCAACACTGAATATTTAGCTTTGATTTTTTAAGTTTGCTTTAAAATAAATAAGTATGTCCGCGTATTTTTTAAGTTTAGGTATTTTCAAGCGGTTTTCCCCTGTGTTTACCTGTTATGAATTGCCTTAGGTTTCTCTTCAACTTGCAAATTACTGTGTGAACACACCTTTACTTAAACGCAGTTTACAACACCATATTTCGGAGCCTAACACCCCGACTACACAAGCAATAAGTTGGCCAACCTTCAAATAGAATTAAAAATTAAAGCATACATATTTAATGTGTAAACACACCTTTACTTAAACGCAGTTTACAACACCATATTTCGGAGCCTAACACTCCGACTGCACAAGCAATAAGTTGGCCAACCTTCAAATAGAATTAAAAAATAAAAGCATACATATATAATTTGTTACGTGACGAATGCTACAACTTTCTGAATCATTAAAAGGGAAATATGTATGTACATATTTATATGCAACAGCAAAGGCGCTAGTGCGTGAACACGTTAACAAAATTTGTTGAATTTGCCATGAACTTTTCCAAGATTTGAAATAATGCAAGCTAAAGTATACAACATTTATGAAGTTCTTAAAGCCATTTTCTTTTCTGCAAAAAATGTTGCACTTTTTCTGCCCTTCGTAGATATTTTGTTTACGAAGGGCAGAATAAGTACAACATTTTCGGCACAAAAGAAAACGCCATAATGGCGTTTTCTGTTTTATTAAGAACAAGTTTTTTTTATAATTAAGAGACAACACTTCTGCTGTTAAAAAATGTTAACTTAATTGTTATCTACTGATAATATTTCAAACATATCTAATGGGTATGTCAAAATCCTCAAACAACAGGAAGAATATAATAATTTTGTTATTTACAGAACAGCACCAAATCATACGTGTGATTTAAAAACTGCATTTGATTTTAAATCTCGTGATTTCCAGAACACACCCGTAAGAGAAGGTTATCCAAAGCGAATGTAGCCATGGTTTTTATTTAACATGAAAATTCGCTTTGAACATCACCTTTTGATAATAGATGACTTATTAATGATTAACTATTTAATGTATTAAAAATTTAGTTAATCCATACAATTTATTGAACCCTGAGATATACCTTGAAATTTCTAGAGAAATTACCTGACTATCAACTGGATTGATCGTTAATCAAGGACATATAATGGCCGGATTGTATCTTTATTGGTTAATACCAGATCGAAAATTTCTCATTGTTATTTTATTTAAAAAGGAACTAGATGTTGTTACAGAATAAAGGACACCAACGATATACATATATATATCAACTAGACCACCGGATTGGTTTTTTGTATAAATTAAGGATTGTTTGATTATTAAGAAAAACAACTGGATTGGTTGTTTTTTATAATAACGTACAACAATAATGAAAGGAACCGAATTTGGACAATAAGAATAAGGGTGTCACAACTAGAATATTTGTTTATTAATGAAAAAAAAATACAATCAGCCATGTCACAGAGATCTATTTCGTTCGGAAACGGAATTCAATCCGTATTTTGATACTTAAAAAAACCGATAAAATAAATGATTTTTCCAAATGAAACAAACAGACAAATTTTATTATTCAAAAGTGGTTTTATTCCGAAAGCTATTTTCGTTATTCGCGTTTTAAAGTAACAAAATACAAATTGAATTCCGTTTCCGAACGGAATAGATCTCTGTGACATGGCTGAATAAATAGAAAAAATAGACTTTGTTTTACAAAACATTTAAGGATATATTGAAAAATACTACAAACCTTTAAGAAGATATCAAAGAAGATTTTATTTTTC
The DNA here is from genome assembly GCA_947311025.1 of Lypha dubia. Classification (NCBI taxonomy): domain Eukaryota; kingdom Metazoa; phylum Arthropoda; class Insecta; order Diptera; family Tachinidae; genus Lypha; species Lypha dubia. The sequence continues at coordinate 85,387,662 of OX371260.1, read as the reverse complement.
TATACTGTTATTAAAAGGCCAAAAGTCCAAATATATTCGAATCATCAAAAAAAGAAAAAGGAGACTATTCTAAAAAACATTTTTAGAGACATGGAAGGACACAATGGTTAAAAAAAACATTGCTCGAGACATGGAAGGATACAATGTTTAAAAAAAAAAAATTCTCGAGACATGAAGGACACAATGTTTGAAAAAAACATTTCTTCATACATGGAAAAATACAATGGTTTAAAAAAACATTGGAGACATTGACAAAGACAATGTTTAAAATACATATTCGGAGATACTGACGGAGACAATGTATTAAAAAAACATTTCTGCATTGCCAGCCGAATGCCTCTCACTTAGTTCTTCAATTTCTAGCTCCCTTATAATTTGATCCTATTAGCTCTTTTCCAACATGTAATTTGACCAAAAGTATTAGCTCACAAAGCTAATTAAAAACCCGGAATCATCGATATCAACATTGTTCGAAAATCATCTTTACTTCCCAAAACAATCAGCGTCCTTACAATTAAAAACAAAAATCAGTGCTCTTGCATGTAGGATCCATATTACGTTTGAAATAAACTGAAAACTTCGCTAAAGCTGAAGGCGTGAAGGAGCGAAAACTAGAGGGCCAAAAATAGAAAAAGGGATCAAGCCAGTCAAATTTAAAATACCAAAGCAAAAGCAAAAATGTAGCACTTGTTCTGCAGTGTTGGATTCGGATACTGAAGAGACGATCAGCTAAGAAATGTTGGGTGTGATACCTGACTCAGTGGTATCACATTAAATGCACCGAATTCAAAAATATGCAATACGATGACGTTATGGAATTTGAAAGTACCATCTTATATTTTTTTAATAGAATTAGACTCCTCGAATGCACTAATATTTAGGTATAAAATACCTAGCTTTAACCTTTAATATATCAGTTAAGTACAAACAATGAATTCCAAGGACTAAAATGTACAAAAATATTATTTAGTATTATTTTTTGGTCGAATATGAATTAATCCTTTGTTTCTGCATGATCTCATATCAAATGTAAAAGCGTAGTTAATTTATTTTATATCAATAACAGTATGATTTCTATCTCAATGTATTGTTTTCTTCACTAAAATATGATATGTCGATAATAGAAACATAACATGCCGAAAAGTGGAAAATTAGTGCCGACTATAGGCAAATGTGCTCTTTTTTACAAAATCTGTACATTTCTCAATTTTAGTACAAAAATATTTAAATTTAACCTAATTGATCTAAAACAATACAAATTAATGATTTGTATTAAATAGCTACCATTCCAACAGTTTATTCACACGTGCAAAGGCGCTAGATTTAAGAAAAGCAAAAGGCTTAAACTGCCGAGTACTGGTACACTTACCCTACCCTGGTTAAAGAAAATTTAATATTAAAATGCAAAAATAAAAATTTTATAGATATAAAACTGTTAAATTTTTTTTTCGACCCTCATATTTGTTTATTAAAAATTCAAACTAAATAATACTACTATGAAATAAAATTAATTATTAAAACAAGCACACTCACCAGAAATTCAATGATAAAATTGGCTTCGAATTCCTGCTGTCGACAAACTGATGAAACTGATGATTTATTTTCTCTTTAAGACTGCGGTGGTGAGAGTAAAATATACTGTCGAATATGACCCAGAAGTATTTAGTTAAGGGCTAAGTATTCGATGTGTTAAAATTTGGTACGCTAACTGATGAAACTGATGATTTATTTTCTCTTTAAGACTGCGGTGGTGAGAGTAAAATATACTGTCGAATATGACCCAGCAGTATTTAGTTAAGGGCTAAGTATTCGATGTGTTAAAATTTGGTACGCTAACTGGAGCAGTTGGTTGTTGTATCTACTGCTCTTTTCTAGTTGTTTCACTTGCGATGCAAACGTTGTTCCTAAGCACGTTTTAAACTTTATTTTCTTGTCGCTTGTCTAAATTTGTTTTGCTTCGTTTTCACTTTGTGGCTGGCAGAAAATTTGGAGTTCCATCAAAGTTGAATGATGCCAGGATTTGGTGGAGTCCATGGGAAGGCGTTGTGCCGCGGTAATAGCAAACAAAGGGCACGCTACAAAGTATTGAAACCATACAATTAATTTATCTACAAGATATCTGAGTGAAATTTTTTATTTATTTTAAGAAAGATTACTAATTTTTGTTAAAAATGAACTAAAGTGCTATTATTTTGACTGTGTAGTTTTTAAGTTTTTTGTTTATATTAATTAGCGTATTATAAACTGTTGAAAAAAACCAAATAATTTTCTTATGATAATAAACCATTAACATCAAAGAATTAATTATTTTTTGTTTGTTTTGAGTTGAATCGGCCTAACAGTTAAACAGATGCAAACGGAGTCCGTATAAATTTATATAAATGCTATTATATTGACCGGAGTTGTATGATTGTATGTATTTAAGTTTCAAAAAATATTCTTCATTTCCGCTGAATGTGTAAAGTAACTGTTGTACTGAGGTGCAGTTGCACACATGAATGTGTGTACTTGTTGTTGTATGTTGATGCTTTATCAAACACCTGAAATATTCAAACAAATAAAAGGCTACACTTACCTTGGCAGCATATTAACAAAACGATAATGCAAGTTTTCATCAAATTCTCTTTCTTCTGAATCATTTACAATAGGCTGTATAAATCCAGCATCTAGCATAGCATTCTCTAGTTGTTTCACTTGCGATGCAAACGTTGTTCCTAAACGCGTTTTAAACTTTATTTTCTTGCCGTTTGTCTAAATTTGTTTTGCTTTGTTTTCACTTTGTGGCTGGCAGAAAATTTGGAGTTCCATCAAAGTTGAAAGATGCCAGGATTTAGTGGATTCCATGGGAAGGCGTTGTGCCGCGGTAATAGCAAACAAAAGGCACGCTACAAAGTATTGAAACCATACAATTAATTTATCTACAAGATATCTGAGTGAAATTTTTTATTTGTTTTAAGAAAGATCACTAATTTTTGTTAAAAATGAAGTAAAGTGCTATTATTTTGACTGTGTAGTTTTTAAGTTTTTTGTTTATATTAATTAGCGTATTATAAACTGTTGAAAAAAACCAAATAATTTTCTTATAATAAATAATAAACCATTAACATAAAAGAATTAATTATTTTGTTTTGAGTTGAATCGGCCCAACAGTTCAACCCATCATCAAACATAATATTAAGATAAGAAATATTTATAAGACAAAAGATTATGAGTAGTTAAAATCCCAAACATAATTCTAAGATTTTTATGACTAGTAACAATCCCAAATTTAGGATAAGAAATAATTGAAATACAAAGAACATGAGATAACAAATAAACAACCCTACAAACATTTATGACTAGTAACAATCCCAAATTTAGGATAAGAAATAATTGAAATACAAAGAACATGGGAAAACAAATAAACAACCCTAAAAACATTTGAGAGATAACAAACACATTTTAGAACAAAGAATTAATATTATATCAAACACATTTTAGAACAAAGACAAATATTGTTATTCTCCTAGTATTTAAGGAAGTCATTTTGAAAAAGGAAAACAGTTCATATGTAAACTCAAATTAGTGAACATCAATTGTTCATGTGCAAAATTAGTTGTTAAGAAAATATAGTAAATAAAGAAAGACGCATCGCGTCGGAAAAAATATTTTTTTAATAAACATAAAAGTGAAAACTTTAATTGGCGATCCTGCCAGGAGTAGCATATATTTTGTTACTCCAGAAGCGGACCAATATAATTTTGCCGCAGCAAGGATTAACAAAATTTTTTCATAAAGAAAAATTAAACTAATTCTTCATATAGAAGATACAAATTTTTATATAGTGAAGTGAAGTTAATAAATAAAACAATTCTTATTCATATAATAAAACGAATCTTACTCATATATGAAGGAAAAATATACATATATGAAATTCTCAAGAAAAAATATCTTCGATAAAAATAGGAACTTGAACGATTCAACAGAAGAAATCATGGAACAAATAATTCAACAACTGGCTGGTTTACAGCTAGCACTACATAATATACAACAGAAAAATGCATGTTTAAAAAATATATTGGACCAGAAACTTCAATAACTACAACAATGCTAGACAGCAGTACAACCCACAGGGATTTCACAGCCAACCCTGGAAAAGAATTCGTGACCAAAGTGGAAATTTTCAACAGACACACAAAGTCCAAAGGCACAACCAGATAAAAAGATTTGAGAGGGTTTCTAGGATTAACTGGTTATTATAGACGTTTCGTGCAAAATTATGCCCAAATCACGAAACCATTAACAGTTCATTTAAAGGGATAAAATGCCCATATAGGAAAAAACAAGAGTAGTAATACAAAAATTAATTTAGACAACGCAGCCATAGAAGCTGTAAATGTATTAAAACTTAAATTAAAGGAACAGGTAGAATTATTTCAACCCAATTTTGGCAAACCTTTTGAACTTACCACAGATGCTTCCAACATAGCTATTGGTGCAGTGTTAAGTCAAAATAAAAAACCAATTTATTTTCTATCCCGTACACTAAGTACGACAGAGCAAAACTACAGTACTAATGAAAAAGAGCTGTTAGCTATAATCTGGGCTTTCAAAAACTTTGAAATTATATATGTATATGAAATAGCAGATCTCACCATTTTTACAGATCATCAATCCCTTACATATGCTATCTCCGAAAAAATCCCAACCGTAAATTGAAACGTTGGAAAGCCATAATAGAGGACTTTGGTGCTAAAATTAAATACAAACCAGGTACTGAAAATGTTGTAGCAGATGCGCTATCACGTCAAATTATTAATACATCTTCTATACAGGCATGTTCTGAAAATCACAAGATTTAAATCACATGTGATTTTAAAATCACATCTGTGATATTTTGCTGTTATATACAGGCATGTTCTTAAAATCACTTTTTCGTAAAGTGATTTCAAATCACTGAAAAGGTGTCTGGGCGCACAAATCTTGGAAATTTCGTGATTTAAACCCGGTCAGCTAACAGCATGACGATTTCAAATCACTTTAAGTTTTTTTTAATAAATTTTCTTTAAAATCTGCAAAAAATTATCACGCACACTTAAAATGATTTGTTCTTTATCTGTTTTTGCAATAAAGTTAATTAGTTTACTTAGAAGAACCTAAAAAATTTACAAATTTAGGGACGATGTATTTTTTGCAATTTCTTTTTAAATTTTGCTTTTAGATCAATTATTGCTAACGAACTTTCTTCAGGCATTTTTACGATATATTTACAAAAACTTTAACTTTAATTCGTAAATTTATTATATTTTTGTGATAAATTTCTTAAAGATACAAAAAGAATGTTTGTAAACAGAAAAAATCTGCTGTTTGTTCGTGATTTAGAACAATGAAATCACCGCTAAAAATGAAAAATCTCGTGCTTTTCAGAAAACCTAAATATCACTTCCGTGATTTTAAAAACGTTCGTGATTTGATATCACCGTGATTTCAGAACATGCCTGATAAATTAAACGATTTTTTTATATGATACATATGTACATATATTCAAAATACTTATGGTTTATGTGTATTTGATTTGCAGATCAGACAAGAATCACAGATGTGATTTTAAAATCACATGTGATTTGAATCTTGTGATTTTCAGAACATGCCTGATAGACACGGAACACTCAGCCGAAAGTTCCGCAAGTAACGGGTCTGTTCTAGAATCCGAATTCACTTTCGAGTGAATTACTTTAGCATTTTTGGTGTTCTGCAATTATTAATAAAAATATGTGCATCTGAATTGCAGAACACCAAAAATGCTAAAGTAATTCACTCGAAAGTGAATTCGGATTCTAGAACAGACCCGAATAAAAACTGTTTCACAGCCATTTAATACATAATGGTATACAATTAGATCTCATACCTACTCCAAATTTTACCGAAACACGTACAAGTACAATTTTTCCTAGTAAAGAACGCCGGCCTTTGACCGAGCTTAATGATTTTCTCCACAATGGTATATCCCGACACGGCGGTATATAGAATAGAATGTCTGCATAGCCGGCCTTTGGCCGGGCTTAATGATTTTCTCCACTATGGTATATCCCGACACGGCGGTGTATTGAATAGAATGTCTGCATAGCCGGCCTTTGGCTGGGCTTAATGATTTTCTCCACCATGGTATATCCCGTCACGGCGGTATATAGAATAGAATTTCTGCATAGCGGCCAATTTCAGAGGCCAATAACTCGAAAACTATGCGTTGCCGCCAACTTTTTTATTTGATTATATCTTATTTTTTAATTTTCTATCACATAGGCTATTTTTTTTTTGTTTGGAGCAATTTCACTAAAGTACGTTGAGAGATACAAAGGGAAATTGCACATATACTGTTAGCGTCAAAAGAAACTGTACACCATTGACTTTCATATTTAAAAGATTATTATATATTTGTTTTTGCAATTTTACTAAAGTTTTTATTAAATAAAACGTTAATGAAGGATATATATTAAATAAAAAATCTAAAAATTTTAGTAAAATTGCAAAAACATATACATACATACATATATAATACACTTTTAAATATGAAAGTCAATGGTGAACAGTTTCTTTTGACGCTAACAGTATATGAAAACTTCAGAGGCCAATAACTCGAAAACTTTTTTATTTTATTTTTTCTTTTTAATTTTCTATCACATAAGCTAATTTTGATTTTGTTTGGAGTAACTTCAATAAATTAATAAATTAAATAATAAGTAATTTTACAAACTTACCCGACAAGCACGTCCGCACGCGTTCAACACTTTTTCAGAAAGGACGCCGAGGCAAGGCAAATTCAAATCATACTATTATTCGCAGTAATACCAACTTCTTAAGAAAATATTGCAAAGGTGCTGCCATATAACTTGAAATTACATAGCGTAGGGTCTGTTCGTAAATGCAAAACTGCGCTGCATATTGTGCGCAGAACGTTCATATATGCAAATAGTGGCAACTCTGCAAAAGGTATGCGTTCAAAAATGCATCGCTGCAGTATATTATGCGCAAATAAACACAAAACACTAATCATAAAAATGGCTGATGCAACGGAAATTTTTATTTTATTATTTGTTTTTTATTTCCTAACCTTTTTCTTTCTTGTAGATTAGACAATGTTACATCATTAGTTTTATCGTCCAGCTCAAAAATTAAATTTATCATTAACTTTTCCATTTTTGTTAAATTTTTTGGTTCATAAATACAAACATTAAAATGCGCAAAAAGAAACATAAGCAACAGCTGATTAGCAGTGGCAGTGCAAAATAATCATATTATGCAGCGCAGTGATGAATTTACGAACAGGCCCGTATTCAACTTCTGTAAATCAAAGCGAATTTAATTAGACCATCTATAAACATTAATATTAACCACGTAAATATATAATTAACAATACAGGCACATGATCAAGATTTTCTTTTAAATTCATTAAAGAAACTGCTTGTCGAAATTAACAAAGGCTAAGTCCCTGTCCAGACTTGCAATTTTATTAGTTGCAATTCTTGGTTTTTTAGGTGAGAGAGGTAAGAAGCTTGGGGATGGGTAGTCCCTGTCCGGACTTGCAATTTTATTAGTTGCAATTCTTGGTTTTTTAGGTGAGAGAGGTAAGAAGCTTGGGGATGGGTAGTCCCTGTCCAGACTTGCAATTTTATTAGTTGCAATTCTTGGTTTTTTAGGTGAGTGAGCGAAGAAGCTTGGGGAGGGGTACAGAGTTTCATGTGCTCGGCAATTCTCTTTTGCCTTGCAATTCGCACTGGGTTCTATGTGTATTTGACGTTTTATTGTATTTCTTCAATTATATAAAAAACAAAATAAAACGAAAATTAAATTAATATGTGATGCATTACAGTTTTTTAAGTTAAAAATATTGAAAATAAATTTTTCTGTGATGGTGTAAATACAAAAATTGCAAAATTAGATTTTTATAATGTGGACACTTATGCAATTTCAAAGCAGAATTTTAAAGAATTGCAGCCAATTATATTGCAAATCTGGACGGGGACTAAGTGAGTGAGGTAAGAAACTTGGGGAGGGGTACAGAGTTTCATGTGCTCGGCAATTCTCTTTTGCCTTGCAATTCGCACTGGATTCTATGTGTATTTGACGTTTTATTGTATTTCTTCAATTATATGAAAAACAAAATAAAACGAAAATTAAATTAATATGTGATGCATTACAGTTTTTTAAGTTAAAAATATTGAAAATAAATTTTTCTGTGGTGGTGTAAATACAAAAATTGCAAAATTAGATTTTTATAATGTGGACACTTATGCAATTTCAAAGCAGAATTTTAAAGAATTGCAGCCAATAAAATTGCAAATCTGGACGGGGACTAAGTGAGTGAGGTAAGAAGCTTGGGGAGGGGTACAGAGTTTCATGTGCTCGGCAATTCTCTTTTGCCTTGCAATTCGCACTGGATTCTATGTGTATTTGACGTTTTATTGTATTTCTTCAATTATATGAAAAACAAAATATAACGAAAATTAAATTAATATGTAATGCATTACAGTTTTTTAAGTTAAAAATATTGAAAATAAATTTTTCTGTGGTGGTGTAAATACAAAAATTGCAAAATTAGATTTTTATAATGTAGACACTTATGCAATTGCAAAGCAGAATTTTAAAGAATTGCAGCCAATAAAATTGCAAATCTGGACGGGCACTAATTTTTTTTTGTTTGGAGCAACTTCACTAAAGTACGTTGAGAGATACAAAGAGAAATTGCACATATACTGTTAGCGTCAAAAGAAACTGTACACCATTGACTTTCATATTTAAAAGTTTATTATATATGTATGTATTTGTTTTTGCAATTTTACTAAAGTTTTTATTAAATAAAACGTTAATGAAGGATATATATTAAATAAAAAATCTAATAATTTTAGTAAAATTGCAAAAACAAATATATAATAAACTTTTAAATATGAAAGTCAATGGTTTCTTTTGACGCTAACAGTAAATGAAAACTTCAGAAGCCAATAATTCGAAAACTTTTTTATTTAATTTTTTCTTCTTAATTTTCTATCACATAAGCTAATTTTTATTTTGTTTGGAGTAACTTCACTAAATTTTCAATAAATTAATAAATTAAATAATAAATAATTTTACAAACTTACCCGACAAGCACGTCCGCACGCGTTCAACACTTTTTCAGAAATGACGCCGAGGCAAGGCAAATTCAAATCATACTATTATTCGCAGTAATACCAACTTCTTAAGAAAATATTGCAAAGGTGCTGCCATATGACTTGAAATTACATAGCGTATTCAACTTTTGTAAATCAAAGCGAATTTAATTAGACCATCTATAAACATTAATATTAACCATATATATATATATATATAGAATTATTATTAAAGGGCTATTAAACACGCATACTTGTCTGCAGACATGTACGATGGCATACCAAAACATGTATGTTTGTTTTCAAAAATTTTTGATTTTCTGATGTATGTCGCACACCAACATACACACAACATTTATGTGTTCTGAAGTATGCCGTCAGCGTTCGATAGTGTAATAGCAAAACGCAAAGTATACCATCGTACCATTCTGCTGACAAGTATGCGTGTCTAATAGCCCTTCTACAGACACATGAACAAATTTCTTTCAAGATGTCGTCGAGAAAACAACATAAAATGTACAATTCATTAAAAGTATAAAAGCTGTTTACTTGAATGAAAAATTGATGCTAAAATTTACACCAAAATATTAAAATTATTTAAATTTGCATGCAGAAAACGTCACAGTATTTTATTTTTGTTAATTTCGACAAGCAGTTTCTTTAATGAATGTAAAAGAAAATCTTGATCATGTGCCTGTATTGTTAATTATATATTTACGTGGTTAATATTAATGTTTATAGATGGTCTAATTAATTTCGCTTTGATTTACAGAAGTTGAATACGCTATGTAATTTCAAGTCATATGGCAGCACCTTTGCAATATTTTCTTAAGAAGTTGGTATTACTGCGAATAAAAATATGATTTGAATTTGCCTTGCCTCGGCGTCCTTTTTGAAAAAGTTTTTAACGTATACATATTTCAAAGGTGTTGCCATAAAACCAAAAATGATAATAAAGGTTTGCAAATCAAGGCGAATTAAAATTTGGCCATTTTTTAACACAACTATAAACCAGGAACACATTTTACTAATACTTCATATCTCCATTTGCGTTCAAAGTTTTTAAAGATAGTGCTTGTAAAAATTCACAAAAGTTATATGTTGTGACATTGGCTGCATGCAATTTTAAACCAATTTTCTTTTAACATTTTATGTTGTTTTCTCGATGAAATCTTGTCATCGAGAAAACAACGTAAAATGTCCAATTCATTAAAAGTATAAAAGCTGTTTACTTGAATGAAAAATTGATGCTAAATTTTACACCAAAATATTAAAATGATTTAAATTTGCATGCAGAAAACGTCACAGTATTTTATTTTTGTTAATTTCGACAAGCAGTTTCTTCAATGAATGTAAAAGAAAATCTTGATCATGTGCCTGTATTGTTAATTATATATTTACGTGGTTAATATTAATGTTTATAGATGGTCTAATTAAATTCGCTTTGATTTACAGAAGTTGAATACGCTATGTAATTTCAAGTCATATGGCAGCACCTTTGCAATATTTTCTTAAGAAGTTGGTATTACTGCGAATAAAAAATATGATTTGAATTTGCCTTGCCACGGCGTCCTTTTTGAAAAAGTTTTTAACGTATGCATATTTCAAAGGTGTTGCCATAAAACCAAAAATGATAATAAAGGTTTGCAAATCAAGGCGAATTAAATTTTGACCATTTTTTAACACATATATAAACCAAGTACACATTTTACTAATACTTCATATCTACATTTGCGTTCAAAGTTTTTAAAGATAGTGCTTGTAAAAATTCACAAAATTTATATGTTGTGACATTGGCTGCATGCAATTTTAAACCAATTTTCTTTTAACATTTTATGTTGTTTTCTCGATGAAATCTTGTCATCGAGAAAACAACATAAAATGTCCAATTCATTAAAAGTATAAAAGCTGTTTACTTGAATGAAAAATTGTTACTAAATTTTACACCAAAATATTAAAATGATTTAAATTTGCATGCAGAAAACGTCACAGTATTTAATTTTTGTTAATTTCGACAAGCAGTGTCTTTAATGAATTTAAAAGAAAATCTTGATCATGTGCCTGTATTGTTAATTATATATATTTATGTGGTTAAAATTAATGCTTATGGATGGTTCAATTAAATTCGATTTGATTTACAAATCTTGAAAGAAAATTGGGTTAAAATTGCATGCAGCCAATGTCACAACATATAACTTTTGTGAATTTTTGCAAGCACTATCTTTAAAAACTTTGAACGCAAATGGAGATATGAAGTATTAGTAAAATGTGTACTTGGTTTATAGTTGTGTTAAAAAATGGCCAAAATTTAATTCGCCTTGATTTGCAAACCTTTATTATCATTTTTGGTTTTATGGCAACACCTTTGAAATATGCATACGTTAAAAACTTTTTCAAAAAGGACGCCGAGGCAAGGCAAATTCAAATCATACTATTATTCGCAGTAATACCAACTTCTTAAGAAAATATTGCAAAGGTGCTGCCATATGACTTGAAATTACATAGCGTATTCAACTTCTGTAAATCAAAGCGAATTTAATTAGACCATCTATAAACATTAATATTAACCACGTAAATATATAATTAACAATACAGGCACATGATCAAGATTTTCTTTTACATTCATTGAACAAACTGCTTGTCGAAATTAACAAAAATTAAATAATGTGACGTTTTCTGCATGCAAATTTAAATCATTTTAATATTTTGGTGTAAAATTTAGTAACAATTTTTCATTCAAGTAAACAGCTTTTATACTTTTAATGAATTGGACATTTTATGTTGTTTTCTCGATGACAAGATTTCATCGAGAAAACAACATAAAATGTTAAAAGAAAATTGGTTTAAAATTGCATGCAGCCAATGTCACAACATATAAATTTTGTGAATTTTTACAAGCACTATCTTTAAAAACTTTGAACGCAAATGTAGATATGAAGTATTAGTAAAATGTGTACTTGGTTTATATATGTGTTAAAAAATGGTCAAAATTTAATTCGCCTTGATTTGCAAACCTTTATTATCATTTTTGGTTTTATGGCAACACCTTTGAAATATGCATACGTTAAAAACTTTTTCAAAAAGGACGCCGAGGCAAGGCAAATTCAAATCATACTATTATTCGCAGTAATACCAACTTCTTAAGAAAATATTGCAAAGGTGCTGCCATATGACTTGAAATTACATAGCGTATTCAACTTCTGTAAATCAAAGCGAATTTAATTAGACCATCTATAAACATTAATATTAACCACGTAAATATATAATTAACAATACAGGCACATGATCAAGATTTTCTTTTACATTCATTGAACAAACTGCTTGTCGAAATTAACAAAAATTAAATAATGTGACGTTTTCTGCATGCAAATTTAAATCATTTTAATATTTTGGTGTAAAATTTAGTATCAATTTTTCATTCAAGTAAACAGCTTTTATACTTTTAATGAATTGGACAATTTATGTTGTTTTCTCGATGACAAGATTTCATCGAGAAAACAACATAAAATGTTAAAAGAAAATTGGTTTAAAATTGCATGCAGCCAATGTCACAACATATAAATTTTGTGAATTTTTACAAGCACTATCTTTAAAAACTTTGAACGCAAATGTAGATATGAAGTATTAGTAAAATGTGTACTTGGTTTATATATGTGTTAAAAAATGGTCAAAATTTAATTCGCCTTGATTTGCAAACCTTTATTATCATTTTTGGTTTTATGGCAACACCTTTGAAATATGCATACGTTAAAAACTTTTTCAAAAAGGACGCCGAGGCAAGGCAAATTCAAATCATATTTTTTATTCGCAGTAATACCAACTTCTTAAGAAAATATTGCAAAGGTGCTGCCATATGACTTGAAATTACATAGCGTATTCAACTTCTGTAAATCAAAGCGAATTTAATTAGACCATCTATAAACATTAATATTAACCACGTAAATATATAATTAACAATACAGGCACATGATCAAGATTTTCTTTTACATTCATTGAAGAAACTGCTTGTCGAAATTAACAAAAATAAAATACTGTGACGTTTTCTGCATGCAAATTTAAATCATTTTAATATTTTGGTGTAAAATTTAGCATCAATTTTTCATTCAAGTAAACAGCTTTTATACTTTTAATGAATTGTACATTTTATGTTGTTTTCTCGACGACATCTTGAAAGAAATTTGTTCATGTGTCTGTAGAAGGGCTATTAGACACGCATACTTGTCAGCAGAATGGTACGATGGTATACTTTGCGTTTTGCTATTACACTATCGAACGCTGACGGCATACTTCAGAACACATAAATGTTGTGTGTATGTTGGTGTGCGACATACATCAGAAAATCAAAAATTTTTGAAAACAAACATACATGTTTTGGTATGCCATCGTACATGTCTGCAGACAAGTATGCGTGTCTAATAGCCCTTTAATAATAATTCTATATATATATATATGGTTAATATTAATGTTTATAGATGGTCTAATTAAATTCGCTTTGATTTACAAAAGTTGAATACGCTATGTAATTTCAAGTCATATGGCAGCACCTTTGCAATATTTTCTTAAGAAGTTGGTATTACTGCGAATAATAGTATGATTTGAATTTGCCTTGCCTCGGCGTCCTTTCTGAAAAAGTGTTGAACGCGTGCGGACGTGCTTGTCGGGTAAGTTTGTAAAATTACTTATTATTTAATTTATTAATTTATTGAAGTTACTCCAAACAAAATCAAAATTAGCTTATGTGATAGAAAATTAAAAAGAAAAAATAAAATAAAAAAGTTTTCGAGTTATTGGCCTCTGAAGTTTTCATATACTGTTAGCGTCAAAAGAAACTGTTCACCATTGACTTTCATATTTAAAAGTGTATTATATATGTATGTATATGTTTTTGCAATTTTACTAAAATTTTTATATATTTTATTTAATATATTTCCTTCATTCACATTTTATTTAATAAAAACTTTAGTAAAATTGCAAAAACAAATACATACATATATAATAAACTTTTAAATTTGAAAGTCAATGGTGTACAGTTTCTTTTGACGCTAACAGTATATGTGCAATTTTCCTTTGCATTTCTCAACGTACTTTAGTGAAGTTGCTCCAAACAAAATAAAAATTGGCCTATGTGATAGAAAATTAAAAATAAGAAAAAAATAATTAAATAAAAAAGTTGTCGGCAACGCATAGTTTTCGAGTTATTGGCCTCTGAAATTGGCAGCTATGCAGAAATTCTATTCTATATACCGCCGTGTCGGGATATACCATGGTGGAGAAAATCATTAAGCCCGGCCGAAGGCCGGCTGTGCAGACATTCTATTCTATATACCGCCGTGTCGGGATATACCATGGTGGAGAAAATCATTAAGCCCGGTCAAAGGCCGGCGTACTTTAAAAGGAAAAATTGTACGTGTACGTGTTTCGGTAAGATCTAATTGTATACCATATGTATTAAATGGCTGTGAAACAGTTTTTATTATATTACTTGCGGAACTTTCGGCTGAGTGTTCCGTGTCTATCAGGCATGTTCTGAAAATCACAAGATTCAAATCACATGTGATTTTAAAATCACATCTGTGATTCTTGTCTGATCTGCAAATCAAATACACATAAACCATAAGTATTTTGAATATATGTACATATGTATTATATAAAAAATCGTTTAATTTATATAACAGCAAAATATCACAGATGTGATTGTAAAATCACATGTGATTTTAATCTTTTTTATATGATACATATGTACATATATTCAAAATACTTATGGTTTATGTGTATTTGATTTGCAGATCAGACAAGAATCACAGATGTGATTTTAAAATCACATGTGATTTGAATCTTGTGATTTTCAGAACATGCCTGATAGACACGGAACACTCAGCCGAAAGTTCCGCAAGTAATATAATCGGGTCTGTTCTTGAATCCGAATTCACTCGAAAGTGGATTACTTTAGCATTTTTGGTGTTCTGCAATTCAGATGCACATATTTTTATTAATAATTGCAGAACACCAAAAATGCTAAAGTAATTCACTCGAAAGTGAATTCGGATTCTAGAACAGATCCGATTATATTACTTGCGGAACTTTCGGCTGAGTGTTCCGTGTCTATCAGGCATGTTCTGAAAATCACAAGATTCAAATCACATGTGATTTTAAAATCACATCTGTGATTCTTGTCTGATCTGCAAATCACAAATACACATAAACCATAAGTATTTTGAATATATGTACATATGTATCATATAAAAAAATCGTTTAATTTATCAGGCATGTTCTGAAATCACGGTGATATCAAATCACGAACGTTTTTAAAATCACGGAAGTGATATTTAGGTGTTCTGAAAAGCACGAGATTTTTCATTTTTAGCGGTGATTTCATTGTTCTAAATCACGAACGAACAGCTGATTTTTTCTGTTTACAAACATTCTTTTTGTATCTTTAAGAAATTTATCACAAAAATATAATAAATTTACGAATTAAAGTTAAAGTTTTTGTAAATATATCGTAAAAATGCCTGAAGAAAGTTCGTTAGCAATAATTGATCTAAAAGCAAAATTTAAAAAGAAATTGCAAAAAATACATCGTCCCTAAATTTGTAAATTTTTTAGGTTCTTCTAAGTAAAATAATTAACTTTATTGCAAAAACAGATAAAGAACAAATCATTTTAAGTGTGCGTGATAATTTTTTGCAGATTTTAAAGAAAATTTATTTAAAAAAACTTAAAGTGATTTGAAATCGTCATGCTGTTAGCTGACCGGGTTTAAATCACGAAATTTCCAAGATTTGTGCGCCCAGACACCTTTTCAGTGATTTGAAATCACTTTACGAAAAAGTGATTTTAAGAACATGCCTGTATATAACAGCAAAATATCACAGATGTGATTTTAAAATCACATGTGATTTAAATCTTGTGATTTTCAGAACATGCCTGTATAGAAGATGTATTAATAATTTGACGTGATAGCGCATCTGCTACAACATTTTCAGTACCTGGTTTGTATTTAATTTTAGCACCAAAGTCCTCTATTATGGCTCCGCAAGTAATATAATGGGATCTGTTCTAGAATCCGAATTCACTTTCGAGTGAATTCGAATTCTAGAACAGACCCGTTACTTGCGGAACTTTCGGCTGAGTGTTCCGTGTCTATCAGGCATGTTCTGAAAATCACAAGATTCAAATCACATGTGAATTTAAAATCACATCTGTGATTCTTGTCTGATCTGTAAATCAAATACACATAAACCATAAGTATTTTGAATATATGTACATATGTATCATATAAAAAAATCGTTTAATTTATCAGGCATGTTCTGAAATCATGGTGATATCAAATCACGAACGTTTTTAAAATCACGGAAGTGATATTTAGGTGTTCTGAAAAGCACGAGATTTTTCATTTTTAGCGGTGATTTCATTGTTCTAAATCACGAACAAGCAGCTGATTTTTTCTGTTTACAAACATTCTTTTTGTATCTTTAAGAAATTTATCACAAAAATATAATAAATTTACGAATTAAAGTTAAAGTTTTTGTAAATATATCGTAAAAATGCCTGAAGAAAGTTCGTTAGCAATAATAGATCTAAAAGCAAAATTTTAAAAGAAATTGCAAAGAATACATCGTCCCTAAATTTGTAAATTTTTTAGGTTCTTCTAAGTAAAATAATTAACTTTATTGCAAAAACAGATAAAGAACAAATCATTTTAAGTGTGCGTGATAATTTTTTGCAGATTTTAAAGAAAATTTATTAAAAAAAACTTAAAGTGATTTGAAATCGTCATGCTGTTAGCTGACCGGGTTTAAATCACGAAATTTCCAAGATTTGTGCGCCCAGACACCTTTTCAGTGATTTGAAATCACTTTACGAAAAAGTGATTTTAAGAACATGCCTGTATATAACAGCAAAATATCACAGATGTGATTTTAAAATCACATGTGATTTAAATCTTGTGATTTTCAGAACATGCCTGTATAGAAGATGTATTAATAATTTGACGTGATAGCGCATCTGCTACAACATTTGCAGTACCTGGTTTGTATTTAATTTTAGCACCAAAGTCCTCTATTATGGCTTTCCAACGTTTCAATTTACGGTTGGGATTTTTTCGGAGATAGCATATGTAAGGGATTGATGATCTGTAAAAATGGTGAGATCTGCTATTTCATATACATATATAATTTCAAAGTTTTTGAAAGCCCAGATTATAGCTAACAGCTCTTTTTCATTAGTACTGTAGTTTTGCTCTGTCGTACTTAGTGTACGGGATAGAAAATAAATTGGTTTTTTATTTTGACTTAACACTGCACCAATAGCTATGTTGGAAGCATCTGTGGTAAGTTCAAAAGGTTTGCCAAAATTGGGTTGAAATAATTCTACCTGTTCCTTTAATTTAAGTTTTAATACATTTACAGCTTCTATGGCTGCGTTGTCTAAATTAATTTTTGTATTACTACTCTTGTTTTTTCCTATATGGGCATTTTATCCCTTTAAATGAACTGTTAATGGTTTCGTGATTTGGGCATAATTTTGCACGAAACGTCTATAATAACCAGTTAATCCTAGAAACCCTCTCAAATCTTTTTATCTGGTTGTGCCTTTGGACTTTGTGTGTCTGTTGAAAATTTCCACTTTGGTCACGAATTCTTTTCCAGGGTTGGCTGTGAAATCCCTGTGGGTTGTACTGCTGTCTAGCATTGTTGTAGTTATTGAAGTTTCTGGTCCAATATATTTTTTAAACATGCATTTTTCTGTTGTATATTATGTAGTGCTAGCTGTAAACCAGCCAGTTGTTGAATTATTTGTTCCATGATTTCTTCTGTTGAATCGTTCAAGTTCCTATTTTTATCGAAGATATTTTTTCTTGAGAATTTCATATATGTATATTTTTCCTTCATATATGAGTAAGATTCGTTTTATTATATGAATAAGAATTGTTTTATTTATTAACTTCACTTCACTATATAAAAATTTGTATCTTCTATATGAAGAATTAGTTTAATTTTTCTTTATGAAAAAATTTTGTTAATCCTTGCTGCGGCAAAATTATATTGGTCCGCTTCTGGAGTAACAAAATATATGCTACTCCTGGCAGGATCGCCAATTAAAGTTTTCACTTTTATGTTTATTAAAAAAATATTTTTTCCGACGCGATGCGTCTTTCTTTATTTACTATATTTTCTTAACAACTAATTTTGCACATGAACAATTGATGTTCACTAATTTGAGTTTACATATGAACTGTTTTCCTTTTTCAAAATGACTTCCTTAAATACTAGGAGAATAACAATATTTGTCTTTGTTCTAAAATGTGTTTGATATAATATTAATTCTTTGTTCTAAAATGTGTTTGTTATCTCTCAAATGTTTTTAGGGTTGTTTATTTGTTTTCCCATGTTCTTTGTATTTCAATTATTTCTTATCCTAAATTTGGGATTGTTACTAGTCATAAATGTTTGTAGGGTTGTTTATTTGTTATCTCATGTTCTTTGTATTTCAATTATTTCTTATCCTAAATTTGGGATTGTTACTAGTCATAAATGTTTGTAGGGTTGTTTATTTGTTTTCCCATGTTCTTTGTATTTCAATTATTTCTTATCCTAAATTTGGGATTGTTACTAGTCATAAATGTTTGTAGGGTTGTTTATTTGTTTTCCCATGTTCTTTGTATTTCAATTATTTCTTATCCTAAATTTGGGATTGTTACTAGTCATAAAAATCTTAGAATTATGTTTGGGATTTTAACTACTCATAATCTTTTGTCTTATAAATATTTCTTATCTTAATATTATGTTTGATGATGGGTTTAACTGTTGGGCCGATTCAACTCAAAACAAAATAATTAATTCTTTTATGTTAATGGTTTATTATTTATTATAAGAAAATTATTTGGTTTTTTTCAACAGTTTATAATACGCTAATTAATATAAACAAAAAACTTAAAAACTACACAGTCAAAATAATAGCACTTTAGTTCATTTTTAACAAAAATTAGTGATCTTTCTTAAAACAAATAAAAAATTTCACTCAGATATCTTGTAGATAAATTAATTTGTAGCGTGCCCTTTGTTTGCTATTACCGCGGCACAACGCCTTCCCATGGAATCCACTAAATCCTGGCATCTTTCAACTTTGATGGAACTCCAAATTTTCTGCCAGCCACAAAGTGAAAACAAAGCAAAACAAATTTAGACAAACGGCAAGAAAATAAAGTTTAAAACGTGTTTAGGAACAACGTTTGCATCGCAAGTGAAACAACTAGAGAAGAGCAGTAGATACAACAACCAACTGCTCCAGTTAGCGTACCAAATTTTAACACATCGAATACTTAGCCCTTAACTAAATACTTCTGGGTCATATTCGACAGTATATTTTACTCTCACCACCGCAGTCTTAAAGAGAAAATAAATCATCAGTTTCATCAGTTTGTCGACAGCAGGAATTCGAAGCCAATTTTATCATTGAATATCTGGTGAGTGTGCTTGTTTTAATAATTAATTTTATTTCATAGTAGTATTATTTAGTTTGAATTTTTAGTAAACAAATATGAGGGTCGAAAAAAAAAATTTAACAGTTTTATATCTATAAAATTTTTATTTTTGCATTTTAATATTAAATTTTCTTTAACCAGGGTAGGGTAAGTGTACCAGTACTCGGCAGTTTAAGCCTTTTGCTTTTCTTAAATCTAGCGCCTTTGCACGTGTGAATAAACTGTTGGAATGGTAGCTATTTAATACAAATCATTAATTTGTATTGTTTTAGATCAATTAGGTTAAATTTAAATATTTTTGTACTAAAATTGAGAAATGTACAGATTTTGTAAAAAAGAGCACATTTGCCTATAGTCGGCACTAATTTTCCACTTTTCGGCATGTTATGTTTCTATTATCGACATATCATATTTTAGTGAAGAAAACAATACATTGAGATAGAAATCATACTGTTATTGATATAAAATAAATTAACTACGCTTTTACATTTGATATGAGATCATGCAGGAACAAAGGATTAATTCATATTCGACCAAAAATTAATACTTAATAATATTTTTGTACATTTTAGTCCTTGGAATTCATTGTTTGTACTTAACTGATATATTAAAGGTTAAAGCTAGGTATTTTATAAAAAAAATGTCATATGTTTTTCAAACGAAAGAACCCGACACTAAGTTTGTTTCTTAACTCTTTTTTTTAAGTATTGTGAAGTTCCAGTACAAAATTGTCATTATATGTTGTATTTTTCATAAAATGTGGTTAATAGTAGTATCATTAATTAGGTTTTGAGAAGATCGTTAATAATTTACAACGAAATTTTTATTAATTTGCTTTGCTAAGTACATTTTCAGCATAGTTGAAAATCAGATACATTTTTACTTTTCACTTAAATCTGGTTTAAATACGTATGTAGGTCGAAAATAAAAAACATTATCCTATCCTATGCAAGGTTACCTAAGCATTATAATCGGAGTTTCAGAGTTATGAGCCTTTAAAAGGTCCATATTTTGTATTTGTCGTTGTTTAAGTAATGCCCAATCTTGTTTCAATCCTTTATTAAGAGACAACCAATCCAGAAGTTTTTCTTAATAATCAAACAATCCAGTTTCTATCGTACTAATATTAATCGTTGAGTGATAAAAACAATCCATCTAGTATCTATGCAGAAATTTAATTCTATTTTCCGCCGTGTCGGGATATACCATGGTGGAGAAAATCATTAAGCCCGGTCAAAGGCCGGCTATGTAGACATTCTATTCTATATACCATGGTAGAGAAAATCATCTCCTATTAATAAAAATATGTGGATCTGAATTGCAGAACACCAAAAATGCTAAAGTAATCCACTTTCGAGTGAATTCGCATTCAAGAACAGACCCGATTATATTACTTGCGGAACTTTCGGCTGAGTGTTCCGTGTCTATCAGGCATGTTCTGAAAATCACAAGATTCATGTGATTTTAAAATCACATCTATGATTCTTGTCTGATCTGCAAATCAAATACACATAAACCATAAGTATTTTGAATATACATATGTACATATGTATGTATCATATAAAAAAATCGTTTAATTTATATAACAGCAAAATATCACAGATGTGATTTATTAATTTATTGAAGTTACTCCAAACAAAATCAAAATTAGCTTATGTGATAGAAAATTAAAAAGAAAAAATAAAATAAAAAAGTTTTCGAGTTATTGGCCTCTGAAGTTTTCATATACTGTTAGCGTCAAAAGAAACTGTTCACCATTGACTTTCATATTTAAAAGTTTATTATATATATGTTTTTGCAATTTTACTAAAATTTTTATATATTTTATTTAATATATATCCTTCAATCACATTTTATTTAATAAAAACTTTAGTAAAATTGCAAAAACAAATACATAAGTATATAATAAACTTTTAAATTTGAAAGTCAATTGTGTACAGTTTCCTTTGACGCTAACAGTATATGTGCAATTTTCCTTTGCATTTCTCAACGTACTTTAGTGAAGTTGCAAAATAAACAAAATAAAAATTGGCCTATGCGATAGAAAATTAAAAATAAGAAAAAATTTAAAAATAAAAAAGTTGGCGGCAACGCATAGTTTTCGAGTTATTGGCCTCTGAAATTGGCCGCTATGCAGAAATTTTATTCTATATACCGCCGTGTCGGGATATACCATGGTGGAGAAAATAATTAAGCCCAGCCAAAGGCCGGCGTTCTTTACTAGGAAAAATTGTACTTTTACGTGTTTCGGTAAAATTTGGAGTAGGTATGAGATCTAATTGTATACCATTATGTATTAAATGGCTGTGAAACAGTTTTTATTCGGGTCTGTTCTAGAATCCGAATTCACTTTCGAGTGAATTACTTTAGCATTTTTGGTGTTCTGCAATTCACATCCACATGTTTTTATTAATAAAAATATGTACATATGTATCATATAAAAAAATCGTTTAATTTATATAACAGCAAAATATCACATATGTGATTTATTAATTTATTGAAGTTACTCCAAACAAAATCAAAATTAGCTTATGTGATAGAAAATTAAAAAGAAAAAATAAAATAAAAAAGTTTTCGAGTTATTGGCCTCTGAAGTTTTCATATACTGTTAGCGTCAAAAGAAACTGTACACCATTGAGTTTCATATTTAAAAGTTGATTATATATGTGTTTTTGCAATTTTACTAAAATTTTTATATATTTTATTTAATATATATCCTTCATTCACATTTTATTTAATAAAAACTTTAGTAAAATTGCAAAAACAAATACATATATAATAAACTTTTAAATTTGAAAGTCAATGTGTGCAATTTTCCTTTGCATTTCTCAACGTACTTTAGTGAAGTTGCTCCAAACAAAATAAAAATAAAAAAGCAAAAATAAAATAAAAAAGTTAGCGGCAACGCATAGTTTTCGAGTTATTGGCGTATGAAGTTTTCTTATATATGTGCAATTTCCCTTTGCATTTCTCAACGTACTTTAAGTTTTTTAAGGGTGGTTTGAGTAAAAGTGAAAATTACATAAATACAAATGTATGTATATAATTTTGACGTCGAGCTGGCTTAGCTGCATTGCTCAAAAATATAAAAATACCCTATCCCATACAGAATCGCAATAAAAAAAGGTTTAATAAAAAAAATTAGCGACGAGGCTTAGTTTCCGAGTTATGGGCCTATTAAGTTCCAGTACAAAATTTTCAATTTATCATTAAGAGATAAAACCAATCCATCTAGTTGGTATTACTGCGAATAATAATATGATTTGAATTTGTCTTGCCTCGGCGTCCTTTCTGAAAAAGTGTTGAACGCGTGCGGACGTGCTTGTCGAGTAAGTTTGTAAAATTACTAATTATTTAATTTATTTTTTATTGAAAATTTAGTGAAGTTACTCCAAACAAAATAAAAATTAGCTTATGTGATAGAAAATTAAGAAGAAAAAATAAAATAAAAAAGTTTTCGAGTTATTGGCCTCTGAAGTTTTCATATACTGTTAGCGTCAAAAGAAGCTGTACACCATTGACTTTCATATTTAAAAGTTTATTATATATTTGTTTTTGGAATTTTACTAAAATTTTTACATTTTTTATTTAATATAAGTATATCCTTCATTCACATTTTATTTAATAAATGCGAATTGGTCTTATACGTTGAAAAATGTAAAGGGAAATCGAATTAAAAAAATTGAAAAATTAATAGTGTGGCGTACTTTACTAGGAAAAATTGTACATGTACGTGTTTCGGTAAAATTTGGAGTAGGTACGAGTTCTAATTGTATACCATATGTATTAAATGGCTGTGAAACAGTTTTTATTATATTACTTGCGGAACTTTCGGCTGAGTGTTCCGTGTCTATAGAAGATGTATTAATAATTTGACGTGATAGCGCATCTGCTACAACATTTGCAGTACCTGGTTTGTATTTAATTTTAGCACCAAAGTCCTCTATTATGGCTTTCCAACGTTTCAATTTACGGTTGGGATTTTTTCGGAGATAGCATATGTAAGGGATTGATGATCTGTAAAAATGGTGAGATCTGCTATTTCATATACATATATAATTTCAAAGTTTTTGAAAGCCCAGATTATAGCTAACAGCTCTTTTTCATTCGTACTGTAGTTTTGCTCTGTCGTACTTAGTGTACGGGATAGAAAATAAATTGGTTTTTTATTTTGACTTAACACTGCACCAATAGCTATGTTGGAAGCATCTGTGGTAAGTTCAAAAGGTTTGCCAAAATTGGGTTGAAATAATTCTACCTGTTCCTTTAATTTAAGTTTTAATACATTTACAGCTTCTATGGCTGCGTTGTCTAAATTAATTTTTGTATTACTACTCTTGTTTTTTCCTATATGGGCATTTTATCCCTTTAAATGAACTGTTAATGATTTCGTGATTTGGGCATAATTTTGCACGAAACGTCTATAATAACCAGTTAATCCTAGAAACCCTCTCAAATCTTTTATTTTTTCTTTTCTTTATTTTTTCTGGGTCTGTTGTTATTTTATTATGTTTAATAATATGACCTACATAGTTATTCATGAAGAAGTTAGACTTTTCATCCGAAACTTTCAAAGTGGCTTTATTTAAAGCTTCAAACACTATGTGTAAATGATCTAAATGTTCCTCAGGAGAAGATGAAAAAATCAAAACATCATCTATGTAGACGTATACGAGTTTACATATGATCTAGTATTTGTCGTTGTTTAAGTAATGACCAATCTTGTTTCAATCCTTTATTAAGAGACAACCAATCCAGTTGTTTTTCTTAATAATCAAACAATCCAGTTTCTGTCGTACTTATATAAATCGTTGAGTGATAAAAACAATTCATCTAGTATTTGTCGTTGTTTAAATAATGCCCAATCTTGTTTCAATCCTTTAGTAAGAGACAACCAATCCAGTTGTTTTTCTTAATAATCAAACAATCCAGTTTCTGTCGTACTAATATTAATCGTTGAGTGATAAATACAATCCATCTAGTATTTGTCGTTGTTTAAGTAATGCCCAATCTTGTTTCAATCCTTTATTAAGAGACAACCAATCCAGTTGTTTTTCTTAATAATCGAATAGGCTTTTAAAACACAAATCTTTCCAATTGTCCGAGATGATGATATCTCAAAGTGTGTGAGGTACGATGAACTAGTTATAAAAATTGGAAAAAAACTTAGTGAGAAATACTCGTCAGAGCACCATAATGACATGATACTTTTTTAACTTTTAATAGCCGGGTGTGTAGAAAATTTCACCGAAGTAAATTAATAAAAAAAATTTTATAAATTATTAACGATCTTCTCAAAGGCTTTTAAATGATACAGATATTGACTACTATTTTTTTAAAAATTTATAATATCAAAATTCTGTACTGGAGCAATGTAGCTTAACTAGATTTCTTCCAAAAAAAAGTTAAAAGTGTAAAGGGTGGTTTGAGTAAAAGTGAAAATTACATAAATACATATGTATGTATGTACTTCTGACGTCGAGCTGGCTTAGCTACATTAATTAAAAATATAAAAATATCCTATCCCATACAGAATAGCAATAAAAAAAAGGTTTAATAAAAAAATTAGCATCGAGGCTTAGTTTCCGAGTTATGGGCCTGTGAAGTTCCAGTACAAATTTGAACAATTTTTGAACATGAGTCAGATTAAAGTAATAAAAAAAGTTAGAAACGATAGTTAAACCCCATAACCAATGTCAATAATCTTCATACTATTAAATAAGTATTGTTCCTGAAAATAACGTAATAAGGTTCGTGGAATAGGCCTACCGGGGAAACCACGTTAAAAAAAACGCGCCGAGTACTCTACCTCACAGGTGGTGTGGAAATGTGTGCGTATGATCATTGTCGGACTTTTCTTTATTTCAATTGTTCAAATTTAGCGGACTACCAGTTGATTTTCTTAGAGTGAGTTTTTAGGATAAAGTTTAAACGTAGTTTCAAACTACGTTTATTTTAATCTAAATATAAATTTAATCGAGTTTGCTGTTTTTAAGCGATAGTTTAAACCGTGCAAAATGGCCTACTGAAGGCTAAAAAATGGCAGCACTATGCATCAAATGGCAATGTTTTTTCCCAAGCAACACTGTATTTTATCAAAAAGAAGAAGAAATTCCGCACTTTTGAATTTTATACATGTTGTTGTGTTACCATATTGTAAGTAAGTTTAACCTACCAACATTGACCGCTTAAACTTTAAAATAAATGTAGTTAAGTGACATCCTAAAAACAGTTAATCCAAATTAAAGTTGATTTAATCTCTGATCGGCCACCTAAAAACTCACTCTTAATAATCAAACAATCCAGTTTCTGTCGTACTTATATAAATCGTTGAGTGATAAAAACAATCCATCTAGTATTTGTCGTTGTTTAAGTAATGCCCAATCTTGTTTCAATCCTTTATTAAGAGACAACCAATCCAGTTGTTTTTCTTAATAATCAAACAATCCAGTTTCTGTCGTACTTATATAAATCGTTGAGTGATAAAAACAATCCATCTAGTATTTGTCGTTGTTTAAGTAATGCCCAATCTTGTTTCAATCCTTTATTAAGAGACAACCAATCCAGTTGTTTTTCTTAATAATCAAACAATCCAGTTTCTGTCGTACTTATATAAATCGTTGAGTGATAAAAACAATTCATCTAGTATTTGTCGTTTTTTAAGTAATGCCCAATCTTGTTTCAATCCTTTATTAAGAGACAACCAATCCAGTTGTTTTTCTTAATAATCAAACAATCCAGTTTCTGTCGTACTTATATAAATCGTTGAGTGATAAAAACAATTCATCTAGTATTTGTCGTTGTTTAAGTAAGGCCCAATCTTGTTTCAATCCTTTATTAAGAGACAACCAATCCCGTTGTTTTTCTTAATAATCAAACAATCCAGTTTCTGTCGTACTTATATAAATCGTTGAGTGATAAAAACAATCCATCTAGTATTTGTCGTTGTTTAAGTAATGCCCAATCTTGTTTCAATCCTTTATTAAGAGACAACCAATCCAGTTGTTTTTCTTAATAATCAAACAATCCAGTTTCTGTCGTACTTATATAAATCGTTGAGTGATAAAAACAATCCATCTAGTATTTGTCGTTGTTTAAGTAATGCCCAATCTTGTTTCAATCCTTTATTAAGAGACAACCAATCCAGTTGTTTTTCTTAATAATCAAACAATCCAGTTTCTGTCGTACTTATATAAATCGTTGAGTGATAAAAACAATTCATCTAGTATTTGTCGTTTTTTAAGTAATGCCCAATCTTGTTTCAATCCTTTATTAAGAGACAACCAATCCAGTTGTTTTTCTTAATAATCAAACAATCCAGTTTCTGTCGTACTTATATAAATCGTTGAGTGATAAAAACAATCCATCTAGTATTTGTCGTTGTTTAAGTAATGCCCAATCTTGTTTCAATCCTTTATTAAGAGACAACCAATCCAGTTGTTTTTCTTAATAATCAAACAATCCAGTTTCTGTCGTACTTATATAAATCGTTTAGTGATAAAAACAATTCATCTAGTATTTGTCGTTTTTTAAGTAATGCCCAATCTTGTTTCAATCCTTTATTAAGAGACAACCAATCCAGTTGTTTTTCTTAATAATCAAACAATCCAGTTTCTGTCGTACTTATATAAATCGTTGAGTGATAAAAACAATTCATCTAGTATTTGTCGTTGTTTAAGTAAGGCCCAATCTTGTTTCAATCCTTTATTAAGAGACAACCAATCCAGTTGTTTTTCTTAATAATCAAACAATCCAGTTTCTGTCGTACTTATATAAATCGTTGAGTGATAAAAACAATCCATCTAGTATTTGTCGTTGTTTAAGTAATGCCCAATCTTGTTTCAATCCTTTATTAAGAGACAACCAATCCAGTTGTTTTTCTTAATAATCAAACAATCCAGTTTCTGTCGTACTTATATAAATCGTTGAGTGATAAAAACAATTCATCTAGTATTTGTCGTTGTTTAAGTAAGGCCCAATCTTGTTTCAATCCTTTATTAAGAGACAACCAATCCAGTTGTTTTTCTTAATAATCAAACAATCCAGTTTCTGTCGTACTTATATAAATCGTTGAGTGATAAAAACAATCCATCTAGTATTTGTCGTTGTTTAAGTAATGCCCAATCTTGTTTCAATCCTTTATTAAGAGACAACCAATCCAGTTGTTTTTCTTAATAATCAAACAATCCAGTTTCTGTCGTACTTATATAAATCGTTGAGTGATAAAAACAATTCATCTAGTATTTGTCGTTGTTTAAGTAAGGCCCAATCTTGTTTCAATCCTTTATTAAGAGACAACCAATCCAGTTGTTTTTCTTAATAATCAAACAATCCAGTTTCTGTCGTACTTATATAAATCGTTGAGTGATAAAAACAATTCATCTAGTATTTGTCGTTGTTTAAGTAATGCCCAATCTTGTTTCAATCCTTTATTAAGAGACAACCAATCCAGTTGTTTTTCTTAATAATCAAACAATCCAGTTTCTGTCGTACTTATATAAATCGTTGAGTGATAAAAACAATTCATCTAGTATTTGTCGTTGTTTAAGTAATGCCCAATCTTGTTTCAATCCTTTATTAAGAGACAACCAATCCAGTTGTTTTTCTTAATAATCAAACAATCCAGTTTCTGTCGTACTAATATTAATCGTTGAGTGATAAAAACAATCCATCTAGTATTTGTCGTTGTTTAAGTAATGCCCAATCTTGTTTCAATCCTTTATTAAGAGACAACCAATCCAGTTGTTTTTCTTAATAATCAAACAATCCAGTTTCTGTCGTACTTATATAAATCGTTGAGTGATAAAAACAATTCATCTAGTATTTGTCGTTGTTTAAGTAATGCCCAATCTTGTTTCAATCCTTTATTAAGAGACAACCAATCCAGTTGTTTTTCTTAATAATCAAACAATCCAGTTTCTGTCGTACTTATATAAATCGTTGAGTGATAAAAACAATTCATCTAGTATTTGTCGTTGTTTAAGTAAGGCCCAATCTTGTTTCAATCCTTTATTAAGAGACAACCAATCCAGTTGTTTTTCTTACTAATCAAACAATCCAGTTTCTGTCGTACTTATATAAATCGTTGAGTGATAAAAACAATTCATCTAGTATTTGTCGTTGTTTAAGTAATGCCCAATCTTGTTTCAATCCCTTATTAAGAGACAACCAATCCAGTTGTTTTTCTTAATAATCAAACAATCCAGTTTCTGTCGTACTAATATTAATCGTTGAGTGATAAAAACAATTCATCTAGTATTTGTCGTTGTTTAAGTAATGCCCAATCTTGTTTCAATCCTTTATTAAGAGACAACCAATCCAGTTGTTTTTCTTAATAATCAAACAATCCAGTTTCTGTCGTACTTATATTAATCGTTGAGTGATAAAAACAATCCATCTAGTATTTGTCGTTGTTTAAGTAATGCCCAATCTTGTTTCAATCCTTTATTAAGAGACAACCAATACAGTTGTTTTTCTTAATAATCAAACAATCCAGTTTCTGTCGTACTTATATAAATCGTTGAGTGATAAAAACAATTCATCTAGTATTTGTCGTTGTTTAAGTAATGCCCAATCTTGTTTCAATCCTTTATTAAGAGACAACCAATCCAGTTGTTTTTCTTAATAATCAAACAATCCAGTTTCTGTCGTACTTATATAAATCGTTGAGTGATAAAAACAATTCATCTAGTATTTGTCGTTGTTTAAGTAATGCCCAATCTTGTTTCAATCCTTTATGAAGAGACAACCAATCCAGTTGTTTTTCTTAATAATCAAACAATCCAGTTTCTGTCGTACTTATATAAATCGTTGAGTGATAAAAACAATTCATCTAGTATTTGTCGTTGTTTAAGTAATGACCAATCTTGTTTCAATCCTTTATTAAGAGACAACCAATCCAGTTGTTTTTCTTAATAATCAAACATTCCAGTTTCTGTCATACTAATATTAATCGTTGAGTGATAAAAACAATCCATCTAGTATTTGTCGTTGTTTAAGTAATGCCCAATCTTGTTTCAATCCTTTATTAAGAGACAACCAATCCAGTTGTTTTTCTTAATAATCAAACAATCCAGTTTCTGTCGTACTTATATAAATCGTTGAGTGATAAAAACAATCCATCTAGTATTTGTCGTTGTTTAAGTAATGCCCAATCTTGTTTCAATCCTTTATTAAGAGACAACCAATCCAGTTGTTTTTCTTAATAATCAAACAATCCAGTTTCTGTCGTACTTATATAAATCGTTGAGTGATAAAAACAATTCATCTAGTATTTGTCGTTGTTTAAGTAATGCCCAATCTTGTTTCAATCCTTTATTAAGAGACAACCAATCCAGTTGTTTTTCTTAATAATCAAACAATCCAGTTTCTGTCGTACTTATATAAATCGTTGAGTGATAAAAACAATTCATCTAGTATTTGTCGTTGTTTAAGTAAGGCCCAATCTTGTTTCAATCCTTTATTAAGAGACAACCAATCCAGTTGTTTTTCTTAATAATCAAACAATCCAGTTTCTGTCGTACTTATATAAATCGTTGAGTGATAAAAACAATTCATCTAGTATTTGTCGTTGTTTAAGTAAGGCCCAATCTTGTTTCAATCCTTTATTAAGAGACAACCAATCCAGTTGTTTTTCTTAATAATCAAACAATCCAGTTTCTGTCGTACTTATATAAATCGTTGAGTGATAAAAACAATTCATCTAGTATGTGTCGTTGTTTAAGTAAGGCCCAATCTTGTTTCAATCCTTTATTAAGAGACAACCAATCCAGTTGTTTTTCTTAATAATCAAACAATCCAGTTTCTGTCGTACTTATATAAATCGTTGAGTGATAAAAACAATTCATCTAGTATTTGTCGTTGTTTAAGTAATGCCCAATCTTGTTTCAATCCTTTATTAAGAGACAACCAATCCAGTTGTTTTTCTTAATAATCAAACAATCCAGTTTCTGTCGTACTAATATTAATCGTTGAGTGATAAAAACAATTCATCTAGTATTTGTCGTTGTTTAAGTAATGCCCAATCTTGTTTCAATCCTTTATTAAGAGACAACCAATCCAGTTATTTTTCTTAATAATCAAACAATCCAGTTTCTGTCGTACTTATATAAATCGTTGAGTGATAAAAACAATTCATCTAGTATTTGTCGTTGTTTAAGTAAGGCCCAATCTTGTTTCAATCCTTTATTAAGAGACAACCAATCCAGTTGTTTTTCTTAATAATCAAACAATCCAGTTTCTGTCGTACTAATATTAATCGTTGAGTGATAAAAACAATTCATCTAGTATTTGTCGTTGTTTAAGTAATGCCCAATCTTGTTTCAATCCTTTATTAAGAGACAACCAATCCAGTTGTTTTTCTTAATAATCAAACAATCCAGTTTCTGTCGTACTTATATAAATCGTTGAGTGATAAAAACAATTCATCTAGTATTTGTCGTTGTTTAAGTAATGCCCAATCTTGTTTCAATCCTTTATTAAGAGGCAACCAATCCAGTTGTTTTTCTTAATAATCAAACAATCCAGTTTCTGTCGTACTTATATAAATCGTTGAGTGATAAAAACAATTCATCTAGTATTTGTCGTTGTTTAAGTAATGCCCAATCTTGTTTCAATCCTTTATTAAGAGACAACCAATCCAGTTGTTTTACTTAATAATCAAACAATCCAGTTTCTGTCGTACTAATATAAATCGTAAAGAATTGTTTTTTTTTCAAACATTGTGTCCTTCCATGTCTCCAGAAATTTTTAAAAAATTTTACGAAAACTGGCCGGTCAGACTGTTTTATAAGCCTAATAAATATACTTTACTCAACAATCAAGTCAAATTTGACGTCACGAGACTAGAAAAGACCCGAAATTTTTCCACATGATGTAATGTGTAATAACTATAGAACTCGGAAATTTTTTTATTATTTGTAAATATGTACAATATAATAAAATTATCCCCACAAAAATAGAACCCCACAACAAATCAAGTCGTGGATTGATAATCAGAGAAGGTACAAATGATTATCTTTATCAGAGATAATCAGAGAAGGTACAAGTAATTATCTTTATCAGAGATAATCAGAGAAGGCACAAGTGATTATCTTTATCAGAGATAATCAGAGAAGGTACAAGTGATTATCTTTATATATAAAAATTGATAATCAGGGGTGTCACAGAAACCAAATTCGTACGAAAGTGAAAGTGAAAATGTTTTTACCTTCTCCAGAAAACTTAAAATGCAAAAATTTTTCGTGTAAATTTTTACTTTCGTAAAAATTCTGCGACACATCTGATTATTTTCAATCGAATTGAAAAAGAAAAATGTTTGCGTTTTACGTTTTCTGGAGAAGGTAATAACATTTTCACTTTCGTACGAATTTGGTTTCTGTGACACCATATTTGTCCAAACAAATACCTTTAAATCGTCAACAAAACTTTTTTTATTAACTAAGTTAACTGCCTGTTTTTAGAAAATGAAAACAAAACAGTGAGTGAGAATTTATATTGAAAACAACAATAAAATACGAAAATTTTTTTTTGTTTTCAATATAAGTTCTAACTCACTATTTTGTTTTCATTTTCTAAAAAACAGGCAGTAAATATGCTTATAAAAACATATACATGTCTATTTTTCTCCTACAGATGGGCAAATTTAAAAAAACTGGCCGGTCGGAATGTTTTATGAGCCTAAATTAACTTTACTCAACAATCAAGTCAAATTTTACGTCACACGAGACTAGAAAAGACCCGAAATTTTTCCACATGATGTAATGTGTTTTAACTATAGAACTCGGAAATTTTTTTATTATTTGTAAATATGTACAATATAATAAAATTATCCCCACAAAAATAGAACCCCACAACAAATCAAGTCGTGGATTGATAATCAGAGAAGGTACAAATGATTATCTTTATCAGAGATAATCAGAGAAGGTACAAGTAATTATCTTTATCAGAGATAATCAGAGAAGGTACAAGTAATTATCTTTATCAGAGATAATCAGAGAAGGCACAAGTGATTATCTTTATCAGAGATAATCAGAGAAGGTACAAGTAATTATCTTTATCAGAGATAATCAGAGAAGGCACAAGTGATTATCTTTATCAGAGATAATCAGAGAAGGTACAAGTGATTATCTTTATCAGAGATAATCAGAGAAGGCACAAGTGATTATCTCTATCAGAGATAATCAGAGAAGTAACAAGTGATTATCTTTATCAGAGATAATCAGAG
This sequence comes from Lypha dubia, assembly GCA_947311025.1. Classification (NCBI taxonomy): domain Eukaryota; kingdom Metazoa; phylum Arthropoda; class Insecta; order Diptera; family Tachinidae; genus Lypha; species Lypha dubia. Next base: position 85,354,826 of record OX371260.1, on the reverse strand, counting down.
AAGGCACAAGTTATTATCTTTATCAGAGATAATCAGAGAAGGTACAAGTGATTATCTTTATCTATAAAAATTGATAATCAGGGGTGTCACAGAAACCAAATTCGTACGAAAGTGAAAGTGAAAATGTTTTTACCTCCTCCAGAAAACATAAAATGCAAAAATTTTTCGTGTAAATTTTTACTTTCGTAAAAATTCGGCGACACATCTGATTATTTTCAATCGAATTGAAAAAGAAAAATGTTTGCGTTTTACGTTTTCTGGAGAAGGTAATAACATTTTCACTTTCGTACGAATTTGGTTTCTGTGACACCATATTTGTCCAAGCAAATACCTTTAAATCGTCAACAAAACTTTTTTTATTAACTAAGTTAACTGCCTGTTTTTAGAAAATGAAAACAAAACAGTGAGTGAGAATTTATATTGAAAACAACAATAAAATACGAAAATTTGTTTTGTTTTCAATATAAATTCTCACTCACTATTTTGTTTTCATTTTCTAAAAAACAGGCAGTAAATTTGCTTATAAAAACATATACTTACATATCTATTTTTCTCCTACAGATGGGCAAATTTAAAAAAAAAACTGGCCGGTCGGACTGTTTTATGAGCCTAAATTAACTTTACTCAACAATCAAGTCAAATTTGACGTCACACGAGACTAGAAAAGACCCGAAATTTTTCCACATGATGTAATGTGTTTTAACTATAGAACTCGGAAATTTTTTTATTATTTGTAAATATGTACAATATAATAAAATTATCCCCACAAAAATAGAACCCCACAACAAATCAAGTCGTGGATTGATAATCAGAGAAGGTACAAGTGATTACATTTATCAGAGATAATCAGAGAAGAAACAAGTGATTATCTTTATCAGAGATAATCAGAGAAGGCACAAGTGATTATCTCTATCAGAGATAATCAGAGAAGTAACAAGTGATTATCTTTATCAGAGATAATCAGAGAAGGCACAAGTTATTATCTTTATCAGAGATAATCAGAGAAGGTACAAGTGATTATCTTTATCTATAAAAATTGATAATCAGGGGTGTCACAGAAACCAAATTCGTACGAAAGTGAAAGTGAAAATGTTTTTACCTCCTCCAGAAAACATAAAATGCAAAAATTTTTCGTGTAAATTTTTACTTGCGTAAAAATTCGGCGACACATCTGATTATTTTCAATCGAATTGAAAAAGAAAAATGTTTGCGTTTTACGTTTTCTGGAGAAGGTAATAACATTTTCACTTTCGTACGAATTTGGTTTCTGTGACACCATATTTGTCCAAACAAATACCTTTAAATCGTCAACAAAACTTTTTTTATTAACTAAGTTAACTGCCTGTTTTTAGAAAATGAAAACAAAACAGTGAGTGAGAATTTATATTGAAAACAACAATAAAATACGAAAATTTGTTTTGTTTTCAATATAAATTCTCACTCACTATTTTGTTTTCATTTTCTAAAAAACAGGCAGTAAATTTGCTTATAAAAACATATACTTACATATCTATTTTTCTCCTACAGATGGGCAAATTTAAAAAAAAACTGGCCGGTCGGACTGTTTTATGAGCCTAAATTAACTTTACTCAACAATCAAGTCAAATTTGACGTCACACGAGACTAGAAAAGACCCGAAATTTTTCCACATGATGTAATGTGTTTTAACTATAGAACTCGGAAATTTTTTTATTATTTGTAAATATGTACAATATAATAAAATTATCCCCACAAAAATAGAACCCCACAACAAATCAAGTCGTGGATTGATAATCAGAGAAGGTACAAATGATTATCTTTATCAGAGATAATCAGAGAAGGTACAAGTAATTATCTTTATCAGAGATAATCAGAGAAGGTACAAGTAATTATCTTTATCAGAGATAATCAGAGAAGGCACAAGTGATTATCTTTATCAGAGATAATCAGAGAAGGTACAAGTAATTATCTTTATCAGAGATAATCAGAGAAGGCACAAGTGATTATCTTTATCAGAGATAATCAGAGAAGGTACAAGTGATTATCTTTATATATAAAAATTGATAATCAGGGGTGTCACAGAAACCAAATTCGTACGAAAGTGAAAGTGAAAATGTTTTTACCTTCTCCAGAAAACTTAAAATGCAAAAATTTTTCGTGTAAATTTTTACTTTCGTAAAAATTCTGCGACACATCTGATTATTTTCAATCGAATTGAAAAAGAAAAATGTTTGCGTTTTACGTTTTCTGGAGAAGGTAATAACATTTTCACTTTCGTACGAATTTGGTTTCTGTGACACCATATTTGTCCAAACAAATACCTTTAAATCGTCAACAAAACTTTTTTTATTAACTAAGTTAACTGCCTGTTTTTAGAAAATGAAAACAAAACAGTGAGTGAGAATTTATATTGAAAACAACAATAAAATACGAAAATTTGTTTTGTTTTCAATATAAGTTCTCACTCACTATTTTGTTTTCATTTTCTAAAAACCAGGCAGTAAATATGCTTATAAAAACATATACATATCTATTTTTCTCCTACAGATGGGCAAATTTAAAAAAACTGGCCGGTCGGACTGTTTTATGAGCCTAAATTAACTTTACCCAACAATCAAGTCAAATTTGACGTCACACGAGACTAGAAAAGACCCGAAATTTTTCCACATGATGTAATGTGTTTTAACTATAGAACTCGAAACTTTGTAAATATATGTACATATATGTACAATAAAATTATCTAATGATGAAAGAAATTAAATAATGTAATTGAAATTTCTTATAAATAAAACATATTTGTTCAATTCACAAGCTCAGTCGTCTGTCTTATGGTTTAAAAAAAATACGATATTTGTTTATGTGCTTGTGAAAACACAAATTTGTTTTATCGTTATTTTGTCGTATTTTAAATGTCAGTTTAATGTTGTCAGTTCATATGAGTAAATAGTTTATGTCAAAAAACAAATTTCTTTTTATCAAATAAAAAAAAATGAATATGAAACCAGGTGTGGGAATTATAATTTGACGCGAAATATAACTTTCTTTTTTAGCGACAAGCAATTTTGATTAAATTAGTTTGAAAATTAAATTGAAATGAATCATGTATGTATATATTTATCATTAAGAAGAATGTATTTTCTGGCGTTACTTATCACATATATAAAATATTTTTACAAATTAATTTAACAAATAAAATATTCCCAGACCCGGCCTTAATATAACAATTGAAAAACATATAAAATTCAATCGTATAATTATAACACATTTTTGTATGAAAATTACCAACAACAAAAATACAATATTGTATAATTATACGATTAGACAACACATATGACGTTAATACGAGCTTGTGAATTGAACAATTATAATATAAATGAATTTAAATTCCATATACTTTTTTAAAAAGGTTATAAAAGTTTTCTTGTACTTGTAAATATATATACATATGTATATAAAATTATCTAATGATGAAAGAAATGTAATAATGTAATTGAAATTGCTTATAAATAAAACATATTTGTTCAATTCACAAGCTCAGTCGTCTGTCTTATGGTTTAAAACACTACGATATTTGTTTATGTGCTTGTGAAAACACAAATTTGTTGTATCGTTACTTTGTTGTATTTTAAACGTCAGTTTAATGTTGTCAATTCATATGAGTAAATAGTTTATATCAAACAACAAATTTCTTTTTATCAAATTAAAAAAAATGAAAATGAAACCAGGTGTGGGAATTATAATTTGACGCGAAATATAACTTTCTTTTTTAGCGACAAGAAATTTTGATTAAATTATTTTGAAAATTAAATTGAAATGAATCATATATTTATTTATATATATATTTTATGTATATAAAATTATCTAATGATGAAAGAAATGTAATAATGTAATTGAAATTGCTTATAAATAAAACATATAATATTATATAATATATATAATAATAATATACATATATATGAATATGAAATCGCATGCGTTTTGAAAATCGCCAAACTTATTTCTACATGTTCTGTCGTTCACGCGTTTTGCTATTTTTTTTATATCAAGTAAAACAGCTGTTTAAATCAAATCGCCAGTACAGAAGAAAACAATTGGTACAGAAAATTGTGAAAACATTTTAAAGTTGATATTTTTAACTTAAATAGTTTGGAAATTTTATTAATTTTTACAAAATATACAATAAATCATGTTTAGTTTAATTTGTGCATTGCTTTATTGTCAGTTTAAACTTCAGTTCAAGTAAAATACATCAGTTCACTTCAGTACTTGCTTGCGAGTTGAAGTCGCAAAACTTCTTGCGATTGTGAACTCCAGAACACCTATCATGCGATTTCATCTCGCATCGCAAATATTAGGCGAAATGCGATTGACAGAACATGCCTGAATAACAAAAATGAATTAAAAGGTTATAAAAATGTTCTTGTACTTGTAAATATATGTATATAAAATTATCTAATAATGAAAGAAATTAAATAATGTAATTGAAATTGCTTATAAATAAAACATAATCAGCCTTATCGTGTTTGGCGTTTTTCGACTACGCCAAGTACTAGATTAAAGACAAACGCCAGATTTTTCTTTAATCTAGTACTTGGCTTAGTCGAAAAACGCCAAAGACGATGAGACTGATTATAATAAAAATGAATTAAAATTGCATATACTTTTTTAAAAAGGTTATAAAAATTTTCTTGCACTTGTAAATATATGTATGTATGTATATAAAATTATCGAATGATGAAAGAAATGTAATAATGTAATTGAAATTGCTTTTAAATAAAACATATTATAATAAAAATGAATTAAAATTGTGTATACTTTATTAAAAAAGGTCATAAAAATTTTCTTGCACTTACCTCTTGTTATGTGGGAATGTATTTTTTCGTGTTGTTTTTGGTTTTATAGCAAATTCTCTTGCTCTTAGCTTTTTCTCCAATCAGCTATTAACAGCACTGCCATTTCCACGCTCACAATGTACAAAATATAGAAACAACATTTGTTTCATATTTTCTAAACTTTGTTTCACATATTAAAAAATTTTGGTTTTTGCGTTTCGTTTGGTTTCATTAAAGTAGGATTTAATATCAGGGTTGAAAATCGGACATTTATTGTTGTGTATGTATATAGTATTTATATATATATAAATTATATGGTTTGAGCCAAACAGCGTTGTTTCTAATTTCAACATTTTCTTAAAAAAACGCTATTAAACCTCAGAATTTCTGTTTGCAGCACTGAATGCTAAATATAACATCGCGGCCAAATAGTGATTATCTGACGGCGTTAGTAGAGCAGCGCCAAGAACCATGGAATTTTTACAAATACGTGGCAGCACAATTTTTTAAATATTTTAACGGAAAGTCTCTGAAGTATGCGATATATACAGAAGACCTCAAACTGTGCGACCTTTACTAATCATCCATATTCTCCGATTTTATAGGAATAAAGATATTAATTTTTGTATTTTCATATATCATTTTTCATATTTTATCAAAAAATTTTTCGAAAATGGCCAATTTTTTTTGTCCTCAAAATATACACCATGCATATATATATATATATATATTTATATATATATATACATATATATATATATACATATATTTATATATATATATGCGTTTGTATATTTTGAGGACAAAAAAAAATTGGCCATTTTCGAAAAATTTTTTGATAAAATATGAAAAATGATATATGAAAATACAAAAATTAATATCGTTATTCCTATAAAATCGGAGAATATGGATGATTAGTAACGGACGCACAGTTTGAGGTCTTCTGTATGTATCGCATACTTCAGAGACTTTCCGTTAAAATATTTAAAAAATTGTGGTGCCACGTATTTATAAAAATTTCATGGTTCTTGGACCTGCTCTACCAACGCCGTCAGATAATCACTATTTGGCCGCGAAGTTATATTTAGCAATTAGTACTGCAAACAGAATTTCTGAGGTTTAATAGCGTTTTTTTAAGAAAATGTTGAAATTAGAAACAACGCTGTTTGGCTCAAACCATATAATTTATATATATATATACACAACAATAAATGTCCGATTTTCAACCCTGATATTAAATCCTACTTTAATGAAACCAAACGAAACGAAAAACCAAAATTTTTTAATATGTGAAACAAAGTTTAGAAAATATGAAACAAATGTTGTTTCTATATTTTGTACATTGTGAGCGTGGAAATGGCAGTGCTGTTAATTGCTGATTGGAGAAAAAGCTAAGAGAAAGAGAATTTGCTATAAAACCAAAAACAAAACGAAAAAATACATTCCCACATAACAAGAGTTAAGTGCAAGAAAATTTTTATAACCTTTTTTAATAAAGTATACACAATTTTAATTCATTTTTATTATAATATGTTTTATTTAAAAGCAATTTCAATTACATTATTACATTTCTTTCATCATTAGATAATTTTATATACATACATACATATATTTACAAGTGCAAGAAAATTTTTATAACCTTTTTAAAAAAGTATATGCAATTTTAATTCATTTTTATTATAATCAGTCTCATCGTGTTTGGCGTTTTTCGACTACGCCAAGTACTAGATTAAAGAAAAATCTGGCGTTTGTCTTTAATCTATTACTTGGCGTAGTCGAAAAACGCCAAACACGATAAGGCTGATTATGTTTTATTTTTAAGCAATTTCAATTACATTATTTAATTTCTTTCATTATTAGATAATTTAGGGTGGTGTTGGCTGAAGTGGTTAGCTCGTTGACTACTAAGCAAACAATGACGTGGGGTCTGGGTTCAAACCCTGGCCAGAGCAAGTCAATCAACATCATTAATTTCTCTAATGTACATTAGTGAGACATTGTATTAATTGTTGTCGGACTATTTAAGTGATGAAGGCATAGCACTGGTCACTAAAAAACTGTTCCGACAGCGATTGATGATGTTCCAAGCTAATGTACACAACATCGCCCTCCTTCGTCGGTTAGCAGAAACATCGGCGAAGTAAAACAATTAATAAAATACCTGCTAATATAGCTTAACAAAGTTAATGCGTCTACCTAACACCGGAGGCGCCTTAACCCTGCTATAAAAATTAACATAACGCGCAAAGCAGAGTTGTAAAAGAGTTAAGCATTCTACATTTTCAACATCTATCTTCTCTACTCTATCCCTCTCTCTGAGTTCCGGCACAATGCACTGCATACGTAGGGGTCATCCCCTGAGTGCTGGTCCTAATTAAAAAAAAAAAAAAAATATATACATATATTTACAAGTACAAGAACATTTTTATAACCTTTTAATTCATTTTTATTATTCAGGCATGTTCTGTCAATCGCATTTCGCCTAACATTTGCGGTGCGAGATGAAATCGCATGATAGGTGTTCTGGAGTTCACAATCGCAAGAAGTTTTGCGACTTCAACTCGCAAGCAAGTACTGAAGTGAACTGATGTATTTTACTTAAACTGAAGTTTAAACTGACAATAAAGCAATGCACAAATTAAACTAAACATGATTTATTGTATATTTTGTAAAAATTAATAAAACTTCCAAACTATTTAAGTTAAAAATATCAACTTTAAAATGTTTTCACAATTTTCTGTACCAATTGTTTTCTTCTGTACTGGCGATTTGATTTAAACAGCTGTTTTACTTGATATAAAAAAAATAGTAAAACGCAAGCAAAACGCGTGAACGACAGAACATGTAGAAATAAGTTTGGCGATTTTCAAAACGCATGCGATTTCATATTCATATATATATTATTATTATATATATTATATAATATTATATGTTTTATTTATAAGCAATTTCAATTACATTATTACATTTCTTTCATCATTAGATAATTTTATATACATATAAATATATATATAAATATATATATGATTCATTTCAACTTAATTTTCAAACTAATTTAATCAAAATTGCTTGTCACTAAAAAAGAAAGTTATATTTCGCGTCAAATTATAATTCCCACACCTGGTTTCATTTTCATTTTTTTTTATTTGATAAAAAGAAATTTGTTTTTTGACATAAACTATTTATTCATATGAATTGACAACATTAAACTGACGTTTAAAATACAACAAAATAACGATACAACAAATTTGTGTTTTCACAAGCACATAAACAAATATCGTATTTTTTTAAACCATAAGACAGACGACTGAGCTTGTGAATTTAACAAATATGTTTTATTTATAAGCAATTTCAATTACATTATTACATTTCTTTCATCATTAGATAATTTTATATACATATGTATATATATTTACAAGTGCAAGAAAACTTTTATAACCTTTTTAAAAAAGTATATGGAATTTTAATTCATTTATATAATAATTGTTCAATTCACAAGCTCGTATTAACGTCATATGTGTTGTCTAATCGTATAATTATACAATATTGTATTTTTGTTGTTGATAATTTTCATACAAAAATGTGTTATAATTATACGATTGAATTTTATATGTTTTTCAATTGTTATATTGAGGCCGGAAATATATATATGATTCATTTCAACTTAATTTTCAAACTAATTTAATCAAAATTGCTTGTCGGTAAAAAAGAAAGTTATATTTCGCGTCAAATTATAATTCCCATACCTGGTTTCATTTTCATTTTTTTTTTATTTGATAAAAAGAAATTTGGTTTTTGACATAAACTATTTACTCATATGAACTGACAACATTAAACTGACATTTAAAATACGACAAAATAACGATACAACAAATTTGTGTTTTCACAAGCACATAAACAAATATCGTATTTTTTTAAACCATAAGACAGACGACTGAGCTAGTGAATTGAACAAATATGTTTTATTTATAAGCAATTTCAATTACATTATTTAATTTCTTTCATCATTAGATAATTTTATTGTACATATACATATATTTACAAAGTTTCGAGTTCTATAGTTATTATACATTACATCGTGTGGAAAAATTTCGGGTCTTTTCTAGTCTCGTGTGACGTCAAATTTGACTTGATTGTTGAGTAAAGTTAATTTAGGCTCATAAAACAGTCCGACCGGCCAGTTTTTTTAAATTTGCACATCTGTAGGAGAAAAATAGATATGTATATGTTTTTATAAGCATATTTACTGCCTGTTTTTTAGAAAATGAAAACAAAATAGTGAGTGAGAACTTATATTGAAAACAAAAACAAATTTTCGTATTTTATTGTTTTTTTCAATATAAATTCTCACTCACTGTTTTGTTTTCATTTTCTAAAAACAGGCAGTCAACTTAGTTAAATAAAAAAAAAGTTTTGTTGACGATTTAAAGGTATTTGTTTGGACAAATACGGTGTCACAGAAACCAAATTCGTACGAAAGTGAAAATGTTATTACCTTCTCCAGAAAACGTAAAACGCAAACATTTTTCTTTTTCAATTCGATTGAAAATAGTTAGGTGTGTCGCAGAATTTTTACGAAAGTAAAAATTTACATGAAAAATTTTTGCATTTTAAGTTTTCTGGAGAAGGTAAAAACATTTTCACTTTCACTTTCGTACGAATTTGGTTTCTGTGACACCCCTGATTATCAATTTTTATAGATAAAGATAATCACTTGCACCTTCTCTGATTATCTCTGATAAAGAAAATCACTTGCACCTTCTCTGATTATCTCTGATAAAGATAATCACTTGTGCCTTCTCTGATTATCTCTGATAAAGATAATCACATGTACCTTCTCTGATTATCTCTGATAAAGATAATCACTTGTACCTTCTCTGATTATCTCTGATAAAGATAATCACTTGTTACTTCTCTGATTATCTCTGATAAAGATAATCACTTGTGCCTTCTCTGATTATCTCTGATAAAGATAATCACTTGTACCTTCTCTGATTATCTCTGATAAATATAATCACTTGTACCTTCTCTGATTATCAATCCACGACTTGATTTGTTGTGGGGTTCTATTTTTGTGGGGATAATTTTATTATATTGTACATATTTACAAATAATAAAAAAAATTTCCGAGTTCTATAGTTATTACACATTACATCATGTGGAAAAATTTCGGGTCTTTTCTAGTCTCGTGACCTCAAATTTGACTTGATTGTTGAGTAAAGTATATTTATTAGGCTTATAAAACAGTCTGACCGTCCAGTTTTTTTTTAAATTTGCACATCTGTAGGAGAAAAATAGATATGTATATGTTTTTATAAGCATATTTACTGCCTGTTTATGGGAAAATGAAAACAAAATAGTGAGTGAGAACTTATATTGAAAACAAAAACAAATTTTCGTATTTTATTGTTCTTTCCAATATAAAGTCTCACTCAGTGTTTTGTTTTCATTTTCTAAAAAACAGGCAGTTAACTTAGTTAATAGAAAAAGTTTTGTTGACGATTTAAAGGTATTTGTTTGGACAAATACGGTGTCACAGAAACCAAATTCGTACGAAAGTGAAAATGTTATTACCTTCTCCAGAAAACGTAAAACGCAAACATTTTTCTTTTTCAATTCGATTGAAAATAGTTAGGTGTGTCGCAGAATTTTTACGAAAGTAAAAATTTACACGAAAAATTTTTGCATTTTATGTTTTCTGGAGAAGGTAAAAACATTTTCACTTTCACTTTCGTACGAATTTGGTTTCTGTGACACCCCTGATTATCAATTTTTATAGATAAAGATAATCACTTGTACCTTCTCTGATTAAGATAATCACTTGTGCCTTCTCTGATTATCAATCCACGACTTGATTTGTTGTGGGGTTCTATTTTTGTGGGAATAATTTAATTATATTGTACATATTTACAAATAATAAAAAAATTTCCGAGTTCTATAGTTATTACACATTACATCATGTGGAAAATTTCTGGTCTTTTCTAGTCTCGTGACGTCAAATTTGACTTGATTGTTGAGTAAAGTATATTTATTAGGCTTATAAAACAGTCCTACCGGCCAGTTTTTTTTAAATTTGCACATCTGTAGGAGAAAAATAGATATGTATATGTTTTTATAAGCATATTTACTGCCTGTTTTTGAGAAAATGAAAACAAAATAGTGAGTGAGAACTTATATTGAAAACAAAAACAAATTTTCGTATTTTATTGTTGTTTTCAATATAAATTCTTACTCACTGTTTTGTTTTCATTTTCTAAAAAGAGGCAGTTAACTTAGTTAATTAAAAAAAAGTTTTGTTGACGATTTAAAGGTATTTGTTTGGACAAATATTCAGAGGTGTCACAGAAACCAAATTCGTACGAAAGTGAAAGTGAAAATGTTATTACCTTCTCCAGAAAACGTACAACGCAAACATTTTTCTTTTTCAATTCAATTGAAAATAGTCAGGTGTGTCGCAGAATTTTTACGAAACTAAAAATTTACACGAAAAATTTTTGCATTTTACGTTTTCTGGAGAAGGTAACATTTTCACTTTCGCACGAATTTGGTTTCTGTGACACCCCTGATTATCAATTTTTATAGATAAAGATAATCACTTGTACCTTCTCTGATTATCTCTGATAAAGATAATCACTTGTGCCTTCTCTGATTATCTCTGATAAAGATAATTACTTGTACCTTCTCTGATTATCTCTGATAAAGATAATCACTTGTACCTTCTCTGATTATCAATCCACGACTTGATTTGTTGTGGGGTTCTATTTTTGTGGGGATAATTTTATTATATTGTACATATTTACAAATAATAAAAAAATTTCCGAGTTCTATAGTTATTACACATTACATCATGTGGAAAAATTTCGGGTATTTTCTAGTCTCGTGACGTCAAATTTGACTTGATTGTTGAGTAAAGTATATTTATTAGGCTAATAAAACAGTCTGACCGGCCAGCTTTCGTAAAATTTTTTAAAAATTTCTGGAGACATGGAAGGACACAATGTTTGAAAAATAAAAACATTTCTCGCGACATGAAAGGACACAATGTTTGAAAAAAAAAAATTTCTCGAGACATGAAAGGACACAATGTTTAAAAAACATTTCTCTACTTATTAAAAATCCACATCATTAAATAATTTTATTGTACATATATGTACATATATTTACAAAGTTTCGAGTTCTAAAGTTATTACGATTAGTACGACAGAAACTGGATTGTTTGATTATTAAGAAAAACAACTGGATTGGTTGTCTCTTAATAAAGGATTGAAACAAGATTGGTCATTACTTAAACAACGACAAATACTAGATGAATTGTTTTTATCACTCAACGATTAATATTAGTACGACAGAAACTGGATTGTTTGATTATTAAGAAAAACAACTGGTTGTCTCTTAATAAAGGATTGAAACAAGATTGGTCATTACTTAAACAACCACAAATACTAGATGAATTGTTTTTATCACTCAACGATTTATATTAGTACGACAGAAACTGGATTGTTTGATTATTAAGAAAAACAACTGGATTGGTTGTCTCTTAATAAAGGATTGAAACAAGATTGGTCATTAATTAAACAACGACAAATACTAGATAAATTGTTTTTATCACTCAATAATTTATATTAGTACGACAGAAACTGGATTGTTTGATTATTAAGAAAAACAACTGGATTGGTTGTCTCTTAATAAAGGATTGAAACAAGATTGGGCATTACTTAAACAACGACAAATACTAGATGGATTGTTTTTATCACTCAACGATTAATATTAGTACGACAGAAACTGGATTGTTTGATTATTAAGAAAAACAACTGGATTGGTTGTCTCTTAATAAAGGATTGAAACAAGATTGGTCATTACTTAAACAACGACAAATACTAGATGAATTGCTTTTATCACTCAACGATTTATATAAGTACGACAGAAACTGGATTGTTTGATTATTAAGAAAAACAGCTGGATTGGTTGTCTCTTAATAAAGGATTGAAACAAGATTGGTCATTACTTAAACAACGACAAATACTAGATGAATTGTTTTTATCACTCAACGATTTATATAAGTACGACAGAAACTGGATTGTTTGATTATTAAGAAAAACAACTGGATTGGTTGTCTCTTAATAAAGGATTGAAACAAGATTGGGCATTACTTAAACAACGACAAATACTAGATGGATTGTTTTTATCACTCAACGATTAATATAAGTACGACAGAAACTGGATTGTTTGATTATTAAGAAAAACAACTGGATTGGTTGTCTCTTAATAAAGGTTTGAAACAAGATTGGGCATTACTTACACAACGACAACTACTAGATGGATTGTTTTTATCACTCAACGATTAATATTAGTACGACAGAAACTGGATTATTTGATTATTAAGAAAAACAACTGGATTGGTTGTCTCTTAATAAAGGATTGAAAGAAGATTGGGCATTACTTAAACAACGACAAATACTAGATGAATTGTTTTTATCACTCAACGATTAATATTATTACGACAGAAACTGGATTATTTGATTATTAAGAAAAACAACTGGATTGGTTGTCTCTTAATAAAGGATTGAAACAAGATTGGTCATTACTTAAACAACGACAAATACTAGATGGATTGTTTTTATCACTTAACGATTAATATAAGTACGACAGAAACTGGATTGTTTGATTATTAAGAAAAACAACTGGATTGGTTGTCTCTTAATAAAGGATTGAAACAAGATTGGTCATTACTTACACAACGACAAATACTAGATGAATTGTTTTTATCACTCAACGATTAATATAAGTACGACAGAAACTGGATTGTTTGATTATTAAGAAAAACAACTGGATTGGTTGTCTCTTAATAAAGGATTGAAACAAGATTGGTCATTACTTACACAACGACAAATACTAGATGAATTGTTTTTATCACTCAACGATTAATATAAGTACGACAGAAACTGGATTGTTTGATTATTAAGAAAAACAACTGGATTGGTTGTCTCTTAATAAAGGATTGAAACAAGATTGGTCATTACTTACACAACGACAAATACTAGATGAATTGTTTTTATCACTCAACGATTAATATAAGTACGACAGAAACTGGATTGTTTGATTATTAAGAAAAACAACTGGATTGGTTGTCTCTTAATAAAGGATTGAAAAAAGATTGGTCATTACTTAAACAACGACAAAAACTAGATGAATTGTTTTTATCACTCAACGATTTATATTAGTACGACAGAAACTGGATTGTTTGATTATTAAAAAAAACAACTGGATTGGTTGTCTCTTAATAAAGGATTGAAACAAGATTGGTCATTACTTAAACAACGACAAATACTAGATGAATTGTTTTTATCACTCAACGATTTATATTAGTACGACAGAAACTGGATTGTTTGATTATTAAGAAAAACAACTGGATTGGTTGTCTCTTAATAAAGGATTGAAACAAGATTGGGCATTACTTAAACAACGACAAATACTAGATGGATTGTTTTTATCACTCAACGATTAATATTAGTACGACAGAAACTGGATTGTTTGATTATTAAGAAAAACAACTGGATTGGTTATCTCTTAATAAAGGATTGAAACAAGATTGGTCATTACTTAAACATCGACAAATACTAGATGGATTGTTTTTATCACTCAACGATTAATATAAGTACGACAGAAACTGGATTGTTTGATTATTAAGAAAAACAACTGGATTGGTTGTCTCTTAATAAAGGTTTGAAACAAGATTGGGCATTACTTAAACAACGACAAATACCAGATGGATTGTTTTTATCACTCAACGATTAATATTAGTACGACAGAAACTGGATTATTTGATTATTAAGAAAAACAACTGGATTGGTTGTCTCTTAATAAAGGATTGAAACAAGATTGGGCATTACTTAAACAACGACAAATACTAGATGAATTGTTTTTATCACTCAACGATTAATATTAGTACGACAGAAACTGGATTATTTGATTATTAAGAAAAACAGCTGGATTGGTTGTCTCTTAATAAAGGATTGAAACAAGATTGGTCATTACTTAAACAACGACAAATACTAGATGAATTGTTTTTATCACTCAACGATTTATATTAGTACGACAGAAACTGGATTGTTTGATTATTAAGAAAAACAACTGGATTGGTTGTCTCTTAATAAAGGATTGAAACAAGATTGGTCATTACTTAAACATCGACAAATACTAGATGGATTGTTTTTATCACTCAACGATTAATATAAGTACGACAGAAACTGGATTGTTTGATTATTAAGAAAAACAACTGGATTGGTTGTCTCTTAATAAAGGTTTGAAACAAGATTGGGCATTACTTAAACAACGACAAATACTAGATGGATTGTTTTTATCACTCAACGATTAATATTAGTACGACAGAAAATGGATTATTTGATTATTAAGAAAAACAACTGGATTGGTTGTCTCTTAATAAAGGTTTGAAACAAGATTGGGCATTACTTAAACAACGACAAATACTAGATGGATTGTTTTTATCACTCAACAATTAAAATTAGTACGACAGAAACTGTATTGTTTGATTAATTAGAGTGAGTTTTTAGGTGGCCGATCAGAAATTAAATCAACTTTAATTTGGATTAACTGTTTTTAGGATGTCACTTAACTACATTTATTTTAAAGTTTAAGCGGTCAATGTTGGTAGGTTAAACTTACTTACAATATGGTAACACAACAACATGTATAAAATTCAAAAGTGCGGAATTTCTTCTTCTTTTTGATAAAATACAGTGTTGCTTGGGAAAAAACATTGCCATTTGATGCATAGTGCTGCCATTTTTTAGCCTTCAGTAGGCCATTTTGCACGGTTTAAACTATCGCTTAAAAACAGCAAACTGATTAAATTTATATTTAGATTAAAATAAACGTAGTTTGAAACTACGTTTAAACTTTATCCTAAAAACTCACTCTAAGAAAATCAACTGGTAGTCCGGTCAATTTGAACAATTGAAATAAAGAAAAGTCCGACAATGATCATACGCACACATTTCCACACCACCTGTGAGGTAAAGTACTCGGCGCATTTTTTTAACGTGGTTTCCCCGTTAGGCCTATTCCACGAACCTTATTACGTTATTTTCAGGAACAATACTTATTTAATAGTATGAAGATTATTGATACTGGTTATGGGGTTTAACTGTCGTTTCTAACTTTTTTTATTACTTTAATCTGACTCATGTTCAAAAATTGTTCAAATTTGTACTGGAACTTCACAGGCCCATAACTCGGAAACTAAGCCTCGATGCTAATTTTTTTATTAAACCTTTTTTTTATTGCTATTCTGTATGGGATAGGATATTTTTATATTTTTAATTAATGTAGCTAAGCCAGCTCGACGTCAGAAGTACATACATACATATGTATTTATGTAATTTTCACTTTTACTCAAACCACCCTTTACACTTTTAACTTTTTTTTTGGAACAAATCTAGTTAAGCTACATTGCTCCAGTACAGAATTTTGATATTATAAATTTTTAAAAAAATGGTAGTCAATATTGGTATCATTTAAAAGCCTTTGAGAAGATCGTTAATAATTTATAAAATTTTTTTTATTAATTTGCTTCGGTGAAATTTTCTACACACCCGGCTATTAAAAGTTAAAAAAGTATCATGTCATTATGGTGCTCTGACGAGTATTTCTCACTAAGTTTTTTTCCAATTTTTATAACTAGTTCATCGTACCTCACACACTTTGAGATATCATCATCTCGGACAATTGGAAAGATTTGTGTTTTAAAAGCCTATTCGATTATTAAGAAAAACAACTGGATTGGTTGTCTCTTAATAAAGGATTGAAACAAGATTGGTCATTACTTAAACAACGACAAATACTAGATGGATTGTTTTTATCAGTCAACGATTAATATTAGTATGACAGAAACTGGAATGTTTGATTATTAAGAAAAACAACTGGATTGGTTGTCTCTATTTTTGTGGGGATAATTTTATTATATTGTACATATTTACAAATAATAAAAAAATTTCCGAGTTCTATAGTTATTACACATTACATCATGTGGAAAAATTTCGGGTCTTTTCTAGTCTCGTGACGTCAAATTTGACTTGATTGTTGAGCAAAGTATATTTATTAGGCTTATAAAACAGTCTGACCGGCCAGTTTTCGTAAAATTTTTTAAAAATTTCTGGAGACATGGAAGGACACAATGTTTGAAAAAAAACATTTCTTCAGACATTGAAGGACACAATGTTTGAAAAATAAAAACATTTCTCGCGACATGAAAGGACACAATGTTTGAAAAAAAAAACATTTCTCGAGACATGAAAGGACACAATGTTTAAAAAACATTTCTCTACTTATTAAAAATCCACATCATTAGATAATTTTATTGTACATATATGTACATATATTTACAAAGTTTCGAGTTCTGAAGTTATTACGATTAGTACGACAGAAACTGGATTGTTTGATTATTAATAAAAACAACTGGATTGGTTGCCTCTTAATAAAGGATTGAAACAAGATTGGTCATTACTTAAACATCGACAAATACTAGATGGATTGTTTTTATCACTCAACGAATTATATTAGTTCGACAGAAACTGGATTGTTTGATTATTAAGAAAAACAACTCGATTGGTTGTCTCTTAATAAAGGATTGAAACAAGATTGGTCATTACTTAAACATCGACAAATACTAGATGGATTGTTTTTATCACTCAACGAATTATATTAGTACGACAGAAACTGGATTGTTTGATTATTAAGAAAAACAACTGGATTGGTTGTCTCTTAATAAAGGATTGAAACAAGATTGGTCATTACTTAAACATCGACAAATACTAGATGGATTGTTTTTATCACTCAACGAATTATATTAGTTCGACAGAAACTGGATTGTTTGATTATTAATAAAAACAACTGGATTGGTTGCCTCTTAATAAAGAATTGAAACAAGATTGGGCATTACTTAAACAACGACAAATACTAGATGGATTGTTTTTATCACTCAACGATTAATATTAGTACGACAGAAACTTGATTGTTTGATTATTAAGAAAAGCAACTGGATTGGTTGTCTCTTAATAAAGGATTGAAACAAGATTGGGCATTACTTAAACAACGACAAATACTCGATGGATTGTTTTTATCACTCAACGATTAATATTAGTACGACAGAAACTGGATTGTTTGATTATTAAAAAAAACAACTGGATTGGTTGTCTCTTAATAAAGGATTGAAACAAGATTGGTCATTACTTAAACATCGACAAATACTAGATGGATTGTTTTTATCACTCAACGATTAATATTAGTACGACAGAAACTGGATTGTTTGATTATTAAGAAAAACAACTGGATTGGTTGTCTCTTAATAAAGGATTGAAACAAGATTGGTCATTACTTAAACATCGACAAATACTAGATGGATTGTTTTTATCACTCAACGATTAATATAAGTACGACAGAAACTGGATTGTTTGATTATTAAGAAAAACAACTGGATTGGTTGTCTCTTAATAAAGGTTTGAAACAAGATTGGGCATAACTTAAACAACGACAAATAGTAGATGGATTGTTTTTATCACTCAACGATTAATATTAGTACGACAGAAACTGGATTATTTGATTATTAAGAAAAACAACTGGATTGGTTGTCTCTTAATAAAGGTTTGAAACAAGATTGGGCATTACTTAAACAACGACAAATACTAGATGGATTGTTTTTATCACTCAACAATTAAAATCAGTACGACAGAAACTGTATTGTTTGATTAATTAGAGTGCGTTTTTAGGTGGCCGATCAGAAATTAAATCAACTTTAATTTGGATTAACTGTTTTTAGGATGTCACTTAACTACATTTATTTTAAAGTTTAAGCGGTCAATGTTGGTAGGTTAAACTTACTTACAATATGGTAACACAACAACATGTATAAAATTCATAAGTGCGGAATTTCTTCTTCTTTTTGATAAAATACCGTGTTGCTTGGGAAAAAACATTGCCATTTGATGCATAGTGCTGCCATTTTTTAGCCTTCAGTAGGCCATTTTGCACGGTTTAAACTATCGCTTAAAAACAGCAAACTGGATTAAATTTATATTTAGATTAAAATAAACGTAGTTTGAAACTACGTTTAAACTTTATCCTAAAAACTCACTCTAAGAAAATCAACTGGTAGTCCGGTCAATTTGAACAATTGAAATAAAGAAAAGTCCGACAATGATCATACGCACACATTTCCACACCACCTGTGAGGTAGAGTACTTGGCGCGTTTTTTTTAACGTGGTTTCCGCGGTAGGCCTATTCCACGAACCTTATTACGTTTTTTTCAGGAACAATACTTATTTAATAGTATGAAGATTATTGATATTGGTTATGGGGTTTAACTGTCGTTTCTAACTTTTTTTATTACTTTAATCTGACTCATGTTCAAAAATTGTTCAAATTTGTACTGGAACTTCACAGGCCCATAACTCGAAAACTAAGCCTCGATGCTAATATTTTTATTAAACCTTTTTTTTATTGCTATTCTGTATGGGATAGGATATTTTTATATTTTTAATTAATGTAGCTAAGCCAGCTCGACGTCAGAAGTACATACATACATATGTATTTATGTAATTTTCACTTTTACTCAAACCACCCTTTACACTTTTAACTTTTTTTTTGGAACAAATCTAGTTAAGCTACATTGCTCCAGTACAGAATTTTGATATTATAAATTTTTAAAAAAATAGTAGTCAATATTGGTATCATTTAAAAGCCTTTGAGAAGATCGTTAATAATTTATAAAATTTTTTTTATTAATTTGCTTCGGTGAAATTTTCTACACACCCGGCTATTAAAAGTTAAAAAAGTATCATGTCATTATGGTGCTCTGACGAGTATTTCTCACTAAGTTTTTTTCCAATTTTTATAACTAGTTCATCGTACCTCACACACTTTGAGATATCATCATCTCGGACAATTGGAAAGATTTGTGTTTTAAAAGCCTATTCGATTATTAAGAAAAACAACTGGATTGGTTGTCTCTTAATAAAGGATTGAAACAAGATTGGTCATTACTTAAACAACGACAAATACTAGATGGATAGTTTTTATCAGTCAACGATTAATATTAGTATGACAGAAACTGGAATGTTTGATTATTAAGAAAAACAACTGGATTGGTTGTCTCTATTTTTGTGGGGATAATTTTATTATATTGTACATATTTACAAATAATAAAAAAATTTCCGAGTTCTATAGTTATTACACATTACATCATGTGGAAAAATTTCGGGTCTTTTCTAGTCTCGTGACGTCAAATTTGACTTGATTGTTGAGCAAAGTATATTTATTAGGCTTATAAAACAGTCTGACCGGCCAGTTTTCGTAAAATTTTTTAAAAATTTCTGGAGACATGGAAGGACACAA
This sequence comes from Lypha dubia, assembly GCA_947311025.1. Classification (NCBI taxonomy): domain Eukaryota; kingdom Metazoa; phylum Arthropoda; class Insecta; order Diptera; family Tachinidae; genus Lypha; species Lypha dubia. The sequence continues at coordinate 85,334,606 of OX371260.1, read as the reverse complement.
TGTTTGAAAAAAAAACATTTCTTCAGACATTGAAGGACACAATGTTTGAAAAATAAAAACATTTGTCGCGACAAGAAAGGACACAATGTTTGAAAAAAAAAAAAACATTTCTCGAGACATGAAAGGACACAATGTTTAAAAAACATTTCTCTACTTATTAAAAATCCACATCATTAGATAATTTTATTGTACATATATGTACATATATTTACAAAGTTTCGAGTTCTGAAGTTATTACGATTAGTACGACAGAAACTGGATTGTTTGATTATTAAGAAAAACAACTGGATTGGTTGTCTCTTAATAAAGGATTGAAACAAGATTGGTCATTACTTAAACAACGACAAATACTAGATGAATTGTTTTTATCACTCAACGATTAATATTAGTACGACAGAAACTGGATTGTTTGATTATTAAGAAAAACAACTGGTTGTCTCTTAATAAAGGATTGAAACAAGATTGGTCATTACTTAAACAACGACAAATACTAGATGAATTGTTTTTATCACTCAACGATTTATATTAGTACGACAGAAACTGGATTGTTTGATTATTAAGAAAAACAACTGGATTGGTTGTCTCTTAATAAAGGATTAAAACAAGATTGGTCATTAATTAAACAACGACAAATACTAGATAAATTGTTTTTATCACTCAATAATTTATATTAGTACGACAGAAACTGGATTGTTTGATTATTAAGAAAAACAACTGGATTGGTTGTCTCTTAATAAAGGATTGAAACAAGATTGGTCATTACTTAAACAACGACAAATACTAGATGAATTGTTTTTATCACTCAACGATTAATATTAGTACGACAGAAACTGGATTATTTGATTATTAAGAAAATTAACTGGATTGGTTGTCTCTTAATAAAGGATTGAAACAAGATTGGTCATTACTTAAACAACGACAAATACTAGATGAATTGGTTTTATCACTCAACGATTAATATTAGTACGACAGAAACTGGATTGTTTGATTATTAAGAAAAACAACTGGATTGGTTGTCTCTTAATAAAGGATTGAAACAAGATTGGTCATTACTTAAACAACGACAAATACTAGATGAATTGTTTTTATCACTCAACGATTTATATTAGTACGACAGAAACTGGATTGTTTGATTATTAAGAAAAACAACTGGATTGGTTGTCTCTTAATAAAGGATTGAAACAAGATTGGGCATTACTTAAACAACGACAAATACTAGATGGATTGTTTTTATCACTCAACGATTAATATTAGTACGACAGAAACTGGATTGTTTGATTATTAAGAAAAACAACTGGATTGGTTGTCTCTTAATAAAGGATTGAAACAAGATTGGTCATTACTTAAACATCGACAAATACTAGATGGATTGTTTTTATCACTCAACGATTAATATAAGTACGACAGAAACTGGATTGTTTGATTATTAAGAAAAACAACTGGATTGGTTGTCTCTTAATAAAGGTTTGAAACAAGATTGGGCATTACTTAAACAACGACAAATACTAGATGGATTGTTTTTATCACTCAACGATTAATATTAGTACGACAGAAACTGGATTATTTGATTATTAAGAAAAACAACTGGATTGGTTGTCTCTTAATAAAGGTTTGAAACAAGATTGGGCATTACTTAAACAACGACAAATACTAGATGGATTGTTTTTATCACTCAACAATTAAAATTAGTACGACAGAAACTGTATTGTTTGATTAATTAGAGTGAGTTTTTAGGTGGCCGATCAGAAATTAAATCAACTTTAATTTGGATTAACTGTTTTTAGGATGTCACTTAACTACATTTATTTTAAAGTTTAAGCGGTCAATGTTGGTAGGTTAAACTTACTTACAATATGGTAACACAACAACATGTATAAAATTCATAAGTGCGGAATTTCTTCTTCTTTTTGATAAAATACCGTGTTGCTTGGGAAAAAACATTGCCATTTGATGCATAGTGCTGCCATTTTTTAGCCTTCAGTAGGCCATTTTGCACGGTTTAAACTATCGCTTAAAAACAGCAAACTCGATTAAATTTATATTTAGATTAAAATAAACATAGTTTGAAACTACGTTTAAACTTTATCCTAAAAACTCACTCTAAGAAAATCAACTGATAGTCCGGTCAATTTGAACAATTGAAATAAAGAAAAGTCCGACAATGATCATACGCACACATTTCCACACCACCTGTGAGGTAGAGTACTCGGCGCGTTTTTTTTAACGTGGTTTCCCCGGTAGGCCTATTCCACGAACCTTATTACGTTATTTTCAGGAACAATACTTATATAATAGTATGAAGATTATTGATATTGGTTATGGGGTTTAACTGTCGTTTCTAACTTTTTTTATTACTTTAATCTGACTCATGTTCAAAAATTGTTCAAATTTGTACTGGAACTTCACAGGCCCATAACTCGGAAACTAAGCCTCGATGCTAATTTTTTTATTAAACCTTTTTTTTATTGCTATTCTGTATGGGATAGGATATTTTTAATTAATGTAGCTAAGCCAGCTCGACGTCAGAAGTACATACATACATATGTATTTATGTAATTTTCACTTTTACTCAAACCACCCTTTACACTTTTAACTTTTTTTTTGGAACAAATCTAGTTAAGCTACATTGCTCCAGTACAGAATTTTGATATTATAAATTTTTAAAAAAATAGTAGTCAATATTGGTATCATTTAAAAGCCTTTGAGAAGATCGTTAATAATTTATAAAATTTTTTTTATTAATTTGCTTCGGTGAAATTTTCTACACACCCGGCTATTAAAAGTTAAAAAAGTATCATGTCATTATGGTGCTCTGACGAGTATTTCTCACTAAGTTTTTTTCCAATTTTTATAACTAGTTCATCGTACCTCACACACTTTGAAATATCATCATCTCGGACAATTGGAAAGATTTGTGTTTTAAAAGCCTATTCGATTATTAAGAAAAACAACTGGATTGGTTGTCTCTTAATAAAGGATTGAAACAAGATTGGCCATTACTTAAACAACGACAAATACTAGATGGATTGTTTTTATCACTCAACGATTAATATTAGTACGACAGAAACTGGATTGTTTGATTATTAAGAAAAACAACTGGATTGGTTGTCATTTAATAAAGGATTGAAACAAGATTGGGCATTACTAGGCGTTTGCAAAAGTACAAAAAACAAATACTTAAATGCATTCTCTTTTTTTCGTGTATTTGTTTTATTATACCCTCTCTTTACTATACCTTCTTCTGTTCTCTATTATAAGAAACAAACACAATAAATACTGTTCTTGTACGAAATAAATACAGCAAGTATTAAATCATGTAAGAACTAAGCATAATAAGAACCAAGCACATTAAGTAAAGACAACCACTACTTAAACTATTTACTAAAATACTCGAGTATTTTTGTAAGTTTTATTTGGTTTGTATGAAATTTCGCTTTTATTTAAATTGATGTTAAGATCAAATTATCAACATATCAATAGTTGTATATACTTAGATAGGTATGTACATATGTATATTCCATAAAATTAACTGCTAAATTAATGCTAAATATAAAAACCAAGAAAATACTTAAAATACCCACATGGTAAAATAAGAACCTTGCAAAATACTTACAGAATATTAGCAAAAAAAATGTTTACTTTACTCTACTTATAGTGAATAAGAATGAGTAAATACAAATATTCTGAGCGTATAAAGAGAATAAATGTTGTGTTTGTTTTTTTTTCGTTTTGTATTTACATGCTTTGATCCCCTTTTGTACTTGGATTTACTCTGACAATTTTTAAAAAAGCAAATGTTTTTGAATTTAAATGTACTTAGTGCAAAAGCCTAGTCATTACTTAAACAACGACAAATACTAGATCATATGTAAACTCGTATACGTCTACATAGATGATGTTTTGATTTTTTCATCTTCTCCTGAGGAACATTTAGATCATTTACACATAGTGTTTGAAGCTTTAAATAAAGCCACTTTGAAAGTTTCGGATGAAAAGTATAAATTCTTCATGAATAACTATGTAGGTCATATTATTAAACATAATAAAATAACAACAGACCCAGAAAAAATAAAGAAAAGAAAAAATAAAAGATTTGAGAGGGTTTCTAGGATTAACTGGTTATTATAGACGTTTCGTGCAAAATTATGCCCAAATCACGAAACCATTAACAGTTCATTTAAAGGGATAAAATGCCCATATAGGAAAAAACAAGAGTAGTAATACAAAAATTAATTTAGACAACGCAGCCATAGAAGCTGTAAATGTATTAAAACTTAAATTAAAGGAACAGGTAGAATTATTTCAACCCAATTTTGGCAAACCTTTTGAACTTACCACATAGCTATTGGTGCAGTGTTAAGTCAAAATAAAAAACCAATTTATTTTCTATCCCGTACACTTAGTACGACAGAGCAAAACTACAGTACGAATGAAAAAGAGCTGTTAGCTATAATCTGGGCTTTCAAAAACTTTGAAATTATATATGTATATGAAATAGCAGATCTCACCATTTTTACAGATCATCAATCCCTTACATATGCTATCTCCGAAAAAATCCCAACCCTAAATTGAAACGTTGGAAAGCCATAATAGAGGACTTTGGTGCTAAAATGAAATACAAACCAGGTACTGAAAATGTTGTAGCAGATGCGCTATCACGACAAATTATTAATACATCTTCTATAGACACGGAACACTCAGCCGAAAGTTCCGCAAGTAATATAATAAAAACTGTTTCACAGCCATTTAATACATATGGTATACAATTAGAACTCGTACCTACTCCAAATTTTACCGAACCACGTACACCTACAATTTTTCCTAGTAAAGTACGCCACACTATTAATTTTTCAATTTTTTTAATTCGATTTCCCTTTACATTTTTCAACGTATAAGACCAATTCGCATTTATTAAATAAAATGTGAATGAAGGATATACTTATATTAAATAAAATATGTAAAAATTTTAGTAAAATTGCAAAAACAAATATATAATAAACTTTTAAATATGAAAGTCAATGGTGTACAGCTTCTTTTGACGCTAACAGTATATGAAAACTTCAGAGGCCAATAACTCGAAAACTTTTTTATTTTATTTTTTCTTCTTAATTTTCTATCACATAAGCTAATTTTTATTTTGTTTGGAGTAACTTCACTAAATTTTCAACAAATTAATATTTTAAATTATTAGTAATTTTACAAACTTACTCGACAAGCACGTCCGCACGCGTTCAACACTTTTTCAGAAAGGACGCCGAGGCAAGGCAAATTCAAATCATATTATTATTCGCAGTAATACCAACTAGATGGATTGGTTTTATCTCTTAATGATAAATTGAAAATTTTGTACTGGAACTTCATAGGCCCATAACTTGGAAACTAAGCCTCGTCGCTAATTTTTTTTATTAAACCTTTTTTTATTGCGATTCTGTATGGGATAGGGTATTTTTATATTTTTGAGCAATGCAGCTAAGCCAGCTCGACGTCAAAATTATATACATACATTTGTATTTATGTAATTTTCACTTTTACTCAAACCACCCTTAAAAAACTTAAAGTACGTTGAGAAATGCAAAGGGAAATTGCACATATATAAGAAAACTTCATAAGCCAATAACTCGAAAACTATGCGTTGCCGCTAACTTTTTTATTTTATTTTTGCTTTTTTATTTTTATTTTGTTTGGAGCAACTTCACTAAAGTACGTTGAGAAATGCAAAGGGAAATTGCACATATGTTAGCGTCAAAAGAAACTGTACACCATTGACTTTCATATTTAAAAGTTTATTATATATTTGTTTTTGCAATTTTACTTAAGTTTTTATTACATAAAATGTGAATGAAGGTGCTGCCATATGACTTGAAATTATATAGCGTACGACACACTATTAATTTTTTAATTTTTTTTAATTCGATTTCCCTTTACATTTTTTAACGTATAAGACCAATTTGCATAGTCGCCCTTCGGCCGGGCTTAATGATTTTCTCCACCATGGTATATCGCGACACGGCGCTGTATAGAATAGAATGTCTGCATAGCCGGCCTTTGGCTGGGCTTAATGATTTTCTCCACCATGGTATATCCCGACACGGCGGTATATAGAATAGAATTTCTGCATAGCGGCCAATTTCAGATGCCAATAACTCGAAAACTATGCGTTGCCGCCAACTTTTTTATTTTATTATGTTTTCTTATTTTTAATTTTCTATCACATAGGCCAATTTTTATTTTGTTTGGAGCAACTTCACTAAAGTACGTTGAGAAATGCAAAGGAAAATTGCACATATTGACTTTCAAATTTAAAAGTTTATTATATATGTATTTGTTTTTGCAATTTTACTAAAGTTTTTATTAAATAAAATGTGAATGAAGGATACATATTAAATAAAATATATAAAAATTTTAGTAAAATTGCAAAAACATATATATAATCAACTTTTAAATATGAAACTCAATGGTGTACAGTTTCTTTTGACGCTAACAGTATATGAAAACTTCAGAGGCCAATAACTCGAAAACTTTTTTATATAATTTTTTCTTTTTAATTTTCTATCACGTAAGCTAATTTTGAGTTTGTTTGGAGTAACTTCAATAAAATAATAAATCACATATGTGATATTTTGCTGTTATATAAATTAAACGATTTTTTTATAAGATACATATGTACATATTTTTATTAATAAAAACATGTGGATGTGAATTGCAGAACACCAAAAATGCTAAAGTAATTCACTCGAAAGTGAATTCGGATTCTAGAACAGACCCGAATAAAAACTGTTTCACAGCCATTTAATCAATATGGTATACAATTAGATCTCATACCTACTCCAAATTTTACCGAAACACGTACAAGTACAATTTTTCCTAGTAAAGAACGCCGGCCTTTGGCTGGGCTTAATGATTTTCTCCACCATGGTATATCCCGACACGGCGGTATATAGAATAGAATTTCTGCATAGCGGCCAATTTCAGAGGCCAATAACTCGAATACTATGCGTTGCCGCCAACTTTTTTATTTTTTAATTTTTTCTTATTTTTAATTTTCTATCGCATAGGCCAATTTTTATTTTGTTTATTTTGCAACTTCACTAAAGTACGTTGAGAAATGCAAAGGAAAATTGCACATATACTGTTAGCGTCAAAAGAAACTGTACACAATTGACTTTCAAATTTAAAAGTTTATTATATATGTATTTGTTTTTGCAATTTTACTAAAGTTTTTATTAAATAAAATGTGAATGAAGGATATATATTAAATAAAATATATAAAAATTTTAGTAAAATTGCAAAAACATATATATATTAAACTTTTAAATATGAAAGTCAATGGTGAACAGTTTCTTTTGACGCTAACAGTATATGAAAACTTCAGAGGCCAATAACTCGAAAACTTTTTTATTTAATTTTTTCTTTTTAATTTTCTATCACATAAGCTCATTTTGATTTTGTTTGGAGTAACTTCAATAAATTAATAAATCACATCTGTGATATTTTGCTGTTATATAAATTAAACGATTTTTTATATGATACATACATATGTACATATGTATATTCAAAATACTTATGGTTTATGTTTATTTGATTTGCTGATCAGACAAGAATCATAGATGTGATTTTAAAATCACATGAATCTTGTGATTTTCAGAACATGCCTGATATACACGGAACACTCAGCCGAAAGTTCCGCAAGTAATATAATCGGGTCTGTTCTTGAATCCGAATTCACTCGAAAGTGGATTACTTTAGCATTTTTGTTGTTCTGCAATTCAGATCCACATATTTTTATTAATAGGAGATGATTTTCTCCACCATGGTATATCCCGACACGGCGGAAAATAGAATTAAATTTCTGCATAGATACTAGATGGATTGTTTTTATCACTCAACGATTAATATTAGTACGATAGAAACTGGATTGTTTGATTATTAAGAAAAACATCTGGATTGGTTGTCTCTTAATAAAGGATTGAAACAAGATTAGGCATTACTTAAACAGCGACAAATACAAAATATGGACCTTTTAAAGGCTCATAACTCTGAAACTTTGATTATAATGCTTAGGTAACCTTGCATAGGATAGGATAATGTTTTTTATTTTCGACCTACATACGTATTTAAACCAGATTTAAGTGAAAAGTAAAAATGTATCTGATTTTCAACTATGCTGAAAATGTACTTAGCAAAGCAAATTAATAAAAATTTCGTTGTAAATTATTAACGATCTTCTCAAAACCTAATGTATGATACTACTATTAACCACATTTTATGAAAAATACAACATATAATGACAATTTTGTACTGGAACTTCACAATACTTAAAAAAAAAGAGTTAAGAAACAAACTTAGTGTCGTGTTCTTTCGTTTGAAAAACATATGACATTTTTTTTATAAAATACCTAGCTTTAACCTTTAATATATCAGTTAAGTACAAACAATGAATTCCAAGGACTTAACGGCCTATTTCACTATGTCGAAAGAAAATTTCCATATGTTTTCATTCGTATAAATACATTTGAAGCAAAAACAAATTCTAAAATTTTGTTTTTGTATCAAATGTATTTGTACGAATGAAAATAAAATTCAAAATTCTTTCGACATCGTGAAATCGGCAGTAAATGTACAAAAATATTATTTAGTATTAATTTTTGGTCGAATATGAATTAATCCTTTGTTCCTGCATGATCTCATATCAAATGTAAAAGCGTAGTTAATTTATTTTATATCAATAACAGTATGATTTCTATCTCAATGTATTGTTTTCTTCACTAAAATATGATATATCGATAATAGAAACATAACATGCCGAAAAGTGGAAAATTAGTGCCGACTATAGGCAAATGTGCTCTTTTTTACAAAATCTGTACATTTCTCAATTTTAGTACAAACATATTTAAATTTAACCTAATTGATCTAAAACAATACAAATTAATGATTTGTATTAAATAGCTACCATTCCAACAGTTTATTCACACGTGCAAAGGCGCTAGATTTAAGAAAAGCAAAAGGCTTAAACTGCCGAGTACTGGTACACTTACCCTACCCTGGTTAAAGAAAATTTAATATTAAAATGCAAAAATAAAAATTTTATAGATATAAAACTGTTAATTTTTTTTTTCGATCCTCATATTTGTTTACTAAAAATTCAAACTAAATAATACTACTATGAAATAAAATTAATTATTAAAACAAGCACACTCACCAGAAATTCAATGATAAAATTGGCTTCGAATTCCTGCTGTCGACAAACTGATGAAACTGATGATTTATTTTCTCTTTAAGACTGCGGTGGTGAGAGTAAAATATACTGTCGAATATGACCCAGAAGTATTTAGTTAAGGGCTAAGTATTCGATGTGTTAAAATTTGGTACGCTAACTGGAGCAGTTGGTTGTTGTATCTACTGCTCTTCTCTAGTTGTTTCACTTGCGATGCAAACGTTGTTCCTAAACACGTTTTAAACTTTATTTTCTTGCCGCTTGTCTAAATTTGTTTTGCTTCGTTTTCACTTTGTGGCTGGCAGAAAATTTGGAGTTCCATCAAAGTTGAATGATGCCAGGATTTAGTGGATTCCATGGGAAGGTGTTTTGCCGCGGTAATAGCAAACAAAGGGCACGCTACAAAGTATTGAAACCATACAATTAATTTATCTACAAGATATCTGAGTGAAATTTTTTATTTATTTTAAGAAAGATTACTAATTTTTGTTAAAAATGAACTAAAGTGCTATTATTTTGACTGTGTAGTTTTTAAGTTTTTTTTTTATATTAATTAGCGTATTATAAACTGTTGAAAAAAACCAAATAATTTTCTTATGATAATAAAACATTAACATCAAAGAATTAATTATTTTTTGTTTGTTTTGAGTTGAATCGGCCCAACAGTTAAACAGATGCAAACGGAGTCCGCATAAATTTATATAAATGCTATTATATTGACCGCAGCTGTATGATTGTATGTATTTAAGTTTCAAAAAATATTCTTCATTTCCGCTGAATGTTTAAAGTAACTGTTGTACTGAGGTGCAGTTGCGTGTACTTGTTGTTGTATGTTGATGCTTTATCAAACACCTGAAATATTCAAACAAATAAAAGGCTACACTTACCTTGGCAGCATATTAACAAAGCGATAATGCAAGTTTTCATCAAATTCTCTTTCTTCTGAATCATTTACAATAGGCTGTATAAATCCAGCATCTAGCATAGCATTCTCTAGTTGTTTCACTTGCGATGCAAACGTTGTTCCTAAACACGTTTTAAACTTTATTTTCTTGCCGTTTGTCTAAATTTGTTTTGCTTTGTTTTCACTTTGTGGCTGGCAGAAAATTTGGAGTTCCATCAAAGTTGAAAGATGCCAGGATTTAGTGGATTCCATGGGAAGGCGTTGTGCCGCGGTAATAGCAAACAAAGGGCACGCTACAAAGTATTGAAACCATACAATTAATTTATCTACAAGATATCTGAGTGAAATTTTTTATTTGTTTTAAGAAAGATCACTAATTTTTGTTAAAAATGAACTAAAGTGCTATTATTTTGACTGTGTAGTTTTTAAGTTTTTTGTTTATATTAATAAGCGTATTATAAACTGTTTAAAAAAACCAAATAATTTTCTTATAATAAATAATAAACCATTAACATAAGAGAATTAATTATTTTGTTTTGAGTTGAATCGGCCCAACAGTTAAACCCATCATCAAACATAATATTAAGATAAGAAATATTTATAAGACAAAAGATTATGAGTAGTTAAAATCCCAAACATTATTCTAAGATTTTTATGACTAGTAACAATCCAAAATTTAGGATAAGAAATAATTGAAATACAAAGAACATGAGATAACAAATAAACAACCCTACAAACATTTATGACTAGTAACAATCCCAAATTTAGGATAAGAAATAATTGAAATACAAAGAACATGGGAAAACAAATAAACAACCCTAAAAACATTTGAGAGGTAACAAACACATTTTAGAACAAAGAAATAATATTATAACAAACACATTTTAGAACAAAGACAAATATTGTTATTCTCCTAGTATTTAAGGAAGTAATTTTGAAAAAGGAAAACAGTTCATATGTAAACTGAAATTAGTGAACATCAATTGTTCATGTGCAAAATTAGTTGTTAAGAAAATATAGTAAATAAAGAAAGACGCATCGCGTCGGAAAAAATATTTTTTTAATAAACATAAAAGTGAAAACTTTAATTGGCGATCCTGCCAGGAGTAGCATATATTTTGTTACTCTAGAAGCGGACCAATATAATTTTGCCGCAGCAAGGATTCAACAAAATTTTTTCATAAAGAAAAATTAAACTAATTCTTCATATAGAAGATACAAATTTTTATATAGTGAAGTGAAGTTAATAAATAAAACAATTCTTATTCATATAATAAAACGAATCTTACTCATATATGAAGGAAAAATATACATATATGAAATTCTCAAGAAAAAATATCTTCGATAAAAATAGGAACTTGAACGATTCAACAGAAGAAATCATGGAACAAATAATTCAACAACTGGCTGGTTTACAGCTAGCACTACATAATATACAACAGAAAAATGCATGTTTAAAAAATATATTGGACCAGAAACTTCAATAACTACAACAATGCTAGACAGCAGTACAACCCACAGGGATTTCACAGCCAACCCTGGAAAAGAATTCGTGACCAAAGTGGAAATTTTCAACAGACACACAAAGTCCAAAGGCACAACCAGATAAAAAGATTTGGGAGGGTTTCTAGGATTAACTGGTTATTATAGACGTTTCGTGCAAAATTATGCCCAAATCACGAAACCATTAACAGTTCATTTAAAGGGATAAAATGCCCATATAGGAAAAAACAAGAGTAGTAATACAAAAATTAATTTAGACAACGCAGCCATAGAAGCTGTAAATGTATTAAAACTTAAATTAAAGGAACAGGTAGAATTATTTCAACCCAATTTTGGCAAACCTTTTGAACTTACCACAGATGCTTCCAACATAGCTATTGGTGCAGTGTTAAGTCAAAATAAAAAACCAATTTATTTTCTATCCCGTACACTAAGTACGACAGAGCAAAACTACAGTACGAATGAAAAAGAGCTGTTAGCTATAATCTGGGCTTTCAAAAACTTTGAAATTATATATGTATATGAAATAGCAGATCTCACCATTTTTACAGATCATCAATCCCTTACATATGCTATCTCCGAAAAAATCCCAACCCTAAATTGAAACGTTGGAAAGCCATAATAGAGGACTTTGGTGCTAAAATGAAATACAAACCAGGTACTGAAAATGTTGTAGCAAATGCGCTATCACGTCAAATTATTAATACATCTTCTATACAGGCATGTTCTGAAAATCACAAGATTTAAATCACATGTGATTTTAAAATCACATCTGTGATATTTTGCTGTTATATACAGGCATGTTCTGAAAATCACTTTTTCGTAAAGTGATTTCAAATCACTGAAAAGGTGTCTGGGCGCACAAATCTTGGAAATTTCGTGATTTAAACCCGGTCAGCTAACAGCATGACAATTTCAAATCACTTGTAAGTTTTTTTTAATAAATTTTCTTTAAAATCTGCAAAAAATTATCACGCACACTTAAAATGATTTGTTCTTTATCTGTTTTTGCAATAAAGTTAATTATTTTACTTAGAAGAACCTAAAAAATTTACAAATTTAGGGACGATGTATTTTTTGCAGTTTCTTTTTAAATTTTGCTTTTAGATCAATTATTGCTAACGAACTTTCTTCAGGCATTTTTACGATATATTTACAAAAACTTTAACTTTAATTCGTAAATTTATTATATTTTTGTGATAAATTTCTTAAAGATACAAAAAGAATGTTTGTAAACAGAAAAAATCAGCTGTTTGTTCGTGATTTAGAACAATGAAATCACCGCTAAAAATGAAAAATCTCGTGCTCTTCAGAACACCTAAATATCACTTCCGTGATTTTAAAAACGTTCGTGATTTGATATCACCGTGATTTCAGAACATGCCTGATAAATTAAACGATTTTTTTATATGATACATATGTACATATATTCAAAATACTTATGGTTTATGTGTATTTGATTTGCAGATCAGACAAGAATCACAGATGTGATTTTAAAATCACATGTGATTTGAATCTTGTGATTTTCAGAACATAGAAGATGTATTAATAATTTGACGTGATAGCGCATCTGCTACAACATTTTCAGTACCTGGTTTGTATTTCATTTTAGCACCAAAGTCCTCTATTATGGCTTTCCAACGTTTCAATTTAGGGTTGGGATTTTTTCGGAGATAGCATATGTAAGGGATTGATGATCTGTAAAAATGGTGAGATCTGCTATTTCATATACATATATAATTTCAAAGTTTTTGAAAGCCCAGATTATAGCGAACAGCTCTTTTTCATTCGTACTGTAGTTTTGCTCTGTCGTACTAAGTGTACGGGATAGAAAATAAATTGGTTTTTTATTTTGACTTAACACTGCACCAATAGCTATGTGGTAAGTTCAAAAGGTTTGCCAAAATTGGGTTGAAATAATTCTACCTGTTCCTTTAATTTAAGTTTTAATACATTTACAGCTTCTATGGCTGCGTTGTCTAAATTAATTTTTGTATTACTACTCTTGTTTTTTCCTATATGGGCATTTTATCCCTTTAAATGAACTGTTAATGGTTTCGTGATTTGGGCATAATTTTGCACGAAACGTCTATAATAACCAGTTAATCCTAGAAACCCTCTCAAATCTTTTATTTTTTCTTTTCTTTATTTTTTCTGGGTCTGTTGTTATTTTATTATGTTTAATAATATGACCTACATAGTTATTCATGAAGAATTTATACTTTTCATCCGAAACTTTCAAAGTGGCTTTATTTAAAGCTTCAAACACTATGTGTAAATGATCTAAATGTTCCTCAGGAGAAGATGAAAAAATCAAAACATCATCTATGTAGACGTATACGAGTTTACATATGATCTAGTATTTGTCGTTGTTTAAGTAATGACTAGGCTTTTGCACTAAGTACATTTAAATTCAAAAACATTTGCTTTTTTAAAAATTGTCAGAGTAAATCCAAGTACAAAAGGGGATCAAAGCATGTAAATACAAAACGAAAAAAAAAACAAACACAACATTTATTCTCTTTATACGCTCAGAATATTTGTATTTACTCATTCTTATTCACTATAAGTAGAGTAAAGTAAACATTTTTTTTGCTAATATTCTGTAAGTATTTTGCAAGGTTCTTATTTTACCATGTGGGTATTTTAAGTATTTTCTTGGTTTTTATATTTAGCATTAATTTAGCAGTTAATTTTATGGAATATACATATGTACATACCTATCTAAGTATATACAACTATTGATATGTTGATAATTTGATCTTAACATCAATTTAAATAAAAGCGAAATTTCATACAAACCAAATAAAACTTACAAAAATACTCGAGTATTTTAGTAAATAGTTTAAGTAGTGGTTGTCTTTACTTAATGTGCTTGGTTCTTATTATGCTTAGTTCTTACATGATTTAATACTTGCTGTATTTATTTCGTACAAGAACAGTATTTATTGTGTTTGTTTCTTATAATAGAGAACAGAAGAAGGTATAGAAAAGAGAGGGTATAATAAAACAAATACACGAAAAAAAGAGAATGCATTTAAGTATTTGTTTTTTGTACTTTTGCAAATGCCTAGTAATGCCCAATCTTGTTTCAATCCTTTATTAAATGACAACCAATCCAGTTGTTTTTCTTAATAATCAAACAATCCAGTTTCTGTCGTACTAATATTAATCGTTGAGTGATAAAAACAATCCATCTAGTATTTGTCGTTGTTTAAGTGATGCCCATTCTTGTTTCAATCCTTTATTAAGAGACAACCAATCCAGTTGTTTTTCTTAATAATCGAATAGGCTTTTAAAACACAAATCTTTCCAATTGTCCGAGATGATGATATCTCAAAGTGTGTGAGGTACGATGAACTAGTTATAAAAATTGGAAAAAAACTTAGTGAGAAATACTCGTCAGAGCACCATAATGACATGATACTTTTTTAACTTTTAATAGCCGGGTGTGTAGAAAATTTCACCGAAGCAAATTAATAAAAAAAAATTTATAAATTATTAACGATCTTCTCAAAGGCTTTTAAATGATACCAATATTGACTACTATTTTTTTAAAAATTTATAATATCAAAATTCTGTACTGGAGCAATGTAGCTTAACTAGATTTGTTCCAAAAAAAAAGTTAAAAGTGTAAAGGGTGGTTTGAGTAAAAGTGAAAATTACATAAATACATATGTATGTATGTACTTCTGACGTCGAGCTGGCTTAGCTACATTAATTAAAAATATAAAAATATCCTATCCCATACAGAATAGCAATAAAAAAAAGGTTTAATAAAAATATTAGCATCGAGGCTTAGTTTCCAAGTTATGGGCCTATGAAGTTCCAGTACAAAATTTTCAATTTATCATTAAGAGATAAAACCAATCCATCTAGTTGGTATTACTGCGAATAATAATATGATTTGAATTTGCCTTGCCTCGGCGTCCTTTCTGAAAAAGTGTTGAACGCGTGCGGACGTGCTTGTCGAGTAAGTTTGTAAAATTACTAATAATTTAAAATATTAATTTGTTGAAAATTTAGTGAAGTTACTCCAAACAAAATAAAAATTAGCTTATGTGATAGAAAATTAAGAAGAAAAAATAAAATAAAAAAGTTTTCGAGTTATTGGCCTCTGAAGTTTTCATATACTGTTAGCGTCAAAAGAAGCTGTACACCATTGACTTTCATATTTAAAAGTTTATTATATATTTGTTTTTGCAATTTTACTAAAATTTTTACATTTTTTATTTAATATAAGTATATCCTTCATTCACATTTTATTTAATAAATGCGAATTGGTCTTATACGTTGAAAAATGTAAAGGGAAATCGAATTAAAAAAATTGAAAAATTAATAGTGTGGCGTACTTTACTAGGAAAAATTGTACGTGTACGTGGTTCGGTAAAATTTGGAGTAGGTACGAGTTCTAATTGTATACCATATGTATTAAATGGCTGTGAAACAGTTTTTATTATATTACTTGCGGAACTTTCGGCTGAGTGTTCCGTGTCTATAGAAGATGTATTAATAATTTGTCGTGATAGCGCATCTGCTACAACATTTTCAGTACCTGGTTTGTATTTCATTTTAGCACCAAAGTCCTCTATTATGGCTTTCCAACGTTTCAATTTAGGGTTGGGATTTTTTCGGAGATAGCATATGTAAGGGATTGATGATCTGTAAAAATGGTGAGATCTGCTATTTCATATACATATATAATTTCAAAGTTTTTGAAAGCCCAGATTATAGCTAACAGCTCTTTTTCATTCGTACTGTAGTTTTGCTCTGTCGTACTTAGTGTACGGGATAGAAAATAAATTGGTTTTTTATTTTGACTTAACACTGCACCAATAGCTATGTTGGAAGCATCTGTGGTAAGTTCAAAAGGTTTGCCAAAATTGGGTTGAAATAATTCTACCTGTTCCTTTAATTTAAGTTTTAATACATTTACAGCTTCTATGGCTGCGTTGTCTAAATTAATTTTTGTATTACTACTCTTGTTTTTTCCTATATGGGCATTTTATCCCTTTAAATGAACTGTTAATGGTTTCGTGATTTGGGCATAATTTTGCACGAAACGTCTATAATAACCAGTTAATCCTAGAAACCCTCTCAAATCTTTTATTTTTTCTTTTCTTTATTTTTTCTGGGTCTGTTGTTATTTTATTATGTTTAATAATATGACCTACATAGTTATTCATGAAGAATTTATACTTTTCATCCGAAATTTTCAAAGTGGCTTTATTTAAAGCTTCAAACACTATGTGTAAATGATCTAAATGTTCCTCAGGAGAAGATGAAAAAATCAAAACATCATCTATGTAGACGTATACGAGTTTACATATGATCTAGTATTTGTCGTTGTTTAAGTAATGACTAGGCTTTTGCACTAAGTACATTTAAATTCAAAAACATTTGCTTTTTTAAAAATTGTCAGAGTAAATCCAAGTACAAAAGGGGATCAAAGCATGTAAATACAAAACGAAAAAAAAACAAACACAACATTTATTCTCTTTATACGCTCAGAATATTTGTATTTACTCATTCTTATTCACTATAAGTAGAGTAAAGTAAACATTTTTTTTGCTAATATTCTGTAAGTATTTTGCAAGGTTCTTATTTTACCATGTGGGTATTTTAAGTATTTTCTTGGTTTTTATATTTAGCATTAATTTAGCAGTTAATTTTATGGAATATACATATGTACATACCTATCTAAGTATATACAACTATTGATATGTTGATAATTTGATCTTAACATCAATTTAAATAAAAGCGAAATTTCATACAAACCAAATAAAACTTACAAAAATACTCGAGTATTTTAGTAAATAGTTTAAGTAGTGGTTGTCTTTACTTAATGTGCTTGGTTCTTATTATGCTTAGTTCTTACATGATTTAATACTTGCTGTATTTATTTCGTACAAGAACAGTATTTATTGTGTTTGTTTCTTATAATAGAGAACAGAAGAAGGTATAGTAAAGAGAGGGTATAATAAAACAAATACACGAAAAAAAGAGAATGCATTTAAGTATTTGTTTTTTGTACTTTTGCAAAAGCCTAGTAATGCCCAATCTTGTTTCAATCCTTTATTAAATGACAACCAATCCAGTTGTTTTTCTTAATAATCAAACAATCCAGTTTCTGTCGTACTAATATTAATCGTTGAGTGATAAAAACAATCCATCTAGTATTTGTCGTTGTTTAAGTAATGGCCAATCTTGTTTCAATCCTTTATTAAGAGACAACCAATCCAGTTGTTTTTCTTAATAATCGAATAGGCTTTTAAAACACAAATCTTTCCAATTGTCCGAGATGATGATATTTCAAAGTGTGTGAGGTACGATGAACTAGTTATAAAAATTGGAAAAAAACTTAGTGAGAAATACTCGTCAGAGCACCATAATGACATGATACTTTTTTAACTTTTAATAGCCGGGTGTGTAGAAAATTTCACCGAAGCAAATTAATAAAAAAAATTTTATAAATTATTAACGATCTTCTCAAAGGCTTTTAAATGATACCAATATTGACTACTATTTTTTTAAAAATTTATAATATCAAAATTCTGTACTGGAGCAATGTAGCTTAACTAGATTTGTTCCAAAAAAAAAGTTAAAAGTGTAAAGGGTGGTTTGAGTAAAAGTGAAAATTACATAAATACATATGTATGTATGTACTTCTGACGTCGAGCTGGCTTAGCTACATTAATTAAAAATATCCTATCCCATACAGAATAGCAATAAAAAAAAGGTTTAATAAAAAAATTAGCATCGAGGCTTAGTTTCCGAGTTATGGGCCTGTGAAGTTCCAGTACAAATTTGAACAATTTTTGAACATGAGTCAGATTAAAGTAATAAAAAAAGTTAGAAACGACAGTTAAACCCCATAACCAATATCAATAATCTTCATACTATTATATAAGTATTGTTCCTGAAAATAACGTAATAAGGTTCGTGGAATAGGCCTACCGGGGAAACCACGTTAAAAAAAACGCGCCGAGTACTCTACCTCACAGGTGGTGTGGAAATGTGTGCGTATGATCATTGTCGGACTTTTCTTTATTTCAATTGTTCAAATTGACCGGACTATCAGTTGATTTTCTTAGAGTGAGTTTTTAGGATAAAGTTTAAACGTAGTTTCAAACTATGTTTATTTTAATCTAAATATAAATTTAATCGAGTTTGCTGTTTTTAAGCGATAGTTTAAACCGTGCAAAATGGCCTACTGAAGGCTAAAAAATGGCAGCACTATGCATCAAATGGCAATGTTTTTTCCCAAGCAACACGGTATTTTATCAAAAAGAAGAAGAAATTCCGCACTTATGAATTTTATACATGTTGTTGTGTTACCATATTGTAAGTAAGTTTAACCTACCAACATTGACCGCTTAAACTTTAAAATAAATGTAGTTAAGTGACATCCTAAAAACAGTTAATCCAAATTAAAGTTGATTTAATTTCTGATCGGCCACCTAAAAACTCACTCTAATTAATCAAACAATACAGTTTCTGTCGTACTAATTTTAATTGTTGAGTGATAAAAACAATCCATCTAGTATTTGTCGTTGTTTAAGTAATGCCCAATCTTGTTTCAAACCTTTATTAAGAGACAACCAATCCAGTTGTTTTTCTTAATAATCAAATAATCCAGTTTCTGTCGTACTAATATTAATCGTTGAGTGATAAAAACAATCCATCTAGTATTTGTCGTTGTTTAAGTAATGCCCAATCTTGTTTCAAACCTTTATTAAGAGACAACCAATCCAGTTGTTTTTCTTAATAATCAAACAATCCAGTTTCTGTCGTACTTATATTAATCGTTGAGTGATAAAAACAATCCATCTAGTATTTGTCGATGTTTAAGTAATGACCAATCTTGTTTCAATCCTTTATTAAGAGACAACCAATCCAGTTGTTTTTCTTAATAATCAAACAATCCAGTTTCTGTCGTACTAATATTAATCGTTGAGTGATAAAAACAATCCATCTAGTATTTGTCGTTGTTTAAGTAATGCCCAATCTTGTTTCAATCCTTTATTAAGAGACAACCAATCCAGTTGTTTTTCTTAATAATCAAACAATCCAGTTTCTGTCGTACTAATATAAATCGTTGAGTGATAAAAACAATTCATCTAGTATTTGTCGTTGTTTAAGTAATGACCAATCTTGTTTCAATCCTTTATTAAGAGACAACCAATCCAGTTGTTTTTCTTAATAATCAAACAATCCAGTTTCTGTCGTACTAATATTAATCGTTGAGTGATAAAACCAATTCATCTAGTATTTGTCGTTGTTTAAGTAATGACCAATCTTGTTTCAATCCTTTATTAAGAGACAACCAATCCAGTTAATTTTCTTAATAATCAAATAATCCAGTTTCTGTCGTACTAATATTAATCGTTGAGTGATAAAAACAATTCATCTAGTATTTGTCGTTGTTTAAGTAATGACCAATCTTGTTTCAATCCTTTATTAAGAGACAACCAATCCAGTTGTTTTTCTTAATAATCAAACAATCCAGTTTCTGTCGTACTAATATAAATTATTGAGTGATAAAAACAATTTATCTAGTATTTGTCGTTGTTTAATTAATGACCAATCTTGTTTTAATCCTTTATTAAGAGACAACCAATCCAGTTGTTTTTCTTAATAATCAAACAATCCAGTTTCTGTCGTACTAATATAAATCGTTGAGTGATAAAAACAATTCATCTAGTATTTGTCGTTGTTTAAGTAATGACCAATCTTGTTTCAATCCTTTATTAAGAGACAACCAGTTGTTTTTCTTAATAATCAAACAATCCAGTTTCTGTCGTACTAATATTAATCGTTGAGTGATAAAAACAATTCATCTAGTATTTGTCGTTGTTTAAGTAATGACCAATCTTGTTTCAATCCTTTATTAAGAGACAACCAATCCAGTTGTTTTTCTTAATAATCAAACAATCCAGTTTCTGTCGTACTAATCGTAATAACTTCAGAACTCGAAACTTTGTAAATATATGTACATATATGTACAATAAAATTATCTAATGATGTGGATTTTTAATAAGTAGAGAAATGTTTTTTAAACATTGTGTCCTTTCATGTCTCGAGAAATGTTTTTTTTTTTTTCAAACATTGTGTCCTTTCTTGTCGCGACAAATGTTTTTATTTTTCAAACATTGTGTCCTTCAATGTCTGAAGAAATGTTTTTTTTTCAAACATTGTGTCCTTCCATGTCTCCAGAAATTTTTAAAAAATTTTACGAAAACTGGCCGGTCAGACTGTTTTATAAGCCTAATAAATATACTTTGCTCAACAATCAAGTCAAATTTGACGTCACGAGACTAGAAAAGACCCGAAATTTTTCCACATGATGTAATGTGTAATAACTATAGAACTCGGAAATTTTTTTATTATTTGTAAATATGTACAATATAATAAAATTATCCCCACAAAAATAGAGACAACCAATCCAGTTGTTTTTCTTAATAATCAAACATTCCAGTTTCTGTCATACTAATATTAATCGTTGACTGATAAAAACTATCCATCTAGTATTTGTCGTTGTTTAAGTAATGACCAATCTTGTTTCAATCCTTTATTAAGAGACAACCAATCCAGTTGTTTTTCTTAATAATCGAATAGGCTTTTAAAACACAAATCTTTCCAATTGTCCGAGATGATGATATCTCAAAGTGTGTGAGGTACGATGAACTAGTTATAAAAATTGGAAAAAAACTTAGTGAGAAATACTCGTCAGAGCACCATAATGACATGATACTTTTTTAACTTTTAATAGCCGGGTGTGTAGAAAATTTCACCGAAGCAAATTAATAAAAAAAATTTTATAAATTATTAACGATCTTCTCAAAGGCTTTTAAATGATACCAATATTGACTACTATTTTTTTAAAAATTTATAATATCAAAATTCTGTACTGGAGCAATGTAGCTTAACTAGATTTGTTCCAAAAAAAAAGTTAAAAGTGTAAAGGGTGGTTTGAGTAAAAGTGAAAATTACATAAATACATATGTATGTATGTACTTCTGACGTCGAGCTGGCTTAGCTACATTAATTAAAAATATAAAAATATCCTATCCCATACAGAATAGCAATAAAAAAAAGGTTTAATAAAAAAATTAGCATCGAGGCTTAGTTTCCGAGTTATGGGCCTGTGAAGTTCCAGTACAAATTTGAACAATTTTTGAACATGAGTCAGATTAAAGTAATAAAAAAAGTTAGAAACGACAGTTAAACCCCATAACCAATATCAATAATCTTCATACTATTATATAAGTATTGTTCCTGAAAATAACGTAATAAGGTTCGTGGAATAGGCCTACCGGGGAAACCACGTTAAAAAAAACGCGCCGAGTACTCTACCTCACAGGTGGTGTGGAAATGTGTGCGTATGATCATTGTCGGACTTTTCTTTATTTCAATTGTTCAAATTGACCGGACTATCAGTTGATTTTCTTAGAGTGAGTTTTTAGGATAAAGTTTAAACGTAGTTTCAAACTATGTTTATTTTAATCTAAATATAAATTTAATCGAGTTTGCTGTTTTTAAGCGATAGTTTAAACCGTGCAAAATGTCCTACTGAAGGCTAAAAAATGGCAGCACTATGCATCAAATGGCAATGTTTTTTCCCAAGCAACACGGTATTTTATCAAAAAGAAGAAGAAATTCCGCACTTATGAATTTTATACATGTTGTTGTGTTACCATATTGTAAGTAAGTTTAACCTACCAACATTGACCGCTTAAACTTTAAAATAAATGTAGTTAAGTGACATCCTAAAAACAGTTAATCCAAATTAAAGTTGATTTAATTTCTGATCGGCCACCTAAAAACTCACTCTAATTAATCAAACAATACAGTTTCTGTCGTACTAATTTTAATTGTTGAGTGATAAAAACAATCCATCTAGTATTTGTCGTTGTTTAAGTAATGCCCAATCTTGTTTCAAACCTTTATTAAGAGACAACCAATCCAGTTGTTTTTCTTAATAATCAAATAATCCAGTTTCTGTCGTACTAATATTAATCGTTGAGTGATAAAAACAATCCATCTAGTATTTGTCGTTGTTTAAGTAATGCCCAATCTTGTTTCAAACCTTTATTAAGAGACAACCAATCCAGTTGTTTTTCTTAATAATCAAACAATCCAGTTTCTGTCGTACTTATATTAATCGTTGAGTGATAAAAACAATCCATCTAGTATTTGTCGATGTTTAATTAATGACCAATCTTGTTTCAATCCTTTATTAAGAGACAACCAATCCAGTTGTTTTTCTTAATAATCAAACAATCCAGTTTCTGTCGTACTAATATTAATCGTTGAGTGATAAAAACAATCCATCTAGTATTTGTCGTTGTTTAAGTAATGCCCAATCTTGTTTCAATCCTTTATTAAGAGACAACCAATCCAGTTGTTTTTCTTAATAATCAAACAATCCAGTTTCTGTCGTACTAATATAAATCGTTGAGTGATAAAAACAATTCATCTAGTATTTGTCGTTGTTTAAGTAATGACCAATCTTGTTTCAATCCTTTATTAAGAGACAACCAATCCAGTTGTTTTTCTTAATAATCAAACAATCCAGTTTCTGTCGTACTAATATTAATCGTTGAGTGATAAAACCAATTCATCTAGTATTTATCGTTGTTTAAGTAATGACCAATCTTGTTTCAATCCTTTATTAAGAGACAACCAATCCAGTTAATTTTCTTAATAATCAAATAATCCAGTTTCTGTCGTACTAATATTAATCGTTGAGTGATAAAAACAATTCATCTAGTATTTGTCGTTGTTTAAGTAATGACCAATCTTGTTTCAATCCTTTATTAAGAGACAACCAATCCAGTTGTTTTTCTTAATAATCAAACAATCCAGTTTCTGTCGTACTAATATAAATTATTGAGTGATAAAAACAATTTATCTAGTATTTGTCGTTGTTTAATTAATGACCAATCTTGTTTCAATCCTTTATTAAGAGACAACCAATCCAGTTGTTTTTCTTAATAATCAAACAATCCAGTTTCTGTCGTACTAATATAAATCGTTGAGTGATAAAAACAATTCATCTAGTATTTGTCGTTGTTTAAGTAATGACAATTCTTGTTTCAATCCTTTATTAAGAGACAACCAGTTGTTTTTCTTAATAATCAAACAATCCAGTTTCTGTCGTACTAATATTAATCGTTGAGTGATAAAAACAATTCATCTAGTATTTGTCGTTGTTTAAGTAATGACCAATCTTGTTTCAATCCTTTATTAAGAGACAACCAATCCAGTTGTTTTTCTTAATAATCAAACAATCCAGTTTCTGTCGTACTAATCGTAATAACTTCAGAACTCGAAACTTTGTAAATATATGTACATATATGTACAATAAAATTATCTAATGATGTGGATTTTTAATAAGTAGAGAAATGTTTTTTAAACATTGTGTCCTTTCATGTCTCGAGAAATGTTTTTTTTTTTTTCAAACATTGTGTCCTTTCTTGTCGCGAGAAATGTTTTTATTTTTCAAACATTGTGTCCTTCAATGTCTGAAGAAATGTTTTTTTTTTTCAAACATTGTGTCCTTCCATGTCTCCAGAAATTTTTAAAAAATTTTACGAAAACTGGCCGGTCAGACTGTTTTATAAGCCTAATAAATATACTTTGCTCAACAATCAAGTCAAATTTGACGTCACGAGACTAGAAAAGACCCGAAATTTTTCCACATGATGTAATGTGTAATAACTATAGAACTCGGAAATTTTTTTATTATTTGTAAATATGTACAATATAATAAAATTATCCCCACAAAAATAGAGACAACCAATCCAGTTGTTTTTCTTAATAATCAAACATTCCAGTTTCTGTCATACTAATATTAATCGTTGACTGATAAAAACAATCCATCTAGTATTTGTCGTTGTTTAAGTAATGACCAATCTTGTTTCAATCCTTTATTAAGAGACAACCAATCCAGTTGTTTTTCTTAATAATCGAATAGGCTTTTAAAACACAAATCTTTCCAATTGTCCGAGATGATGATATCTCAAAGTGTGTGAGGTACGATGAACTAGTTATAAAAATTGGAAAAAAACTTAGTGAGAAATACTCGTCAGAGCACCATAATGACATGATACTTTTTTAACTTTTAATAGCCGGGTGTGTAGAAAATTTCACCGAAGCAAATTAATAAAAAAAAAATTTATAAATTATTAACGATCTTCTCAAAGGCTTTTAAATGATACCAATATTGACTACTATTTTTTTAAAAATTTATAATATCAAAATTCTGTACTGGAGCAATGTAGCTTAACTAGATTTGTTCCAAAAAAAAAGTTAAAAGTGTAAAGGGTGGTTTGAGTAAAAGTGAAAATTACATAAATACATATGTATGTATGTACTTCTGACGTCGAGCTGGCTTAGCTACATTAATTAAAAATATAAAAATATCCTATCCCATACAGAATAGCAATAAAAAAAAGGTTTAATAAAAATATTAGCATCGAGGCTTAGTTTCCAAGTTATGGGCCTATGAAGTTCCAGTACAAAATTTTCAATTTATCATTAAGAGATAAAACCAATCCATCTAGTTGGTATTACTGCGAATAATAATATGATTTGAATTTGCCTTGCCTCGGCGTCCTTTCTGAAAAAGTGTTGAACGCGTGCGGACGTGCTTGTCGAGTAAGTTTGTAAAATTACTAATAATTTAAAATATTAATTTGTTGAAAATTTAGTGAAGTTACTCCAAACAAAATAAAAATTAGCTTATGTGATAGAAAATTAAGAAGAAAAAATAAAATAAAAAAGTTTTCGAGTTATTGGCCTCTGAAGTTTTCATATACTGTTAGCGTCAAAAGAAGCTGTACACCATTGACTTTCATATTTAAAAGTTTATTATATATTTGTTTTTGCAATTTTACTAAAATTTTTACATTTTTTATTTAATATAAGTATATCCTTCATTCACATTTTATTTAATAAATGCGAATTGGTCTTATACGTTGAAAAATGTAAAGGGAAATCGAATTAAAAAAATTGAAAAATTAATAGTGTGGCGTACTTTACTAGGAAAAATTGTACGTGTACGTGGTTCGGTAAAATTTGGAGTAGGTACGAGTTCTAATTGTATACCATATGTATTAAATGGCTGTGAAACAGTTTTTATTATATTACTTGCGGAACTTTCGGCTGAGTGTTCCGTGTCTATAGAAGATGTATTAATAATTTGTCGTGATAGCGCATCTGCTACAACATTTTCAGTACCTGGTTTGTATTTCATTTTAGCACCAAAGTCCTCTATTATGGCTTTCCAACGTTTCAATTTAGGGTTGGGATTTTTTCGGAGATAGCATATGTAAGGGATTGATGATCTGTAAAAATGGTGAGATCTGCTATTTCATATACATATATAATTTCAAAGTTTTTGAAAGCCCAGATTATAGCTAACAGCTCTTTTTCATTCGTACTGTAGTTTTGCTCTGTCGTACTTAGTGTACGGGATAGAAAATAAATTGGTTTTTTATTTTGACTTAACACTGCACCAATAGCTATGTTGGAAGCATCTGTGGTAAGTTCAAAAGGTTTGCCAAAATTGGGTTGAAATAATTCTACCTGTTCCTTTAATTTAAGTTTTAATACATTTACAGCTTCTATGGCTGCGTTGTCTAAATTAATTTTTGTATTACTACTCTTGTTTTTTCCTATATGGGCATTTTATCCCTTTAAATGAACTGTTAATGGTTTCGTGATTTGGGCATAATTTTGCACGAAACGTCTATAATAACCAGTTAATCCTAGAAACCCTCTCAAATCTTTTTATCTGGTTGTGCCTTTGGACTTTGTGTGTCTGTTGAAAATTTCCACTTTGGTCACGAATTCTTTTCCAGGGTTGGCTGTGAAATCCCTGTGGGTTGTACTGCTGTCTAGCATTGTTGTAGTTATTGAAGTTTCTGGTCCAATATATTTTTTAAACATGCATTTTTCTGTTGTATATTATGTAGTGCTAGCTGTAAACCAGCCAGTTGTTGAATTATTTGTTCCATGATTTCTTCTGTTGAATCGTTCAAGTTCCTATTTTTATCGAAGATATTTTTTCTTGAGAATTTCATATATGTATATTTTTCCTTCATATATGAGTAAGATTCGTTTTATTATATGAATAAGAATTGTTTTATTTATTAACTTCACTTCACTATATAAAAATTTGTATCTTCTATATGAAGAATTAGTTTAATTTTTCTTTATGAAAAAATTTTGTTGAATCCTTGCTGCGGCAAAATTATATTGGTCCGCTTCTAGAGTAACAAAATATATGCTACTCCTGGCAGGATCGCCAATTAAAGTTTTCACTTTTATGTTTATTAAAAAAATATTTTTTCCGACGCGATGCGTCTTTCTTTATTTACTATATTTTCTTAACAACTAATTTTGCACATGAACAATTGATGTTCACTAATTTCAGTTTACATATGAACTGTTTTCCTTTTTCAAAATTACTTCCTTAAATACTAGGAGAATAACAATATTTGTCTTTGTTCTAAAATGTGTTTGTTATAATATTATTTCTTTGTTCTAAAATGTGTTTGTTATCTCTCAAATGTTTTTAGGGTTGTTTATTTGTTTTCCCATGTTCTTTGTATTTCAATTATTTCTTATCCTAAATTTGGGATTATTATAGCCTTTTTCCACTAGCATACATTTTAGAGGAATGAATGGAATATGTTGAAAATGTCAAATTGCATTTCCATTGGCAACATCTAACATCTACCATCTTCTCAGCTGTCAAAAATATAAAAATACTTACAGCATAATTTTTTGTGGAAAAAAAAATAAATGTTAAATTAAA
This sequence comes from Lypha dubia, assembly GCA_947311025.1. Classification (NCBI taxonomy): domain Eukaryota; kingdom Metazoa; phylum Arthropoda; class Insecta; order Diptera; family Tachinidae; genus Lypha; species Lypha dubia. The sequence continues at coordinate 85,307,159 of OX371260.1, read as the reverse complement.
ATGAATTTTGAAGAAACATTAATAATTGGACTCGTTCATGCTTTACAAGAACAAATACAATTGTTAATGCAGAAAATTTGCGATCCATTATGAAAGATAATATGAAGATAATTTATGTATGTATGTCATTCATGTACATATGTCATTTATGTATGTCATTCACAAAAAATGAAACTATCAATATGTATGTATCTGTCATTTTGCTAGAGATGACATTAAAATTATCGGAAGATGTTGATTGGAACAAAATGATATAGGAACATCTTTTAAAGATGTAGAAAGATGTTGACTTTTAGTACTGTGTATTTCTTATGGGAAGATGTTAACATCTTCTCAAATTGATGGTAGATGTTAGATGTTGCGTAGTGGAAAAAGGCTATTACTAGTCATATATGTTTGTAGGGTTGTTTATTTGTTATCTCATGTTCTTTGTATTTCAATTATTTCTTATCCTAAATTTGGGATTGTTACTAGTCATAAAAATCTTAGAATAATGTTTGGGATTTTAACTACTCATAATCTTTTGTCTTATAAATATTTCTTATCTTAATATTATGTTTGATGATGGGTTTAACTGTTGGGCCGATTCAACTCAAAACAAAATAATTAATTCTTTTATGTTAATGGTTTATTATTTATTATAAGAAAATTATTTGGTTTTTTTCAACAGTTTATAATACGCTTATTAATATAAACAAAAAACTTAAAAACTACACAGTCAAAATAATAGCACTTTAGTTCATTTTTAACAAAAATTAGTGATCTTTCTTAAAACAAATAAAAAATTTCACTCAGATATCTTGTAGATAAAATAATTGTATGGTTTCAATACTTTGTAGCGTGCCCTTTGTTTGCTATTACCGTGGCACAACGCCTTCCCATGGAATCCACTAAATCCTGGCATCTTTCAACTTTGATGGAACTCCAAATTTTCTGCCAGCCACAAAGTGAAAACAAAGCAAAACAAATTTAGACAAACGGCAAGAAAATAAAGTTTAAAACGTGTTTAGGAACAACGTTTGCATCGCAAGTGAAACAACTAGAGAATGCTATGCTAGATGCTGGATTTATACAGCCTATTGTAAATGATTCAGAAGAAAGAGAATTTGATGAAAACTTGCATTATCGCTTTGTTAATATGCTGCCAAGGTAAGTGTAGCCTTTTATTTGTTTGAATATTTCAGGTGTTTGATAAAGCCTCAACATACAACAACAAGTACATGCAACTGCACCTCAGTACAACAGTTACTTTAAACATTCAGCGGAAATGAAGAATATTTTTTGAAACTTAAATACATACAATCATACAGCTGCGGTCAATATAATAGCATTTATATAAATTTATGCGGACTCCGTTTGCATCTGTTTAACTGTTGGGCCGATTCAACTCAAAACAAACAAAAAATAATTAATTCTTTGATGTTAATGGTTTATTATCATAAGAAAATTATTTGGTTTTTTTCAACAGTTTATAATACGCTAATTAATATAAACAAAAAACTTAAAAATTACACAGTCAAAATAATAGCACTTTAGTTCATTTTTAACAAAAATTAGTAATCTTTCTTAAAATAAATAAAAAATTTCACTCAGATATCTTGTAGATAAATTAATTGTATGGTTTCAATACTTTGTAGCGTGCCCTTTGTTTGCTATTACCGCGGCAAAACACGTTCCCATGGAATCCACTAAATCCTGGCATCATTCAACTTTGATGGAACTCCAAATTTTCTGCCAGCCACAAAGTGAAAACGAAGCAAAACAAATTTAGACAAGCGGCAAGAAAATAAAGTTTAAAACGTGTTTGCAACGTTGCATCGCAAGTGAAACAACTAGAGAAGAGCAGTAGATACAACAACCAACTGCTCCAGTTAGCGTACCAAATTTTAACACATCGAATACTTAGCCCTTAACTAAATACTTCTGGGTCATATTCGACAGTATATTTTACTCTCACCACCGCAGTCTTAAAGAGAAAATAAATCATCAGTTTCATCAGTTTGTCGACAGCAGGAATTCGAAGCCAATTTTATCATTGAATTTCTGGTGAGTGTGCTTGTTTTAATAATTAATTTTATTTCATAGTAGTATTATTTAGTTTGAATTTTTAGTAAACAAATATGAGGATCGAAAAAAAAAATTAACAGTTTTATATCTATAAAATTTTTATTTTTGCATTTTAATATTAAATTTTCTTTAACCAGGGTAGGGTAAGTGTACCAGTACTCGGCAGTTTAAGCCTTTTGCTTTTCTTAAATCTAGCGCCTTTGCACGTGTGAATAAACTGTTGGAATGGTAGCTATTTAATACAAATCATTAATTTGTATTGTTTTAGATCAATTAGGTTAAATTTAAATATTTTTGTACTAAAATTGAGAAATGTACAGATTTTGTAAAAAAGAGCACATTTGCCTATAGTCGGCACTAATTTTCCACTTTTCGGCATGTTATGTTTCTATTATCGACATATCATATTTTAGTGAAGAAAACAATACATTGAGATAGAAATCATACTGTTATTGATATAAAATAAATTAACTACGCTTTTACATTTGATATGAGATCATGCAGGAACAAAGGATTAATTCATATTCGACCAAAAATTAATACTAAATAATATTTTTGTACATTTTAGTCCTTGGAATTCATTGTTTGTACTTAACTGATATATTAAAGGTTAAAGCTAGGTATTTTATACCTAAATATTAGTGCATTCGAGGAGTCTAATTCTATTAAAAAAATATAAGAAGGTACTTTCAAATTCCATAACGTCATCGTATTGCATATTTTTGAATTCGGTGCATTTAATGTGATACCACTGAGTCAGGTATCACACCCAACATTTCTTAGCTGATCGTCTCTTCAGTATCCGAATCCAACACTGCAGAACAAGTGCTACATTTTTGCTTTTGCTTTGGTATTTTAAATTTGACTGGCTTGATCCCTTTTTCTTTTTTTGGCCCTCTAGTTTTCGCTCCTTCACGCCTTCAGCTTTAGCGAAGTTTTCAGTTTCTTTCGAACGTATATGGATCCTACATGCAAGAGCACTGATTTTTGTTTTTAATTGTAAGGACGCTGATTGTTTTGGGAAATAAATATGATTTTCGAACAATGTTGATATCGATGATTCCGGGTTTTTAATTAGCTTTGTGAGCTAATACTTTTGGTCAAATTACATGTTGAAAAAGAGCTAATAGGAAATTTTTTTTTTTAAACATTGTATCCTTCCATGTCTCGAGCAATGTTTTTTTTAACCATTGTGTCCTTCCATGTCTCTAAAAATGTTTTTTAGAATAGTCTCCTTTTTCTTTTTTTGATGATTCGAATATCTTTGGACTTTTGGCCTTTTAATAACAGTATAGAAAAATAAAATCTTCTTTGATATCTTCTTAAAGGTTTGTAGTATTTTTCAATATATCCTTAAATGTTTTGTAAAACAAAGTCTATTTTTTCTATTTATTCAGCCATGTCACAGAGATCTATTCCGTTCGGAAACGGAATTCAATTTGTATTTTGTTACTTCAAAACGCGAATAACGAAAATAGCTTTCGGAATAAAATCACTTTTGAATAATAAAATTTGTCTGTTTGTAAATTTAAAAATGGTTTCATTTGGAAAAATCATTTATTTTATCGGTTTTTTTAAGTATCAAAATACGGATAGAATTCCGTTTCCGAACGAAATAGATCTCTGTGACATGGCTGATTGTATTTTTTTTCATTAATAAACAAATATTCTAGTTGACATTCTTATTCTTATTGTCCAAATTCGGTTGCTTTCATTATTGTTGTACGTTATTATAAAAAACAACCAATCCAGTTGTTTTTCTTAATAATCAAACAATCCTTAATTTATACAAAAAACCAATCCGGTGGTCTAGTTGATATAGATATATCGTTGGTGTCCTTTATTCTGTAACAACATCTAGTTCCTTTTTAAATAAAATAACAATGAGAAATTTTCGATCTGGTATTAACCAATAAAGATACAATCCGGCCATTATATGTCCTTGATTAACGATCAATCCAGTTGATAGTCAGGTAATTTCTCTAGAAATTTCAAGGTATATCTCAGTGTTCAATAAATTGGATGGATTAACTTAATTTTTAATACATTAAATAGTTAATCATTAATAAGTCATCTAACATCAAAAGGTGATGTTCAAAGCGAATTTTCATGTTAAATAAAAACCATGGCTACATTCGCTTTGGATAACCTTCTCTTACGGGTGTGTTCTGAAAATCACGCGATTTAAAATCACATGCAGTTTTTAAATCACACGTATGATTTGGTGCTGTTCTGTAAATAACAAAATTATTATATTCTTCCTGTTGTTTGAGGATTTTGACATACCCATTGGATATGTTTGAAATATTATCAGTAGATAACAATTAAGTTAACATTTTTTAACAGCAGAAGTGTTGTCTCTTAATTATCAAAAAAACTTGTTCTTAATAAAACAGAAAACGCCATTATGGCGTTTTCTTTTGTGCCGAAAATGTTGTACTTATTCTGCCCTTCGTAAACAAAATATCTACGAAGGGCAGAAAAAGTGCAACATTTTTTGCAGAAAAGAAAACGGCTTTAAGAACTTCATAAATGTTGTATACTTTAGCTTGCATTATTTCAAATCTTGGAAAAGTTCTTGGCAAATTCAACAAATTTTGTTAACGTGTTCACGCACTAGCGCCTTTGCTGTTGCATATAAATATGTACATACATATTTCCCTTTTAATGATTCAGAAAGTTGTAGCATTCGTCACGTAACAAATTATATTTGTATGCTTTTATTTTTTAATTCTATTTGAAGGTTGGCCAACTTATTGCTTGTGCAGTCGGAGTGTTAGGCTCCGAAATATGGTGTTGTAAACTGCGTTTAAGTAAAGGTGTGTTTACACATTAAATATGTATGCTTTAATTTTTAATTCTATTTGAAGGTTGGCCAACTTATTGCTTGTGTAGTCGGGGTGTTAGGCTCCGAAATATGGTGTTGTAAACTGTGTTTAAGTAAAGGTGTGTTTACACAGTAATTTGCAAGTTGAAGAGAAACCTAAGGCAATTCATAACAGGTAAACACAGGGGAAAACCGCTTGAAAATACCTAAACTTAAAAAATACGCGGACATACTTATTTATTTTAAAGCAAACTTAAAAAATCAAAGCTAAATATTCAGTGTTGGAGCTTTAGTTTGGTTCCTCCGTTTGTTTATTGCATTCTAAATTTTATTTGGTAAAATAGTTCCGCTAACTTTTGGAAACGAAAAAATTCCATCAAATTAAAGCTTCACAAATCTGCAGGCAATTTTGGGCTGTTGTTTTGCATTTTGTTAAGCAATACATCAGTTTGTGCCTTATTATCAGATCTTTTCATAAAAATAAACTTTTTAAGCTTTAATATTCGAATTATGAGAAGAAGATGTTATATTATGTTCCCTATTAGAGAATAAATTGAAGGGAAAATTGAAAATACTCGCGAAAAAATGCCATTCACTATTAGGATAATTTTATTTTGGCGTGAAATTTATTTGTTTGTAAATTTAGGGAAAGGGGAAAAGTTTCGAGGGAAAAATTATTCAATAGGGGTGATTATGTATGTTCGAAGTGTTTTCATAAAAGAACATGAACGCCATATACCGATTTTTTTGCTGTTTATATAAAATTTAAACTGATAATATTAACGAATATCATGCAACTACAAAACTAAATACATCATTTACCATTATGGTATCACATTTCAGCGGTGGTTTTTTTTTTTTTTTTTTTATTAATGTATATGTATGTATGTATGCATATATATTTAGTTATTTGAAGTTCGATTAAGCTACTATGCTTATAGCGAATTTCGAGAACTCGCGGAATGTGTTAGCATTGGTAAAGCGAATGAATGGTTGAGCTACTGTTGCATTTTTTCAATAATGAGAGATTAGAAACAACAAACTAAGCGGAATACGTCAATCGTGTCACTGATAACAATAGTCCAACTAACTATTAATCCAAAAATGAAATAATTAAGAATTGACCAATACGGTTTTTGCCTGATTTTTCTTTAATTGTCTTCAGTCAAAATATCTGTTTGCGGTTTCAAACAGTACTTCAAATGTGCCTTTAATTATAACGTATTTTTTTTTTTTTATTTGGTAAGTTACATGATCTTTCTTTATCAGTTAAATTTATACTACACAATTACTTGGTGTTTTTGTTGGTCACTTAATTTATTAAATACAAATGATATGCATATATCCATTATAGCATCTTACTATGTTTTCACACCAAAAGCTTAAACCAGTTTTAACATAAATAGTTAATTTTGCGTTCACACTAACCGTTTTATACCCCTAAAAGCCAATAATTGACTTAGTATTTAAATTTATGTTGTATTTATGTGCTACATCTGCTTTTCAATAACATTTAGTTTGTTACAAATTTGGCAGCTAGAACAGCAGCTACTAACCAATAATTAGGAAATTCAAAAATAATTTAAGAGAATAATAGCAACTTTTTTAATGATTAAAAGGGTAATAGTGACAAAACAAGCAAAAATTTTATGCAACTTGTTAGCAGTAACACATTTTTAATCTGTTTTGTTACAAACAAGCTGTTAAAAACACACATATGGAAATTCGTAAAAATTATGTACATATGTATGTACATACACAATGTTGGCTATTAATGTTAATTTAATTTTGCAGTGAAAAACAATATTTTATATTTAAATAGGTTTTCGAAATAAATGACACATTATTATCCACCAATTTATTGGCCCTGAATATACTTTGTTTTTGATTGATTTCCCTGGTTGCGTTTTGCATTACGTAGTCTCCTTAAATGTATCTGAAAAGGTTCTGTTGTCTGGAATTGTTTATGTAAACAACTAATACTCTATATTATTTCAAATCTAGTTGATGTCCTTATCCTTGTTATCGTTTACATATACATACAGTGAACTCGCGATAACGTGAACTAATTTTTACCAAGGCAGTTCACATTTTCGAGTTTGTTCACGTTATCGAGTACCCAAATTTAAAACAAAAAATTACAAAAAATTATAAAAAATTATATTGTAACTAGCTGATCCCGGTGTACTTCGCTACCCCCCTCGTTATAAAATAAAATTAAAAGTATTTATATATCCTATTGTGACGATCGGTCCAGTAGTTAAGACTATATTACGATTTTTAATTTTAATAAAAAGGAGCGTGGTCCCATCCACTTTTCTCCCGGTGCGTATTCCAAATTATGGCAATAACATATGTACCTAATATCATCGACGTAGGTCAAAAAATGCCCAAAATATGGCGATTTAAATTTTTGGGTTATATGGGTGGTGCCACGCCCACTTGTCCGATAACGCCCATTTTTGTCGTGATTACTCACATTAGTAACATATGAACTATTGCAATGTTTCAAAACTCTTGCTATCACAATAGTCAAGATATATGATGTTATTCAATTTATGTGGGAGGGGCTACGCCCACTTGAAATATTAAAAGACTAAAACCATCCTCTATAAATTCCCTTTTGAATGACACCAGTTTGGGTCAAATCGGTTGGATAGTTTCCGAGTCTATAGCGAACATGGGTACAAACATTTTTTGTATTTTATATATATAGATAAGTAAAAATGCTTAACATTATTTTAAATTAATTATTTTATTAATTTTTAATAACAAAAAATAAAATACAATATATTCAGTTCACTTTGCATTCGATGAATAACAAAAAAAAAAAAAAAGTTGAGAGGTGTCAACGGACACCTGGATGGAACGAAGTTCCTTTCGATTAATTAGTGAAGGAATTGTAATAAAATTTTATTTTTGTTTAAGTTATAATAATATTTGTTTTATTATTAACAAATATAATGTAATATAAACTTAATCACTAGGCTCAAGTTTAGTAATTGGCTTGTGGTAACTGAAATAGGAAACATATGCTTGGGACTCTATTTTATTTAAATCTCTTGAAAAAACTGCATCAATGGTAGTATTATATTTAAATAAATATATTTAGCGCTTTTTAGCGCCTTTTGTTTTATTAATATTTTGAACATTTCGATTATAAATAGTTGGCATCACTGTCTGGCTTGCTTTCTATAAGAGAGAGAGAGAGAGAGACATACAGTGAAACGTTCGCACGCCGCACAGCTTACTATAGCAAAAAGTGTCGTTACAACTTTTCGTGAGAATTTTTTCCGTCTAGCCCCCTTTCACAACGCGCGATTAGGAACTTCGTTCCAAAAATAATATAACATTGTGTCCTTCATTGTCTGAAGAAATGTTTTTTTAAACATTGTCACCTTCCATGTCTCCAATGTTTTTTTTAAATATTGTATCCTTCCATAATATTGGATTCTATAACACCAAATTCTGATATACATAATTCTGATTCGAATATAAAATCCATTTCTGTAACTCCAAAACCAATTTATTGTCGATTTCAATTCTGATTGTGAAATTAATTACGATTTCATCGTTTAACAAAATTTCGAAAACCAATTTATTGTCGAATTCTGATTCTGACAGCAATCAGATTCCATAACAACCCTGAATTTCTTCATGCAAAGTTTATTTCATTACAAACAAAATGATTCATTTCCATTTGTCTCCTTCGCTATATCCGAATATGTTTTGTCAAACATTGTCTGCAGAAATGTTTTTTTAAAGCATTGTCTCCGTCAATATCTCCGAATAGGTTTTTCAAACATTGTGTCCTTCAATGTCTGAAGAAATGTTTTTTTTTTCAGACAGTGTCTCCTTCAGTGTCTGAAGAAATGTTTTTTTTTCAGACAGTGTCTCCTTCAGTGTCTGAAGAAATGTTTTTTTTCAAACATTGTTTCCTTTAATATCTCTTTAAATGTTTTCGAAAACATTTTCTTCTTCAATAACTCCGAGTAAGTTTTGTCTCCTTCGATATCTCCGAATATGTTTTTTAAACATGGTCTCCTTCGATAACTCCGAGTGAGTTTTGTCATCCAAATTTGTATTCTTTTAAATCTATATTGTCGATCAGCACACTTGTAAAATAGTTTCTTCAAAACTGTCAGTAATTATTTGCTTATTGTCAAAATTTTCTATGGTGAGTCGTTAAATTTCACCAGCACTTTGTTATGAGTCATTTTCCCCTAACAAACAGAAGTATCAGCGACAGCAGAACATACGCTGCACACACATACTGACGTTGAGTTATTTTCCCTCAACCAACAAAAAATACCTACAGCAGCAAAACATACGCTGCATACATACACAGACATATGCTGACGTTGCAATAACGCTGCATACAATACTGACGTTATTACCAGTAATTTTCCTACAGATATATGCTGACATTGCATTATCGTGAGAACCGCAATCGGCTGGAAGTCCCACGGGTATGGATATGCTGAAGTTGCAATAATCGCACAGTCAGCAGTATCACGGGGACATCCACGCCAGCGGCAGCGAACGACAGCAGCACCATTCATCGAGCAGCACTAAAGTGGGTATAAAAGCGGAGGGTGATTTGGTATTCACCCCCATTCAGTTTATTCAGCCCATTCAGCCCACTACTATTATTCAGTCTATCAAGTCAGCTCTAGTCGAGTCAGTTCGTAACACATAACACACATAACAACAACCTGATCAAACACCAGCCTTAAAAAGCGGGTCCCTGTGAAGGCTTAACATATTTCCCAAACAAAAACCTGATCAAACACCAGCCTTAAAAAGCGGGTCCCTGTGAAGGCTTAACATATTTCCCAAACAAAAACCTGATCAAACACCAGCCTTAAAAAGCGGGTCCCTGTGAAGGCTTAATATATTTAAATTAGACTAAGAAATAAAAATAAAAAGTAAATAAAAGTAATAACTAAAATCCTAATAGTCTCTTGTGTTTTTAATTCTAAAAAATAAGTTACCAAATAAATTGTAACATTTTGGCATTTTGGCGTGGTTAATAAAATTAAATAATAATAAATAATAAAAATAAATGTTTTAATTTAAACATAACATTTTGGCGCAGCCGGTAGCCGCGTAAATAATAATTACATCAAATAAAATAATCCTTGCGTTGATCTTGCTAAAGAAAAAACTGTCCGGTGTAGCAAAACCAACAATACCATAACGTCTAAATTCTAGCAACCTTGTATTGTTGCATCCTACATTAGACAGTGTGGAACTGTACAAGAGCCGACAAATTGATTAACGTCTAAATTCTAGCAACCGTCATATTGTCATGGCTTAGTGCAGGACTAAGAGCTAAAGAAGATCAGAATAAAGGAAAATTACTTTGATTGTAAGAATTCTGCGCGGTTGCGAACAAACTTATATAATAAAATAATAATAATAATAATAGTATAAAGTGAAAATAAACCTAAACCACAGACCACTATGAGGATAATAAACAGCGGAATATGGGTAAGTAGAATACAGTTTTAATGGACAATCCACAGACACAGACAGACAAATTAATAAAACGACAAGTATAGTTATTAAATGGACAGTCTACAAGTTCTCGCGTGGACACAGCCCACTACCAAGATGATTACCAGCGGAACATAGAAAGAAGATCACAGTCACCCCAGCAAAACCATACTACTGAGAGAGCGGAAATTGAAAGGATCAAAATGCCTTCGCTGTATGTGATTATTAAGATCGTAAACAACACAGTCCCATCATTCTTCGGGACCGATGGACCAGACTTACCATCAGAAGTATGCAGGTACATACAAGGATGCAAGATGGTAGAAAGAGAAGTACTCACAGGTGCAAATAACGTCCTAACACAAGATGTGATACAGTGCCTGAAATTGCGACTGCTGGGGGGTGCATACTCAAAAATATCCCAGATGACTTTTGGTTCAGTGGACGCATACTGTAACACCATCAAGAAGTTATACCTAAAAAATAAAAGCCTGGACAAGATAAGGGAGCTGATCTTGAGTTGCAAGCAGAGTATCAGAGAGTCAGCATGTAAATTTGGAGAACGCCTGGATAGCCTATTGAATGAGGCAAAGACAACAATAGAGAACGAATGGCCGGTGGGAACTGGCCGGGAAACCATGCTGAAGGACTTCAAGAGGATAGCAGTGAGAAGTTTCATCAAGGGTCTGAAGGACCATGCTCTTAAAGCTCGATTTGTGGGGCAGGAGGAGGAAGAGCTCACAAAGTTGATAGACATAGTGGAAAATGCAGAAGAATTGTTTGGAGAACCAACGCACAGTATCAACGTAATTGATTCAGACGTCCCTTGTAGTTTTTGTAACAAGATGGGACACGAATGGAATAGCTGCAAAAAGCGACTAAACACACCATACTGTATGAGCTGTGGAAAATACGGCCATGAAATGGGACCACTGTGCAGGAATATCGTGAGCTGTACGTTCTGCGGAAACAGCGGGCACGATGTGGAAAACTGCAGAAAGAGATTAGGCTCCCTATACTGCCGATTGTGTAGGATAAACGGTCACAAGGAAACCCCTTTCTGTGAGCCAAAAAGAAACCTACCCAACCAAAACCAATTGAATAGAAGGACGGCAGAAACCAATAGAAGGGCAACAAACACAGAATTCCGTGGAAGCCCACAAATAGCGACGGGACATAACATTAACAGAGGGGCAAACAGAAACAATGGTATACGCCCAACCTGTTTTAAATGTCAGCAACAAGGACATTTTGCACGGGACTGCAGCAGTAATATTAGACAGACTGAAGCAATGGGTGCAGGGATCTACCAACAGGCACGAAATAGTAACAACGGCAGGGACCTAGCTAACTATGCCGTAGAGGCCCATAGCAACACAATTTGGACAAATGCTCAGGGAAACGAAATTCGGCCCAGTTATCGCCAATAACTGGGGTCCGGCAAATTAACAGAAAATTAGATTGGCATAAAAAAGAGAACAAATACAAGTATAATAAAGAAACAGAAACACAGAATCGGGTAAATAAAGATGATACGGAGACTGACTCAGAAACAGAGCAGCCAACCAGGATAGTAACCGAGGCAGTTGTACACTCGGTATATAAGGAGAACGGGCACACTATAGAAGAAAATACTGCGAAAGATCATAAATTAAACAAAAAAAAGGAGGAAAAAAGTGAAGAGATGGTACGAAATATAGAAGATAGTACTGAATCACCGGGCAATGTGGACACAGTTTTTATGACGCTACCCTGCCAAGGAGCTAGGGAGCGAAAATTAGTCTTACTTGTAGATACGGGAGCAGTTACTAAAGTGCCGGTTAATATCATATCAAGAGATAAAACCGTGGTTTTGCATAAACAGGCAAATCAAGAGAACGGGCAAACTTTGGAAGTGAAAGCAGAAAAAGACAAAGTATTAAAACATAAATATGAAGAGAAACAAAGTAAAGAGATAATGCCAAATATAAATAATAGTACTGAATCACCGAGCAATGTGGACACAGTTTTTATGACACTGCCCTGCCAAGGAGCTAGGGAGGGAAGATTGGTCTTACTTGTAGATACGGGAGCAGTTACTAAAGTGCCGGTTAATATCATTTCGAGAGATAAAACTGTGGTTATACAAAAACAGGAGATTTCCCCTGGAGTTTATGTTGGAAATACTGTGGTCAACATTAAAAATGGAGGCACAGCAGTACCCATACTGAACGCAACCGAGAAAGATATCCCATGGAGGAAGGAGATCCAGTCGAAATTTTCAAAATCCAACCACTACACGCAGTATGGAGGAACACAACAACACACATTTTCATTGGCAAAACAGGAGGAAAGAATAAGACGTCTAAAAACCAACATTATGACGGAAATGAATTGGAAAAAGAGAAGAAAGAAAAACTCACCGCAATATCGACGGTATTGATATTTAGGGTCTTCAATGGCTGAAATATAAAAGAAATACATATTTATACAGGACTATAATAAGAAACAATGGAACATACCTTGAAGGGACAATGGAAAAATTGCGTCAAGATGGTTCCAACTTGAGGAACCGGGGACCCAGTTTGACGTCAAGGATCTGAAAGAAGCAAAATAATTAGTAAAAGGGAAAGGTTAAAAAAAGGATGGAACGCTACTTACACGGTATCACCTTCTAATCGACCAACGGATACTTTTCTAAAAATAAAATTAAGCAGACAGATTAGTTAGAAGCCGCAACAGATTTACGAAAACGTATTAAAATAAGAATAAATAAGAGACGTATAAATTTTTTTTTAATAATATTTAAAATTCTAGAAATTTTGCGAGCAATGAAAGTTTTTAAAAATATTCTTCAAAAATGAAACTAAAGAATATCCAAATGAATTTCACTCCAGATTATTTTGTGTTGAAAGCACGAATTACACTCACTGTCTTGCGCGACATGAAGAAAAATTGGAAACCGATAATCACGAAATCACGCCCGATTACTTATTTATTTTTATTTTTGTTTTATTCTCCCCAAATAAAATTGTTTTGTTGGACAATAACATTGAGGATTTTTATAGGAAAAAGCAGTAAATAAATTCAAGAAAAACTTTAAAAAGACAAAGAACAATATGTTGAAATTAAAATATTTAAAAGTATAAATCAAAACGAAAAAAAATAAGACAAAAGCTTTAACAACAAACTTAAAGGAAATCAAGAGAAAGTAAAATGAAAGATTTGGACAGACACCCAACTTACCTGTGTTCATCGCAGGGTTAGAGATGGCAGTGCTGTTGATTATTCCATGAATATAAATGGGACCATTACCTCTAATCAAATTGAATGTAGCTGAGGTTTCATAGAATTCAATGTCGGGATTAACGGCGCGTGTTTCACCGGCTTCAAAACGGCAATAGGGATCTTCAAGTTGTCTTTAACAGAGTGCACCTCTACAACATTGAATTCATCCTCCTTTGCTTCTGCACCCAAAAGAATTTGTCTGATGATTAATTTTTGACCGCGGGGATAATCCTCATCATTGGATAATACTTCCCATTCAACCGAGTCGTTTTCGCCTTTCAAAGTAACACCATAGAATGATTCGTCAGACATTGTGATTTTGTGGATTCTTTAGGATTAAATTTGTATAATAAATTCTTCACGTAACTCGTGTTATTTGCACACAAAATGATATTTTCCACCACAGAGACGAAAAGGAATTCGCGAAGTTTTATGTATGTAACTATGTTGGTTTGCCTGTGTATGATTTTTTTTTGCTTTTGTTTATAAACGTTTAGACAAAACCAACTGCACTTACGAAAATCACATTATAAACTGAACAATGGAATTTAATTTTTAAATTTTTGCATTAATGCAGTTTTAATGTTCTACAAAATTATTGTATGAAATACACTAGAACTGCAATACATGAACAAAAAGCGACCCAATTGGCATAGACATCCAATTGAGTAAAAAAATTAAAAAGATAAGACATATGTATAGTAAAAATATACATACACATTTATAGCGATAATCGCTAAATTATTGAACCAAATAGTTCTTACTAAGTTATGGTTGAGTCATGGCGCAATAAATACAAAATTGTTATACGTATTGCATAAAACTTGAAATGCAAAACTGTTCACAATTATGTTCAGTGACAAAAATTGTCGGCCATTTATGCATCAACAATGACAACGGTTAACGAAATCAATTAAGTTTAGGTTTAATTTATAAATTTGAAACAAAGAATTGAACTCAAATTAAATTCCAAAAATTTCCAACTGGGTTATATACGTTTTTTTTTTTGGGGCATGAGTACTTGGTTATGAAACATGATTCCACGTCAAAATTTTGCCAGACAATTTCACGGCCAATGACAACTAAATCAAACTGCATAGTTTAATGTACGTATGTGCATATGTATATGTACGTATATGTGTGCATATGGATATGCAAACAGTAACAAAAAAAAAACTTTTCGATTTTTTTCTGTTTGTTGTTGATTTGAAAATAATTATACGCGTATGTATAATTTTTCTTTCAGATCAACAGAAACAACAAAAGTATTAAATTTCTTTCACTAACAAAATACTAACAAATACAACTGAACTCACTTTTTAATAAAAAAAGTGCTTTAATCAGTTGAAATTTTGTAAATTTTTTTCTACTAATTTTTTGCAACGTTTTAAAATGTTTTTAAAAGATTTTCAATTTCATGTAAAAGTTATTTCAAGGTTAAGACAAAAGATAAAGCCAATGTTAAAAATTTTATCAACCAAAGAATTTGTCACACATATGTACATACAATTTAATATTAAGTAAAAATTAAGGTCATACTCATACACAATACACTTAAAGAAAATTCATATAATTTTGAAAATAATTTGAGTCGAGAAAGATTACACTAACATTCTTTTCTCTATCTGTAGGCAGAAGATCTTATTTTCTATCATTTAGTACTTACATTGTTAAGAAAAATCTTACTTAATTCCTTTTTGAAGAGAAAACTGCCACATAAAAATAAGGTTAATAATTTTTTTAAATACCGGTAAATGTCCTGTAAATTAACAGTCAAGACTGGTATTAAGGCCGAAAATTCTTTTTAATAGAGAAAATAAAATACCTATGTACAATCGTAAAAGTAAATTACGAAAAATTGAATTTATATTAAATTTATGAAAAATGTTAAACAAAATATGATTTATTTCAGGCATACATACAATTTAAAGTTGAAAATTATAGGAATTATATTTTTAACACAACTCTTCTCAACTAGTAATAAGCAATTGAGAGAAAAATATACAAAAATAGAAAACCAACCAAATAATGATACAAACTTAACTTATAGAACTTAGAAACAAATAACAAATATTTTAAATTTTTGATCAAAATAAGTAGAAAACGCAACAAGCAAATATATGTAAGAAAATTTTTTTTTAAATCATAATAATAAAATCCTGTAACTGGTTGAGTATAACAAATCCAAAATATTCAATATAATAATAATAAGAAATAATAGTAATAAGGAAAAATTGTAAGAAAAGAAAATTTTATATAAGTATACGTAAGAAGAAATTGTTAGTTATAAGATTAAAAATATTAACCAGCGTTTAAAAAAAAAACAACCAACAATCATCATCCCGTTAACAAAGAAGAATCCAACAATCATCAACAGCAGCCTATACCTATCAACCTCACGCAACCGCAAAACCTACATACGATACTACAACGCATACATGGACGAAAAACCCAGTTCCGATAACAATAAAGAATCCAATCCAAATATCAACAGACAGACAGCCATAACCTTCAACCTCACACGACCATAATCAACAGTTAAAGCTATATGCGATAGCACAGCACATACATGGACGGAAAACGCAGCTCCGTTAGAAAATGGGAAATCACCCCAACGTCAGTAACAACCTCAACATTTTCACCAACAATATCATATTTTTTCCTTGGTGACGCAGCAAGCGTACCAAGTCGACAGACACTTAGCAGTCACCAACTAATGGTAAACTGCGAACCTTCAGGCAATCAAGGCTCGGGAGATAATTACATATTACTCCGAGAGCTGCCAAAGCTGTATCGCCAAGGTAGTCGGATGCATACACACATCTATTTTGACTTGATTCCAGAAGGATAGCTACGAAACATCCTAAGACAGGATGTTTCTTGTCCGTAAGGGGGGAGGGATGTTATGAGTCATTTTCCCCTAACAAACAGAAGTATCAGCGACAGCAGAACATACGCTGCACACACATACTGACGTTGAGTTATTTTCCCTCAACCAACAAAAAATACCTACAGCAGCAAAACATACGCTGCATACATACACAGACATATGCTGACGTTGCAATAACGCTGCATACAATACTGACGTTATTACCAGTAATTTTCCTACAGATATATGCTGACATTGCATTATCGTGAGAACCGCAATCGGCTGGAAGTCCCACGGGTATGGATATGCTGAAGTTGCAATAATCGCACAGTCAGCAGTATCACGGGGACATCCACGCCAGCGGCAGCGAACGACAGCAGCACCATTCATCGAGCAGCACTAAAGTGGGTATAAAAGCGGAGGGTGATTTGGTATTCACCCCCATTCAGTTTATTCAGCCCATTCAGCCCACTACTATTATTCAGTCTATCAAGTCAGCTCTAGTCGAGTCAGTTCGTAACACATAACACACATAACAACAACCTGATCAAACACCAGCCTTAAAAAGCGGGTCCCTGTGAAGGCTTAACATATTTCCCAAACAAAAACCTGATCAAACACCAGCCTTAAAAAGCGGGTCCCTGTGAAGGCTTAACATATTTCCCAAACAAAAACCTGATCAAACACCAGCCTTAAAAAGCGGGTCCCTGTGAAGGCTTAATATATTTAAATTAGACTAAGAAATAAAAATAAAAAGTAAATAAAAGTAATAACTAAAATCCTAATAGTCTCTTGTGTTTTTAATTCTAAAAAATAAGTTACCAAATAAATTGTAACATTTTGGCATTTTGGCGTGGTTAATAAAATTAAATAATAATAAATAATAAAAATAAATGTTTTAATTTAAATGTAACAACTTTTTCCAACCAAGGGAGAATAATTTTTAGCCAATTGATTCCCAAATTTAATTACGATTTCATCGTTTAACAAAATTTCGAAAACCAATTTATTGTCGAATTCTGATTCTGACAGCAATCAGATTCCATAACAGCCCTGAATTTCTTCATGCAAAGTTTATTTCATTACAAACAAAATGATTCATTTCCATTTGTCTCCTTCGCTATATCCGAATATGTTTTGTCAAACATTGTCTGCAGAAATGTTTTTTTAAAGCATTGTCTCCGTCAATATCTCCGAATAGGTTTTTCAAACATTGTGTCCTTCAATGTCTGAAGAAATGTTTTTTTGTCAGACAGTGTCTCCTTCAGTGTCTGAAGAAATGTTTTTTTTTTCAGACAGTGTCTCCTTCAGTGTCTGAAGAAATGTTTTTTTTCAAACATTGTTTCCTTTAATGTCTCTTTAAATGTTTTCGAAAACATTTTCTTCTTCAATAACTCCGAGTAAGTTTTGTCTCCTTCGATATCTCCGAATATGTTTTTTAAACATGGTCTCCTTCGATAACTCCGAGTGAGTTTTGTCATCCAAATTTGTATTCTTTTAAATCTATATTGTCGATCAGCACACTTGTAAAATTGTTTCTTCAAAACTGTCAGTAATTATTTGCTTATTGTCAAAATTTTCTATGGTGAGTCGTTAAATTTCACCAGCACTTTTTCCAACCAAGGGAGAATAATTTTTAGCCAATTGATTCCCAAATTTAATTACGATTTCATCGTTTAACAAAATTTCCAACACCAATTTATTGTCGAATTCTGATTCTGACAGCAATCAGATTCCATAACAACCCTGAATTTCTTCATGCAAAGTTTATTTCATTACAAACAAAATGATTCATTTCCATTTGTCTCCTTCGCTATATCCGAATATGTTTTGTCAAACATTGTCTGTAGAAATACAGAAACCAAATTCGTACGAAAGTAAAAATTTTTTTTCTCCAGGAAACGTAAAACACAAAAATTTTTCGTGTAAATTTTCACTTTCGTAAAAATTCTGTGACACACGTGACTATTTTCAATTGAATTGAAAAAGAAAAATGTTTGTTTCTCGAGAAATGTTTTTTTTTTTAAACATTGTGTCCGCCATGTCTGAAGAAATGTTTTTTCAAACATTGTCTCCTTCCATGTCTCCAGTGTTTTTTTAAAACATTGTCCTCTTCCATGTCTGAAGAAATGTTTTTTTTTTCAAACATTGTGTCCTTTCATGTCTCGAGAAATGTTTTTTAGAATAGTCTCGTCTTTCTTTTTTTTATGTTTCAAATATATTATTTGGACTTTTTGGCCTTTTAATAACAGTGTCTCCTTCAATGTCTGAAGAAATGGTACGATGAACTAGTTATAAAATTAATGTTTTTTTAGCTATTGCATAGCTTCTATCGCGGGCTTTGAGGCGACCGAATCAAGAAATTTTGAAACGTTTGCTTCTTAAGTCTTTTGTCTTTGAAACGAAAAAACCTAACATTAAGTTTGTTTCTTAAGTCTTTTGTTTTTTTAAGTATTTAAATAAAAAACTTGACTCTGAAAAAAAAGAACTTAGAGATATATTTAAACCACGTCTTTTCGACAAATTTGTTAATGCTCTACGTGTAGTTGCACATATGGACGATGATTTAATGTGGTTTAAGACACCAGCTGTTGCACAAAGCCTAACATCGTTGATAAAAAAATGCGGAAAAAACAAAAAACAGAATTTATAAAAGATGGGTCTTTGGATAAGAAGTTGGAGCTAGAAAGCTTTCTTCAGCTGTGGGATGAAGAAATTCCTACTTTAATAAACAAAAAAGCATTTGAAGATCAAGCAAATCAAAGAAGAATAAAGAAAGTTTTGTATCCTTTAAGAAATGATATAAATAAATTATTTTCATACTTAAAAGATAACATTTGTAAAGCATTGGAAGTATTAGAAAAAGAATTTACGTTGTCATCTTGGACTTTGCTTGTACAGTCCACATTAATTATCATACAAGTATTTAATCGAAAAAGAGCAGGGGAGATCGAAAGACTTACGCTAGAAAATTTTTCTAACAGAGAAGTAATCACAAATAATATCGATAAAGACATACTTAAAAACGTTTCTAAACGATATAAACGTTACTTTAATGCAGTTTCATTACACGATAGCATTGAAACAAATATATTTTTTGCCTCCGAAAATGTTTTATAAAACATATTCTTCTTCTTCCGAAAATGTTTTGTAAAACATAGTCTCCTTTGAAATCTTCGAAAATGTTTTTTTTTAATCCAGTCTCCTTCAATAACTTCGAATATGTTTTGTCAAACATACTCTTCTTCGATGTCTTCGAAAATGGTTTTTAGAACATAGTGTCCTTTTAATACTCCAAAAATTTATTTTAAAACATTGTATCCTTCCATGTCTAAAGAAATGTTTTTTTTTTCAAACATTGTGTCCTGTCTCTGAATATACTTTGTTTTTGATTGATTTCCCTGATTGCGTTTTGTTTTATGTAGTCTCCTTTAATATTTGTTTCCTCCCAAAAAGGTTGTCATTTATCCGAATATGTTTTGTCAAACATTGTCTGCAGAAATGTTTTTTTAAAGCATTGTCTCCGTCAATATCTCCGAATAGGTTTTTCAAACATTGTGTCCTTCAATGTCTGAAGAAATGTTTTTTTTTCAGACAGTGTCTCCTTCAGTGTCTGAAGAAATGTTTTTTTTCAGACAGTGTCTCCTTCAGTGTCTGAAGAAATGTTTTTTTTCAAACATTGTTTCCTTTAATGTCTCTTTAAATGTTTTCGAAAACATTTTCTTCTTCAATAACTCCGAGTAAGTTTTGTCTCCTTCGATATCTCCGAATATGTTTTTTAAACATGGTCTCCTTCGATAACTCCGAGTGAGTTTTGTCATCCAAATTTGTATTCTTTTAAATCTATATTGTCGATCAGCACACTTGTAAAATAGTTTCTTCAAAACTGTCAGTAATTATTTGCTTATTGTCAAAATTTTCTATGGTGAGTCGTTAAATTTCACCAGCACTTTTTCCAACCAAGGAAGAATAATTTTTAGCCAATTGATTCCCAAATTTAATTACGATTTCATCGTTTAACAAAATTTCCAACACCAATTTATTGTCGAATGCTGATTCTGACAGCAATCAGATTCCATAACAACCCTGAATTTCTTCATGCAAAGTTTATTTCATTACAAACAAAATGATTCATTTCCATTTGTCTCCTTCGCTATATCCGAATATGTTTTGTCAAACATTGTCTGTAGAAATACAGAAACCAAATTCGTACGAAAGTAAAAATTTTTTTTCTCCAGGAAACGTAAAACACACAAATTTTTCGTGTAAATTTTCACTTTCGTAAAAATTCTGTGACACACGTGGTTATTTTCAATTGAATTGAAAAGAAAAATGTTTGTTTCTCGAGAAATGTTTTTTTTTAAACATTGTGTCCGCCATGTCTGAAGAAATGTTTTTTCAAACATTGTCTCCTTCCATGTCTCCAATGTTTTTTTAAAACATTGTCCTCTTCCATGTCTGAAGAAATGTTTTTTTTTCAAACATTGTGTCCTTTCATGTCTCGAGAAATGTTTTTTAGAATAGTCTCCTCTTTCTTTTTTTTATGTTTCAAATATATTATTTGGACTTTTTGGCATTTTAATAACAGTGTCTCCTTCAATGTCTGAAGAAATGGTACGATGAACTAGTTATAAAATTAATGTTTTTTTAGCTATTGCATAGCTTCTATCGCGGGCTTTGAGGCGACCGAATCAAGAAATTTTGAAACGTTTGTTTCTTAAGTCTTTTGTCTTTGAAACGAAAAAACCTAACATTAAGTTTGTTTCTTAAGTCTTTTGTTTTTTTAAGTATTTAAATAAAAAACTTGACTCTGAAATAAAAGAACTTAGAGATATATTTAAACCACATCTTTTCGACAAATTTGTTAATGCTCTACGTGTAGTTGCACATTGGGACGATGATTTAATGTGGTTTAAGACACCAGCTGTTGCACAAAGCCTAACATCGTTGATAAAAAAATGCGGAAAAAAACAAAAAACAGAATTTATAAAAGATGGGTCTTTGGATAAGAAGTTGGAGCTAGAAAGCTTTCTTCAGCTGTGGGATGAAGAAATTCCTACTTTAATAAACAAAAAAGCATTTGAAGATCAAGCAAATCAAAGAAGAATAAAGAAAGTTTTGTATCCTTTAAGAAATGATATAAATAAATTATTTTCATACTTAAAAGATAACATTTGTAAAGCATTGGAAGTATTAGAAAAAGAATTTACGTTGTCATCTTGGACTTTGCTTGTACAGTCCACATTAATTATCATACAAGTATTTAATCGAAAAAGAGCAGGGGAGATCGAAAGACTTACGCTAGAAAATTTTTCTAACAGAGAAGTAATCACAAATAATATCGATAAAGACATACTTAAAAACGTTTCTAAACGATATAAACGTTACTTTAATGCAGTTTCATTACACGATAGCATTGAAACAAATATATTTTTTGCCTCCGAAAATGTTTTATAAAACATATTCTTCTTCTTCCGAAAATGTTTTGTAAAACATAGTCTCCTTTGAAATCTTCGAAAATGTTTTTTTTTAATCCAGTCTCCTTCAATAACTTCGAATATGTTTTGTCAAACATACTCTTCTTCGATGTCTTCGAAAATGGTTTTTAGAACATAGTGTCCTTTTAATACTCCAAAAATTTATTTTAAAACATTGTATCCTTCCATGTCTAAAGAAATGTTTTTTTTTTTCAAACATTGTGTCCTGTCTCTGAATATACTTTGTTTTTGATTGATTTCCCTGATTGCGTTTTGTTTTATGTAGTCTCCTTTAATATTTGTTTCCTCCCAAAAAGGTTGTCATTTATCCGAATATGTTTTGTCAAACATTGTCTGCAGAAATGTTTTTTTAAAGCATTGTCTCCGTCAATATCTCCGAATAGGTTTTTCAAACATTGTGTCCTTCAATGTCTGAAGAAATGTTTTTTTTTCAGACAGTGTCTCCTTCAGTGTCTGAAGAAATGTTTTTTTTTTTCAGACAGTGTCTCCTTCAGTGTCTGAAGAAATGTTTTTTTTCAAACATTGTTTCCTTTAATGTCTCTTTAAATGTTTTCGAAAACATTTTCTTCTTCAATAACTCCGAGTAAGTTTTGTCTCCTTCGATATCTCCGAATATGTTTTTTAAACATGGTCTCCTTCGATAACTCCGAGTGAGTTTTGTCATCCAAATTTGTATTCTTTTAAATCTATATTGTCGATCAGCACACTTGTAAAATAGTTTCTTCAAAACTGTCAGTAATTATTTGCTTATTGTCAAAATTTTCTATGGTGAGTCGTTAAATTTCACCAGCACTTTTTCCAACCAAGGAAGAATAATTTTTAGCCAATTGATTCCCAAATTTAATTACGATTTCATCGTTTAACAAAATTTCCAACACCAATTTATTGTCGAATGCTGATTCTGACAGCAATCAGATTCCATAACAACCCTGAATTTCTTCATGCAAAGTTTATTTCAATACAAACAAAATGATTCATTTCCATTTGTCTCCTTCGCTATATCCGAATATGTTTTGTCAAACATTGTCTGTAGAAATACAGAAACCAAATTCGTACGAAAGTAAAAATTTTTTTTCTCCAGGAAACGTAAAACACAAAAATTTTTCGTGTAAATTTTCACTTTCGTAAAAATTCTGTGACACACGTGGTTATTTTCAATTGAATTGAAAAAGAAAAATGTTTGTTTCTCGAGAAATGTTTTTTTTTTAAACATTGTGTCCGCCATGTCTGAAGAAATGTTTTTTCAAACATTGTCTCCTTCCATGTCTCCAATGTTTTTTTAAAACATTGTCCTCTTCCATGTCTGAAGAAATGTTTTTTTTCAAACATTGTGTCCTTTCATGTCTCGAGAAATGTTTTTTAGAATAGTCTCCTCTTTCTTTTTTTTATGTTTCAAATATATTATTTGGACTTTTTGGCATTTTAATAACAGTGTCTCCTTCAATGTCTGAAGAAATGGTACGATGAACTAGTTATAAAATTAATGTTTTTTTAGCTATTGCATAGCTTCTATCGCGGGCTTTGAGGCGACCGAATCAAGAAATTTTGAAACGTTTGTTTCTTAAGTCTTTTGTCTTTGAAACGAAAAAACCTAACATTAAGTTTGTTTCTTAAGTCTTTTGTTTTTTTAAGTATTTAAATAAAAAACTTGACTCTGAAATAAAAGAACTTAGAGATATATTTAAACCACGTCTTTTCGACAAATTTGTTAATGCTCTACGTGTAGTTGCACATTGGGACGATGATTTAATGTGGTTTAAGACACCAGCTGTTGCACAAAGCCTAACATCGTTGATAAAAAAATGCGGAAAAAAACAAAAAACAGAATTTATAAAAGATGGGTCTTTGGATAAGAAGTTGGAGCTAGAAAGCTTTCTTCAGCTGTGGGATGAAGAAATTCCTACTTTAATAAACAAAAAAGCATTTGAAGATCAAGCAAATCAAAGAAGAATAAAGAACGTTTTGTATCCTTTAAGAAATGATATAAATAAATTATTTTCATACTTAAAAGATAACATTTGTAAAGCATTGGAAGTATTAGAAAAAGAATTTACGTTGACATCTTGGACTTTGCTTGTACAGTCCACATTAATTATCATACAAGTATTTAATCGAAAAAGAGCAGGGGAGATCGAAAGACTTACGCTAGAAAATTTTTCTAACAGAGAAGTAATCACAAATAATATCGATAAAGACATACTTAAAAACGTTTCTAAACGATATAAACGTTACTTTAATGCAGTTTCATTACACGATAGCATTGAAACAAATATATTTTTTGCCTCCGAAAATGTTTTATAAAACATATTCTTCTTCTTCCGAAAATGTTTTGTAAAACATAGTCTCCTTTGAAATCTTCGAAAATATTTTTTTTTAATCCAGTCTCCTTCAATAACTTCGAATATGTTTTGTCAAACATACTCTTCTTCGATGTCTTCGAAAATGGTTTTTAGAACATAGTGTCCTTTTAATACTCCAAAAATTTATTTTAAAACATTGTATCCTTCCATGTCTAAAGAAATGTTTTTTTTTTCAAACATTGTGTCCTGTCTCTGAATATACTTTGTTTTTGATTGATTTCCCTGATTGCGTTTTGTTTTATGTAGTCTCCTTTAATATTTTTTTTCTCCCAAAAAGGTTGTCATTTATCCGAATATGTTTTGTCAAACATTGTCTGCAGAAATGTTTTTTTAAAGCATTGTCTCCGTCAATATCTCCGAATAGGTTTTTCAAACATTGTGTCCTTCAATGTCTGAAGAACTGTTTTTTTTTTTCAGACAGTGTCTCCTTCAGTGTCTGAAGAAATGTTTTTTTTTCAAACATTGTTTCCTTTAATGTCTCTTTAAATGTTTTCGAAAACATTTTCTTCTTCAATAACTCCGAGTAAGTTTTGTCTCCTTCGATATCTCCGAATATGTTTTTTAAACATGGTCTCCTTCGATAACTCCGAGTGAGTTTTGTCATCCAAATTTGTATTCTTTTAAATCTATATTGTCGATCAGCACACTTGTAAAATAGTTTCTTCAAAACTGTCAGTAATTATTTGCTTATTGTCAAAATTTTCTATGGTGAGTCGTTAAATTTCACCAGCACTTTTTCCAACCAAGGGAGAATAATTTTTAGCCAATTGATTCCCAAATTTAATTACGATTTCATCGTTTAACAAAATTTCGAAAACCAATTTATTGTCGAATTCTGATTCTGACAGCAATCAGATTCCATAACAGCCCTGAATTTCTTCATGCAAAGTTTATTTCATTACAAACAAAATGATTCATTTCCATTTGTCTCCTTCGCTATATCCGAATATGTTTTGTCAAACATTGTCTGTAGAAATACAGAAACCAAATTCGTACGAAAGTAAAAATTTTTTTTCTCCAGGAAACGTAAAACACAAAAATTTTTCGTGTAAATTTTCACTTTCGTAAAAATTCTGTGACACACGTGACTATTTTCAATTGAATTGAAAAAGAAAAATGTTTGTTTCTCGAGAAATGTTTTTTTTTAAACATTGTGTCCGCCATGTCTGAAGAAATGTTTTTTCAAACATTGTCTCCTTCCATGTCTCCAATGTTTTTTTAAAACATTGTCCTCTTCCATGTCTGAAGAAATGTTTTTTTTTCAAACATTGTGTCCTTTCATGTCTCGAGAAATGTTTTTTAGAATAGTCTCCTCTTTCTTTTTTTTATGTTTCAAATATATTATTTGGACTTTTTGGCCTTTTAATAACAGTGCCTCCTTCAATGTCTGAAGAAATGGTACGATGAACTAGTTATAAAATTAATGTTTTTTTAGCTATTGCATAGCTTCTATCGCGGGCTTTGAGGCGACCGAATCAAGAAATTTTGAAACGTTTGTTTCTTAAGTCTTTTGTCTTTGAAACGAAAAAACCTAACATTAAGTTTGTTTCTTAAGTCTTTTGTTTTTTTAAGTATATAAATAAAAAACTTGACTCTGAAATAAAAGAACTTAGAGATATATTTAAACCACGTCTTTTCGACAAATTTGTTAATGCTCTACGTGTAGTTGCACATTGGGACGATGATTTAATGTGGTTTAAGACACCAGCTGTTGCACAAAGCCTAACATCGTTGATAAAAAAATGCGGAAAAAAACAAAAAGAAGAATTTATAAAAGATGGGTCTTTGGATAAGAAGTTGGAGCTAGAAAGCTTTCTTCAGCTGTGGGATGAAGAAATTCCTACTTTAATAAACAAAAAAGCATTTGAAGATCAAGCAAATCAAAGAAGAATAAAGAAAGTTTTGTATCCTTTAAGAAATGATATAAATAAATTATTTTCATACTTAAAAGATAACATTTGTAAAGCATTGGAAGTATTAGAAAAAGAATTTACGTTGTCATCTTGGACTTTGCTTGTACAGTCCACATTAATTATCATACAAGTATTTAATCGAAAAAGAGCAGGGGAGATCGAGAGACTTACGCTAGAAAATTTTTCTAACAGAGAAGTAATCACAAATAATATCGATAAAGACATACTTAAAAACGTTTCTAAACGATATAAACGTTACTTTAATGCAGTTTCATTACACGATAGCATTGAAACAAATATATTTTTTGCCTCCGAAAATGTTTTCTAAAACATATTCTTCTTCTTCCGAAAATGTTTTGTAAAACATAGTCTCCTTTGAAATCTTCGAAAATGTTTTTTTTTAATCCAATCTCCTTCAATAACTTCGAATATGTTTTGTCAAACATACTCTTCTTCGATGTCTTCGAAAATGGTTTTTAGAACATAGTGTCCTTTTAATACTCCAAAAATTTATTTTAAAACATTGTATCCTTCCATGTCTAAAGAAATGTTTTTTTTTTCAAACATTGTGTCCTGTCTCTGAATATACTATGTTTTTGATTGATTTCCCTGATTGCGTTTTGTTTTATGTAGTCTCCTTTAATATTTTTTTTCTCCCAAAAAGGTTTTCATTTATCCGAATATGTTTTGTCAAACATTGTCTGCAGAAATGTGTTTTAAAGCATTGTCTCCGTCAATATCTCCGATTATGTATTTAAAACATTGTCTTTGTCAATGTCTCCTATGTTTTTTTTTCAAACATTGTATTCTTCCATGTCTCCAGAAATGTTTTTTAAAATATTGTATCCTTCCATGTCTAAAGATTTTTTTTTTTCAAACATTGTATCCTTCCATGTCTAAAGAAATGTTTTTTAAAACATTGTCTCCTTCCATGTCTCGAGAAATGTTTTTTTTTAACATTGTGTCCTTCCATGTCTCTAAATATCTTGTAAAACTACGTCCCATACTGCTAAAAAAGGACTTATTTCTAATTACAATCCTGAATCTCCTGATGCAACCATTAAAACCAATTTAAAAACTTTTAGGTCCATTCATATAAAAAAAATAAAACAAGAAAAAGACCAATCTACGCATAACCAGAAACAACAACTAGTGACTCTCAACAGAAATTCTCCTTTGGGGCTTATAACTTCCGTAGACGAAGAAGCAGCGTTTTCTACTTTAACTTCGGAAAAAACCGGTACAACCACTGAAACTAACTTGAATTCATCGTTCTCCCTAAAAATCCAAGGAAAAAGCAAATCCACGCATGCCCGCAACCAAGAACTGTCGACTCACAATAAAAATTCCCCTTCTAAAATTATATCTGAAACTACGCCACATTTTGATGATGTAACATTTTCTGAATACTTATTACAGTCTATTACTGCAAACTCAGATGAAAACGAAGGTACAATAACAGAATACATACTAAACAATACTAATGAAACAAATGTTGACGACAAGAAGTCTCCATCATTAAATATGTCTTATGTAAATGAAGAAGCAGGATTTTCTAGTAACACTCCAGAATCTACCGGCAAAACCCTTGAAACCAATTTGAATTTTTCGTGCTCCTATAATAGCAAAGAAAAAAGCAGATAAACGGATAGCTCCAACCACGAACTGTCGTCTGATTGCAATCCACATGCAATATCAGATGAGGATGAATTTATACTAGACTGTTCTAATGACAATAGTTCATCTACGGATAAGTCTTCCGTCAATGAAAAAACACACAGAATAAAATCAACGGAAACTCCAAAGTTAAAACTGTTTTCGTCTAAAGAAAAGCCTACTGAGTTGCTGTATGATTCGTCATCACCTTCGTCTTCATCAAATCAGAGTGCAGATATGTTTTTTTAAAGCATTGTCTCCGTCAATATCTCCGAATATGTATTTAAAACATTGTCTTTGTCAATGTCTCCAATGTTTTTTTTTCAAACATTGTATCCTTCCATGTCGAAAGAAATGTTTTTTTTCAAACATTGTCTCCTTCCATGTCTAAAGAAATGATTTTTTCAGACAGTGTCTCCTTCAATGTCTGAAGAAATGTTTTTTAAAACATTGTCACCTTCCATGCCTCGAGAAATGTTTTTCTTCAAACATTGTGTCCTTCAATGTCTGAAGAAATGTTTTTTTTTCAAACATTGTGTCCTGTCTCTGAATATACTTTGTTTTTGATTGATTTCCCTGATTGCGTTTTGTTTTATGTAGTCTCCTTTAATATTTTTTTTCTCCCAAAAAGGTTTTCATTTATCCGAATATGTTTTTTCAAACATTGTCTGCAGAAATGTTTTTTAAAGCATTGTCTCCGTCAATATCTCCGAATATGTATTAAAAACATTGTCTTTGCCAATGTTTCCAATGTTTTTTTTTCAAACATTGTATCCTTCCATGTCTCCAGAAATGTTTTTTTAAAACTTTGTATTCTTCCATGTCTAAAGAAATGTTTTTTTTTTCAAACATTGTATCCTTCCATGTCTGAAGAAATGTTTTTTAAAACATTGTCTCCTTCCATGTCTCTAAAAATATTTTTTAGAATAGTCTCCTTTTTCTTTTTTTGTTTCGAATATATTTGGACTTTTTGGCCTTGTAATAACAGTGTATCCTTCCATGTCTGAAGAAATGGTTTTTTTGAAACATTGTGTCCTTCATTGTCTGAAGAAATGTTTTTTTTAAACAGTGTCTCCTTCAATGTCTGAAGAAATGTTTTTTAAAACATTGTCCTCTTCCATGTCTGAAGAAATGTTTTTTTTTCAAATATTGTCTCCTTCCATGTCTCTAAAAATATTTTTTATAATAGTCTCCTTTTTCTTTTTTTTGTTTCGAATATATTTGGACTTTTTGGCCTTGTAATAACAGTGTATCCTTCCATGTCTGAAGAAATGGTTTTTTTTCAAACATTGTGTCCTTCCATGTCTAAAGAAATGATTTTTTTCAAACATTGTCTCCTTCCATGTCTCCAATGTTTTTTTAAAACATTGTCCTCTTCCATGTCTGAAGAAATGTTTTTTTTTTCAAACATTGTGTCCTGTCTCTGAATCTACTTTGTTTTTGATTGATTTCCCTGATTGCGTTTTGTTTTATGTAGTCTCCTTTAATATTTTTTTTCTCTTAAAAAGGTTTTCATTTATCCGAATATGTTTTGTCTAACATTGTCTGCAGAAATGTGTTTTAAAGCATTGTCTCCGTCAATATCTCCGATTATGTATTTAAAACATTGTCTTTGTCAATGTCTTCAATGTTTTTTTTTTCAAACATTGTATCCTTCCATGTCTCCAGAAATGTTTTTTTAAAACATTGTATCCTTCCATGTCTAAAGAAATGTTTTTTTTTTTCAAACATTGTATCCTTCCATGTCTGAAGAAATGTTTTTTAAAACATTGTCTCCTTCCATGTCTATAAAAATATTTTTTAGAATAGTCTCCTTTTTCTTTTTTTGTTTCGAATATATTTGGACTTTTTGGCCTTGTAATAACAGTGTATCCTTCCATGTCTGAAGAAATGGTTTTTTTCAAACATTGTGTCCTTCATTGTCTAAAGAAATATTTTTTAAAACATTGTCCTCTTACATGTCTGAAGAAATGTTTTTTTTCAAACATTGTGTCCTTCCACGTCTCGAGAAATGTTTTTTTTAACATTGTGTCCTTCCATGTCTCTAAAAATGTTTTTAGAATAGTCTCTTTTTTCTTTTTTTGATGATTCGAATATATTTGGACTTTTTGGCCTTTTAATAAGTGTCCTTTCATGTCTCGAGAAATGTTTTTTTTAACATTGTGTCCTTTCATGTCTCTAAAAATGTTTTTAGAATAGTCTCTTTTTTCTTTTTTTGATGATTCGAATATATTTGGACTTTTTGGGCTTTTAATAAGTGTCCTTCCATGTCTCCTGAAATGTTTTTCTTAAACATTGTATCCTTCCATGTCTAAAGAAAGGTTTTTTTTCAAACATTGTATCCTTCCATGTCTGAAGAAATGTTTTTTAAAACATTGTCTCCTTCCATGTCTCCAGAAATGTTTTTTTTAAACATTGTGTCCTTCCATGTCTCCAATGTTTTTTTTTCCAAACATTGTATTGTCTGAAGAAATGTAAAGTAAAGCTTCAGCTTTGCCCATAAAATCTAAAGAACGTTTGGAAATAATTAATTCTTTAAGGAAAAAGGGAGATTTTCTTCATAACACTTCAGCTGAACACAACAGTGGAATTTTAATTGTATCTCGGCAACAACAAAGCAAATTTCGAAATGACGCAGACGATTACGTGTGCTGTAAAATCTGTAAGGGGTATTTTTCAAAAAGAACTTTACGGATTCATACACCAAAATGTATTCGGAACAGAAAAAAAAAACATTCCAGCTTCAGCGATAGTCGAAAAATTACTCAATACATGCATCCAGCGGCGAATAGGGTTTTAAAAACACAAATCTTTCCAATTCTCCGAGATGATGATATCTCAGAGTGTGTGAAGTACGATGAACTAGTTATAAAATTTGGAAACAAACTGAGTGAGAAATACTCGTCAGAGCACCAACATGACATGATACGCGCACATATAAGATTGCTTGGACGTTTTAAGCTTGAAATGAGAAAACTTGACTCTGAAATAAAAGAACTTAGAGATATATTTAAACTATGTAATATTGGTAATATTAGCATATGATTGACATTCTCTTTCTTATGTCTCATAAAATGTTTTTTAGAATAGTCTCCTTCGATATATCTGAATATGTTTTTTAAAATATTGACTCCTTCCATGTTTCGAGAAATGTTTTTTTTTAACATTGTGTCCTTCCATGTCTCCTGAAATGTTTTTCTTAAATATTGTATCCTTCCATGTTTAAACGTTTAAGGTGGAGTGAGAGCGAAAAAGGGGCAATATATTCAATTTTTGGTAATCTAAAAGAAATGGAAAAACTCCCTTCTCTCAACCAATGCCTTGAAGCTATAAAAACTTCACGCGTCCTTCAATCTAGAACTCCACAACAAATCAAGTCGTCTCGAGAAATGTTTTTTTTTTAACATTGTGTCCTTCCATGTCTCTAAAAATGCTTTTTAGAATAGTCACCTTTTTCTTTTTTTTTTCGAATATATTTGGACTTTTTGGCCTTTTAAAAAGTGTCCTTTCATGTCTCGAGAAATGTATTTTTTTTAACATATTGTCCTTTCATGTCTCTAAAAATGTTTTTAGAATAGTCTCTTTTTTTTTTTTTTTGATGATTCGAATATATTTGGACTTTTTGGCCTTTTAATAACTGTCCTTCCATGTCTCCTGAAATGTTTTTCTTAAACATTGTATCCTTCCATGTCTAAAGAAATGATTTTTTCAGACAGTGTCTCCTTCAATGTATGAAGAAATATTTTTTAAAACATTGTCTCCTTCCATGTCTCCAATGTTTTTTTTAAACATTGTGTCCTTCCATGTCTCAAAAAATGTTTTTTTAGAATAGTCTCCTTTTTCTTTTTTTGATCAATCAAATAAATTTGAACTTTTTTAGTTAGAAACTTCATAGATTTATATTCGTTGTTCGTATGGTTGTCTCTAGCCTTATAATGTAAAATCAGAATGTAGGATCCCATGAGTGGTAGTTATTTTAACACTTGTTGTTATCCTCGTGGAATTTAGGTGTGTAAATGCTGGGTTTGTGATACAAGCTGTATTATAAATCTGTTGTATTCTCTAATACTTTTTTTATAGAGCCCCACAACAAATCAAGTCGCGGATTGATAATCAGAGAAGGTACAAGTGATTACATTTATCAGAGATAATCAGAGAAGGTACAAGTGATTATCTTTATCAGAGATAATCAGAGAAAGTACAAGTTATTATCTTTATCAGAGATAATCAGAGAAGGCACAAGTGATTATCTTTATCAGAGATAATCAGAGAAGTAACAAGTGATTATCTTTATCAGAGATAATCAGAGAAGGTACAAGTGATTATCTTTATCAGAGATAATCAGAGAAGGCACAAGTGATTATCTTTATCAGAGATAATCAGAGAAGGCACAAGTGATTATTTTTATCAGAGATAATCAGAGAAGGTACAAGTGATTATCTTTATCAGAGATAATCAGAGAAGGCACAAGTGATTATCTATATTTGTCCAAACAAATACCTTTAAATCGTCAACAAAACTTTTTTTATTAACTAAGTTAACTGCCTGTTTTTAGAAAATGAAAACAAAACAGTGAGTGAGAATTTATATTGAAAACAACAATAAAATACGAAAATTTGTTTTGTTTTCAATATAAGTTCTCACTCACTATTTTGTTTTCATTTTCTAAAAAACAGGCAGTAAATATGCTTATAAAAACATATACATATCTATTTTTCTTCTACAGATGGGCAAATTTAAAAAAACTGGCCGGTCGGAATGTTTTATGAGCCTAAATTAACTTTACTCAACAATCAAGTCAAATTTTACGTCACACGAGACTAGATAAGACCCGAAATTTTTCCACATGATGTAATGTATAATAACTATAGAACTCGAAACTTTGTAAATATATGTAATCGTATATAAAATTATCTAATGAAAAATAAATTAAAATTCCATATACTTTTTTAAAAAGGTTATAAAAATGTTCTTTCACTAGTAAATATGTATATGTATATAAAATTATCTAATGATGAAAGAAATGTAATAATTTAATTGAAGTTGCTTATAAATAAAACATCATCAGCCTTATCGTGTTTGGCGTTTTTCGACTACGCCAAGTACTAGATTAAAGACAAACGCCAGATTTTTCTTTAATCTAGTACTTGGCGTAGTCGAAAAATGCCAAACACGATGAGACTGATTATAATAAAAATGAATTAAAATTGCATATACTTTTTTAAAAAGGTTATAAAAATTTTCCTGCACTTGTAAATATATGTATATAAAATTATCTAATGATGAAAGAAATGTAATAATGTAATTGAAATTGCTTATAAATAAAACATATAATAATAAAAATGAATTAAAAGGTTATAAAAATGTTCTTGCTCTTGTAAATATGTATATGTATATAAAATTATCTAATAATGAAAGAAATTAAATAATGTAATTGAAATTGCTTATAAATAAAACATAATCAGCCTTATCGTGTTTGGCGTTTTTCGACTACGCCAAGTACTAGATTAAAGACAAACGCCAGATTTTTCTTTAATCTAGTACTTGGCGTAGTCGAAAAACGCCAAACACGATGAGACTGATTATAATAAAAATGAATTAAAATTGCATATACTTTTTTAAAAAGTAAAATAAAAAAATTAAATAAATAAAAATTTTCTTGCACTTGTAAATATATGTATATAAAATTATCTAATGATGAAAGAAATGTAATAATGTAATTAAATTGCTTATAAATAAAACATATAATAATAAAAATGAATTAAAAGGTTATAAAAATTTTCTTGCACTTGTAAATATATGTATATAAAATTATCTAATGATGAAAGAAATGTAATAATGTAATTGAAATTGCTTATAAATAAAACATGTTATAATAAAAAAGAATTAAAATTGTGTATACTTTATTAAAAAAGGTTTATAGAAATTTTCTTGCACTTACCTCTTGTTATGTGGGAATGTATATTTTTGAATTCTCTCGCTCTTTACTTTTGCTCCAGTTTGGTTTTTGGCAACAAATGTTAGCGAAATAAACACAAAATATGTGCTGTAATGAGTTTCACATATAGAAACCAGAAAAGTTTAAAAGTTTTTTATTAAAACGAAAACCGCAACATTAGTGCCACTGAATTTTTACGTTGGAAAACTGTAGGTATAAATTTAACGCCGTTCAATTTCAGGCGGCTTGAAGGATTCAGTAGGAATTTTGCGCGGGAAAATCTTTATCAGAAACTCAAAGTCGTTCAATTCTAATTTATTGAACGGCGTAAAAAAAGTGGTTTCTAGTAAAAGTGTGGCAATATCAATCAGACTTAATTTAGTGAACTCACCAACCAATGTACTAAAATCTCAAAATTGTCCCGAAACTATAATGTCTGTAAAGTATGCGCAGGGAATACGATTACTTCGAGAATGTCCTCAAAGAATGTCCTTGAAACAGTCAATGTTTAAAAAAAATTTCGTCAAATTATACAACTTGCATATATATATATACATATATATATATTTATATATATATATATGTGCACATCCGTTCGTATGGCGACCTAAAAATTATTAACTTTTTTAGATGCAATAATAAAAAATAAGAAAAAACATTTGTATAGACACCGATATTTTTTTCCCAATTGCTGTTTAAATAGAAGAGATTCAACTATAGAAATGCCGCGCATCGTTATCGGGCCGCTTTTAATACAGCACATTCTTTGTAGACCTGACTGCAAACGAACTGCGGTTTATACGACAATTTTTGTTGCCAGATTTTTGACAATTTCCCCGGTTTTTCTCTACCGCCGTTAAGTTTTTAATAGTTCCGCAGAACTGTGGCTTATTGATAGAGCACACAATGGTACATTATTAAGGTAGGCGCACTCAACCAGCTCATCGCTAATGCTCACGAGGAATAAAAACCAAATTAATTTTGCAACGCAAATTGTTCCAGTAGCAAAACATACATACCTACATATGTTTAAGTAATTAATCAGCAAAATTAATAAATTTACTAGATAATATAAAAGTGGTCAAAAAACTAAATATAAGAGTTAAAGTTAGTGTTTTAAACAAATTTTTTGAATGCCTAGAGCACGTTCGTTAGACATAATTGAATTAATATGATATCGTTAAAGGCTTAATTCTAATTTAGCAACATTGCTCAAAAATAAGAAATTGAGTCTTAAAGTTTCAACATTACATACAAATAGGAGGCATAAGAGGTAGAGACCTGGGGCTTGCACAAATCGACAGATTTGCAAAATTTACTACACATAGCGGTCCTATTTAATTTTGTTTGTTTTTGTGCGATACGTAAAGATAACTTTGGCACGACATTATGTAATTAGCATTTTTTTTTTTCTGTTAATATTTTTTTTTTATATACTATCATACCATTATTTGTGTCTTGAATATACTTATGAACATAAATTGAAATATATGAAAAATATGCATTTCATTCGTAGCAAATTAAAAATTTTTAAAAACATTAATTCTTGAGTATTTGCTAGAATAAAATTTTATAAACATATACATACATATTAACTGCCGATTTAACGAAGTCGAAAAATTCTTATTAATTTTTTTTCCATTAATACAAATACATATAGTACAAAAACAAAACTTTAGAATTTGTTTTTGCTTCTTTCGACATAGTGAAATAGGCAGTAAAAATATTGACTTTTTGTTAGAAATTTATATTATTTACTACGTTTTTATTTGTAATGTGTAGCTGTAATGTAGCTAAATACCAATTCATCAGTAGATATATACCTTCATTTTTTAAATACTCATCTACTCATCCATAAACTCCCAAATAATAACTGGGTGTTCCTACAGAAAAAGCACAATACGCCTGTGTTCTGTAATTCACTACAAAATGAAAGAGAAAAACTTTCGAATTTCACTGTGTTCTAGAAAAATAAAGAAACTTTGTTTCTCCGAAGATTTCATTTTTGTTTTGTTTCAAACAAATTTTTAAAATAATGTGGAAACAACTCTAGTTTCGCTGCGTTGTTAAAAAAAAATATCCTATCCGATGGAGAATTCCAGTACAAAATTGTGAATGTATGATGCATGTTTCATATAATGTGGTCAATATTGGTATCATTTAAAAGCTTTTGAGAAGATGGTAAATGATTTTCTAAACTCTTAACTGAACTAACTGTCAAACTAAAAAAAACGTGAAAAATTATATTAAAACTAAACAGCTAATAAAAAACAATAGAGACAAAAATATATGTTTGTGATTTTTTAAAAAAATCATAATAATTAAATTATTTTTTTGTCCATTTTATATCTTTTTCACGAAATTTTGTAATTAAAAACTTATTTCAATAGAGAATTGTCAAATCGAAGCAAGTATATGAGTCGTGTAAACAGCATGATTCATAAACATGCTTCAGGAAGCGAAGCAAGAGCTTCAGTTTGTCGTGTGAACATAGTATAAAAGATTATAGAACGCAACACTGATTAAAAATTCCAAAAAATCTAAAAAAACTTCACGGCGAAACTGACGAAATCTTGAGCCGGCTCAGCTTTCAAAAGAATGAAGGCCGGCGACGGCGCGGCGCACAGAAAATAAGCGGCATGTAACTCCGTTGCAAATTGCTCCAGTAGCACGGATTCGACACAACATGGTAGCCGCGCCGCCGGTAATTCTTCTAGTTTTACCGTCGATGTTTATGATTTTCTACACGGCGAAATTAAAACATAGCGCAAAGAAGTCAACTATAATTTCAATATGTAATCTTTACTGTTGAATCAAAAATATATATTGACAGCATCTAATTGTTAGCATCAGTAAAACACTGGTTACTGGTTTTACGAAAACATTGTAGAAATTGGTAAAAATAATCGTAAATTTGGTTGACATTTATATTTCCTATAGTGAAGAGATTTGTTAGCATATCTAAAAACATGACTACTGGCACAAATTTCACGAAAACATTGAAGATTTTGGTAAAATAATCGTAAATTTGGCTGATATAAATATTTCCTAGTGTGAATAAATGTGTTAGCATGTCCATTTTTTATTAAAGGGCTATTAGACACGCATACTTGTCTGCTGACATGTACGATGGCATAACAAAACTCACTGTCATATAATATACATATAATACAAAAACAAAACTTTAGAATTTGTTTTTGCTTCTTTCGACATAGTGAAATAGGCAGTAAAAATATTGACTTTTTGTTAGAAATTTATCATATTTACTACGTTTTTATTTGTAATGTGTAGCTGTAATGTAGCTAAATACCAATTCATCAGTAGATATTTACCTTCATTTTTTAAATACTCATCTACTCATACATAAACTCCCAAATAATAACTGGGTGTTCCTACAGAAAAAGCACAATACGCCTGTGTTCTGTAATTCACTACAAAATGAAAGTGAAAAACTTTCGAATTTCACTGTGTTCTAGAAAAGTAAAGAAACTTTGTTTCTCCGAAGATTTCATTTTTGTTTTGTTCCAAACAAATTTTAAAAATAATCTGGAAACAACTCTAGTTTCGCTGCGTTGTTACAATTTATTTTGTAACTTATTTTTTAGAATTAAAAACACAAGAGACTATTATGATTTTATTTATTACTTTTATTTACTTTTTATTTTTATTTCTTAGTCTAATTTTATTATAATAAACCTTCACAGGGACCCGCTTTTTAAGGCTGGTGTTTGATCAGGTTTTTGTTTGGGAAATATATTAAGCCTTCACAGGGACCCGCTTTTTAAGGCTGGTGTTTGATCAGGTTTTTGTTATGTGTGTTATGTGTTAAGAACTGACTCGACTAGAGCTGACTTCACTGACTACAGTTGACTAGCGTTGACTGGATAGACTGAATAATAGACCTCCATACCAAATCACCCTCCGCTTTTATACCAACTTTTGTGCTGCTCGATGAATGGTGCTGCTGACGTTCGCTGCCGCTGGCGTGGTTGTTCCCGCGATACTGCTGAGTGTGCGATTATTGCAATTTCAGCATATTCATACCCGTGGAACTTCCAGTCGATTGCGGTTCTCACGATAATGCAATGTCAGCATATATCCGTAGGAAAATTACTGGTAATAACGTCAGTATTGTATGCAGCGTTATTGCAACGTCAGCATATGTCTGTGTATGTATGCAGCGTATGTTTTGCTGCTGTAGGTATTTTTTGTTGGTTGAGGGAAAATAACTCAACGTCAGTATGTGTATGCAGCGTATGTTCTGCTGTCGCTGATACTTCTGTTGGTTAGGGGAAAATGACTCATAACATCCCTCCCCCCTTACGGACAAGAAACATCCTGTCTAAGGATGTTTCGTAGCCATCCTTCTGGAATCAAGTCAAAATAGATGTGTGTATGCATCCGACTACCTTGGCGATACAGCTTTGGCAGCTCTCGGAGTAATATGTAATTATCTCCCGAGCCTCGATTGCCTGAAGGTTCGCAGTTTACCATTAGTTGGTGACTGCTAAGTGTCTGTCGACTTGGTACGTTTGCTGCGTCACCAAGGAAAAAATATGATGTTGTTGGTGAAATGTTGAGGTTGTTACTGACGTTGGGGTGATTTCCCATTTTCTAACGGAACTGCGTTTTCCGTCCATGTATGTGTTGTGCCATCGCTATAGCTTTAACTGTTGATTATGGTTGTGTGAGGTTGAAGGTTATGGCTGTTTGTCTGTTGATATTTGGATTGGATTCTTTATTGTTGTCGGAACTGGGTTTTTCGTCCATGTATGCGTTGTAGTATCGTATGTAGGTTTTGCGGTTGCGTGAGGTTGATAGGTATAGGCTGCTGTTGATGATTGTTGGATTCTTCATTGTTAACGGGATGATGATTGTTGGTTGTTTTTTAAAACGCTGGTTAATATTTTTAATCTTATAACTAACAATTTCTTCTTACGTATATTTATATAAAATTTTCTTTTCTTACAATTTTTCCTTATTACTATTATTTCTTATTATTATTATATTGAATATTTTGGATTTGTTATACTCAACCAGTTACAGGATTTTATTATTATGATTTAAAAAAAAAATTTTCTTACATATCTTTGCTTATTGCGTTTTTTAATTCTACTTATTTTGATCAAAAATTTAAAATATTTGTTAGTTGTTTCTAAGTTTTATAAGTTAAGTTCGTATCATTATTTGGTTGGTTTTTTTTT
This sequence comes from Lypha dubia, assembly GCA_947311025.1. Lineage (NCBI taxonomy): Eukaryota > Metazoa > Arthropoda > Insecta > Diptera > Tachinidae > Lypha > Lypha dubia. Next base: position 85,268,061 of record OX371260.1, on the reverse strand, counting down.
TATTTTTGTATATTTTTCTCTCAATTACTTATTACTAGTTGAGAAGAGTTGTGTTAAAAATATAATTCCTATAATTTCAACTTTAAATTGTATGTATGCCTGAAATAAATCATATTTTGTTTAACATTTTCCATAAATTTAATATAAAATCAATTTTTCGTAATTTACTTTTACGATTGTACATAGGTATTTTATTTTCTCTATTAAAAAGAATTTTCGGCCTTAATACCAGTCTTGACTGTTAATTTACAGGACATTTACCGGTATTTAAAAAAAATTATTAACTTTATTTTTATGTGGCAGTTTTCTCTTCAAAAAGGAATTAAGTAAGATTTTTTCTTAACAATGTAATTACTAAATAATAAAAAATAAGATCTTCTGCCTACAGATAGAGAAAAGAATGTTAGTGTAATCTTTTTCGATTCAAGTTATTTTCAAAATTATATGAATTTTCTATAAGTGTATTGTGTATGAGTATGATCTTAATTTTTACTTAATATTAAATTGTATGTACATATGTGTGACAAATTCTTTGGTTGATAAAATTTTTAACATTGGCTTTATCTTTTGTCTTAACCTTGAAATAACTTTTACATGAAATTGAAAATTTTTTAAAAACATTTTAAAACGTTGCAAAAATGAGTAGGAAAAATTTTACAAAATTTCAACTGATTAAAGCACTTTTTTTATTAAAAAGTGAGTTCAGTTGTATTTGTTAGTATTTTTTTAGTGAAAGAAATTTAATACTTTTGTTGTTTCTGTTGATCTGAAAGAAAAATTATACATACGCGTATAATTATTTTCAAATCAACAACAAACAGAAAAAAATCGAAAAGTTTTTTTTTTGTTACTGTTTGCATATCCATATGCACACATATACGTACATATACATATGCACATACGTACATTAAACTATGCAGTTTGATTTAGTTTTCATTGGCCGTGAAATTGTCTGGCAAAATTTTGCCGTGGAATCATGTTTCATAACCAAGTACTCATGCCCAAAAAAAAAACGTATATAACCCAGTTGGAAAATTTTGGAATTTAATTTGAGTTCAATTCTTTGTTTCAAATTTATAAATTAAACCTAAACTTAATTGATTTCGTTAACCGTTGTCATTGTTGAGGCATAAATGGCCGACAATTTTTGTCACTGAACATAATTGTGAACAGTTTTGCATTTCAAGTTTTATGCAATACGTATAACAATTTTGTATTTATTGCGCCATGACTCAACCATAACTTAGTAAGAACTATTTGGTTCAATAATTTAGCGATTATCGCTATAAATGTGTATGTATATTTTTACTATACATATGTTATATCTTTTTAATTTTTTTACTCAATTGGATGTCTATGCCAATTGGGTCGCTTTTTGTTCATGTATTGCAGTTCTAGTGTATTTCATACAATAATTTTGTAGAACATTAAAACTGCACTAATGCACAAATTTAAAAATTAAATTTCATCGTGCAGTCTTAAAAACGGCATGGAACGGTACGGTTGCCGTAAAAATAAAAAAAAATTTTTAAACACGATAAAAAAAAATTTATTTTGCATTTAAGTACCAAATACTTTTGTTTTGGTGAAAAAAAACTAATATAAAGAATAAATAAAGAATAAAAAATGCAAACATATTTATGTATGTATGTATTATGAAAAACTCTTAAGTGATACGACTTTTATATAAAAGTTAATAAATTTACACATTTTTCCCATAAAATCTAGTAAAGTAACACAGATGAGGAAAAATTTTTTTTTCGTTTTCGTTTTCGTTTAGTTGAAAATTGTTCTATATATAATGTTTAGAAAATCAAGAGTTTGTAAAACTAATTAAATATCTATTCTAACCTTAAATTTTTTATCTTTTATATATATATATATATATATATATATATATATATCTATATATATAAAAATGAATGTTTGTTGGTTGGTTGGTTTGTAAGCGATAAACTCCTACATTGCTCATCCGATCGTGTTGAAACTTGGCATGTATAAGTAATTTTTCATAGAATAAATTTTTGGACTATCAATTTTTCCGTAACTCTCCGCTAGGTGGCGCTGTAGATAAACTTCTACACACTGAAAACTGCTTGACTTAGAAACTTTTTTTTTTCGCCAATCTATTTTAAATATCGGTCATGTGTTTGCTATTGAAATTCAGCAATATCGGTTCACGGGTAGCGGAGATATATCCAAAAAACCGGTTTTTTGGGGTCAAAATTATGCATTTTTTTGATAAATTTTTTGAAAAATTTTTTTTTGCGCCAAAGTTGGTAATATCACTTCTTATGGAGATTTGAAGGCAAAAAAAAAATTTTCCCGATATCGGTCCATATAAAGCCGAGATATAGCCAAAACCGATTTTCGATATAATTGGCCCTGGAAGCAAAGTAAAACAATTTTTGGTGATAAAAAGTAAATCTGATAATAGAAATAGGTCATTCAACCAAAAAAAAAAAAAAATTTGGGAAATCGGTCCATATATAGCCGAGATATAGCCAAAACCGATTTTCGATATAATTGGCCCTGGAAGCAAAGTAAAACAATTTTTGGGAATACAGAGTAAATCTGATGATAAAAAAAGTTAGAAAAAAATGAAAATTGGGAAATCGGTCCATATATCGCCAAAACCAATTTCGAAGAAATCGATTCTGGAAGCGAAGTAAAACAATTTTATCTTTTTACTCAATCCGATGGAAAAAATATTTGCTAATTTTTGAGCAAATATTTTGCGAAAATGAGCACTAAATTAAGTTAGTTGCAAGATTTTGTGAGTTTTTGCCTTTATTGAGCTAATTTTAAGTGTAGAATATGCTTTTCTTCCATATTTTTGAAATTCGTTAATAAGACTTTTTTTATTTAAACAAACTTCAGCTGACTGGACCGATTTGCATAAATTTTTTTGTAGGCGTTTGGGTGGCGCCCGGGTGGTTTAGATTTACAATTCGGTCCGATTGGACAAAGGGGCGTGGTACCTCCCATACAAACCACATATTAAAAATCTATTATTTCTGCTCCTAAATACGGTATTTGAACAAAATTTGGTACGTCGGTTTGGTGTGCATTTTTTTAATGGTGCTGCAAATATGGGCGGGATTGGACAAAGGGGCGTGGTACCTCTCATACAATTCACAAATTAAAAATCTATTATTTCTGCTCCTGATAACGGTATTTGAACAACATTTGGTATGTCAGTTTGGTGTGCATTTCTTAAGTGCTGCTGCAAATATGGGCGGGATTCGACAAAGGGGCGTGGTACCTCTCATACAAACCACAAATTAAAAATCTATTATTTCTGTTCCTGATAACGGTATTTGAACAAAATTTGGTATGTCGGTTTGGTGTGCATTTCTTAAGTGCTGCTACAAATATGGGCGGGATTGGACAAAGGGGCGTGGTTCCTCTCATACAAACCACAAATTAAAAATCTATTATTTCTGTTCCTGATAACGGTGTTTGAACAAAACTTAGTACGTCGGTTTGGTGTGCATTTTTTAAGTGCTGCTGCAAATATGGGCGTGATTGGACAAAGGGGCGTGGTACCTCTCATACAAACCACAAATTAAAAATCTATTATTTCTGCTCCTGATAACGGTATTTGAACAAAATTTGGTAAGTCGGTTTGGTATGCATTTTTTTAGTGCTGCTGCAAATATGGGCGGGATTGGATAAAGGGGCGTGGTACCTCTCATACAAACCACTAATTAAAAATCTATTATTTCTGCTCCTGATAACGGTATTTGAACAAAATTTGGTACGTCGGTTCAGTGAGCATTTTTTTAGTGCTGTTGCAAATATAGGCGGGATAGGACAAAGGGGCGTGGTACCTCTCATACAAACCACAAATTAAAAATCTATTATTTCTGCTCCTGATAACGGTATTTGAACAAAATTTGGTACGTCGGTTTTGGTGTGCATTTTTTTAGTGCTGCTGCAAATATGGGCGGGATTGGACAAAGAAGCGTGGCACCACCCATATAACCCAAAAATTTAAATCGCCATATTTTGGGAATTTTTTGACCTACGTAGATGATATTTGGTACATATGGTATTGGCATAATTTGGAATACGTACCGGGAGAAAAGTGGATGGGACCACGCTCCTTTTTAGGAAAATTAAAAATCGTAATATAGTCTTAACTACTGGACCGATCGTAACAATAGGATATATAAATACTTTTAATTTTATTTTATAACGAGGGGGGTAGCGAAGTACACCGGGATCAGCTAGTATATATATATATATATATATGTATATATATGTGTGTGTGTGATTATCTATAATAATTTCAGGAAAAAATCAAATAATAAAGATATCTTTATGTACACTTATCTAAATGTGTATGTGCAAATACGCAATTATAAAAATATTTCCATGACTGAATTTCTATTAGAAAGATTTACATACGATTCCATTTATTATCTTCTTCAAGCAATTATAAGTTTCACCTTCCACTCTTTTTCTTTGAAAAGCAAAAACAAAAACAATATCCCTGTATGTTCGAGCAATCTTTGAGAATCTGTATAACAAATTCTCAATAGATCTGCTTCATTGTCTCTAGCACGCAGCTTAAGCTATGTCAACACTTTTTTTTAAAAAATAATAAATATCTAGACTACAGCGTAGTTAAAGTATTCATGTACATATGTATGTATGTGTACTTCATCTTCAATTCATTAATGATTTGCTTGCAAAAACAAACAAATTTGAAAAAGTAAAATTTAAAATTTACTCTTTAGTTTCATTTTTGAAGAATATTTTTTTAAAACTTTCATTGCTCGCAAAATTTCCAGAATTTAAATATTATTAAAAAAAATTTTATACGTCTCTTATTTATTCTTATTTTAATACGTTTTCGTAAATCTGTTGCAAGAGAATTATTAATTTTATTTTTTCTTTCTGTTGTTTATCCAACAATTTTGTATACTTTAGGTCACTTACTTACTTACATGTGACCTTGTTTTCTCTTTTTTTTTTTTAGATTCTTGCTCTGATTGATTGATTAATCAAATTATTCTTAATTTTTATTTCTAGAGCAGTATTCGTTGGTCGATTAGAAGGTGATACCGGGTCAGTAGCGTTCCACCCTTTTTTAACCTTTTCCTTTTACTAATTATTTTGCTTCTTTCAGATCCTTGACGTCAACCTGGGTCCCCGGTTCCTCAAGTTGGATCCATCTTGACGCAATTTTTTCCTTGTCCCTTTAAGGTATGTTTCATTGTTTCTTATTAAAGTCCTGTATAAATATGTATTTCTTTTATATTTCAGCCATTGAAGACCCTAAATATCAATCATCAATACCGTCGATATTGCGGTGAGTTTTTCCTTCTTCTCTTTTTCCAATTCATTTCATAATGTTGGTTTTTAGACGCCTTATTCTTTCCTCCTGTTTTGTCAATGACAATGTGTGTTGTTGTATTCCTCCATACTGCGTGTAGTGGTTGAATTTTGAAAATCTCGACTGGATCTCCTTCCTCCATGGGATATCTTTCTCGCTTGCTTTCAGTATGGGTACTGCTGTGCCTCCATTTTTAATGTTGGCCACAGTATTTCCACCATAAACTCCAGGGGAAATCTCCTGTTTTTGTACAACCACAGTTTTATCCCTCGAAATGATATTAACCGGCACTTTAGTAACTGCTCCTACAAGTAAGACCAATTTTCGCTCCCTAGCTCCTTGGCAGGGTAGCGTCATAAAAACTGTGTCCACATTGCTCGGTGATTCAGTACTATTATTTATATTTGGCATTATCTCTTCACTTTGTTTCTCTTCATATTTATGTTTTAATACTTTGTCTTTTTCTGCTTTCACTTCCAAAGTTTGCCCGTTCTCTTGATTTGCCTGTTTATGCACAACCACGGTTTTATCTCTTGATATGATATTAACCGGTACTTTAGTAACTGCTCCCGTATCTACAAGTAAGACCAATTTTCGCTCCCTAGCTCCTTGGCAGGGTAGCGTAATAAAAACTGCGTCCACATTGCCCGGTGATTCAGTACTACTATTTATATTTGGCATTATCTCTTCACTTTTTTCATCCTTTTTTTTGTTTAATTTATTATCTTTTGCAGTATTTTCTCCTATAGTGTGCCCGTTCTCCTTATTTACCGAGTGTACAACTGCCTCGGTTACTATCCTGGTTGGCTGCTCTGTTTCTGAGTCAATCTCCGTATCATCTTTATTTACCCGATTCTTTGTTTCTGATTCTTTATTATATTTGTAGTTGTTCTCTTTTTTATGCCAATCTAATTTTCTGTTAATTTGCCGGACCCCAGTTATTGGCGATAACTGGGCCGAATTTCGTTTCCCTGAGCATTTGTCCGATTTGTGTTGTTGTGGGCCTCTACTGGTCTGTTAGCTAGGTCCCTGCCGTTGTTGCTATTTCGCACCTGTTGGTAGATCCCTGTTCCTACTGTCTGAGTTTGTCTGATATTGCTTCTGTAGTCCCGTGCGAAATGTCCTTGTTGCTGACATTTAAAACAGGTTGGGCGTGTACCATTGTTTCTGTTTGCCCCTCTGTTCATGTTTTGTCCCGTCGTTATTTGTGGGCCTCCACGGAATTCTGTGTTTGTTATCCTCTTATTTGTTTCCGTCGTCCTTCTATCCAATTGATTTTGGTTGGGTAGGTTTCTTCTTGGCTCACAGAAAGGGGTTTCCTTGTGGCCATTTATTCTACACAATCGGCAGTATAAGGAGCCTAATCTCTTCCTGCAGTTTTCCACATCGTGGCCGCTGTTTCCACAGAACGTACAGCTCACGACATTCCTGCACAGTGGCCCCATTTCATGACCGTATTTTCCACAGCTCATACAGTATGGTGTGTTTAGCCGCTTTAGCCGCTGTTGCAAAAACTACAGGGGACTTCTGGATCTATTGTGTTGATACTGTGCGTTGGTTCGCCAAACAATTCCTCAGCGTTATCGACTATCTCTATCAACTTAGTGAGCTCTTCCTCCTCCTGCCCCACAAATCGAGCTTTAAGAGCATGGTCCTTCAGACCCTTGATGAAGCTTCTTACCGCTATCCTCTTGAAGTCCTTCAGCATGGTTTCCCGGCCAGGCCCCACCGGCCATTCGTTCTCTATTGTTGTTTTTGCCTCATTTAATAGGCTATCCAGGCGTTCTCCAAATTTGCATGCTGACTCTCTGATGCTCTGTTTGCACCCCAAGATCAGCTCCCTTATCTTATCCAGACTTTTATTTTTTAGATAAAATTTCTTGATGGTGTTGCAGTAGGCGTCCACTGAACCAAAAGTCATCTGGGATATTTTTGAGTATGCACCCCCCAGCAGTCTCAATTTCAGGCACTGTATCACATCTTGTGTTAGGACGTTATTTTCCCCTGTGAGTACTTCTCTTTCTACCATCTTGCATCCTTGTATGTACGTGCATACCTCTGATGGTAAGTCAGGTCCATCGGTCCCGAAGAATGATGGGACTGTGTTGTTAACGATCTTAATAATCTCAGATAGCGAAGTCATTCTGATCGTTTCGATTTCTGCTCTCTCAATAGTATTGTTTTGCCGGGGTGATGGTGATCGTCTTTCCAAAATTTCTTGGGCCACTGGGATCAGTCTATTAAATTCTTCCGTTATTCTGCTGTCAACTTCTTCGGTGTCTTCCAATTCACCGAATCTCAGGGTGTATTCGCTTAACTCCTTTAATTTCCTGGCTTTTGTTTCCGCGGAGTATCCCCTGCTACCTGCTTTCCTTGGGTTGTTTATTAGGGTTTTTACTTTTTCCAACAGCGTCAAGGCAGGTGTTTCTTTCTCGTGTGATATGACTATTGTTGGTAGTCCTACTTCGTTTAGTTCTTCGTGCAGTGAAGGATTTGGTGAACTAGCTCTGTGAATTGTATCCAACTCTCTTCTTGCGTTTTCCAATGCTGTTTGTAGCCTTTGGATAGTGTCGTCTTGTGTCTCTATTAACTGTTTCTGTTTTAACTGTTTCCTAAAATTCTCTTCACTCAGTCCTTTTCCTTTCAACTGTTCTACTAATTCTGAATTTTCCTTTTCTACGTCCTCCAACAAAGTATCTGTGTACTCTATTTGTCCTCTTAGCTTTTCGCAATGTCCCTTAAGGAATGTTTTTGTCTCTTCGAGTTCTTCGATTCTTTTCACAAACTCCAATGATCTATCCCTACTTAATTCACTTATTAATTGTAACACATAACTAACTTCTTCTAACTTTGTCAGTCTTTGTATCCTTATTGTTTCCCTATGGTTGTCCAGGAATGTTTTGTCTGCTTCTAAACCCTTAAGTTCTGTCCACGCAAGAACTTGTAGACTGTCCACTGAATAATTATATTTATCTATCCGTTTTATTAAGTCGTCTGTCTGCGTCTGTGGGTTGTCCATTAAAACTGTCTTTTACTTACCCATATTCCGCTGTTTGTCATCTTCTTAGTAGTTTGTGGTTTTTGATTATTTTCACTTTATATTATTATTATTATTTTATATTATGTGTTTGTTCGCAACCGCGCAGAATTTTACAATCAAAGTAATTTTCCTTTTTGTCCTGATCCGCTTTAGCGATTAGTCCTGCAATGACAATACAAGGTAGCTAGAGGTTAGACTTTTATGTATTTGCCCTGTGCAGTTCTATACCGTCGAATGTAGGATGCAACAATACAAGGTAGCTAGAGGTTAGACTTTTATGTATTGTTGGTTTTGCTACACCGGACAGTTTTTTCTTTAGCAAGATCAACACAAGGATTATTTTATTTGATGTAATTATTATTTACGCGGCTACCGGCTGCGCCAAAATGTTATGTTTAAATTAAAAAGATTTATTTTTATTATTTATTTTAATTATTTTTTTTTTTTTTTTTTTTAGGATTTTAGTTATTACTTTTATTTACTTTTTATTTTTATTTCTTAGTCTAATTTTATTATAATAAACCTTCCTACCGGCTGCGCCAAAATGTTACAATTTATTTTGTAACTTATTTTTTAGAATTAAAAACACAAGAGACTATTATGATTTTAGTTATTACTTTTATTTACTTTTTATTTTTATTTCTTAGTCTAATTTTATTATAATAAACCTTCACAGGGACCCGCTTTTTAAGGCTGGTGTTTGATCAGGTTTTTGTTTGGGAAATATATTAAGCCTTCACAGGGACCCGCTTTTTAAGGCTGGTGTTTGATCAGGTTTTTGTTATGTGTGTTATGTGTTAAGAACTGACTCGACTAGAGCTGACTTCACTGACTACAGTTGACTAGCGTTGACTGGATAGACTGAATAATAGACCTCCATACCAAATCACCCTCCGCTTTTATACCCACTTTTGTGCTGCTCGATGAACGGTGCTGCTGACGTTCGCTGCCGCTGGCGTGGTTGTTCCCGCGATACTGCTGAGTGTGCGATTATTGCAATTTCAGCATATTCATACCCGTGGAACTTCCAGTCGATTGCGGTTCTCACGATAATGCAATGTCAGCATATATCCGTAGGAAAATTACTGGTAATAACGTCAGTATTGTATGCAGCGTTATTGCAACGTCAGCATATGTCTGTGTATGTATGCAGCGTATGTTTTGCTGCTGTAGGTATTTTTTGTTGGTTGAGGGAAAATAACTCAACGTCAGTATGTGTATGCAGCGTATGTTCTGCTGTCGCGGATACTTCTGTTGGTTAGGGGAAAATGACTCATAACATCCCTCCCCCCTTACGGACAAGAAACATCCTGTCTTAGGATGTTTCGTAGCCATCCTTCTGGAATCAAGTCAAAATAGATGTGTGTATGCATCCGACTACCTTGGCGATACAGCTTTGGCAGCTCTCGGAGTAATATGTAATTATCTCCCGAGCCTCGATTGCCTGAAGGTTCGCAGTTTACCATTAGTTGGTGACTGCTAAGTGTCTGTCGACTTGGTACGTTTGCTGCGTCACCAAGGAAAAAATATGATGTTGTTGGTGAAATGTTGAGGTTGTTACTGACGTTGGGGTGATTTCCCATTTTCTAACGGAACTGCGTTTTCCGTCCATGTATGTGTTGTGCCATCGCATATAGCTTTAACTGTTGATTATGGTTGTGTGAGGTTGAAGGTTATGGCTGTTTGTCTGTTGATATTTGGATTGGATTCTTTATTGTTGTCGGAACTGGGTTTTTCGTCCATGTATGCGTTGTAGTATCGTATGTAGGTTTTGCGGTTGCGTGAGGTTGATAGGTATAGGCTGCTGTTGATGATTGTTGGATTCTTCATTGTTAACGGGATGATGATTGTTGGTTGTTTTTTAAAACGCTGGTTAATATTTTTAATCTTATAACTAACAATTTCTTCTTACGTATATTTATATAAAATTTTCTTTTCTTACAATTTTTCCTTATTACTATTATTTCTTATTATTATTATATTGAATATTTTGGATTTGTTATACTCAACCAGTTACAGGATTTTATTATTAAGATTTAAAAAAAAAATTTTCTTACATATCTTTGCTTATTGCGTTTTTTAATTCTACTTATTTTGATCAAAAATTTAAAATATTTGTTAGTTGTTTCTAAGTTTTATAAGTTAAGTTCGTATCATTATTTGGTTGGTTTTTTTTTTTATTTTTGTATATTTTTCTCTCAATTACTTATTACTAGTTGAGAAGAGTTGTGTTAAAAATATAATTCCTATAATTTCAACTTTAAATTGTATGTATGCCTGAAATAAATCATATTTTGTTTAACATTTTCCATAAATTTAATATAAATTCAATTTTTCGTAATTTACTTTTACGATTGTACATAGGTATTTTATTTTCTCTATTAAAAAGAATTTTTGGCCTTAATACCAGTCTTGACTGTTAATTTACAGGACATTTACCGGTATTTAAAAAAAATTATTAACTTTATTTTTATGTGGCAGTTTTCTCTTCAAAAAGGAATTAAGTAAGATTTTTTCTTAACAATGTAATTACTAAATAATAAAAAATAAGATCTTCTGCCTACAGATAGAGAAAAGAATGTTAGTGTAATCTTTTTCGATTCAAGTTATTTTCAAAATTATATGAATTTTCTATAAGTGTATTGTGTATGAGTATGATCTTAATTTTTACTTAATATTAAATTGTATGTACATATGTGTGACAAATTCTTTGGTTGATAAAATTTTTAACATTGGCTTTATCTTTTGTCTTAACCTTGAAATAACTTTTACATGAAATTGAAAATTTTTTAAAAACATTTTAAAACGTTGCAAAAATGAGTAGGAAAAATTGTACAAAATTTCAACTGATTAAAGCACTTTTTTTATTAAAAAGTGAGTTCAGTTGTATTTGTTAGTATTTTTTTAGTGAAAGAAATTTAATACTTTTGTTGTTTCTGTTGATCTGAAAGAAAAATTATACATACGCGTATAATTATTTTCAAATCAACAACAAACAGAAAAAAATCGAAAAGTTTTTTTTTTGTTACTGTTTGCATATCCATATGCACACATATACGTACATATACATATGCACATACGTACATTAAACTATGCAGTTTGATTTAGTTTTCATTGGCCGTGAAATTGTCTGGCAAAATTTTGCCGTGGAATCATGTTTCATAACCAAGTACTCATGCCCAAAAAAAAAACGTATATAACCCAGTTGGAAAATTTTGGAATTTAATTTGAGTTCAATTCTTTGTTTCAAATTTATAAATTAAACCTAAACTTAATTGATTTCGTTAACCGTTGTCATTGTTGAGGCATAAATGGCCGACAATTTTTGTCACTGAACATAATTGTGAACAGTTTTGCATTTCAAGTTTTATGCAATACGTATAACAATTTTGTATTTATTGCGCCATGACTCAACCATAACTTAGTAAGAACTATTTGGTTCAATAATTTAGCGATTATCGCTATAAATGTGTATGTATATTTTTACTATACATATGTTATATCTTTTTAATTTTTTTACTCAATTGGATGTCTATGCCAATTGGGTCGCTTTTTGTTCATGTATTGCAGTTCTAGTGTATTTCATACAATAATTTTGTAGAACATTAAAACTGCACTAATGCACAAATTTAAAAATTAAATTTCATCGTGCAGTCTTAAAAACGGCATGGAACGGTACGGTTGCCGTAAAAATAAAAAAAAAATTTTAAACACGATAAAAAAAAATTTATTTTGCATTTAAGTACCAAATACTTTTGTTTTGGTGAAAAAAAACTAATATAAAGAATAAATAAAGAATAAAAAATGCAAACATATTTATGTATGTATGTATTATGAAAAACTCTTAAGTGATACGACTTTTATATAAAAGTTAATAAATTTACACATTTTTCCCATAAAATCTAGTAAAGTAACACAGATGAGGAAATTTTTTTTTCGTTTTCGTTTTCGTTTAGTTGAAAATTGTTCTATATATAATGTTTAGAAAATCAAGAGTTTGTAAAACTAATTAAATATCTATTCTAACCCTACATTTTTGATCTTTTATATATATATATATATATATATATATATATATATATATATATATATATCTATATATATAAAAATTAATGTTTGTTGGTTGGTTGGTTGGTAAGCGATAAACTCCTACATTGCTCATCCGATCGTGTTGAAACTTGGCATGTATAAGTAATTTTTCATAGAATAAATTTTTGGACTATCAATTTTTCCGTAACTCTCCGCTAGGTGGCGCTGTAGATAAACTTCTACACACTGAAAACTGCTTGACTTAGAAACTTTTTTTTTTCGCCAATCTATTTTAAATATCGGTCATGTGTTTGCTATTGAAATTCAGCAATATCGGTTCACGGGTAGCGGAGATATATCCAAAAAACCGGTTTTTTGGGGTCAAAATTATGCATTTTTTTGATAAATTTTTTGAAAAATTTTTTTTTGCGCCAAAGTTGGTAATATCACTTCTTATGGAGATTTGAAGGCAAAAAAAAAATTTTCCCGATATCGGTCCATATAAAGCCGAGATATAGCCAAAACCGATTTTCGATATAATTGGCCCTGGAAGCAAAGTAAAACAATTTTTGGTGATAAAAAGTAAATCTGATAATAGAAATAGGTCATTCAACCAAAAAAAAAAAAAAATTTGGGAAATCGGTCCATATATAGCCGAGATATAGCCAAAACCGATTTTCGATATAATTGGCCCTGGAAGCAAAGTAAAACAATTTTTGGGAATACAGAGTAAATCTGATGATACAAAAAGTTAGAAAAAAATGAAAATTGGGAAATCGGTCCATATATCGCCAAAACCAATTTCGAAGAAATCGATTCTGGAAGCGAAGTAAAACAATTTTATCTTTTTACTCAATCCGATGGAAAAAATATTTGCTAATTTTTGAGCAAATATTTTGCGAAAATGAGCACTAAATTAAGTTAGTTGCAAGATTTTGTGAGTTTTTGCCTTTATTGAGCTAATTTTAAGTGTAGAATATGCTTTTCTTCCATATTTTTGAAATTCGTTAATAAGACTTTTTTTATTTAAACAAACTTCAGCTGACTGGACCGATTTGCATAAATTTTTTTGTAGGCGTTTGGGTGGCGCCCGGGTGGTTTAGATTTACAATTCGGTCCGATTGGACAAAGGGGCGTGGTACCTCCCATACAAACCACATATTAAAAATCTATTATTTCTGCTCCTAAATACGGTATTTGAACAAAATTTGGTACGTCGGTTTGGTGTGCATTTTTTTAATGGTGCTGCAAATATGGGCGGGATTGGACAAAGGGGCGTGGTACCTCTCATACAATTCACAAATTAAAAATCTATTATTTCTGCTCCTGATAACGGTATTTGAACAACATTTGGTATGTCAGTTTGGTGTGCATTTCTTAAGTGCTGCTGCAAATATGGGCGGGATTCGACAAAGGGGCGTGGTACCTCTCATACAAACCACAAATTAAAAATCTATTATTTCTGTTCCTGATAACGGTATTTGAACAAAATTTGGTATGTCGGTTTGGTGTGCATTTCTTAAGTGCTGCTACAAATATGGGCGGGATTGGACAAAGGGGCGTGGTTCCTCTCATACAAACCACAAATTAAAAATCTATTATTTCTGTTCCTGATAACGGTGTTTGAACAAAACTTAGTACGTCGGTTTGGTGTGCATTTTTTAAGTGCTGCTGCAAATATGGGCGTGATTGGACAAAGGGGCGTGGTACCTCTCATACAAACCACAAATTAAAAATCTATTATTTCTGCTCCTGATAACGGTATTTGAACAAAATTTGGTAAGTCGGTTTGGTATGCATTTTTTTAGTGCTGCTGCAAATATGGGCGGGATTGGATAAAGGGGCGTGGTACCTCTCATACAAACCACAAATTAAAAATCTATTATTTCTGCTCCTGATAACGGTATTTGAACAAAATTTGGTACGTCGGTTCAGTGAGCATTTTTTTAGTGCTGTTGCAAATATAGGCGGGATAGGACAAAGGGGCGTGGTACCTCTCATACAAACCACAAATTAAAAATCTATTATTTCTGCTCCTGATAACGGTATTTGAACAAAATTTGGTACGTCGGTTTTGGTGTGCATTTTTTTAGTGCTGCTGCAAATATGGGCGGGATTGGACAAAGAAGCGTGGCACCACCCATATAACCCAAAAATTTAAATCGCCATATTTTGGGAATTTTTTTACCTACGTAGATGATATTTGGTACATATGGTATTGGCATAATTTGGAATACGTACGTGATTATCTATAATAATTTCAGGAAAAAATCAAATAATAAAGATATCTTTATGTACACTTATCTAAATGTGTATGTGCAAATACGCAATTATAAAAATATTTCCATGACTGAATTTCTATTAGAAAGATTTACATACGATTCCATTTATTATCTTCTTCAAGCAATTATAAGTTTCACCTTCCACTCTTTTTCTTTGAAAAGCAAAAACAAAAACAATATCCCTGTATGTTCGAGCAATCTTTGAGAATCTGTATAACAAATTCTCAATAGATCTGCTTCATTGTCTCTAGCACGCAGCTTAAGCTATGTCAACACTTTTTTTTAAAAAATAATAAATATCTAGACTACAGCGTAGTTAAAGTATTCATGTACATATGTATGTATGTGTACTTCATCTTCAATTCATTAATGATTTGCTTGCAAAAACAAACAAATTTGAAAAAGTAAAATTTAAAATTTACTCTTTAGTTTCATTTTTGAAGAATATTTTTTTAAAACTTTCATTGCTCGCAAAATTTCCAGAATTTAAATATTATTAAAAAAAATTTTATACGTCTCTTATTTATTCTTATTTTAATACGTTTTCGTAAATCTGTTGCAAGAGAATTATTAATTTTATTTTTTCTTTCTGTTGTTTATCCAACAATTTTGTATACTTTAGGTCACTTACTTACTTACATGTGACCTTGTTTTCTCTTTTTTTTTTTTAGATTCTTGCTCTGATTGATTGATTAATCAAATTATTCTTAATTTTTATTTCTAGAGCAGTATTCGTTGGTCGATTAGAAGGTGATACCGGGTCAGTAGCGTTCCACCCTTTTTTAACCTTTTCCTTTTACTAATTATTTTGCTTCTTTCAGATCCTTGACGTCAACCTGGGTCCCCGGTTCCTCAAGTTGGATCCATCTTGACGCAATTTTTTCCTTGTCCCTTTAAGGTATGTTTCATTGTTTCTTATTAAAGTCCTGTATAAATATGTATTTCTTTTATATTTCAGCCATTGAAGACCCTAAATATCAATCATCAATACCGTCGATATTGCGGTGAGTTTTTCCTTCTTCTCTTTTTCCAATTCATTTCCGTCATAATGTTGGTTTTTAGACGCCTTATTCTTTCCTCCTGTTTTGTCAATGACAATGTGTGTTGTTGTATTCCTCCATACTGCGTGTAGTGGTTGAATTTTGAAAATCTCGACTGGATCTCCTTCCTCCATGGGATATCTTTCTCGCTTGCTTTCAGTATGGGTACTGCTGTGCCTCCATTTTTAATGTTGGCCACAGTATTTCCACCATAAACTCCAGGGGAAATCTCCTGTTTTTGTACAACCACAGTTTTATCCCTCGAAATGATATTAACCGGCACTTTAGTAACTGCTCCTACAAGTAAGACCAATTTTCGCTCCCTAGCTCCTTGGCAGGGTAGCGTCATAAAAACTGTGTCCACATTGCTCGGTGATTCAGTACTATTATTTATATTTGGCATTATCTCTTCACTTTGTTTCTCTTCATATTTATGTTTTAATACTTTGTCTTTTTCTGCTTTCACTTCCAAAGTTTGCCCGTTCTCTTGATTTGCCTGTTTATGCACAACCACGGTTTTATCTCTTGATATGATATTAACCGGTACTTTAGTAACTGCTCCCGTATCTACAAGTAAGACCAATTTTCGCTCCCTAGCTCCTTGGCAGGGTAGCGTAATAAAAACTGCGTCCACATTGCCCGGTGATTCAGTACTACTATTTATATTTGGCATTATCTCTTCACTTTTTTCATCCTTTTTTTTGTTTAATTTATTATCTTTTGCAGTATTTTCTCCTATAGTGTGCCCGTTCTCCTTATTTACCGAGTGTACAACTGCCTCGGTTACTATCCTGGTTGGCTGCTCTGTTTCTGAGTCAATCTCCGTATCATCTTTATTTACCCGATTCTTTATTTCTGATTCTTTATTATATTTGTAGTTGTTCTCTTTTTTATGCCAATCTAATTTTCTGTTAATTTGCCGGACCCCAGTTATTGGCGATAACTGGGCCGAATTTCGTTTCCCTGAGCATTTGTCCGATTTGTGTTGTTGTGGGCCTCTACTGGTCTGTTAGCTAGGTCCCTGCCGTTGTTGCTATTTCGCACCTGTTGGTAGATCCCTGTTCCTACTGTCTGAGTTTGTCTGATATTGCTTCTGTAGTCCCGTGCGAAATGTCCTTGTTGCTGACATTTAAAACAGGTTGGGCGTGTACCATTGTTTCTGTTTGCCCCTCTGTTCATGTTTTGTCCCGTCGTTATTTGTGGGCCTCCACGGAATTCTGTGTTTGTTATCCTCTTATTTGTTTCCGTCGTCCTTCTATCCAATTGATTTTGGTTGGGTAGGTTTCTTCTTGGCTCACAGAAAGGGGTTTCCTTGTGGCCATTTATTCTACACAATCGGCAGTATAAGGAGCCTAATCTCTTCCTGCAGTTTTCCACATCGTGGCCGCTGTTTCCACAGAACGTACAGCTCACGACATTCCTGCACAGTGGCCCCATTTCATGACCGTATTTTCCACAGCTCATACAGTATGGTGTGTTTAGCCGCTTTAGCCGCTGTTGCAAAAACTACAGGGGACTTCTGGATCTATTGTGTTGATACTGTGCGTTGGTTCGCCAAACAATTCCTCAGCGTTATCGACTATCTCTATCAACTTAGTGAGCTCTTCCTCCTCCTGCCCCACAAATCGAGCTTTAAGAGCATGGTCCTTCAGACCCTTGATGAAGCTTCTTACCGCTATCCTCTTGAAGTCCTTCAGCATGGTTTCCCGGCCAGGCCCCACCGGCCATTCGTTCTCTATTGTTGTTTTTGCCTCATTTAATAGGCTATCCAGGCGTTCTCCAAATTTGCATGCTGACTCTCTGATGCTCTGTTTGCACCCCAAGATCAGCTCCCTTATCTTATCCAGACTTTTATTTTTTAGATAAAATTTCTTGATGGTGTTGCAGTAGGCGTCCACTGAACCAAAAGTCATCTGGGATATTTTTGAGTATGCACCCCCCAGCAGTCTCAATTTCAGGCACTGTATCACATCTTGTGTTAGGACGTTATTTTCCCCTGTGAGTACTTCTCTTTCTACCATCTTGCATCCTTGTATGTACGTGCATACCTCTGATGGTAAGTCAGGTCCATCGGTCCCGAAGAATGATGGGACTGTGTTGTTAACGATCTTAATAATCTCAGATAGCGAAGTCATTCTGATCGTTTCGATTTCTGCTCTCTCAATAGTATTGTTTTGCCGGGGTGATGGTGATCGTCTTTCCAAAATTTCTTGGGCCACTGGGATCAGTCTATTAAATTCTTCCGTTATTCTGCTGTCAACTTCTTCGGTGTCTTCCAATTCACCGAATCTCAGGGTGTATTCGCTTAACTCCTTTAATTTCCTGGCTTTTGTTTCCGCGGAGTATCCCCTGCTACCTGCTTTCCTTGGGTTGTTTATTAGGGTTTTTACTTTTTCCAACAGCGTCAAGGCAGGTGTTTCTTTCTCGTGTGATATGACTATTGTTGGTAGTCCTACTTCGTTTAGTTCTTCGTGCAGTGAAGGATTTGGTGAACTAGCTCTGTGAATTGTATCCAACTCTCTTCTTGCGTTTTCCAATGCTGTTTGTAGCCTTTGGATAGTGTCGTCTTGTGTCTCTATTAACTGTTTCTGTTTTAACTGTTTCCTAAAATTCTCTTCACTCAGTCCTTTTCCTTTCAACTGTTCTACTAATTCTGAATTTTCCTTTTCTACGTCCTCCAACAAAGTATCTGTGTACTCTATTTGTCCTCTTAGCTTTTCGCAATGTCCCTTAAGGAATGTTTTTGTCTCTTCGAGTTCTTCGATTCTTTTCACAAACTCCAATGATCTATCCCTACTTAATTCACTTATTAATTGTAACACATAACTAACTTCTTCTAACTTTGTCAGTCTTTGTATCCTTATTGTTTCCCTATGGTTGTCCAGGAATGTTTTGTCTGCTTCTAAACCCTTAAGTTCTGTCCACGCAAGAACTTGTAGACTGTCCACTGAATAATTATATTTATCTATCCGTTTTATTAAGTCGTCTGTCTGCGTCTGTGGGTTGTCCATTAAAACTGTCTTTTACTTACCCATATTCCGCTGTTTGTCATCTTCTTAGTAGTTTGTGGTTTTTGATTATTTTCACTTTATATTATTATTATTATTTTATATTATGTGTTTGTTCGCAACCGCGCAGAATTTTACAATCAAAGTAATTTTCCTTTTTGTCCTGATCCGCTTTAGCGATTAGTCCTGCAATGACAATACAAGGTAGCTAGAGGTTAGACTTTTATGTATTTGCCCTGTGCAGTTCTATACCGTCGAATGTAGGATGCAACAATACAAGGTAGCTAGAGGTTAGACTTTTATGTATTGTTGGTTTTGCTACACCGGACAGTTTTTTCTTTAGCAAGATCAACACAAGGATTATTTTATGTGATGTAATTATTATTTACGCGGCTACCGGCTGCGCCAAAATGTTATGTTTAAATTAAAAAGATTTATTTTTATTATTTATTTTAATTATTTTTTTTTTTTTTTTTTTTTAGGATTTTAGTTATTACTTTTATTTACTTTTTATTTTTATTTCTTAGTCTAATTTTATTATAATAAACCTTCCTACCGGCTGCGCCAAAATGTTACAATTTATTTTGTAACTTATTTTTTAGAATTAAAAACACAAGAGACTATTATGATTTTAGTTATTACTTTTATTTACTTTTTATTTTTATTTCTTAGTCTAATTTTATTATAATAAACCTTCACAGGGACCCGCTTTTTAAGGCTGGTGTTTGATCAGGTTTTTGTTTGGGAAATATATTAAGCCTTCACAGGGACCCGCTTTTTAAGGCTGGTGTTTGATCAGGTTTTTGTTATGTGTGTTATGTGTTAAGAACTGACTCGACTAGAGCTGACTTCACTGACTACAGTTGACTAGCGTTGACTGGATAGACTGAATAATAGACCTCCATACCAAATCACCGTCCGCTTTTATACCCACTTTTGTGCTGCTCGATGAACGGTGCTGCTGACGTTCGCTGCCGCTGGCGTGGTTGTTCCCGCGATACTGCTGAGTGTGCGATTATTGCAATTTCAGCATATTCATACCCGTGGAACTTCCAGTCGATTGCGGTTCTCACGATAATGCAATGTCAGCATATATCCGTAGGAAAATTACTGGTAATAACGTCAGTATTGTATGCAGCGTTATTGCAACGTCAGCATATGTCTGTGTATGTATGCAGCGTATGTTTTGCTGCTGTAGGTATTTTTTGTTGGTTGAGGGAAAATAACTCAACGTCAGTATGTGTATGCAGCGTATGTTCTGCTGTCGCTGATACTTCTGTTGGTTAGGGGAAAATGACTCATAACAGCGTTGTTAAAAAAAATATCGTATCCGATGGAGAATTCCAGTACAAAATTGCGAATGTATGATGCATGTTTTATATAATATGGTCAATATTGGTATCATTTAAAAGCTTTTGAGAAGATGGTAAATGATTTGCTAAACTTTTAACTGAACTAGCTGTCAAACAAAAAAAAACGTGAAAAATTATATTAAAACTAAACAGCTAATAAAAAACAATAGAGACAAAAATATATGTTTGTGATTTTTTAAAAAAATCATAATAATTAAATAATTTTTTTGTCCATTTTTTATCTTTTTCACGAAATTTTGTAATTAAAAATTTATTTCAATAGAGAATTGTCAAATCGAAGCAAGTAGATGAGTCGTGTAAACAGCATGATTCATAAACATGCTTCAGAAAGCGAAGCAAGTGCTTCAGTTTGTCGTGTGAACATAGTATAAAAGATTATAGAACGCAACACTGGTAAAAATTCCGAAAAATCTAAAAAAACTTCACGGTGAAACTGACGAAGTCTTGAGCCGGCTCAGCTTTCAAAAGAATGAAGGCCGGCGGCGACGCGGCGCACAGAAAATAAGCGGCATACAACTCCGTTGCAAATTGCTCCAGTAGCACGGATGCGACACAACATGGTAGCCGCGCCGCCGGTAATTCTTCTAGTTTTACCGTCGATGTTTATGATTTTCTACACGGCGAAATTAAAACATAGCGCAAAGAAGTCAACTATAATTTCAATATGTAATCTTTACTGATGAATCAAAAATATATATTGACAGCATCTAATTGTTAGCATTAGTAAAACACTGGTTACTGGTTTACGAAAACATTGAAGAAATTGGTAAAAATAATCGTATATTTGGTTGACATTTATATTTCCTATAGTGAAGAGATTTGTTAGCATATCTAAAAGCAAGGCTACTGGCCACAAATTTTGCGAAAACATTGAAGAGATTGGTAAAACAATCATATATTTGGTTTACATATATATTGCCTAGAGTGAAGATATATGTTAGCATGTTTAAAACATGGCTACTGGCCACAAATTTTACGAAAACATTAAAGATTTTGGTAAAATAATCGTCAATTTGGCTGACATAAATATTTCCTATAGTGAAGAGATGTGTTAGCATGTCTAAAAGTATGGCTCCTGGCCATAAATTTTACGAAAACATTAAAAAAATTGGTAAAAAAAATCATATTTTTGGTTGACATAAATATTTCCTATAGTGAAGAAATTAGTTAGCATGTCTAAAAACTTGGCTAATGGCCACAAATTTTACGAAAACTTTGAAGAAATTGGTAAAAAAATTCATATATTTGGTTGACATAAATATTTCCTATAGAGAAGAAATGTGTTAGCATATCTAAAAACATGGCTACTGGCACAAATTTTACGTAAACATTGAAGATTTTGGTAAAATAATCATATATTTGGTTTACATAAATATTTCCTATAAAGAAGAGATTTGTAAGCATGTCTAACAACTTGGCTAATGGCCACAAATTTTACGAAAACTTTGAAGAAATTGGTACAAATTAATATATTTGGTTGACAAAAATATTTCCTATAGAGAAGAAATGTGTTAGCATATCTAAAAGCATGGCTACTGCCTACAAATTTTACGAAAACATAATAGAAATTGGTAAAAAAATTCATATATTTGGTTGACATAAATATTTCCTATAGTGAAGAGATGTGTAAGCATGTCTAACAACATGGCTACAGGCCAAAAATTTTACGAAAACATTGAAGAAATTAGTAAAATAATATACTTTGTTGACATAAATATTTACTATAGTGAAGAGATGTGTTAGCAGGTCTAAAAACATGGCTACAGCCCACAAATTTTACAAAAAGATTGAAGAAATTGGTAAAAAATTTATATATTTGTTTGACATAATTAATTCCTATAGTAGAAAGATGTATTGGCATGTGTAAAAGCATATTTAGTTATACTGCGCTGATACCTCCAATGTTGCGCCGATAGCAGCTTTTGCGCCGGTGGTAGGAAAAGATTAAGCGGCAGCCTCTATTTTATTTTTGGCGCGAAACGTTAAAATAAATTTGTCGCCTGTACATTGCATTTTTCGAACGCCGTAAAACTCGGGAAATTTATAGACTAAGTATGGCAACACAAGATGCGGCAATTTTATTTTAAAATCAAATATATTGATAGTTAAAGGTTATAGATCGATATAAGAGTATCGATATAGCATAAAACTCACATGACTGATCCCATTAACACAAAAAAAAAAATTGGAAAAAAAAGACTGCAAACGAACAAGACCGCAATGAATCGGCTGGAAATATAAAATAGTGCGGACCGACTGCATATGAACAAAATTACTGCATACAATCGGGAATACGAAAAACCGACTGCAATCAATCTTAACATGTAACTAAAAGAAGAAGAAAAGAGAATTTTGAAACGTACATACTTAGATTTGTGTTGTTTATAGAAATTTTATTTATCTCTGTTGAGTATCTTTGGTTCTCGATCTTTCAGAATTCTTTGATGTTACATGTCAACATAAAACACCTACATTAGTATTTACATATATATATTATTACATAATGTATCTTTCATATTTTTATATTAACATAGCGCATAACATTTTCATTTAAATTCGTGATTCTTAATTATAATTTGTACATTCATATTTTTTTTATACATAATGAAGAAAAAGTGGATTGAAATATGATTGCTCTGTAATCCTTATTTTTATGTAGACTTCAGGGACAGAGGTAAGGTTTGTTGTATAAGGGGTATTCGTAACAAAACAGAAGATTTTATTCTTCAGCCTAATCCGAATACCAAGGTTGTGTGGGTTAAGAGGCTTAGCTACAACATCATCGCTAACATAATTAATAATATTAAATACGCTACTGAGTTTATGGTTTAGGAAAGGCAAAAAGGGCATTCAAATCGCATGTAATCATTTATTTTTCTTATTGTGTGTTTATGGACCATTGGAACAAGATCCCTACCCATATCTTCCCGATCTAGCTAGCTAGCAAGTACATGCGTTCAGGTCCATTAAATGAGACCATTAAAAACTTGCGTATACTAATTCGCATCCGCAAATGTTACACTATCTAGGAAAACACCCAAGTATTTGGCCTCCTTTGCTAGTTTTAACTCCACCCCGCCAATCCTAGGTAGCAAAAAACTATCTATTTTGTATCTCCTGGTGAAGAGAACTAGCTTCGTTTTGACCTGTTTGATCCCTAGTCCTTTACTATTAGCCCAGAAAGACAGTTCGTTAAGCTATGCCTGCATGACCTCACTGATAGTGGAAAGAAATTTCCCTTTTACCAGTAATACCACGTCACCAGCGTAGGCGACTATCTTCCGACCGTTCCTCTCAAAATACCTGAGAATAACGTTTACAGTTATCAGACAGAGAAGGAGGGATAATACTCCCCCTTGCGGCGTCCCTCTTGGCTGATCGGTCTAAAATCCTTCGGCATTGAGTGGCTTGCTTTACCAGCCTTGGGTATGAAGCTTACCCTAACCTCTCTCCAGCTTTTGGGTATAACTCAAACATATCCTGAAGATATTCACCAATGACAACAGTATGTGTTCTGAGACATTCTGCAGCATGGCGGGAAAAATACCGTCAGGGCCTGGTGATTTATATACCTCAAAGGTATTTATAGCCCACGCTGTTTTCTCCAATGTCACCATGTCGTCCATTATCTCCCATGATTACGCTAACGATAAATGTTTGAAAGTATCGTTGCCCCTCTTTCTACTTCCATACAGCCGGGAAAGTGAGTGTCCATAAGTACAGAAACGGTCTCAGAGCAGGATTCCGTCCATGAGCCATCACATGTCTGAATTTGTCCAGGTGACCTTAGACAGTACTCGCCGAAACCTTGATAGCTCATTTACAGAATCAATGGCCTCATAGTAATTCCTCCATGAGGGTCTTTTCGCCCTTTTGAGCTCCTCCTTGTAACCATTGTACAGCAATCCTCTACTCTGCCTGTAAGTTTTGCCCTATTGAACTACCTTCTTACCGCAGACCGTAGATCTCTAAGATCACTTGTCCACCACGATGGCTGTGTCCTTTTTCCTGGGAAAACTAATGGACAGGATAGCTCAAAACGTTCTCTAAATATGTTGGTGAAATAATCCACCTCCTCTTCCACCCCTCTTGACGAATCAATCCCCAGAGGAGCGTCTCTTACTTTACTATCTATATTGCCCCTGAAGGTATCCCTGTTTGTCTTTCTCGGAATCCTATATGGGTCACGCCTTGATCATGCAAAGTTAAGACTAAAGGATATCTTACTGTGGTCTGAAAAAGAACAGATTAAAACTAAATATATGTCCAAAAAAAACGTAACCCCTAGTTCTTCTTAGGAACAGTGTCATACATACATATAAGTTGGTTTTTATATTGCAAAATAAAATAAATTGTTTTACAAAAAAGTTTTTTTATACAGTTTATAAAAAATGCGAAACCAAATTTAAAAAAAACATGGAATTAAAAGAAATAAATTATTAGTTTGCATATTGGTTATGATTTTTTCGACAAATATTTGATAAATGTGATCGAACCTTTACCTAACAATTGAAGTTGCTTATAACTTTATATATGTTAATAGCCGATGTGATTAAGTATTTTTTGCGGCTACATTTTCATTATCAATATAGAATAATCTTGTTGATGCTCGTTACTTCTTGTAGAAATTTTCGGAAAGTTACATTTACGTTATTTTAAATTTCAACTATTGATGTTGTTTGACAACTATGGACGGTGCTGCCACGTTTTCGTTCAAGTGTTGAATTTATTGGTACTCTATTTCATTTCCTACCATATGTATATGTACACATATGTATTATTCCTAAGCTTACAGTATACGGCATGTCAAGAGCCACATGTGAATGTGGCTTTTTTGACGTCATCATGAAGCTAAATTGGCAACATGTCGTGTACTTCCACTTTTTGTGACACTCACATGCAGCACAAATTGATATGTGTGCCACATGTTCCTTTGTAGAGACATGCAAACATGCGTACTTTAGACATGTCGTGTACTAGCTTGGTACATTTGAATTTTGCCAAACATGTGGCAGCAAAAATTTTTGACAAAACATTTTTCAATAGTATGTAGCCAATGGCACTGTTGCCAATGTTGATTTTCTCCTACAAAATGTGGTAGGAATATAATGACGAAAAAATTTTTTATTATTATTAATCACACGATGACTAAAATTCATGATAACTTTTTTGGTTGACGAGCGGGGTAGAAATAAAAGAAGGGTAGAAAAATAATCATATTTTCTCTTTTCCATGCATTTTTTGTATTTCTCTTTGCTTTAGGGTTTTTGATATTATTAATTAATATCTTAATTAACAGCTTAATTAGTTTGGGTTTTTGTTATTATTTCTCGTTCTTGTTCTAAACCAGTGTCGGGCGATTATTGAAATGCTAAGCACGCGTGCTTAGCAGCGTTGTCAACTTGGTGCGTTTCGCACCTTTTTTGGTGCTTTTCTAAATGTTTTGTGCGAAAAATATCTGAGTTGGTGCGTGGTGCGCTTTTTTTAAAATTTTGGTGCGTTTTTTTAATTTTGGGTGGCTCCAAAGCATATTAAACACTAAAGAATTTTATACAAAAAATACAACTGTTTCAATACCATTTCATTCAATTGTGTACAATTTTTACATTAAATTTTACAGACCATAATAAGAGCAACCATTAATGATGTTTAACAGGTACCAAAACACATTCGCAAAAACCGTTAAACCGTCTTGTTGTTATAGATAATTTGTAACATTTCATTATAAGAAATTTGTTGTCCCTTTTAGATTTGCAGAGTACATAATTGTTTGTTGTCGTAAAAGTTGCTGTCAAGTCTGTTAAAGAGCTTAGCAAAAACAAAGTAATCTCGAGACTAGCGATCATTGTTCGATTTTTATAAAATGCATAAAAAATGCGTTTATATAAAGTGTTGTAACACTAAAATTAATAAAATTTCTATTTACTAAAAGAAATATTTAAAGTTGGTATCAATAGATCATAAGCGAAATACAAAAAGATTTGAGAATCACAATGTGAGTTTAAGCAATGGATTCGGCCTTGACCAAATAATAACACAAAAGCAAGATGTTATTGCAAATGCGATATCACACCTAAATATCCAACCTTGTTCGGCATGCTGGAACACGGAAACACATTGCAGCTTTAAGCCCATTTACGAGAAGCTACAAACGACATCAAGAACCAACATTGTACAAAATGTTTTATCCCATTACAAATATGATATCATGCCATTAGCAGTACAATTTGAATCCGATGTCGAAATATTATTTATCTAGTATTCAAAATCGGTGGAGAATAATTCACTTCATGCAATGGCACAATATTGTATCAACATTAGAATTTTGGATTTTGTAAAGCTGCAAAATTAATTTAATAAAAAAAAAATTCTGAACATGGTGCGTTTTTTGTTGAATGGCGCCTTTTTTTCTTCATTTTGGTGCCTTTTGAAATTTTAAAGTTGACAACGCTGGTGCTTAGCAAGAAAATTCTGTTTGCGCGACGTCGACACACGTATACTATAAGCATCTTCGTGTAGCTTATGAGAATTAACGTTCGGTTGTTGCTTTGTTATCATTTCGTCAAAGTAAATCAAACCAGTCACTCAGTGATGCCAGAAGTAGGGAAAATTCCCTACAAGTAGGTTTTTTTGACTTAAAAACAAGAGCGTAGGGAAATAGGGACAGATTTTTCATATTCGACCAAAAGTAGGGATTTTTTTTTTAATTTTAAAAATAATTTTCCTTTCTAAATCCTTCGGAAAATGTTTATCGTTTTTCTCGAAAAAATGTTTTTGTCGAATTGAACAAAACAATATTTCTATGACGAGTTGGCAATATCAGGCGTTTTTTTATTAAATTTTTAACGTTTATTGTTTCACTATAGTTAGCATCACTTAACCAGTCATATTGGCAATATCAGGTGTTTGTTTTGTTTCTTTTTAGTAAAAAACTAAATTCTTTGTAAAGAAAAATTGTTTTATGTGGATTGTGAATTGAAATTATAAGGTAAGCAATATTTTGGCATAATTTAAATGCTCTGAAGTCGGACTAGTGAAGTTTTATCTTTAAACAGAAAATGTCTTCAAGTGAATCTTCACATGGGCGCAGAAGCCCCCCAAAAAATATAGGAAACAAAAGTTTCGCCCTACATGGCTTGACGAAAGCGAGTTTAAAGGATGGCTGGAAGTAATACCAAAAGACATATACAAATGCAGGTGCTCCGCATGTGGAAAAATTTTGAACTGTGGGAAGTCGGAGCTTTCCAAGCATAGCTTAAGCAAAATACACAAGAAAAATGTGGTCTCACTCAAAAATGCACAAAAGATTGACATGTTTACCAACAAACAAAATAAGGCGGAGGACCCAGTTAAAAATTTTGAAATGCGATTCAGTATGTTTTTTGCAGAGCACAATGTGGCATTCCAAGTTGTTGATCACCTTATACCCCTGTTAAAACAAATTGTACCGGATTCGGAAATTTTAAAAAAGTGCAAATTGGGAAGAACTAAATGTACAAAAATTATACAAAACATATTAGCCGAAGAGGAAAAATCCAAATTGATTTCAAAATTAAGAAAGTATAATTTTTCTGCTTTAGTTGACGGAAGCACAGACATATCGTCAAAAAAAAGCCTATGTGTTCTGGTCAAATTTTTTGACGAAGAATCTGAAAAAATTACTGTGCAGCTTTTAGATCTCATACCAGTTGGTACTGACGGTACTGCTAAATCATTGTACACACTGTTTAAAAACACAATTTTGAGTTATTCTATACCATTTGACAACGCAGTTGGAGTAGGTTCCGATGGAGAAAATACCATGGTTGGTAAAAACGATTCATTTGTTTCCCATTTCTTGGAGGACAATCCACACAGTATAAATATCAAATGTATTTGTCATTCTGCAGCTCTTATTGCTAACAAAGCATGCTTGGAACTACCGCGAGCACCCGAGGAGTTAATTCGTCAAATTGGCACATATATTTCAGGTAGCTCAAAAAGGTGTACAGAGTTGGAGGAGTTCCAAGTTATGATGAACGAAGAAAAACGAAGAATTTTAAGAACTTCCGAGACTCGCTGGTTGTCTCGTCAAAAATGTATAGAACGTATACTGCATTATTGGAACGTTCTAATCGAATACTTTAAAAGTGCACACGCTCGTGATAAATTAAAATCGGCTGAATGGATTTGCGCCGAATTCAGTAACGTATGCAACAAAGCATATTTATTGTTTTTAAAGCATGCTTTAAACTACCTCAACAAACTAAATGCACTTTTTCAATCGAAAAAAATTTTAATCCATGTACTTCATTCGGAGTCAGTTAAAATATTTCTAAAACTTTTACAAAATTGTATAAATTAACACAAAATCTACCAGCAAACATCGTAAAGCTTTTAAAAAGCTATTTGATGGAACGTAAATTTGTAGTTAGGGAAGGCAATTTTTTAAGCCCTCCGCAGTCGATTGAAGCCGGAGTCCCTCAAGGCAGTATCTTCGGACCCTTACTTTATTTAATATATGCCTCTGACTTACCGTTAAACAGTAACATTCATACATCAACATTTGCGGATGATACAGCCTTTTTAAGCGTTCACGAAAATCCTGTAGAAGCTTCCCGCAACTTACAAGAATATATATCCAAACTGGAAAAATGGCTCAAACAATGGCGTATAAAAGTTAACGCGCAGAAATGTGCACACGTCACTTTTACGTTGCGCAGGGAAACATGCCCGCCTATAAAAATTAACACCGAGACTATACCACAACACACTGTAGTCAAATATCTAGGCGTTCATCTTGATCGTCGTTTAACATGGAAATCGCATATAGACGCAAAGTTGACTCAAATGAAATTAAAAGCAGCTCAAATGAATTGGCTTATTGGAAGAAATTCTATATTAAGTCTTGACTTTACACTTTTGTTATACAACGCGATCCTGAAACCAATATGGTCCTATGGAATCCAGTTATGGGGCACTGCCTCAGCATCGAATGTCGAAAGA
The DNA here is from genome assembly GCA_947311025.1 of Lypha dubia. Taxonomy (NCBI): domain Eukaryota; kingdom Metazoa; phylum Arthropoda; class Insecta; order Diptera; family Tachinidae; genus Lypha; species Lypha dubia. Next base: position 85,238,960 of record OX371260.1, on the reverse strand, counting down.
ATTCAAAGGCGACAGAATAAAATCCTACGTACAAAAACAGCAGCCCCCTGGTATGTCAGAAACCATCGAATTCATAAAGACCTAGACGTTCCGTTGGTGAAGACAGTATTTTCAAAACACGCGAAAAAATATATAAAAAAACTTGAGTTGCACCCAAATCCACTTGCGCGCAATATTCTTCATTATAGAGGCCACACCCGGCTGAAAAGAAGGGATACTCTTTTTCTCAGCCGTTCACGAGATATGTAAAACAACAAAAATTAACCGTTGAAATTAAAAATTTTGTTTAGCATTGGCTAAACTTATATTTAATATTTTTTTAGATTTAAGATTTGAAAAACTTATTGATAATTCAATTTAAATAATTAAAGATTCAATAAATAATAAAATTATCACAAAAAAAAAAAAAAAAAAAATTTTAGCATTTTAGTTGGGTCCCACACAATTGCTATTGATAAAATTTGGTTTTTTATTATTTGTAATATATATCTACAATATGTATATAAATAAAAATGAAATGATGTTCGTTGCTAAGCGCATCACTCGAGAACGGCTGGACCGATTTCGATAATTTTTCCTGTTTATGGTTTGAAATATTCCGAGGTTGGTTTTTATGGAAAAAAAATTTGGAAAAGTTTCCCGGAAAATTGGAAAAACAAAATTTGTGGTTTTCTATTGAAATTTCGGCAGAACAACGTCTGTCGGGTCAGCTAGTTTACATATAATCTATATACTCGTATATAAAACAGGATGTGTGTATGTATGAAACGTATGGACTCCAAAACGGCTGGGCCATTTTGGGCATTTTCTGACCTACGTCGAAGATATTTGGTACATATGGTATTGGCATAATTTGGAATACGTACCAGGAGAAAAGTGGGTGGGACAACGCCCCGTTTTAGGAAAATAAAAATCGGAATATAGTCTTAAGTACTGGACCGATCGTCATTAAATTTTCACAAACGAAATTTTATTTTATAACGAGGGGGTATATCTAGTAATATACAAATGTTTTTGTCAATTAACCTTTTATTTATTTGATTCAACATACATATTAAAATTTTATCTATCGAGATCATATACGATCGTATATGATTGAATCCTATCGGCCTATTAGTTTATTGTCCAATATGTCGAAACTTTTTGAAAAACTGTACATGAGCAAGCTGACTCCTATAGTAACTAGCAGTGCATGCATTCCAGACCATCAATTCGGTTTTCGCAGACAACATAGCACTATTGAACAAACTCACAGACTTGTGAATGTTATAAGAGAAACTTTTGAAAAAAAGAAATATTGTTCAGCGCTTTTTATAGATGTCGCACAGGCCTTTGATAAAGTATGGCACGAAGGTCTTGTCCACAAATTAACACAAAATCTACCCGCAAACATCGTCAGGCTCTTAAAAAGCTATCTAGAGGAACGAAAATTTGTAGTTAAGGAAGGCAATTTTACAAGCCCCCCGCAGTCGATTAAAGCCGGAGTCCCTCAAGGCAGTATCTTCGGTCCTTTACTTTATTTAATATATGCCTCTGACTTACCGTTAAGCAGTATCCTTCACACGTCAACATTTGCTGATGATACGGCTTTTCTAAGCGTTCATGAAAATCCTGTAGAAGCTTCCCGGAATCTACAAGGGTACATCTCAAAATTGGAAACATGGCTAAAAGAATGGCGGATAAAAGTGAATGAGCAGAAATGTGTACACGTTACTTTTACTTTACGCAGGGAAACATGCCCGCCTATACAAATCAACACCGAGACTATACCGCAACACACTGTAGTCAAATATCTAGGCGTTCATCTTGATCGTCGCTAAACATGGAAATCGCATATAGACGCAAAGTTGACTCAAATGAAATTAAAAGCAGCCCAAATGAATTGGCTTATTGGAAGAAATTCTATATAAAGTCTTGACTGTAAACTTTTGTTATACAACGCGATCCTGAAACCAATATGAGCCTATGGAATCCAGTTATGGGGCACTGCCTCAGCATCAAGTGTAGAAAAAATTCAAAGGCGACAAAACAAAATTCTACGTACAATTACTGCAGCCCCCTGGTATATCCGAAATCAGCGAATTCACAAAGATCTTGATGTTCCGTTGGTGAAGACAGTATTTTCAAAACATGCAAAAAAATTTTTTTTTTTTTTTGATAATTTTATTATTTATTGAATCTTTAATTATTTATATTAAATTATCAATAAGTTTTTCAAATCTTAAATCTAAAAAATATTAAATGTAAGTTTAGCCAATGCTAAACAAAATTTTTAATTTCAACGGTTAATTTTGGTTGTTTTACATCTCTCGTGAACGGCTGAGAAAAAGAGTATCCCTTCTTTTCAGCCGGGTGTGGCCTCTATAATGAAGAATATTGCGCGCAAGTGGATTTGGGTGCAACTCAAGTTTTTTTATATATTTTTTCGCGTGTTTTGAAAATACTGTCTTCACCAACGGAACGTCTAGGTCTTTATGAATTGCATGCAAAAAAATATATTGAAAAACTAGTATTGCACCCAAGTCCACTTGCGCGCAACATTCTAACTTATAGAGGCCACACCCGGTTGAGAAGGAGGGATACTCTTTCTCTCATATAAAATTACGAAAAACAGGGGGTGATCTTGCTCAATATTACATCAATAGAAAAAGTTATTACTCCCTGAATGTGCAAGTAAGAACAGTATTTATTTTAAATCTACAAATTTAAAAACTTAATTTTATTTACTTCTCTTTTACACAGGTAATATGTGATGCAAACTTAAAAATATGTGACATTGTGGCGAGATGGAGAGGTAGTACCCATGACTGCAGAATATTTAACGAGTCTACTATTAAAAATCGATTTGAGGATGGGGAATTTAAAGGTAGATTACTCGGTGACTCGGGCTACAAGTTAACGCATTATTTATTTACTCCTTTACATCAACCGCAAAATGAAAAGGAGATAAAATATGATGTTGCTCACATCGCCACGCGATATGTAATAGAAAGATGTTTTGGAGTATGGAAGCAACGATTTCGGTGTTTATTACGAGGTATGACTGTAAGTCTAAAAAATGCAAAGGTTGTAATTGTTGCCTTTGCCGTACTGCACAACATTGCAATTGAAGAAACTGATTCTTCTCCAGGTAAGAAGCTACTTTAGTATAGCTGTGATAGAATATTTAAATAAGTTTTTCTCATGATTAAAATTTTCAGTCATGAATAATATATGTACATAAGTATGTACATACATATATCTACATAGAAAAGTCTAGTTATGTACATACAATTGCTTAATTGTCAACCTTATTGTTTTTGGTTTGAAAAACTTTTTTTTAAATTGCCTTTTCGTATACAACAATAAGCGATGCAACTACACTTGCGAATTAAGCAAAAATATAATAAAAATAGTTTCAGTTGTTAACACAATACAATATTAAACTGTTTTCAGGTGACTTAGATGAAGATGGCGAGCTTTCTATGGAACCTTTTCAAAATCCAAATTACACCTCAATGTCAGAAGGAAGTGCAAAAACTTTTTTGAAAACGTTCATTCAAAGTAATTTTTAATGAACTTCATTCTATAAATATAAATAAATTGCTATACAAATTAAATAAAAATGATAGAAATGTTAAGAAATAAAATAGGAACTTTCATTTTATTTACATATTTATAATATTTCATAAAAAAATAGGATTATGTACATTGTACAATTGATTGCAAATTTTACAGCTCTGGTATGTATGTAGGTACATACTTATATATAAATGTAAAACTATAAAATAAATAAAATTAATTTAAATAAAGCTTCAGTAAATATAATTGCTTAATTCACAAGTCTAGTAGTATCGCTTATTGTTGTACATGTATGAAAAGACAATATGAACCAAAATATATCAAAACAAAAACAATTTAATTTTGTTGATACAAATTTTGTTTGAAATTGTTTTTTCATACATGTACAAAAATAAGCTATACAACTAGACTTGTGAATTGAGCAATTATAAGAAATAAAATTAAAATAAAGAAAATAAAATTAACAAACAATTGAGAAAATATAACAAATTAAATTAATATAAAGAAAATAAAATTAACAAACAATTGAGAAAATATAACAAATAAAATTAATATAAAGAAACTAAAAATAACAAACAATTCAATATCAGTTTTGAAAAATATAAGAGTACATATATACATATGTATGTATGTATATAAATACATGTATGTATGTATATGCATTTTTAAATATCAGAAGTATCTGTAAGAAAAATATTTATTAACAAATTTCATACATAAACAATATGCAAGCAAATTACCTTTTAATTGTGTTTTATGAAATAGTAACCTTACTTGAAGAATTTCGAACTCCAAGTCAAGGTTTCTAATTCTTTTTTTTTCTGCTTCAACCTATAGAAGATGGAGTTCCTGCCGGCACTCTACTTCATTTTTAGTATTTCACCCAAATCCACTTGCGCGCAACATTCTAAATTATAGAGGCCACACCCGGTTGAGAAGGAGGGATACTCTTTCTCTCAGCCGTACACGAGAGATGTAAAACATCAAAAATCAACAGTTGGAATTAAAAATTTTGTTTAGCACTGGCTAAACATATATTAAGGTATTTTTAGATTTAAGATTTGAAAAACTTATTGATGTTTCAATTTTTATAATTGAAGATTCAATAAATAAAAAACTACCACAAAAAAAAAAAAAAAAAAAATATACGATCGTATTGCCATGCAACGTCGCCTTCATCGACAAAGTAGGTGGCAAATTCATTTTGAATATCTTTTGCATCTTCAGTGGAATATTGTTGGCCTTGGAAGGGAAACCATGTTTGTTGAGTCTGATCTTCTGAGCGCCATTCGCCAGCATTTATTAAGTTTTCCTCGTCATCATGTTGGTCGAACGAGTTGCTCGGAGCGTAATTAGCTTTATTTGTTGTAATCAAATATTTGTGGAGTGCGCATACGGCGAGCACTACTTTTTTAGTTTTTTCAGCATCTAAGTAAATTGGTTTTCGTAAAACACGGAAACGTGCCGACATATTGCCAAACACATTTTCAAATATTCGGCGAACATGACTCAATCTAAAATTAAAAACGCGCTGCATTGTTGACAATGCGCGCTGAGCGTATGGCGTCATATTATTTTCTAAGGGCGAATGCATCGTCCGCTACAAGAACATACGGGACAGGGAAGACTCTGCCAGGCAGTGCTTTTGGTTGAGGCAAGTGGAACTTATCAGTTTCCAGTGCTTGAGCAAAAGAACAGCGATTGAAAATACCACCATCTGATTGTCGCCCATTACGACCAACATCAATATATGTACCGGGTGGGCCAAAAGAAAGCAAGGGGTAGGGGTGGGCCAAAAGAAACCAAGGGGTGTAAAAGTATAATATCTTTTTTGTTTATTAACTTTTTTTATTTTTTCTTTCAGATTATTTTTTACACTAAGTATGAAAAATGATGTCTCTTAAATGACCACCGTTTTCAGCTTCGCACTGATGGGCTCTTTTTAGAGCATTTTCCATAACATCTTTCAAAACTTGTGGCTGTAGCGTTCGAATTTCTGCAACAATGTTTGCCTTGAGTTCAAGGATTGTCTCTGGCTTGTTCACATACACTCGCTCCTTCAAAAAACCCCAAAGAAAATAGTCGGGTGCTGTCAAATCTGGCGATCGCGCTGGCCAAATAATTTCCGAATTTCGAGAAATTATTCGCTCTCCAAAAATTTGACTTAAAAGTGCCATTGTGTCTCGGGCCATTATAAATTCTCCAAGTGTTGTCTATATAATCTGAAAGAAAAAATAAAAAAAAGTTAATAAACAAAAAAGTTATTAAACTTTTACACCCCTTGGTTTCTTTTGGCCCACCCTGTATATTAATTTGTAGTCAGCGTCTGCAATTCCCATCAACACAATACTATGCGACCCTATGTGCATAAATGAATAAATACATAGAAAGATTTGCATATAAACATAAAACAAACCCTTATAATTATAAAATACACTTCCAGAGTTGGGTGGAGCGATCATCACAACATGCTTTCCGTCAACTGCGCCTATACAATTGGGGAAATGCCACCTTGAATTGAACTGTTGATATACTTTTTCCCATTCTTCCTCATTTGTCGGTAACTGTAACATAACAGATAAATAACAAAAGTATAGTGCCTTTGCAAATCAAAAACTCACTTTAAAATATTCTTGGACCAGTACATCGTAAATTGCATCAAGCACTTCTGGTATAATACGAGAGATAGTTGTTTGCGGAATGCGGAATATGTACTGCAAAGATGTAAAATTTTCGCCTGTTGCCAAGTAGCGCAGTGCCAACGTCAAACGAGTAGCTGGAGAAATGCTCAGTCGCATATTAGTGTCATTTTTCTGGATGCGTGGTGTTACTAGTTTTAATAAATATTCAAATTGATTTGCAGTCATTCGAACGAATCCTTTATATAGTTGGGGCTCTTCAGCACGCAATTCATGCATCAGTTTTGCACAGTACCCTTCTGTTTCACGTTTTTTTAACCACGATCTTATCCACACACTGCGGACCTTCTTCTTCTTTTTTGGCTCACAATATTCATCCTCTTCAAATAAAACATGTGAGGCTAAAATGGCAATAGCAGCCCATTTTCTCTTCGACATTTTATATTATAAATTTACTTCACAAAAAATTTTAAAAATTAAACAAGCGCCATAAACATGTGACTGTTGTACATGTTAATATGAAAAATGTGTACGTATGTTACATGCGGTGTACTGACAATACATATGTAGCCAATCAAAAGTTCACACATATGTACATATGCTGCCATTGCAAATGTGTACGCTTCGGCTACATTTGTCACATATAAATTTTAGGACAAAACAACATTTCATGTACTACCAAAATTTTGAAGCATGTAGCCACTTCTACATGTTTAGTAAATGTAAAAAAAATGCTGCAAATTGTCGTGACGTCAGAGCCACATGCGAATGTGGCTTTTGACATGCCGTGTACTGTAAGCTTTAGTTCTTTTATCATAGTTTACTTATACCATTATAAAAAAGAATACATAAAAAAAGCGGCAGCGGTCACGTAACAGCCGTATGAAGTTTTAATTTAATCGATACATTACGCTTACGGTACATTTAAATTCAGTAATCTTTGGCATTGCTTTTCCTATGATATAGACGAACAGCTTCCACATTTCGGTACAGATGCGCTCATCTAACTTTTTAATTCTATAATCTTTTGCATTGCTTTTGGTATTCAATAAACGAACAGCTGACATTATATTAAACAGCATGGTACGGCTCGGTATTTCTATCTTAAGTTAAAGTCTTAAGAAAAAGAATGGACAAATATAATTATATATTTTAACTTCAAACCAGAACGAACTTTCAATCTGCATATGGTAAGGTTGGTTATCAGAGCTGGGATATATATAAGGACACATAACAAATAGCTACAAATTTAAAATTTCATAATTATCTCTTCATTATACCATGCTCACAAGTTTTTTCTCGTCTAATAATATGGTATTTATCACACATAATTTAAGCATTAAAAGTATCATTCTTTAACCATATTTCGGCAAGAACAGCAATATCGTTATTCTTGTAATGTATATTAGTGTGGTATGGTATTAATTGTTGTCGAACATGATGAAGGCATAACACAGGGCACTAAAAACTGTTCCGACAGCGATTGACACATTTCCCAGAATATGTACACCACAAAGCCCTCCTTCGTTTGTTAGCAGATTCGTCGGCGAAGTAAAACAATTCATAATAATTACTACTCACACAGGTTAAGAAATTTAATTGATCTTCTTAATACCGCAGGCGCGGCAACACTACTCTGAATTTACAAAACGCACAAGAGCAAAGTTGTGAATTAAGTTTGCTATATTTTTAACATCTTTCATCTCCACCCTATCTCTTTCACTTAGTTCTGGCTCAATGCTTTTCAAAGTTAGGTATTTTTTTGACGTTTTAGATATTTATTATATTCAAAAAGAATTACGGCCGTATTCATAAAGAATATTATTGTAGGTTTATAGAGTACAATAGCTATTGTAGACTTTTCGTTTTATTAATGACGAGCTGATCCCGGTGTACTTCGCTACCCCCCTCGTTATAAAATAAAATTAAAAGTATATATATATATCTCATTGTGAAAATTTAATGACCATCGGTCCAATAGTTAAGACTATATTAAGATTTTTTATTTTCCTATAAAGGGGCGTGGTCCCACTCACTTTTCTCCTAGTACGTATTCCTAATTATGTCAATACTATATGTACCAAATATCATCGGCGTAGGTCAAAAAATGCCCAAAATATGGCGATTTCAATTTTTGGGTTATATGGGAGCTGCCACGCCCACTTGTCCGATAACGCCCATTTTTGTCGTGATTACTCACATTAGTAACATATGAACTATTGCAATGTTTCAAAACTCTTGCTATCACAATAGTCAAGATATATGATGTTATTCAATTTATGTGGGAGGGGCTACGCCCACTTGAAATATTAAAAGCCTAAAACCATCCTCTATAAATTCCCTTTTGAATGACACCAGTTTGGGTCAAATCGGTTGGATAGTTTCCGAGTCTATAGCGAACATGGGTACAAACATTTTTTGTATTTTATATATATAGACTAGCTGATCCCGGTGTACTTCGCTACCCCTAAAAAGTATTTATATATCCTATTGTGACGATCGGTCCAGTAGTTAAGACTATATTACGATTTTTAATTTTAATAAAAAGGAGCGTGGTCCCATCCACTTTTCTCCCGGTACGTATTCCAAATTATGGCAATACCATATGTACCAAATATCATCGACGTAGGTCAAAAAATGCACAAAATATGGCGATTTAAATTTTTGGGTTATATGGGTGGTGCCACGCCCCTTTGCTCAATCAATACTTCATATAGCCTACTATTCATTTCAGAGTCACAGTAACATGCTGTGAAAATTTAATGACCATCGGTCCAATAGTTAAGACTATATTAAGATTTTTTATTTTCCTATAAAGGGGCGTGGTCCCACTCACTTTTCTCCTAGTACGTATTCCTAATTATGTCAATACTATATGTACCAAATATCATCGGCGTAGGTCAAAAAATGCCCAAAATATGGCGATTTCAATTTTTGGGTTATATGGGAGCTGCCACGCCCACTTGTCCGATAACGCCCATTTTTGTCGTGATTACTCACATTAGTAACATATGAACTATGGCAATGTTTCAAAACTCTTGCTATCACAATAGTCAAGATATATGATGTTATTCAATTTATGTGGGAGGGGCTACGCCCACTTGAAATATTAAAAGCCTAAAACCATCCTCTATAAATTCCCTTTTGAATGACACCAGTTTGGGTCAAATCGGTTGGATAGTTTCCGAGTCTATAGCGAACATGGGTACAAACATTTTTTGTATTTTATATATATAGACTAGCTGATCCCGGTGTACTTCGCTACCCCTAAAAAGTATTTATATATCCTATTGTGACGATCGGTCCAGTAGTTAAGACTATATTACGATTTTTAATTTTAATAAAAAGGAGCGTGGTCCCATCCACTTTTCTCCCGGTACGTATTCCAAATTATGGCAATACCATATGTACCAAATATCATCGACGTAGGTCAAAAAATGCATAAAATATGGCGATTTAAATTTTTGGGTTATATGGGTGGTGCCACGCCCCTTTGCTCAATCAATACTTCATATAGCCTACTATTCATTTCAGAGTCACAGTAACATGCTGTGAAAATTTAATGACCATCGGTCCAATAGTTAAGACTATATTAAGATTTTTTATTTTCCTATACAGGGGCGTGGTCCCACTCACTTTTCTCCTAGTACGTATTCCTAATTATGTCAATACTATATGTACCAAATATCATCGGCGTAGGTCAAAAAATGCCCAAAATATGGCGATTTCAATTTTTGGGTTATATGGGAGCTGCCACGCCCACTTGTCCGATAACGCCCATTTTTGTCGTGATTACTCACATTAGTAACATATGAACTATTGCAATGTTTCAAAACTCTTGCTATCACAATAGTCAAGATATATGATGTTATTCAATTTATGTGGGAGGGGCTACGCCCACTTGAAATATTAAAACCCTAAAACCATCCTCTATAAATTCCCTTTTGAATGACACCAGTTTGGGTCAAATCGGTTGGATAGTTTCCGAGTCTATAGCGAACATGGGTACAAACATTTTTTGTATTTTATATATATAGACTAGCTGATTCCGGTGTACTTCGCTACCCCTTAAAAGTATTTATATATCCTATTGTGACGATCGGTCCAGTAGTTAAGACTATATTACGATTTTTAATTTTAATAAAAAGGAGCGTGGTCCCATCCACTTTTCTCCCGGTACGTATTCCAAATTATGGCAATACCATATGTACCAAATATCATCGACGTAGGTCAAAAAATGCCCAAAATATGGCGATTTAAATTTTTTGGTTATATGGGTGGTGCCACGCCTCTTTGCTCAATCAATACTTCATATAGCCTATTATTCATTTCAGAGTCACAGTAACATGCTGTGAAAATTTAATGACCATCGGTCCAATAGTTAAGACTATATTAAGATTTTTTATTTTCCTATAAAGGGGCGTGGTCCCACTCACTTTTCTCCTAGTACGTATTCCTAATTATGTCAATACTATATGTACCAAATATCATCGGCGTAGGTCAAAAAATGCCCAAAATATGGCGATTTCAATTTTTGGGTTATATGGGAGCTGCCACGCCCACTTGTCCGATAACGCCCATTTTTGTCGTGATTACTCACATTAGTAACATATGAACTATTGCAATGTTTCAAAACTCTTGCTATCACAATAGTCAAGATATATGATGTTATTCAATTTATGTGGGAGGGGCTACGCCCACTTGAAATATTAAAACCCTAAAACCATCCTCTATAAATTCCCTTTAAATGACACCAGTTTGGGTCAAATCGGTTGGATAGTTTCCGAGTCTATAGCGAACATGGGTACAAACATTTTTTGTATTTTATATATATAGACTAGCTGATCCCGGTGTACTTCGCTACCCCTTAAAAGTATTTATATATCCTATTGTGACGATCGGTCCAGTAGTTAAGACTATCTTACGATTTTTAATTTTAATAAAAAGGAGCGTGGTCCCATCCACTTTTCTCCCGGTACGTATTCCAAATTATGGCAATACCATATGTACCAAATATCATCGACGTAGGTCAAAAAATGCCCAAAATATGGCGATTTAAATTTTTTGGTTATATGGGTGGTGCCACGCCTCTTTGCTCAATCAATACTTCATATAGCCTATTATTCATTTCAGAGTCACAGTAACATGCTGTGAAAATTTAATGACCATCGGTCCAATAGTTAAGACTATATTAAGATTTTTTATTTTCCTATAAAGGGGCGTGGTCCCACTCACTTTTCTCCTAGTACGTATTCCTAATTATGTCAATACTATATGTACCAAATATCATCGGCGTAGGTCAAAAAATGCCCAAAATATGGCGATTTCAATTTTTGGGTTATATGGGAGCTGCCACGCCCACTTGTCCGATAACGCCCATTTTTGTCGTGATTACTCACATTAGTAACATATGAACTATTGCAATGTTTCAAAACTCTTGCTATCACAATAGTCAAGATATATGATGTTATTCAATTTATGTGGGAGGGGCTACGCCCACTTGAAATATTAAAACCCTAAAACCATCCTCTATAAATTCCCTTTAAATGACACCAGTTTGGGTCAAATCGGTTGGATAGTTTCCGAGTCTATAGCGAACATGGGTACAAACATTTTTTGTATTTTATATATATAGACTAGCTGATCCCGGTGTACTTCGCTACCCCTTAAAAGTATTTATATATCCTATTGTGACGATCGGTCCAGTAGTTAAGACTATCTTACGATTTTTAATTTTAATAAAAAGGAGCGTGGTCCCATCCACTTTTCTCCCGGTACGTATTCCAAATTATGGCAATACCATATGTACCAAATATCATCGACGTAGGTCAAAAAATGCCCAAAATATGGCGATTTAAATTTTTGGGTTATATGGGTGGTGCCACGCCCCTTTGCTCAATCAATACTTCATATAGCCTATTATTCATTTCAGAGTCACAGTAACATGCTGTGAAAATTTAATGACCATCGGTCCAATAGTTAAGACTATATTAAGATTTTTTATTTTCCTATAAAGGGGCGTGGTCCCACTCACTTTTCTCCTAGTACGTATTTCTAATTATGTCAATACTATATGTACCAAATATCATCGGCGTAGGTCAAAAAATGCCCAAAATATGGCGATTTCAATTTTTGGATTATATGGGAGCTGCCACGCCCACTTGTCCGATGACGCCCATTTTTGTCGTGATTACTTACATTAGTAACATATGAACTATTGCAATGTTTCAAAACTCTTGCTATCACAATAGTCAAGATATATGATGTTATTCAATTTATGTGGGAGGGGCTACGCCCACTTGAAATATTAAAAGCCTAAAACCATCCTCTATAAATTCCCTTTTGAATGACACCAGTTTGGGTCAAATCGGTTGGATAGTTTCCGAGTCTATAGCGAACATGGGTACAAACATTTTTTGTATTTTATATATATAGACTAGCTGATCCCGGTGTACTTCGCTACCCCTTAAAAGTATTTATATATCCTATTGTGACGATCGGTCCAGTAGTTAAGACTATATTACGATTTTTAATTTTAATAAAAAGGAGCGTGGTCCCATCCACTTTTCTCCCGGTACGTATTCCAAATTATGGCAATACCATATGTACCAAATATCATCGACGTAGGTCAAAAAATGCCCAAAATATGGCGACTTAAATTTTTGGCTTATATGGGTGGTGCCACGCCCCTTTGCTCAATCAATACTTCATATAGCCTATTATTCATTTCAGAGTCACAGTAACATGCTGTGAAAATTTAATGACCATCGGTCCAATAGTTAAGACTATATTAAGATTTTTTATTTTCCTATAAAGGGGCGTGGTCCCACTCACTTTTCTCCTAGTACGTATTCCTAATTATGTCAATACTATATGTACCAAATATCATCGGCGTAGGTAAAAAAATGCCCAAAATATGGCGATTTCAATTTTTGGGTTATATGGGAGCTGCCACGCCCACTTGTCCGATAACGCCCATTTTTGTCGTGATTACTCACATTAGTAACATATGAACTATTGCAATGTTTCAAAACTCTTGCTATCACAATAGTCAAGATATATGATGTTATTCAATTTATGTGGGAGGGGCTACGCCCACTTGAAATATTAAAAGCCTAAAACCATCCTCTATAAATTCCCTTTTGAATGACACCAGTTTGGGTCAAATCGGTTGGATAGTTTCCGAGTCTATAGCGAACATGGGTACAAACATTTTTTGTATTTTATATATATAGATTAATAAAAATTGGTATTCATAAAGGAACAATATCAGTTTTATAGCTGTTGAACGATTGTAGCGACTGTATGTGAATGTATGGCAACTCTCTTTTTATGTGGTTGTCATTTAGTTCTTAGTGATGCTTTAAACCACTGTTTGCTAAACCCGATAATCAAGTAGATATCAGGTTTTCTATAAATTATTTAAAAAATTTAATGAAAAATATATGTTTGCAAGATAAGAAACATAAAAAATGAGTTTGCGAACAATTTTAAATGAAAATCAATAAAGAAACTGTTACCATTTATCAATTTTTGTGATATACGGTAGCAAAGGTAACCGAATAATGAGTTTGTTTACCTTTAATTTACATACATCACTACTATAAATCGTCAGCATTTCATATTATTTCTTTGATTTGTGCATAAAGTAAACGTGTTTATAATTTTTTTAATTAAAATGGATGCAGTTAATAAACAAGAACCTTCTGAAAATGAAATGGAAAACATGGTAAATATGTGTATTAATACATGCTTCATATCTTAATACTTATATAAATATGTATGTATATGTTAACATATTTTCGTTTTGTTTAGCAAACAAAAGCTAAAGCTAAAAAGCAAAGATCCGAAAACTGGATTGAAGTGGATAAGGTATGTATAAATTTAAATATATGTATTTATTCTTCATAAATATGTACATAATTCAATTCTATATATATTTTTACAGAAATTGTTAAAGGAGTTAGTAAAAACGAGAGTTCGGGAAATAGAAAACAAAAATACTGACACAAACACCAACCAAAAAAAGAAGAATGCTTGGATAGATCTGCAGAAATAGTATGTAAGTTAAAAGCATTTGTTTGCATAATAGTTTTCATGGAATCTAACTCGTTGTTTTTTTAGCTTTAACAGTTTGTGTTCCGGTAAAAAAAGGACAATCGGGCAGTTAAAATCACAATGGACAACAATAAAAATTAATGCCAAAAAGGACGTAGCAGAATTTCGTGCTAAAAGTAAGCAAACTGGTGGAGGGCAACCGCCGACAGATGTTCCATTAAGTGGCAACGATTTCAGCGTTTGGCTGCCAAATGAATTCGTAGTTGATACAAACGAGTACGACTGCGATTTCGTTCCTGAAGACTGCATTATATATGTATGTATATAACATATTTTTAATGAAAATTTACTAATAGAAATAAGTTTTTATGTTTCCTAGGGTGTACGAAATGTACCTGAGAACTGTGTTGATTTCCAAGAGCCTGCTTTGGATAGTGAAAAATTAAAAGTGAAGGCAAAGGAAGCTGCAGCAACCCCCAAGATCACTCCATCAAAAAAAAAGGTTTGTACTAAATTATGTATTTATATATGTAAATATATTTTAATATATATACTGATAAAATTTGTTTCTTTGACTATGTATGTATATGACTACAAAGGCTGGTCCTCAAAAAAGTAATGCTCCTGAACAGAGCATTTTAAGCATTGCTAAAAATGAAGTAGAGTGCCGGCAGGAACTCCATCTTCTACAGGTTGAAGCAGAAAAAAAAAGAATTAGAAACCTTGACTTGGAGTTCGAAATTCTTCAAGTAAGGTTACTATTTCATAAAACACAATTAAAAGGTAATTTGCTTGCATATTGTTTATGTATGAAATTTGTTAATAAATATTTTTCTTACAGATACTTCTGATATTTAAAAATGCATATACATACATACATGTATTTATATACATACATACATATGTACATATGTACTCTTATATTTTTCAAAACTGATATTGAATTGTTTGTTATTTTTAGTTTCTTTATATTAATTTTATTTGTTATATTTTCTCAATTGTTTGTTAATTTTGTTTTCTTTATATTAATTTAATTTGTTATATTTTCTCAATTGTTTGTTAATTTTATTTTCTTTATATTAATTTAATTTGTTATATTTTCTCAATTGTTTGTTAATTTTATTTTCTTTATTTTAATTTTATTTCTTATAATTGCTCAATTCACAAGTCTAGTTGTATAGCTTATTTTTGTACATGTATGAAAAAACAATTTCAAACAAAATTTGTATCACCAAAATTAAATTGTTTTTGTTTTGATATATTTTGGTTCATATTGTCTTTTCATACATGTACAACAATAAGCGATACAACTAGACTTGTGAATTAAGCAATTATATTTACTGAAGCTTTATTTAAATTAATTTTATTTATTTTATAGTTTTACATTTATATATAAGTATGTACCTACATACATACCAGAGCTGTAAAATTTGCAATCAATTGTACAATGTACATAATCCTATTTTTTTATGAAATATTATAAATATGTAAATAAAATGAAAGTTCCTATTTTATTTCTTAACATTTCTATCATTTTTATTTAATTTGTATAGCAATTTATTTATATTTATAGAATGAAGTTCATTAAAAATTACTTTGAATGAACGTTTTCAAAAAAGTTTTTGCACTTCCTTCTGACATTGAGGTGTAATTTGGATTTTGAAAAGGTTCCATGGAAAGCTCGCCATCTTCATCTAAGTCACCTGAAAATTGTTTAATATTGTATTGTGTTAACAACTGAAACTATTTTTATTATATTTTTGTTTAATTCGCAAGTGTAGTTGCATCGCTTATTGTTGTATACGAAAAGGCAATTTAAAAAAAAGTTTTTCAAACCAAAAACAATAAGGTTGACAATTAAGCAATTGTATGTACATAACTAGACTTTTCTATGTAGATATATGTATGTACATACCTATGTACATATACTATTCATGACTGAAAATTTTAATCATGAGAAAAACTTATTTAAATATTCTATCACAGCTATACTAAAGTAGCTTCTTACCTGGAGAAGAATCATTTTCTTCAATTGCAATGTTGTGCAGTACGGCAAAGGCAACAATTACAACCTTTGCATTTTTTAGACTTACAGTCATACCTCGTAATAAACACCGAAATCGTTGCTTCCATACTCCAAAACATCTTTCTATTACATATCGCGTGGCGATGTGAGCAACATTATATTTTATCTCCTTTTCATTTTGCGGTTGATGTAAAGGAGTAAATAAATAATGCGTTAACTTGTAGCCCGAGTCACCAAGTAATCTACCTTTAAATTCCCCATCCTCAAATCGATTTTTAATAGTAGACTCGTTAAATATTCTGCAGTCATGGGTACTACCTCTCCATCTCGCCACAATGTCACGTATTTTTAAGTTTGCATCACATATTACCTGTGTAAAAGAGAAGTAAATAAAATTAAGTTTTTAAATTTGTAGATTTAAAATAAATACTGTTCTTACTTGCACATTCAGGGAGTAATAACTTTTTCTATTGATGTAATATTGAGCAAGATCACCCCCTGTTTTTCGTAATTTTATATGGGTGCCATCAATGGCTCCAATTACTCATGGAAAATTTCTTAATGTTTTGAAGTCTCTCATTAGAATCGCCTCTTCCAAAGTCGTTGGCATTTTAATTTTATTTCGGGCATAACAAGCCAAAGCACGAGCAACTCTTTCACAGATTCGTGACACTGTTGCTTGAGTGAGACCATGAAGATCAGCAGCATCGTCTTGGTACTAAGAAATATTTACATATATAAGTCTTAGTTATGTAAATATAAAATATGTCAACACTAGTATGGTGGTGTCATATCTTACCTCTTCACGTCCCCAACAACGCAAGGCAATCATTTTTTTTGTGGTAGTTTTATTATTTATTGAATCTTCAATTATATATTGAAACATCAATAAGTTTTTCAAATCTTAAATCTAAAAATACATTAATATATGTTTAGCCAGTGCTAAACAAAATTTTTAATTCCAACTGTTGATATTTGATGTTTTACATCTCTCGTGTACGGCTGAGAGAAAGAGTATCCCTCCTTCTCAACCGGGTGTGGCCTCTATAATTTAGAATGTTGCGCGCAAGTGGATTTGGGTGAAATACTAAAAATGAAGTAGAGTGCCGGCAGGAACTCCATCTTCTATAGGTTGAAGCAGAAAAAAAAAGAATTAGAAACCTTGACTTGGAGTTCGAAATTCTTCAAGTAAGGTTACTATTTCATAAAACACAATTAAAAGGTAATTTGCTTGCATATTGTTTATGTATGAAATTTGTTAATAAATATTTTTCTTACAGATACTTCTGATATTTAAAAATGCATATACATACATACATGTATTTATATACATACATACATATGTATATATGTACTCTTATATTTTTCAAAACTGATATTGAATTGTTTGTTATTTTTAGTTTCTTTATATTAATTTTATTTGTTATATTTTCTCAATTGTTTGTTAATTTTATTTTCTTTATATTAATTTAATTTGTTATATTTTCTCAATTGTTTGTTAATTTTATTTTCTTTATTTTAATTTTATTTCTTATAATTGCTCAATTCACAAGTCTAGTTGTATAGCTTATTTTTGTACATGTATGAAAAAACAATTTCAAACAAAATTTGTATCAACAAAATTAAATTGTTTTTGTTTTGATATATTTTGGTTCATATTGTCTTTTCATACATGTACAACAATAAGCGATACTACTAGACTTGTGAATTAAGCAATTATATTTACTGAAGCTTTATTTAAATTAATTTTATTTATTTTATAGTTTTACATTTATATATAAGTATGTACCTACATACATACCAGAGCTGTAAAATTTGCAATCAATTGTACAATGTACATAATCCTATTTTTTTATGAAATATTATAAATATGTAAATAAAATGAAAGTTCCTATTTTATTTCTTAACATTTCTATCATTTTTATTTAATTTGTATAGCAATTTATTTATATTTATAGAATGAAGTTCATTAAAAATTACTTTGAATGAACGTTTTCAAAAAAGTTTTTGCACTTCCTTCTGACATTGAGGTGTAATTTGGATTTTGAAAAGGTTCCATGGAAAGCTCGCCATCTTCATCTAAGTCACCTGAAAACAGTTTAATATTGTATTGTGTTAACAACTGAAACTATTTTTATTATATTTTTGCTTAATTCGCAAGTGTAGTTGCATCGCTTATTGTTGTATACGAAAAGGCAATTTAAAAAAAAGTTTTTCAAACCAAAAACAATAAGGTTGACAATTAAGCAATTGTATGTACATAACTAGACTTTTCTATGTAGATATATGTATGTACATACTTATGTACATATATTATTCATGACTGAAAATTTTAATCATGAGAAAAACTTATTTAAATATTCTATCACAGCTATACTAAAGTAGCTTCTTACCTGGAGAAGAATCAGTTTCTTCAATTGCAATGTTGTGCAGTACGGCAAAGGCAACAATTATAACCTTTGCATTTTTTAGACTTACAGTCATACCTCGTAATAAACACCGAAATCGTTGCTTCCATACTCCAAAACATCTTTCTATTACATATCGCGTGGCGATGTGAGCAACATCATATTTTATCTCCTTTTCATTTTGCGGTTGATGTAAAGGAGTAAATAAATAATGCGTTAACTTGTAGCCCGAGTCACCAAGTAATCTACCTTTAAATTCCCCATCCTCAAATCGATTTTTAATAGTAGACTCGTTAAATATTCTGCAGTCATGGGTACTACCTCTCCATCTCGCCACAATGTCACATATTTTTAAGTTTGCATCACATATTACCTGTGTAAAAGAGAAGTAAATAAAATTAAGTTTTTAAATTTGTAGATTTAAAATAAATACTGTTCTTACTTGCACATTCAGGGAGTAATAACTTTTTCTATTGATGTAATATTGAGCAAGATCACCCCCTGTTTTTCGTAATTTTATATGAGAGAAAGAGTATCCCTCCTTCTCAACCGGGTGTGGCCTCTATAATTTAGAATGTTGCGCGCAAGTGGATTTGGGTGAAATACTAATTTTTCAATATATTTTTTTGCGTGTTTTGAAAATACTGTCTTCACCAACAGAACATCAAGATCTTTGTGAATTCGCTGATTTCGGATATACCAGGGGGCTGCAGTAATTTTACGTAGAATTTTGTTTTGTCGCCTTTGAATTTTTTCAACACTTGATGCTGAGGCAGTGCCCCATAACTGGATTCCATAGGCCCATATTGGTTTCAGGATCGCGTTGTATAACAAAAGTTTACAGTCAAGACTTAATATAGAATTTCTTCCAATAAGCCAATTCATTTGGGCTGCTTTTTATTTAATTTGTGTTAGCTTTGCGTCTATATGCGATTTCCATGTTAAACGACGATCAAGATGAACGCCTAGATATTTTACAACAGTGTGCTGCGGTATAGTCTCGGTGTTGATTTGTATAGGCGGGCATGTTTCCCTGCGTAAAGTAAAAGTAACGTGTACACATTTCTGCTCATTCACTTTTATCCGCCATTGTTTTAGCCATGTTTCCAATTTGAGATGTACCCTTGTAGATTCCATGAAGCTTCTACAGGATTTTCATGAACGCTTAGAAAAGCCGTATCATCAGCAAATGTTGACGTGTGAATGATACTGCTTAACGGTAAGTCAGAGGCATATATTAAATAAAGTAAAGGACCAAAGATACTGCCTTGATGGACTCCGGCTTCAATCGACTGCGGGGGGCTTGTAAAATTGCCTTCCTTAACTACAAATTTTCGTTCCTCTAGATAGCTTTTTAAGAGCCTGACGATGTTTGCGGGTAGATTTTGTGCTAATTTGTGGACAAGACCTTCGTGCCATACTTTATCAAAGGCCTGTGCGACATCAATAAAAAGCGCTGAACAATATTTCTTTTTTTCAAAAGTTTCTCTTATAACATTCACAAGTCTGTGAGTTTGTTCAATAGTGATATGCTGACTGCGAAAACCGAATTGATGATCTGGAATACATGCACTGCTAGTTACTATAAGAGTCAGCTTGCTCATGTACAGTTTTTCAAAAAGTTTCGACATATTGGACAATAAACTAATAGGCCGATAGGATTCAACCTTTGTATGATCCTTACCGGGTTTTGGTATCATAGTAATCATCGAAACCTTCCATTCTGCCGGATAGTATTGCAGTCGTAAAATACTATTAAAGATGAATAGTATTACTCGTTTTGCAATGAAAGGCAATTCTTGCAGCATTTTGTTACTTATTTTATCAATACCTGGGGCTTTTTTGAGTTTAGACTTGTAATAGCCTTTTCAATCTCCACAATATTAAATCTTAGCGGAATTTCTGGTAAAGCGACGACTGGTGGCAGTTCAATAATATCAGCAGAAATATTTGGAGTAAATACTTTTTCTAAGTGTTTAACAAAAAGAGCACCTTTTTCAGCATCAGTTCTTGCCCACTCATAATTTGAAGCTCGTAATGGAGGTTTACATATCACCGGCCTTTTCAGTCCTCTGGCTGCACGCCACAGCGAATAATCTGTTGAAGCGAAGCTATTTTTTGTGTTTGCAAAACTTTTCTAAGCTGCTTGGTACACTCCTTAAGCCTTAATTTTAGCTGAGGCGATCTGTATCGTTGCCATTCTCGTCGAGCTCTCCGTTTTTCGGTCAATAGCCTTTCTATATCTGCACAAAAAATATTGTTAAATCTCGCTTGTTGATTTGGTTGAATTGAAGAAGCATTAAGAGCAGCTTGTTTAGCATGTGCTTCAAACAACCTAATAGAATTTTCTATGTCAGTAGGTGTTCTCAATGGCATATTTTCCGTGCAATGAGCACTCAAATATTTTTTGTATTTCAGCCAGTTAATACGTGCAGATATCAGCGGAAAATCACTTGTTGGTCTTGCAGTTGTGTGTGAGTAAATAGTGATAATAGTAGGCGAGTGATCTGAAGACAAATCCGAAGATGCTTCTACTTCCATCATTTCGCTGGGCACACCTTTCGAGATTCCAAAGTCGATATAGAATGAAGTTCATTAAAAATTACTTTGAATGAACGTTTTCAAAAAAGTTTTTGCACTTCCTTCTGACATTGAGGTGTAATTTGGATTTTGAAAAGGTTCCATGGAAAGCTCGCCATCTTCATCTAAGTCACCTGAAAACAGTTTAATATTGTATTGTGTTAACAACTGAAACTATTTTTATTATATTTTTGCTTAATTCGCAAGTGTAGTTGCATCGCTTATTGTTGTATACGAAAAGGCAATTTAAAAAAAAGTTTTTCAAACCAAAAACAATAAGGTTGACAATTAAGCAATTGTATGTACATAACTAGACTTTTCTATGTAGATATATGTATGTACATACTTATGTACATATATTATTCATGACTGAAAATTTTAATCATGAGAAAAACTTATTTAAATATTCTATCACAGCTATACTAAAGTAGCTTCTTACCTGGAGAAGAATCAGTTTCTTCAATTGCAATGTTGTGCAGTACGGCAAAGGCAACAATTACAACCTTTGCATTTTTTAGACTTACAGTCATACCTCGTAATAAACACCGAAATCGTTGCTTCCATACTCCAAAACATCTTTCTATTACATATCGCGTGGCGATGTGAGCAACATCATATTTTATCTCCTTTTCATTTTGCGGTTGATGTAAAGGAGTAAATAAATAATGCGTTAACTTGTAGCCCGAGTCACCAAGTAATCTACCTTTAAATTCCCCATCCTCAAATCGATTTTTAATAGTAGACTCGTTAAATATTCTGCAGTCATGGGTACTACCTCTCCATCTCGCCACAATGTCACATATTTTTAAGTTTGCATCACATATTACCTGTGTAAAAGAGAAGTAAATAAAATTAAGTTTTTAAATTTGTAGATTTAAAATAAATACTGTTCTTACTTGCACATTCAGGGAGTAATAACTTTTTCTATTGATGTAATATTGAGCAAGATCACCCCCTGTTTTTCGTAATTTTATATGAGAGAAAGAGTATCCCTCCTTCTCAACCGGGTGTGGCCTCTATAATTTAGAATGTTGCGCGCAAGTGGATTTGGGTGAAATACTAATTTTTCAATATATTTTTTTGCGTGTTTTGAAAATACTGTCTTCACCAACAGAACATCAAGATCTTTGTGAATTCGCTGATTTCGGATATACCAGGGGGCTGCAGTAATTTTACGTAGAATTTTGTTTTGTCGCCTTTGAATTTTTTCAACACTTGATGCTGAGGCAGTGCCCCATAACTGGATTCCATAGGCCCATATTGGTTTCAGGATCGCGTTGTATAACAAAAGTTTACAGTCAAGACTTAATATAGAATTTCTTCCAATAAGCCAATTCATTTGGGCTGCTTTTTATTTAATTTGTGTTAGCTTTGCGTCTATATGCGATTTCCATGTTAAACGACGATCAAGATGAACGCCTAGATATTTTACAACAGTGTGCTGCGGTATAGTCTCGGTGTTGATTTGTATAGGCGGGCATGTTTCCCTGCGTAAAGTAAAAGTAACGTGTACACATTTCTGCTCATTCACTTTTATCCGCCATTGTTTTAGCCATGTTTCCAATTTGAGATGTACCCTTGTAGATTCCATGAAGCTTCTACAGGATTTTCATGAACGCTTAGAAAAGCCGTATCATCAGCAAATGTTGACGTGTGAATGATACTGCTTAACGGTAAGTCAGAGGCATATATTAAATAAAGTAAAGGACCAAAGATACTGCCTTGATGGACTCCGGCTTCAATCGACTGCGGGGGGCTTGTAAAATTGCCTTCCTTAACTACAAATTTTCGTTCCTCTAGATAGCTTTTTAAGAGCCTGACGATGTTTGCGGGTAGATTTTGTGCTAATTTGTGGACATCAATAAAAAGCGCTGAACAATATTTCTTTTTTTCAAAAGTTTCTCTTATAACATTCACAAGTCTGTGAGTTTGTTCAATAGTGATATGCTGACTGCGAAAACCGAATTGATGATCTGGAATACATGCACTGCTAGTTACTATAAGAGTCAGCTTGCTCATGTACAGTTTTTCAAAAAGTTTCGACATATTGGACAATAAACTAATAGGCCGATAGGATTCAACCTTACCGGGTTTTGGTATCATAGTAATCATCGAAACCTTCCATTCTGCCGGATAGTATTGCAGTCGTAAAATACTATTAAAGATGAATAGTATTACTCGTTTTGCAATGAAAGGCAATTCTTGCAGCATTTTGTTACTTATTTTATCAATACCTGGGGCTTTTTTGAGTTTAGACTTGTAATAGCCTTTTCAATCTCCACAATATTAAATCTTAGCGGAATTTCTGGTAAAGCGACGACTGGTGGCAGTTCAATAATATCAGCAGAAATATTTGGAGTAAATACTTTTTCTAAGTGTTTAACAAAAAGAGCACCTTTTTCAGCATCAGTTCTTGCCCACTCATAATTTGAAGCTCGTAATGGAGGTTTACATATCACCGGCCTTTTCAGTCCTCTGGCTGCACGCCACAGCGAATAATCTGTTGAAGCGAAGCTATTTTTTGTGTTTGCAAAACTTTTCTAAGCTGCTTGGTACACTCCTTAAGCCTTAATTTTAGCTGAGGCGATCTGTATCGTTGCCATTCTCGTCGAGCTCTCCGTTTTTCGGTCAATAGCCTTTCTATATCTGCACAAAAAATATTGTTAAATCTCGCTTGTTGATTTGGTTGAATTGAAGAAGCATTAAGAGCAGCTTGTTTAGCATGTGCTTCAAACAACCTAATAGAATTTTCTATGTCAGTAGGTGTTCTCAATGGCATATTTTCCGTGCAATGAGCACTCAAATATTTTTTGTATTTCAGCCAGTTAATACGTGCAGATATCAGCGGAAAATCACTTGTTGGTCTTGCAGTTGTGTGTGAGTAAATAGTGATAATAGTAGGCGAGTGATCTGAAGACAAATCCGAAGATGCTTCTACTTCCATCATTTCGCTGGGCACACCTTTCGAGATTCCAAAGTCGATAACATCAGGAATTTTTTGTCGATCCGTTGGCCAATATGTTGGCTGACCACTTGAAACTACATTCAAACCCATTTTTGAAATTGTGTCAAACAAAACACGACCCTTAGGACTTATTAAACGTGAACCCCAAAAAGTGTGTTTAGCATTGTAGTCGCCAGCTGCTAGAAAACGGGACCCCAGTGTTGTATAAAATGCGGTATATTGACTCTCTGAAATTGAAAACCTGGGAGAAGAATAAACAGATGATATCACAAACTTTTGATAAAAATTTTCAATACAGATGTTCGTTGCTTGAAGATATTCTTCACGAAGGTCATTTAGCAGGTAGTGTTTTATTCGAGTTTTTATTAGGATTCCAGAGCCACCACAAGCTCTACCTCGAGGATCCTTAGTATCGTAGAAATTATATCCACTAATTTTAAAATAGCTTCGAGACGTCAAATGAGTTTCTGAGATAAGCATAACGTCGATTTGTTTATCCAGAAGAAAATATTCTATTTCATTTTTATGTTTGCGTTCCAAAAACAGATTCTTAAGTTCATGGTTTTTTCAATACAGCCTGCAACAAGGTAGACTGCATTTTCAACATTTCCTGCATCATACAGGACATGTTGAGAGTAAATGTATTTACTGTTTGTATTAGGATCTCTATCGAGGCTTCAATACGAGTAAAATTATGCCCTGATTCTTCATTAGCTGGTACAGTTTTTTGCGCCGGAGTCTGGTTACTCTTTAAAATATTAGCGTATGAAAATTGACTATTAGGTTTTTGTTGAGTAAGAGTCGTGTTAGACTTTAAAACATTTGAGTATTGATTATGGCTAGACGACGGTTGGGGTAACTGAGGGTAGTTTAAAGGGGTGTTGGGCTGATCGGGAGTAGCATTTGTTTTTCTGTTCGACGAATTTTTAAAAAAAGAGTAAAGAGGGCAGCCTCTATAGTTAGCAGTGTGGTTTCCACTTCAATTGCCGCATTTTTTTGCCTTGGTATCACCTTTTATTATGTCACAGTTAGCGGTACTGTGCAACTCACCACATACAACGCAAACGGTAGGCAACTTGCAATAAGTTTTGGTATGGCCAAATTCTTGACAGTTCATGCATTGGATAGGTCCATTTTTTTATGTGGCATCTCAACTGTAACTCTTCTGTGTAACAAGTACTTTAGATTATAGATTGGGC
This sequence comes from Lypha dubia, assembly GCA_947311025.1. Taxonomy (NCBI): domain Eukaryota; kingdom Metazoa; phylum Arthropoda; class Insecta; order Diptera; family Tachinidae; genus Lypha; species Lypha dubia. The sequence goes on along the minus strand of OX371260.1, from coordinate 85,213,524 downwards.
GCGATTCATTTTTTTAATTTTCAAGTCACATGGCTGTAGCTCGACTCTAAAAATAGGTTGGGGGATTTTTTTCCCTATTTTTGATGTTAGAAACATATTTAACCTTGAAGCCATTATTTTCAAGGCCAGACTTAACCTCTTCTGGATCCACACTAGAGTCTATACCTTTTATTACGACGGTTAGACCTTTAGCACTCTTTAATTGGTACGTATAAAAATTTTTGTTTTTTGACGCAAGGTCAGATACTATTTTTCGGTAATTACTTTCTTGCACTACCTGGATTTTTGTTTCGTTAATATTTCCGCGCTTATTTGGAGTTACATAGAACTCATTTTCTCCAATTAAGGAGATAAGGCTTTTTACCAAAAAACTAGAGTTCTGCTCTCTTAAATATATCGGTGGAGGTTTACTCGACCTTTTTGTAGTTGTGTCTTCGTTGTCTTGTTCTGATAAAATCGCGAAACGATTTTCTTCTTTTAAGTTTTCAAATGCGTTTTCTGCTTCTGGCGTTATCCTGAATTAAATATTTTTCTTTAAACAATCTGTGAGAGGAGCGGCTAACTGTGCGTAATTGGGTATAAACTGCCTATACCAACCCGTCATACCTACAAACCGGCGTATCTGACGAGCGGTTTTGGGAAGTGGAAATGAAGTAATAGCCTCAACCTTAGACTTATCAGTCTGTAGAGTGCCTTGACCAACAATATATCCTAAATACTTTATATGTTTTTGACATAAGCGGCTTTTTTCTACATTAATCGTTAGTCGTGCATCACTCAAGGATTTTGCAACTTCTCTTAAAACATCAACATGACTTTTAAAATCAGATGTGCAGACTAATAAGTCGTCTAAGTAAATAAAAACGTTTTCGCGAAGGCGGCTAGGAATGACCTTATCCATTAGTCTACTCATCCTTTGTGCAGCGTTGCAAAGCCCGAAAGGCATAACTGTAAAATGATACAGTGGCCGGCCAGGAACTGCAAATGCCGTTTTTTCTTTAGAAGACTCATCTAGTGGTATTTGCCAGAAGGCGTCTTTTAGATCAATACCAGATAAAAAATGAGTGTTCTGTAGGCGACTCAACAAACCATTAATATGAGGAAGAGGGTAGGCGTCTTTCTTCGTGATTTCGTTTAACTTACGGGAATCAAGACATAACCTGTTCTTACCAGGCTTTCTGACCAATACTATTGGACTACAATACGGACTCTCACTTTCCTCTATCACTCCTGAGGCTATCATACGGTCTAACTCAGCATAAGCTTCTTGCTGCCGAGGTGGTGACATCGGATAATGCTTCATCTTGAATGGCAGTGAATTCCCCGTATCTATTGAGTGCTTTTCAAGATGTGTCTTCCCTAAACCAAGCTTTGAGTAAGATGGAATTCTCATTATTTTTAAAAATTTCTGATAAAAAAATTTCCGGGGCAATATTGAATGATTTCCAAAAATTAACACCAAGGTAAACCTTCTGGTTTAAAGATGGTGATAAATAAAAAAGAATATTTTTTGTTAACTTTTTGAATGTCACCGGAATTTCGGTATATCCTATTATTGTTTGTTTGTTGCCATCTGCTGTTCTTAATGAGCTATTTAGTTTATTAAAATTTTCCCCAAGCTTGTTTAAAAATTCTTCACAGCCTTTTCCTAAAACTGATATCGAAGCTCCCGTATCTAGCAGTCCATACACCTCAATTGATCCAATCGAAATATTTAAGTAAGGTCTTTCATCACTTTCATCCTTTAAAACTGTAGACTCTAAAAGTTTTTTGTATTGTTTGCGTTTTTCAAATCTTTTTCTACATTTACATAATCTTTTTGGTACCGATTCCTTATACAATAACTTTCTACCTTTATCACTTCGCATACATTTCTCATGCAAAGACAAAATATTTACCTTTTCCCCTGTTTTAGCCTTACTATTACTTGATATCTTATTATTCGCATTTGCACTGTTTAATGGGTTACTAGCTACACCACTATCATTCTCACAAACTAAATTTTTATCAGACACGTTTAATTTATTTCGTATAATACAGTTGTTTGAGGGATACTTGTGATAGAACGAGGTACCCTCTAATTCTCGCTCTTCGGCCTGTTTCCCACGTGATGTTTACAATGGGGTGTAGTTACATTTTTCTCACCGCAACGGAAACAGAATAATGCACGTTTGTCCGAAGGACAATCATAAAACGAATGGCCATGCTGGTCACAATTCCAGCATTTAAACTTCGAATAATCTACGGATGTTCTATCTTTCCGTTTGCTAAAATTGATTGCAGCTAAATTTTCTTCTACCTCCTCTTCGTCTAAATCGTCATTACTATTTCTAACTTCTGCTACATAACACTTTTGATGTTTTAGTTGAACTTGTCTATCTACATATTTTTCGGCTTTTCGAGCCGTTTCCCTAAGATGATCTAAAGTAAAACTTTCACATGAAAACAACAATGAACCAAGCGAATCTTTAGCATTGTTTTTGATCAATTCAATCATTTTCTGGCTGGTCATTGGCGTACTTAGGCGTGAATTCATATTTAAAAGTTCAGTGAAGAAGTCATCAAAACTTTCTCGCGGCATCTGTCGTCTTTCAACCATTTTAACGATTTTGTCGCAATCGCTTTCCATCGTATCAAATTCTTTAATTAAAGCTTCTGAAAGCTGTACATAGCTGGTGTTGGGCTTTTGTTTCAAATAAAACCAAAACCATTTTTCAGCTTTGCCTTTTAAAAACAAATGAAAACTAGCTACGACTTGGTCTACCGTATAGTGGTTACGCATTCGCAACGTATCAACTTTAAAAAGAAAGGTATGCACATCGCCAGTACCGTCATATGATATATTCCACTTATCTATTTTTACTGAATTCGTGCTTGCAAAGGAGTTTGTTAGCGTATCTGAATGAGCATTTACTTGATCAGAATTGGACCGGTCTATTATTGGGAGACCATGTGAGATTCTTGACAGGTCGTCCTCATGATTTCCTTCTTGGATTTTATTATTTATTGTATCAACAAGTGTACGCTGTAGGCTTTGAATTTCTTTTGTAAAATTATTCTGATTCGTTGTTAAAACCTTTTCCAACATAGCTTCCAACTTACTTAGATCTGTACTAACGTTGCTACTGGACGCGCCAGCTGATTCGGTGGGCACAGCTTTTGATTTTGAGGTCATCTTAATCCTTTTATGGGAAAAGCTTACCTTAAAATCGATATCAGCTGCTGCTTTACTTCTTGTTCTGTTTGAAATGGGACTACTTCCTAGTCTAGTTCGGAAAGAAGGGTTTGAAAACTTTTTCTCACCGTCAAGAGTATAATCTATTTGGGAATCTGACAATGAATCTTCCTGTTTATTAAATCTTATCCTACTTTTACTAATTGGCATACCAATATACTACTAAATTTAAATATTTTAAAAAAATTATATATATGTTTATACTTATCAGGGAATATTAGATTGTTTACAACATATTGTGTGGATACAATAAATGAATAAACATTAACATGAACAGTAATCAGCAACTACCCTCCAAAAAGAAAACAAAACAAATCTGATTGTGAAAAAAATTGTATTCTGCGTCGCAAATGAAAACATCTTTACTTTAAGAACTTTATCATGACTTACGCAATGCTACAACCAAACTAACTATTGATAATAATTTATATGTATATTTGCAGTAACAAATGAAATTAGGCTTAATAACCCGTCATTATCATTGACTTACTGCTCAAGATTTCTTTCCTTCAATAATATTTTTATTATAGTGATTGATCATAAAAAAACATCGTAAAAAAATATATGAAATATATTTTTAGCAAATGCAACATCAACAAAATTATGCTCATTACTTTGTTGTGGACTAACTTGCTGTAGTGTAGATAATATATATAGAAAAATTATCGATATCGTGCTAAGCGACACCGTTGGGCGCCATCTTTGTAACAGTAGGTAGTTGAAATACTATTATTGGGATATTACTTTTGTTTGGCCGCACTTGGAATGATTGAAGTTAAGCTAAGCTCGTCGGTAATGGGAGGGTCCTTGACCAAACCAAAGTTTTTTTCCTACTGACAAAAGAATTGAATGTTTTCATTCCAAGATTTATGAATAAAAAAAAAATAAACATATGTAATATCAAACAACTTCACTTCGAGTGGTACGTTAAGAGTGTCTTTATTAAATCTTTTCTATATACTTATTCGCTATCTTATTCTACATGGTTGTACTAATAGTAGGAATTGAGACAATACTAAAGTCAGGGATGGCAGTGCCAGTGATGGCACTACACCTCCCTTTTTATATAAAAAATTTTAATTATAATTGTATTTTAGTTTAAATATTTTTAAGTTTTTTTTTTTTTTTTCTTTAAAGTTTGTTTAAAAGGTTGAGGCATATAGGCTGTTAATACTTGTAAGTATTGACAGAATTGTGAGCCGCCGGTACTTGAACCGTGACTCGTGTATAGTTTTGATTTGTTTATAAATTGAGCCGCCGGCACTTGAACCGTGACTCTTTATTGTAATCAAAAAATAAAAGAAGTTCTTTAATTGATTGTCAATTTTGTTCTGACATTTTTTAATTAAAATTTACTGGCTTAAATATAAAACTAAAATGGTAATACAAAGCAAAATAAGTTGAATTGGCAAAAGTGTGTCAGCAGTCATGAGGAAGTAGAAAAATGTGTGTATGCAAAATAACTTGGGTTCAATGAATTAGAACATTTTTATTAATAAGCGAAAACCAAAGATAATTCTACAATTAAATAATTATTCTGAGTTGGATGACTTTGCCTGGCAATGAAAAGGAGTATTAAATTACAACTTTAAGTTGAATGAATTTTTACTGATTTTGTTAATAAGCAAAAACCAAAATTATTCTGTGTTGAATGACTTTGCCTGGCAATGAAAAGGTGTCTTAAATTACAACTTTAAGTTGAATGAATTTTACAGTTTTTACTAATAAGCAAAACCAAAGACAATTAATTATACAATTAAATTATTATATGTGTTAACAATATGTGTTAACATGCTGCCCCCACAAACTGGCTAATTCAAACTCATCATGCTGCCTAATTTTGCCAATTCATCACATCCAAGAATCTAATAAAATATATTGTTTTACTGATTGTTAGCATTCAGTAATTTGGTGTCGAGAAATTTGAGCTGGTTTAAAGCTGTTCTGCAGCCCTTTCCATTTGTAGATCACGATGACGGCTGTTGCTAATACCAATGCAATTGCTGCATAGCCTACTATGATTCCGTGGGTATTGAGGTTGACTTCGTTGGCAGGGGGCGTTGTGTTTAAGATTTGGGCTAACCCTTGTTGAACCAGTTCGAGCTCATCTCTTGTTGGGTTGAATTGTTTTGAGCTGAAGTTCATGTTGGCGTATTGTTTTGTCCAACCGAGTATAGGAGTAAGGCTGGTAACCGATGTTTGTAGAGACGTGACAATTTGTTGACGACCTTGTATGGTTATGAGGTCGTTTTTTATAACACAATCGGGGTGTAATGTTACTAAGCCGCTATCTTCTAGAATAATGTGTATAATGTCATTCCCGCACACTGCGTTCAGTTTGATGGTATCTGTTGTGGAAAATATATATTGGTTCGGATGATATAGTTGCTGCCAGATAGCGGTATCTTCAAGCTTATGAAACCCGCATCTTGGGTTGGGTTGATCATTCATCAAATCAATTTCACATTTATTGATCATTGGATGACGCGTTGCTTGATATGTTGCTGGTATGTTCGGACAGATTAGTTCGTAGTCACCCAACTTCCAACAAGCGTCGACCTCATGTTGCGATATTGGAAAGAATTCATCACGATGCAAACTCATGGAGAGAAATTTGGTTGATGTTTCTACGGATGTAAGTGTTTTATTTATTGTTGCTATGATTGGAACAATGTGCAATAACTGGAACTCTCGTGGATCGGTAAGGGGTAGCTCGATGCTGAAGATTACGTGGTCCTCTGCAACGATTCCATTGACCTTGATAAGCTTGTATACATCCAGTATGTTATTTTGATGGATTGGCAGCTGCAGGTGTGCTGGCAAATGGGCTCTTATCTTCTTGATTTCTTCGTTGAGTTGTTGAGGGGTAAGTAGAAGCGGGTTAATTTTGTCATGATGGCTATCAACCAGAACGTCCATTATTGAGGAGTGTATCCGTTGTACATTGCTAGTGATTATAAGCATCTGCACTAAAAGCATGAGTATCCGTTGATCGACCTTCACATTATGGAGTTGGTTGCCGATTTCGTTGAAGTGAATCTGTACGTCTAGTTGATTTTTCTTGATAATGTTGATGGTGGAGTCGATTAACGATGTTTGATTCTTTAGAAGCCTGTCTAAGAATTCGTCGTTTCTCTTTAGCTCCTCAATTGTCTTTGACATTTGTGTTTCGTAGTTCGAGTCTAATTCGCCAAATAGTGAGTTGGCTATGTTTCCCACTATATCAATTGCTCCTCTTTTCTTTCTTTTTATGTTGAATAGGTTGAAATCTGCCTGCAATTCATCTTTAACATGATCATAATAGTCGCTCAACATATTGCAGGTTGCGTTGTTTAACGTACTGTTGCATAGAGTTTGGAGTATCGTTGTCGCCTCACTTAAAATGTTTATTTGATGTTGGTATGATTCAAGTTCAAGGTACACAATCATCTTCCAGGTGGCTGACTTGAGCTTTACAAGGCCTATCTGTTCAAAGTGAATGCCAGGTTTATTGTTGAACTTCGTTATGTTTATTTGGTTTCCAAGAACTATTGGTAGAAAGAATAGAGTAAAGATGGATATCAGTAATGTTGAGTTTAATCGTGGGCGTTTAATTGGAGTTTCTTCGGCGGTAAATGATCTAGGTGCTTTACTTCTGTTTGTTAGAGGTAACGATGGTGAATTTGATATTTCATCCGGTTGAGTTTTCTTCTCTTCGCTAGTTTCCGGAAATAGTGGAGCTAATCTGTGGATGGGGCGTTTGAAGATTCCCCTTTGTGTCATTACGTCACATACCCTTACTAAACCATCATCACCTTTGTACACTTTACTAATGCGTCCCAGGGGCCATTGTAGCACTGGAACATTATCCTCTTTAATTATTACCATGGTGTTTGGTTGAATTTCACTAATTGGGCCTTTCCATTTGTATCGCTGTTGTAGCTCGTTAAGGTATTCTTTACTCCATCGTTCCCAAAAATTATGTTTAACTTGTGACACAAGTTGCCATCTATTTTGTAAGCCACATTTAGGAATTCTTGACTGTACGTCAACGCTTGATGTTAACGGCTCACCAATTAGGAAATGACCGGCAGTTATGGCATTAAGATCATTGGCGTCTGATGAATTTGGAATAAGAGGACGAGAGTTTAAAATAGCTTCAATTTCGACTATCACCGTTTCGAGCTCTTCATATGTGAGTGATGCCGTTGAGACATTTTTCATTAGCATGTGTTTTGCAGATTTCACAGCTGCCTCCCATAATCCCCCGAAATGTGGTGATCTCGGTGGAATGAACTGAAAATCAATCCCCTTTTTGCTGCATGTCTCAATTATTGATTCTTGTGCTGGTTTTGAATAAATGGCATCATTTAATTCGTTCAGTTCATTTCGGGCACCAACAAAATTAGTTGCGTTGTCACAGTACAAGGTTTTACAGTGTCCTTGTCTTGATATAAACCTTTTCAACGCTCCCATGAAAGCTTCGGTTGTCAAATCAGTAACAAGTTCTAAGTGCACTGCTTTAGTAGCAAAACAGCAAAAAACTGCAAGATATGCCTTCTGAGGTCGCTTTCCCCTGGTTTTAAAATGCACAAGGAATGGGCCGCAATAATCTACTCCCGAATTCAGGAATGGTCGAGCTGGCTGTACTCGATGTTTTGGAAGGTTTCCCATTATTTGAGTATACATGTTTGGCTTTGCTTTTGTGCATCGTACGCATCGTTGAACGACTGCTCTTACAAGGCTTTTTCTCTTAATAGGCCAAAATCGCTGTCTGATTTGTGCAAGTAATGCCTGCGGGCCGCAGTGGTAATGTTCCTTGTGTATTTTTTCTACGAGAAGTTTCACAAGCGGATCATTACTAGGTAGCATCATTTGATGAGTGGCATCGAACTGCTGTGTTGAGGAACTTAATCGTCCGCCTACTCGAATTAGTCCTTCTTCATCTAAAAACGGAGTTAATGAGCTGTAGGGATTTGTTTTGGGTACAAATTTGTCTCTTATGAGTGCCGATTCTTGTATTTGACGCACAATTACCTTAAGTGCTGCGTCGAGTTCCAGGGGCGAAAGCTGCGTATGTTCTGGGCGAGATTTATTTGGTCGTCTACAGTTCCTCAAAAATCTAAACATATACCCGATAACCTTTTGAACATGAAAAAATTAATTTTTTGAGTGTATGGTGTAAATCAACGCATCTTCTTCGGCTTGCCTTTCGGTTGCTAGAACAGTTGCTGTGTAGTTATTATCACTTGTTGATTCTTGCTTAGTGGTATTTGGCCACAACGTCTGAGGTTGATAGAGAAATAATGGCCCATACAGCCACATGGTACAGTTGGATAATTCACGGGGTTTTATGCCTCTCTATAAGATATCCGCGGGATTTTGTTTTGATGGGACATGTTGCCACTGTTCTGGAATCGTTACCCGAAGAATTTTTAAAACGCGATGGGCCACATAAACCGGTAATCTTCCTGGTTGATTCCGTAGCCACGAAAGCACGATTTGGGAGTCAGTCCAACAAAATAATTTCTTATTGTTCAAGCCCAGATCAGCCCTGACTCTTGCCATTAGCTCGGCTGCCAAGAGTGCTGCGCATAGTTCCAGGCGTGGTATTGTTTGCAACTTTATGGGAGCTACGCGTGATTTTGAACATAAAAGATTGACCATTACAGTTTTGTCTCTTTTTACTGTTCGGATGTACACTGCAGCACCATAAGCTTTTTCTGACGCATCCGCAAACGCATGTATTTCAATATTTGCATCCTGATTGCAAAATATATATCTCGGGAACGTTATGTTGTCCAAAGTCACTAGATCTTCTTTATAAGATGCCCATTCTCTTTCTATATCCGAAGGTAGGTTCTCGTCCCATTCAAGTTTTGTTTTCCATGTTTTTTGTAGTTGAATTTTTCCAGTCACTAATACAGGGCCAATTAGACCTAGGGGATCATATATGTGAGCCAAGTCGGAACTCATAGTACGTTTTGTTGCATGTTTATGTGCTTGAATGTTGACCTTTATGCTAAATACATCCGATTTTGGAAGCCATAAAAGCCCTAAAGTTTTGGTGGATTGGATTTCTTTTGAATCGAAGTTGAGATTTACTTCCTGATCTTCTGCTGCGATGTCATTTAGTAAGGACTTGTGATTTGAACCCCATTTTTTGAGTTTCATTCCAGCTTCGCCTAGAATGGTTATTAATTGTTGCTGAATTATTAGAGCCTCAGGGATTGTATCGGCTCCTATTAGGCCATCATCAACATAAAAGTCTCTTCGAAGGGATGATGCTCCATATGTGTATTGACTTTGATAGTCATCTGCTAGTTTTACTAGACAGCGTGTTGCTAAATATGGTGCAGCTCTAGTGCCGTATGTAACCGTATTTAATTGGTATATGTTTATTGGTTGATCCTCATTTTCTCGCCACAGAATTAGTTGTAGATTTCGATCTTCCTGATTGACCCATATCTGGCGGTACATTTTCTCAATATCAGTTTTGAACGCATACTTGTGCAATCTAAAACGCAGCAATATTGAAAAAAGTTCACTTTGAACAGTTGGGCCCGTATGCATTATGTCATTCAGAGACAGGCCCGATGAGTTGTGTGCTGATGCATCAAAGACGACTCTTAATTTAGTTGACGTACTTTCTGGACGGAGAACACAATGATGTGGTATGAAGTAGTAGGGAGGTCTAATTATTTCAAAATTAATTTTTGTCATGTGACCTAAGGATTCATACTCTCTCATAAATGAAACATATTGATCCTTAAGCGTAGGATTGCCTTTCAAACGTCTTTCAATTGAATTGAACCTTTTGTATGCTACACCTTTGGATTCTGCTAGCACTGTTGGATTGTTGTTTAATGGGAGTTTTATGATAAATCTGCCATCTTCAGCTCTGGTTGTTGACAGTACAAAGTGTGCTTCACAATGTAGTTCATCTTCTGTGAGCGTTATTTGATTGTCTGGTGTTTCCTCAACTTCCCAAAATTGAGAAACTGCTGCTTCTAATTCTTTTGTGGTACATATTCCACAGAATAAATTTCTGGAAATTGATGTGTCCACTTTGCCAGCTGCAACCCAACCTAGGACGGTGTTTTGTAGTACTGGGAGGTTGTCCGCCAATCTAATTTGTCCTTTTATGAGAAGTTCAAAAATGATTTCTGCTCCCAATAAGCAATCGATTCGCCCTGGTTTGTTGAATTCTGGGTCAGCTAAGCGAATATTCTGTGGAATTCCCCAACTTTCTATATTAAGGATTTGAACTGGCTGATCGGAAACAATTTTTGGCAGAATGTGAACATCTACCTCTGCTACATAATCGTTCAACGTTGATTTGAACTGAATGCTTGTTTGATGGCGCATCTTTGTTTTGTTGGATCCAATGCCTTCCACATTCAGGCACATTTGTCTGGACCTGCCGCCTAACTTTTTGCATAGACGGTCCGTTATTAAGTTCACTTGTGACCCAGAGTCCAAGATGGCTCGGCATACGAAATTTTGGCCAGTTTCAGATGTAAATTGTATACAGGCAGTTCCTAGTAACACATAATGAGGATCCTTGTTCGTGCGATTGGTTAGTAAGCTTATTTTGGTAGCTGTTTGGTTGCACGGTAATTCCACCTGAGAAGGAATTTGCTGCTGAGGCACTGATTTTTCTAGAGGAGTATTTTCTCTGATTATTGTATTAGATTTGGGACTATGTAGTAACGTATTATGCATTCTTAAGCATTTGCTGCAATGCCGTGATTTGCACTCGTTTCCCCGATGCCCTGGTTTCAGACAGTTTACACACAGGTGCAAGTCTTTTACCCATTTCCACCTTTGGTTCAATTCAGCATTGATGAATTTTTTACAAGCGAAAGTTTTATGTGACTCTCCTTTGCAAATTTTACAATTTTCACGTGTTTCTGGTGCTGTCACCGAAGCGCAGGTTCGTGTTGTATTTCTATCAGTTTTTCCTCGGGTCTCTAAAGACTGGAATCTTCGCTCCAAAAACCTTAGCAGCTCATCAATTCCGATCAGACGCTTATTATCTGATAAGCTTTGCTCGAATGCCGTTTGGGTTTCTTCATCTAGTTTATGTAACAAAATGTGAACAAGAATGACATCCCAATGATGTACTGGTATTCCTTGTGCTTTAAGACCCTGAATGCACTCGTTTGTAACATCGTGGAGCGATTTCAATGGTGTTGCAGACTCCCTTTTGATGGAGGACTGTAAAAGTAGCTTGTTCAGTAAAGTGGATACTAGAAGCCTTGTGTTATCGTATCTGCTGCTAATAAGTGACCAGGCAGTAGCATAATTGGTTCCTACAGCAGGTAGGAGTTTGATTAAATTTTTGGGTTCTCCTTGTAACGATGTTGTAAGATAGTGCATTTTCTTTGTTTCGCTTATGGCTGTGTTGTGAACAAGCTCGGAAAAGATATCCTTGAATTCCATCCATCGTTGGTAATTTCCACCAAAATTTGGCAATTTTATTTTTGGGAGAATTACCTCGATATCTCCTGTTGCAGTGGTCCGTTGAGGGAGAGGTGGATCCGAATGCATATGGGTTTGAAGCTCAATCATGGCTGCTTCTGCCCTTTCTTCTAGCTGATAAAATGTTTGAATATTGTAATCTTCTAATTGATCATCGTCTGTTGATGCCCATAAAGCTGAATTGTTGTTTGTTAGGTCTATCATGTATTTTTCGATGATACTTGCTTTAATAGTGTAATAAGATGGATGGTGTTCCTGATGTCGTTCTGCCATTATTTCATCTACATTTCGGATTAGTGCTTTCATTAAAGCTCGCTGATTCCGAAGGATTTTTCGTATTTCGGGTGATATCTGTGGCTGGTTGAACATTTGCTGTTGTTGCTCTCTGGACGTATGTGGTTCGCCACCTAGTTTCAAGGGCTGCATGGCTCCTTGCTCGAACAATTTGGTATGTTTGATTACTATTTGCGTGATTTTGCTGTAATAGTCTTCCACCAGGTAGTTGTCATCGAGGGGCTTGTCCTCCATTGCTGAAATCATATCGTCATTTTTCTGGAACTGCTCCGCTAGTTCTGCTAGTGTATCCAGTCTCTTGGCGAAGTATTCAGGAGTTTTGCGATCTTTGGGATCTTTTGCAAAATTCCTTGCGATTATCTCAATTCGATTTCCCAATTGGAGCTGTTCGCGCACCAACTCTTCAAATTCCATTTTGTGGTTTTTTTTGGATTCGGTATTATGTACTTCTTAATTTATCCTGTGCCAAGTTGCAGGACTGTTGTGCTCACCAAATGTTTGCGTTTGGTAAATGGAGACTGTTGGGTCAGCAATTGACAATCAAAAAAATCACGTCGGGGTCACCAAATGTTAATACTTGTAAGTATTGACAGAATTGTGAGCCGCCGGTACTTGAACCGTGACTCTTTATTGTAATCAAAAAATAAAAGAAGTTCTTTAATTGATTGTCAATTTTGTTCTGACATTTTTTAATTAAAATTTACTGGCTTAAATATAAAACTAAAATGGTAATACAAAGCAAAATAAGTTGAATTGGCAAAAGTGTGTCAGCAGTCATGAGGAAGTAGAAAAATGTGTGTATGCAAAATAACTTGGGTTCAATGAATTAGAACATTTTTATTAATAAGTGAAAACCAAAGATAATTCTACAATTAAATAATTATTCTGAGTTGGATGACTTTGCCTGGCAATGAAAAGGAGTATTAAATTACAACTTTAAGTTGAATGAATTTTTACTGATTTTGTTAATAAGCAAAAACCAAAATTATTCTGTGTTGAATGACTTTGCCTGGCAATGAAAAGGTGTCTTAAATTACAACTTTAAGTTGAATGAATTTTACAGTTTTTACTAATAAGCAAAACCAAAGACAATTAATTATACAATTAAATTATTATATGTGTTAACAATATGTGTTAACATAGGCATTGATCACATGCCTATGCACCTCCCTTTTTATAAAAAAATGTTGAAACAAATAAGGTGATCAATCTTGTTTGCTTCAATATTTTCTATAATATGTTTTTATAGATTACAGAATATTACATTTTTCAAAAATATGTAGACAAAATTTATATATAATTTTTTTTATTTTAAAAGTAGAAAAAAAATTTTAAAGCAATATGAATTATGGGTATTTGGTTAAATTAATTTGGTTAAGAGTAATATGCTTAAGATAATTTGATTGAAAGTAATGTAATTAAAAGTAATATGATTTGATTAAATTAATTTGATTAAAAGTTAGTATCTATATATATTTATCAAGTTTTATTTTAAATAAACAAATTTAAAGATTTTGTATAAAAGTTTTTTTTTTTTTTTTTTTTTTATTAATTTAATTAATTGCAAAAAAAAATAATTTATTTTCTATACACTTGAAAATTACTTTTTTGTATGTAGAGAAATTTTTTGTTTTGTTTTTAATTGTATGTCCAATAACGATTTTTTTTTTAATTTTATTTAAGTAAATAGATTTCTGAATTTACTTAAAATTTTTTGTATCTTATTGTTGTAAGTAATTATAAAAAATTTGTATTTTTCATATTATTTGTTTATAATTTTCAGTATTTTTCTTAATTTCATAACTTTTATCTTCAATGAAAATATAAAAAAAAATTTAGTAAATTCATACAAATTTTGTTTTATTATTGGTTTCTTTTTTAACATGTATTTTATTTTGTTATCATAATGTTCTTTTTGCAAATATACAACATCATTCAATTCCAACAATATGGGTTTTGAAAATTTATCAAAGTACACTTTACTTCTCTCTTTATGTTTATCAATCAGTTGTTTTTTTTTTCTCGTCAGTTATTACTTCTATGGGTTCAGTAAGAAATATCTCTAAGATTTTTAATGTTTTATTACCCTGATCCTTTAGATCCTGTATGGTAAAAATTTTGAAAAATAAATCGATTTTTTTTTTTATATATATATAACTCTGCATGGTAAATTCCGAGTTTGTTGGTTTTCTAACCTCGAAAGCATGAAGCCTAAGCTTGGTGTTTCGTTAACAAATTCGAAGTCCACAGTTTTTTAAATCTTTTATATGCATATATGCTAAATTTTATAATATCGTCATTATATCTATGGATTACTGTCTTAAATTTTGCTATTTTCTTACTGAAATCATGCGAGAATTTATCCCAAATTTTCAAATTTAAATTGTTATTAATGTACAAAGAATGATGATGTTATTATGTTCGCTGGGATGTCTTATTTACTACCTTTTTCTTTTCCATAGCCAAAACCGAATATTATTACAATAATAAAATTGTAAAAAAAAAGAAAAACAATTTGATTGAACTGACATACATGTACATATGTATGTTTATTTGATTTTATGTATGTATGTATGTTTTTATTGTAATGTTTTTGTTTATTTTATACATACTATGTAAGTATGTACTATGTTTAATGTTTTGGTAAAACCAACCCTTAAATTTTGCTTGTTATTTTTCACAGCACACACTTGTGTACATCTAATTTGTATACATATACACAGTTTCCAACATAAAACAATGCAAGAGGTTTTTTCATTTCAAAAAAAATTTTTTGTTTTATTTATTTATTTATTCATTTATATAGTAGTAAATACATATAGTAAATAAATAAAATTTTAGGGTTTTACTTTACTTTTTTATATAGAAATTTTCTTTGTGTTGGTTATGTGTGTATATTTTTGTGTGTTTTGTGTTTGACTATGTACTTATGTATTGATTGTGTTGGATGGTGTTTGTATATTTGTATAAGTGTATGTATATATATAATTTATTAAAAATGAATATATATGTATATGTATAAATATATTGTATAAGTATGTTTTTTTTTTATATATATATGATACTCGTTTTTCGCTGTTGGTTAAGCCTCTTGTTGTTGTTTTTTTTTGTTGTTACTACGTTGTAGACTTTTTTTGTCGTTGTCTTCTCTGTTTCTTTGTTCTGAATTGGTTGTTATTGTTGTGTCTGTGTTGTATACTTTGTATATTGATGTTTTTATTCTGTTGGTTTTTGGGCTGTTTTTTTTTGTTGTTGTTGTTGTTGTGTCTGAAACTTGTTGATACTTTTTTTTCAGTTTTTGTGCTTGTTGTTGTTTGCGTACATTTTTCAGTTGGTTTGGTTTCTGTGTTTTTAATTGTTGGTTGTTGTTGTTATTGTTGATGATATTTGTTGATTTTTATTTTCTTGTATTTTATTTTATACTTTTTTTTTTCTTATTTAGTATATGTATGAGCATTGTTTTGCGTTACTTTTCCATTTTTTTTTTTGTGATGTTTTTAAATTTTCATTTTTTCAAGTCTCTATTTTTATTGTTTGATCTGAGTTCTTTGTTATTATTTTATTTATTTTCATTTAGTTTTATTTTTAATGTAAGTATGTATATAATTTTTCAATTTCATTTTTCATTTTTATTTCATTTCATTGTCATTTTGTTTCATTTTCATTTCGTTTCTTTAGATCTTTTTTTCACATTCTTTTTTCGTTCAAATTCGGCTTTTTCCATTTGTACATATGTATTTTCATTTTTCATGTTGTTTTATTATTTTTCTCTATCTTTTTTTTTTCTGTAGTTTTTGTTGCTGTTCATTTCATTTCGTTTTTATATTTTTGCTGTTTTACAGTTTTTTTTTCATTTTGATTTCTTTGGATTTTTTTTTTTGTGTTCTTGTTACTATGTAAGTAAGTGTAATTTATTTGATTAATTTGTCTTCACTTTCAGTTCTTTTTATGGTTTTTTTTTTCTACGGTTATATTTTTTAACTGTTATTTGTCTTTTGAGTTTTCAGGTTTTTAAATTGTATTTTGCCGTGGCTGTACTTTTCTTTTTTTTTTTTTTTGTTTTTAGTTGATTGTACTTTTTGTTGTTGTTTTGTTAAAAAATTTTATTGGTCAATTTTACAGGAAACGCGGCACGGCGATAGGGAATTTTAAAGTCAATAACACTTGGGGTTTTTATTAATTTAAATTTGTTCTGCGTTTCGAAAACTTGTATATTGAAAATTTTTCCACTTTTTTTTTTGTTATAGTGGTAGACAATTAATTTTAATTTCTGAATTGATTTATTTCTTCCTTTCTAATTTTTTCCAATGAAAGTTGGTTTTTTTTTAGGATTGAACGTATTTCTGGCTGGCTGGTTGTCTGTTAAGTTTGTACACACTCATTGTTTTTTTTTATAGTAATTGTTTATTTCATTTTTATTTCAACTTTTTTTTTTTTTAAATTTAGTTTTTTTTTTTATTGTGTCTAAATTTTGTTTTTCCATATTGTGTTATTGTTATCTTAAATTTCTTTTTTTTTCTTCTTTTCCATTTTTTTTTTTTGGAATTCATTTTTTAATTTTAATTCATTTCTTTTCTTTTAAAAATTTTTTTTTTATTTAATTTGCCGTCGCAAATTCAGCTGTCTCGGTCGCCATGTAATATATTAAAAGAAGAACTGCACAGATTGAATGGTACGTTAAGAGTGTCTTTATTAAATCTTTTCTATATACTTATTCGCTACCTTATTCTACATGGTTGTACTAATAGTAGGAATTGAGACAATACTAAAGTCAGGGATGGCAGTGCCAGTGATGGCACTACACATATATGTCAAATTATTAGTCGCTGATTATGCCCAAAGTCCTTAGTGAGGATGCACTAAGCTATTGATGGAACATTGCTTAGAAACTAATGACATACTAGTCATTAGTTGAATTCCTGTAGTTTATATATATATAGCCTAGTACCTGATATGCACATAGGCATGCCTCCAATATAGGACAGTCATTTAAAGTCCACACCATGTTGTTGAAACCCAATACTCCCAAGAAAATTATTTATTCTTTCATCTTAAAAATACTTGGAATTCATTTATTTCAATAAAAATATATATGTTTGTAAATATTAACGACAGTAAATGTTTACTGTTTTTTTTTTTTTTTTTTATGGAGCTAATTAACTATTTGGGCCTTATAGTTACAAAAATTGAAATTTTGACACTTACATTTCATAATCCTTTAGAAAGGATGCTGCTGGCCTGAAACAATTTACCTTCAATATCATTTGTAGTTTGATGACTTTAATAATTGTGAAACTCCGACGCAGATTTGGGCCCAATTCGCACGTGTGGAAGTTCCTGTGGTGAAAACAAATCAATGATAATGTATGTTAAAAATAAGATGCAATTCTACCAATGTAAATTGCTTCTGAAACCAGAGATTAGTTATACACATATCAAAATTTCAACTTATGTGTTTAAACAAATGTATGATATATGTATGTATATATAATTGTGTTACTACAATAATTAGTCTTACATAGAAAGCACTTAAATGAGTAATTAATTATTTAAGTGAATATAAAAAAAACTAGTTAACATATGTATGTATTTTAAATTACAATTAAAAAAATTTTTTTTTTTATTGGATACTTTGTTGATACAAATATAAATGTTTCTTTTGTTTTTATTTTCCTTTTTTTTCTTTTGTTGTTGATTAAATTGTAGGTGACGTCATAGATGATTTGCACTCATAGTATGGATATTTCGTTCACTTCTTTGCTTTTGATATTATTTTGTTTTTGTATTCATATCCACTGCATGGTGGGATCGCCACAATAATTCTTCAGTCAAAATTAATCTCATGGTGAATGGCCTGAAGGAATTTCCTTCATGATGATGATGATGTTCTGATGGCTATTGCCAAGTTGATAGTGGTGGATCTTTCCAATTATCTTTTATCTTCCACAGTTAACACTCCAGTAGTTAAAAACAAATATCAATTTAACTTGGTTATTTCACAAGATTTGACAACTTTAAAATATTATTAAAATTTTTCTGATGCAAAATGTCTTTGATTCAAAGTGATTAAAATATAATTTTTTTCGCCAATGCAATACTTCATCGTTCAAAAACAAAATCCGAAAGGGCGGAAATTAAATAGCCGAGGCTTCACGTTCAAAAAAAAACTCGGTACCAGATTTATCTTCTCTGCCTCTTTTGTCTTTCATTGTACTATTTATTTATTTCTACTACGTTTTATTACACACTGTGCTTTAACTTTGGGATATTCGCTTCAATAGAATTACGTTAAATTTAAATACATAGAATCTGTAACAGCATCTACCATTTTGTGCACGTTGGTCACCTTGTTACTTGTTGTTTGTTTGTTTGTTTGTTTGTTTGTACAGCTAAGCTGACAAGTTTGCTGATGGGTGCAATTGTTGTTGCTTCTTGATCACTATTTAACATGTTCAAAGATAATGATCGCGCACGAGTATTTGTGTTTTCTGTTAAATTCAGGTTTTTGTTTAATTCATTTTTTTTATTGTCGTCATCAGCAACTAAAGTTATATATTGTACATTCCTACTGCTTGTAGGATTATTGTTGTTTTTATCAGAAGATGAACTCATCAGAGTTCTCTTTTTTTTATTTTCACTTATATTAGTTTGTGTATGCAAGTATTTATGTGTATTGCACACAAGCAAAAAATAAAATAAAACCAGTAAAATAACTGTTCAATAAATGTTTTGTTTTTTTTATATATTTTGTGACTTGACATTTTTTTTTTCTTTTATATTTTTTTATATTCAGTTGCGACGATTATAAAAACGCGTCTGTTCACTACGAGAGTTGAAACTGAATGAAAGGCAATCATTACCTGTAGCGCGGCGGACGTTCCACATCCTCTTTTATCCATGTTAATGTTCTCTTTGACTAAATCTAATATTTTTCGCACAGTGGATTTTTTTAAAACGAGATTTTTTATTTTAAATTGATCTTCTGGAATGGAAAATGGATTCACTCTTTCCTTGTACACTTTCGAATTCCGATAATTTGACATGTGTGATAAAAGCTCTGAAAACTTTAGCAGTTTTTAAGTAAATTCACTTTTTTATATATCATTCACTTACCTATACTACGAATTGTATTTATCGAATGCATTGTAATTATTAAATCACTTTTTTATTACAAATATTCTGCAGATTTATTTTTATGGAATGTAAAGAAATGATTAAACAAAATGTCTGAATACAAAATGTCACTTTATTTTTGTTTTAAAAAAGGGCAAATCCAACAATAAATTTTTTGACTTTACTGATGGTTTACTAAAGGTTTAATAGACTTTTTTCGTTTATGAATACAACTTTAACAATTTTGGCTTATAAACCGCCAATAACTCTAAAATAAATTTTTATGAATACGGCTGTTATTAATATATACGAATTTTTATTAAAATTCCCATGTTGATAGCCATTTCATGCCGTGCATTGTGGAGTTAGGTTCATTAGCTAAAGGTCCATCCATTCCGTATGACAGCGGTGAGAACAACATAAAACTATACACCAAAACTGACAATAAGCCACAAAGCAATGAGTATTGAAGCCACTTAGGTAAGCAGCCAGTTAAATGGTGATACATAACTCCTGAAAAATATAAAATGAATATACAAACTACGTTACGTTTTCTTAATAATTTTATTAATTATATTGTGAAATTTAAGTTTAAATATATATACGTTCAATAGTTTATTTTTTTTTTTATTATTTATACTCTATGTATGGATTGTTCGGCTACAGGTCATATTTTTAATAAAAATTAAACGATCTTTCATTTTTAATTTTTGTTATATATTATTTTTATCCCAATATTTCTAATGGCTTCGCTATTCATTTTCAGGAAAAAGCAATGTAAATTTAACACAAATAATAATTATTATGTAAACATTCTTAAAAGTTTAACCGTCATTAACAGCAACAACGTATTTACTTTACGTTTTTAAGCTTAACGATAAAATTTTACAATTGTTCCAAGCCACTTGTTTTTAATTTCAGGTGTTAAATTTTGACTTGTGTAAATTAATATCGCACAAAAACATAAATGTGAAAATAATGCCAAGTTCCTATCCAAAAAATTTCGGCCGTAAAAAATACTGAGATCAAAATAAGGACCATGTTCTTGACTGGTCATTTCTAGGCAACCTGTAAGCTTGGCAAAATTTTTCCAAGAATTCATTCCCATATTATAAAGGCAAAAAAAATTTGCCAAGCTCAGTACTTTTTAACACCGAAATTTTTTGGATAGGAACTTCGCCTTGTGCGATCTCACTTCTTTTTTCTAAGTTGTTTTTGTATAAATATTAATATGTATTGCTTATCTGGGCCTACCTGTGTAGAAAATTTCAGCTTTCTAGCTATACTGGAAAGGCCCCATACAAATAAGGGGCATGATTGTCCCCCCAAGATGAAAAGTGCGCGTTAAAAAATCATTTTCGGTAATTTCTCATCACTATCTGCCTGTGTACAAAATTTCAGCTATACTGGAAGTGCCCCATACAAATAAGGGGAACCCTAGTCCCCCCCGGATGGAAAGTGCCCGTTTTCAGATTTTTCTGTTTATTTTCTCACCAAGAACTACCTGTGTACCAAGTTTCAGCTCTCTAGCTTTACTGGAAGTGAGTCAGTGAATATGTACTAAAATATGGACTTTTCACAACTTAATATCTCGGGAAGTTTTTCTGGTAGAACTTTATGTTTCAAGTTTCATTATATTATGACCAAGAGAAGCAAAGTTATTAGATGGGTTAAAACAGCTCGAATGGTTTCGTGGAAATATACACACTGTGTGGCCGAACTTGGCCTTTCTCTTGAAAACTGGTTAAATAGTTGATATTCTTCTCAATTAGTATCCACTTTACGAAAATTGTAAAGATGGACAATTGAACGCTGATGAGAGGTGTAGCGGCCTTGAAATCAATACTGATACGTTCTGCTAAAAACTGATTGGATATAAATAATAATATTTTACAACATAAAAAAACTCTTAGTAATTTTGAATTTTCATTAATTCAATAAAACTGAACTTGAGCCTGATAATATTACTTTTCATATATACATCAATATAAGTTCAAATAATAATTACGTTTATTCGTAAAGGTACGGTCACATAGGGGAAACATTGGACGAAAAATGTCAAATATTTCCTTACCGTAGTCTGACCATAAAATATTTATTAGAGGCAAACAGAAAAACAGCTGTGTAATGGCAAACAAAATTATTTGCTGCCAAATAAAAATGTGTCTAATGTGAACAAAGTATGACCACTAAAAGGCAAACATTTTGATTTATTTGGGGAAAACAATTATTAGATCTTACAAAATTTTTGTAAGAACAAACAGAGTCAAATAAAAATATCCACCTTTGAAAAAATGCTTCAATAAGAGATTTTTACAGCTGATAATTTTTTGGCTGCTTTGTTCGACATGCCTCGAAAAGTCTCTATAAATTGCAATATTTTTAAAAAGCCAAAATTAAAAAAATAAAACAAAAAAATTAAAAAAGGCAAGAAGTTTGGCAGAATTGCAAATTTCGCGAAAAAGCGACAACTTGCCGAAAATTAAAAAGCCATAATATAAAAAAAAAAACGCTAAAGCCTTAAAGAATGCAAAACAATTCTTCCTAAATCGAGAATATGGCGAAAATTTGCAAACCTTGTTAACGAAAAAATTACAAACAAACAAACATGCACATAAATTAATCAGAAATCGCAAAACTGTTAAAATAAAAATATGTAAATGGTAAAAACGCGAGAAATCACAATTCGCAAAAAAAAAAATTGCTTATTCACTTGTGTTGAAATGTACAAATCGGTGTTGGCTCAAAATTGACGACGAAATATGGAATAAGCGTGAAAGTAATAGTTTATGTGCAATTTGAAAAAATAATTTGTTAATATTATTTTTTGGTTGCCCAACTCCAGAAACTAATCATTAGCAACGAAATGTTTGTTAAAAAACAAATTTATGTTTTTTGATAGTTTTTTCTAATATTTTGTTAAGGAAAATATTTCTTCAAGTGTGACCACCGGGAAAATATGTTTTCCCATGTAAGCACCTGCCGTAGTTTGACAGCTTTTCCAACAAACAAAATGGGAAAATAAATGTGCGTAGTGTGACCACAAAACAATTTTTGTAATTTTTTACCTAAATATTTGTTAAACACGAACCAACATATTTGAAGCAAATGTTTCCCCATTGTGACCGTACCTTAATAATAATAATATTAAAATATTAAATCCGCTTGGGCACGAGCTATAAATACCCTAATTACAAGGGTCACAGTAATATGTGAATTTCCCTAATATAGAGTAAAAATAACAAAAACGTTAGAATACAAACTGAATACTTTGATGATAACGGACTATGAGTTTGTGTTGATTATTAGAACTTTCCAAACAGTAATGAGGGAATTTCGTACTAACCAGCACTGTTTCAAGGTAGAATAAAAAATGAATTAAAAATTAATTTTCATATTCTATTTCTCTTGAAAACTGCTTAAATAGTTGATATTCTTCTCAATTAGTATCCACTTTACGAAAATTGTAAAGATGGACAATTGAACGCTGATGAGAGGTGCAGCGGCCTTGAAATCAGTACTGATACGTTCTGCAAAAAACTGATGGGATATAAATAATAATATTTTCCAACATAAAAAAACTCTTAATAATTTTTAATTTTCATTAATTCAATAAAACTGAACTTGAGCCTGATAATATTACTTTTCATATACATACATATATATATCAATATAAGTTCAAATAACAATTACGTTTATTCGTAATAATAATAATATGAAAATCTGTTTTGTTTGACTTCAGTTCTTCTCTCAAATAAAAACAAATAAAATATGTACATATATATGGATATCAATGGTAATTTTTAAATTACTATGAACTGCTTTATTGTTATTAATATTTGTTAATATTTATACAGGATAAAGTTCGTAAATGTTAATAATCAGAGAAATATTAAATTGAAAAGTTGTTCGCAAGTAAAACACAAGATTTCTGTTTTAGTGTTCAAGATAGTCTGTCTTTTTATTAAAAATTTCTTTCGCTTAAATTCTATTTACAATCAAAGTTTCTTTAGTAATTCTTATCTACATTACAACATTTTTTTAAAGAGTTGTATACCCAAATTTGCACTTTCATCATAATTTCTATTTGGGTCACTACTCGGTTTCATATTTTATTTGTTATTTTAATTTTGTTATTTATTGTGATTCAAAGTATTTTGTAAATAAAGAAGAACAACACATTTATTTAAAATACATTGGTTTGTGTGTATATTGGTTTCTCATGTGTCCGATATTCATATTCAAATAATTCAAAGTTCATTGAATTGTTAAACAAATTTAACTGCGTTGAATTTTGATCATTTATTTGTTTTTGAGTCATGCAAACTTAATTACTGACCTATTACAACAAACAGTATTGTTAATCAAAAACGAACGGACATTGGTTTTTATGAGCACCAAAATATACTACACTACACCCCCAATCTTTCAATTAAAACTTTGCAATTTTGATTATTTGGCAAGATTGCAAAATTTTAATTTAGAACAAATTTATGTTACAATATTTTAACAATATGTACATATATCTATGTGTAATATATTCTCTCTTTAAATTTTACTTTATAAAATTCTTAAGTTACGTATTTATATACACGTGTAAGTATATCTTTACTGATTTAATTAGTTAAAAAATAAAATTTTAAAATTAAGGGGTTTTTCTTTTTGCTTTTTAATTTTCTTAAAATAATCTTAATTATAATATTTCTTAATTAGATTTTTGTGCACGATTTTGTTTTTTCCATTTATTTTTAATTCTACATTAACATTATCTATATTTACTACTTCGTAGGGGCCTTTATATGGGGCTTCATTTTTCCTCCTATTTACTACTTTCAGTAAAACTAAGTCTCCTACGTTTAGTCTTATGCTATTCATATTATTCTGTTGATCCTAAACTTATATTCTTCTTTGTTACTTCTATAAGTTTTCTAGCATTTTCTAATGAATTTTTCAATCTTGTTTTTAATTCAGTTGCGTAATTATCTATGTCATATATTTTATTATTAGTCATTATGTTTTCACCTGGAAGTTCTGGTAATTTTCCAAATATTAATTCAAATGGTGAGTAGTTCGTATCTATATGAGGAGTTATATTATAAGCGAAAGTATAATATGGTATCCAAGCGCTCCAATTATAGTCATTTACAAATGTCAAAAAGTATTCATTCAGAACTCTATGATTTCTCTCCACTGTACCTAGTGTTTCGTGATAATAGGGTGTGGAAATCCTATGTTCTATTTTTAATAAATTACATATTTCTCTCATCAGTTCATTTACAAATTCTGTTCCTCTGTCAGATTTCAAAATTTTAAATATACCATATTTTAATATTAGATTTTCAATCAAACATTTTGCTATCGACCTTGCTTCCTTACTTTCCATCGGAGCTGCTATTACGTATTAAGTCAGCTCGCATTGCATTGTTAGTATGTATCTATAATTTTCTGAAGGTCTCAAAGGTCCTACTGTGTCGATAACTACTGTTTAAAAACTGTTATTAGGTGTGTCCGTGATACATAATGGTTCTTTTGTATGTCTTGTTCGTTTGTTTCTTTGGCATAGATCACATTTTAAAATATATTGCTTTACCATTTTATACATATTCTTCCATATATATTTTTGTTTCAATTTAGTCAAAGTTTTTCTTACTCCGAAATGTCCTCCGCATGGTGTATTGTGATATAACTCAATTAGTTCATGTTTTCTTTTACTATCTTTTATTCTTTGAGGATTACTATATAACATTATTATGACGTCGTTTTCCTTACATTCATTTATTTTCTCTTTAAATTTTTCTATGGATATCCTTTTAAATATTTCGTCACTTTTTTCTAGTGCGTACTTAATATAATTTGATCCGTCTAAAACAGAAGGTAGTTATCTAGATAACAAGGATTGTCGCTACATCTGATGGCCATTTCATTTAGAACAGGATCATTCTCAATTTTCATTTTCTTTCTCGATTTTTCTAAAATAAACTTCAATTTTCTTGCATGCTTTATATCATTTATGGATGTACATTCCCAAACTTTGAGTTGATCAGGCTCTTTAGGATCTGTATTACCATTTTCTTTGGATCCACTACATTTATTTTTCTTATTTTCCTCATTTTGTATCTCTTTATTTTCCTCTTCTTATTCGCCTTTATTTTCCTCATTTTGTATCACTTTATTTTTCATATTTCTAGTTATCACCAGGGATTTTTTATCAATCATCAATTTTGTCAGGAATCATGGTTTTTAATGTGTCTGAGTTTATATTTATTCTTGATAATGCGTCTGCATTGGTATTGTTACTTCCTTTTTTGTACATTATTTTGAAATTATAGTCTGATAATTCTAAACGAATTCTAGTCAATTTGGAACTTGGGTTTTTATGCGAGAATAGTGCGATTAACGGACGATGATCTGTTACAACTATGAATTCTCTGCCATATAGATATGGTCTAAAAAATTGTATACCCCAGTATATACCGAGTAATTGCTTTTCGATCACTGGTTTGTTTATTTCATGTTTATTTAGTGAGCGGCTTGCAAAATATATTGGCTTATCTTGTCCTATTTCTCCTTGTGACAAGACTGCTCCTAACGCAATATTAGATGCGTCTGTTGTTAAGATAAATTTTTCATTAAAATTAGGATATTGTAAGATTGGTGGGTTAATTAATTTATTCTTTAGGCCCAAATTCACAGTCATTAGTTAGCTAATGGCAATAGTGTAACTGATAATATTTGATTCACAGCTTCTAGTTTAACATAAGTTAAACCATCAAACGTCATTGGTTAACTAATAGTTAAACAACAGCTGATTCGTTGGAATTTATTATTAGTATTTTTGATTTGTGAAAAATTTTAGATATGGCATGTGAAATTGAAAACGCGAAGTCCGATATAGAAAGTGACACTGATATTGATAATACGCGGAATATTGTTGCTGAGCGTCCGCCAACGAAATCTAAAAAGATTTTATGGATAGATTCCGTCTTAGCAAGTAGGTGGCGTGGCAAGTTCTTGAATGTATACGCCATTTTTAAGAAATAATATTTCAAATGTAAACAAAAACCATATGCTATAACAGAATTGCCAGTACTGAAAGTTAATAGTTTGATAGGGTTACCATTTTTTGTTCATATTAAGAGTGTTGGTTAAATAATATACTGTGAATATGAATTATTAGTTAAACAATAGTTATTATTTTAGTTTACTAATAGCTAACTAATTACTGTAAATTTAGCCCTTAATGTTTCAAATGCTTTTTGGCATTGTTCTCTCCAGATAAATTTCTTGTTTTTTCTTAGAACTGCATTTAGGCAATTTGTTAATTCTGCGAAATTTTCTACAAAACGTCTGTAATAGTTACAAAATGCTACAAATCTTCGAACTTCATCTGCATTTTTAGGTATTGGATAATTTGTGATGGCCTTGAATTTTTCTGGATCCGGTTGAACTCCACGTGGTGTTATTAGATGTCCAAGATATACTACTTCTGATTTTAAAAATTTACATTTTTTAGGGTTGAGTTTTAACCCTCCGCCATGCGCATGTTCCGATAGTCACGTACGTAGCGCATGTATCTGGCCAGATACACTATGTTTTTCAGTACATTTATATGAAAAATATGCTATTTTAGTGATAATATTACATTGTTTTATTGTTATCACGCCAGGCAGATATAAATTAACTTTCCTTTTCTTGATTAATTAAAACAATTTTTAATTTAATATTATTCAGGTTATTTTACGGTTTATTCAGTAATATTATTTGTTAACTATTTATTATATAAATTTATATTCGCTTTCCTCTCTGATGGGGATTGCTTATCCAACGATAGTCAAAAATAAACTGAACTTAAAAACTAAAGACCTAATTACACAAGAAATAAAGATCGCATATAGAGAGCATATAATAATGAAAAAATTAAAAGGTACTTTCAATACTGCATTAACTACCCTCCTTCTTTAAAACCAGTCGTCCTCGAGTGGTATCGTAAATAAAATTAATTCACAATATATTATCTTAAAAATAAAGAATGATTCTAACTACTTAAGCTACAAAAATCTTATTGTAAATTGTCCTTATGAACAGGTCGATTATCTATCAGTACATAACTTCCCATGTCCTGTTGAACAATTTTCTCTACAAAACGCTTACTGAATTTATTACCGAGTCTTCTGTTTGTTTTTACGAATACTTTGTCTCCTGGAGAAAAGCTTCTCGTTACTCTGTATTTGTTGTGGTAAGTCAAATCCTTATCTTGAGCTTTAATTAGATTCTTTTTCACAGATAGTCTCAGCTTTTCTGATATGCAGTGTATTATATCTGTGGGTCTTAGTCCGGTTACAGAATGTATTGTTTGATTATATTTAGAGACAGCAATTAGAATCAATTCGTTTATGTCTTCATACTTTTCCGCTATTTTCATGCACCTTGCAATTTCTGCCAAAGTACTATGAAAACGTTCGACCTGGCCGTTGCTCGTGCTATGCGCGGGTGGAACCGAAAATGTTTTAACCCCAAACTGATTCGCGAGAACAGATTTGATTGTCTCTGAATTAAAAGATTTTTCATTATCAAATACCACAGTGTGAGCTTTCGGAAAAAATTCATTATTGACAAAAATGGAATTTTGACATCTACAATTGCTCGAGATGCAATGGGAAAAACTAGAGCAAACTTGCTAAACTTGTCCACACAGGTGACAAAATGAGTCTTATCGGTGGAGAAAATGTCAACGTGTAGTATTTCTCCTGGATTTTCCGGGATGGGAGTTTTTCCTATTTGAAATTTTTTTGGATGTCTGACATATTTCGCTTCCTTACAAGTTTTACAAGTTAAAAGTATGTCCCTTAATTTCTTTCGGATGCCCGAAAAATAGTATTCCCTTAGAATTTGATCTAAGTTTTCACGAGTATTTCGATGAGCCCTATTATGTTCCCTTAATACTATGTCAAGCTGGTCGTCAGGGTTATGAATATCAATCACCATTTTCTTGCTAAAGACAAACTTCACAGACGGAAAATATTTTACAACTTCATTTTGAATTTGCCCTAACGTGTGATCGTCAGAATGAATGCAGTTAACAACATTTGGATTAACAGCTTTTTTCAACATCTTCATTATGTCTGTTATCTTATGGAAATTTATTAAGTGCCTGACTTGGTTAACAAACACTGTTTCTGAAACTAAAGCTGGGTTTGATGCCTCAATTAAAATAATCTGATTTTTAAAGCAATTTATAGGATTTACGACAGCCTTGATAATTTCTGTAGAAGATTCTTCGCTGTGTATTGTTGCAATGGTGGTAGTTTCTGATGCTGTTAAAGTTTCAGAGTCTCCAGATACTTCAGCCACAGATAAAGTCTCGGAACCAATTGTTGCATTTATGCTTATTGTGTCGCTTTCCGCGTAATGCATGTATTGGCGAGATAGTGCGTCTGCAACTACATTTTCTTTTCCAGGCTTATAGTGAAACTTAGGTGAAAATTCTTCGATAAATGCCCTCCAACGTCGTATTTTTGTATTGGGATTTCTTTCCGAAAGAGAAAATGCTAACGGTTGATGATCCGTATAAATGTTCAAATTCTTTGCGCCATATAAATAATTCCTTAATTTCTGAAGTGACCACACAATAGCTAGTAGCTCTCGCTCATTTGTAGAAAAGCTTTCTTCCGTTGCCGATAAAGTTCTTGAAATCATCGTAACAGGCCTACCATTCTGTGTCAGTACAGCACCGATAGCACTAGATGACGCATCGGTAGTAAGTTCTAATGGCTCATTAAAATTTGGATGAAGCAACAATACATCTTCTGATGCCAATACATTCTTTACCTTTTGGAATGCGTCAAGAGCTTCTTTATCTAGAAAAATTCTAATATTTCGGGACGATTTTGCTGAGACGTTGCCGTTTTCTTAGCGAAGATATTTTGTAAGCGGTTTAGTAATGAGCGCGTAATCCCTAACAAATCGGCGGTAATAACCGGCCAGCCCTAAAAATGACCTTAAACTGCGTAGTGTTTTAGGGACCTGATAATTTAGAATATCGTTAACTTTTTCTGGGCAGGTTTTTATGCCATCCTTCGAGACCAAAAATCCTAAAAATTCTACAGAGTTCTTAAAGAATTTCGACTTTTCCTTCGATACTCGCATATTTGCCATATAAAGTTTTTCCAAGATTCTTTCAATATCAGAGATATGTTGTTCAGGCGATGGAGAGAAAATGATTATGTCATCGATATACACGTGACAGGTCTTTCCAATTTCTTCACGCAGTACGTCGTCAATTGCGCGCTGAAAAATACTTGGAGCGTTTTTCAATCCGAATGGAAGTCGACAAAATTCAAATTTCCCATTATTAACGCTAAAGGCGGTTTTTTCTCTATCGTTCTCCGCTAAGCTAATTTGATGGAATCCGGACTTCAAATCTAGTGTAGTAAAATAGGCAGATTTCCCTAAGTTTGAAAAAATAGTCGATGTATTGGGTATTGGGTACCGATCGCTTGTAGTTTTTGAATTTAATTTTCTAAAGTCAATTACAAGTCTTTTTTTTTTGCATCCCTGACTTATCGAAACCTTTCTTATCAACTATCCATATAGGATTATTATATGGAGAGCGAGAAGGTTTTATTATGCCATTCTGCAGTAAATCTTCAATTTCGTTATTAACAAAGTTATTCAAAGCCAGGGGATATGGATATGACTTTGAGTACACTGGTTCCTGGTCTTCAGTTGTAATAGTGGCAACGACCCTTGTAATAAAAGGAAGGGACTCTACTGGATCCGCAAATACTCTTTTGTGAGATTCTAGGACATTTTGGAGCTTACCAATCAAGTAAGGCGGTACGTCTAAGGTCTCGGTAGTGGTCAAATTGTTGACGTCATCACAGTAAAAAAACCACAACTTTTCTTCCCCACGTTCATATTTTAACGTACCCTTCTTACAATCAATTTGCGCTTTTATTTGATTTAGAAAATCATAGCCAATTATGCCATCAAAGGTAGACAAATCTGATAAAATGAAAAAATTGGCAAGTTTATCTAGTAGTTATATTATACATTTTGAAACAATTTCTGAACTCCCATTGACTGATTTTACTACAAAGGGGTTTTCAAGTGATTTAATTGATTTTAAAAACGAAAGATTTTTAATGTAGTTTTTTGATGTACCGGTGTCAATTAATATTTTTAACGTCCTGTCCCCGATAGATCTTTTTATATACGGTAGGAAGGACCTGGTTCTAAAAAATTAACTTCATCATGAATATTGTCTTCAGGTAATTCAGTTTGTGTGTCATAAGGCAGCTGAGGCTCAGTTGAAAAATAATTAAAACTAGAGCTAGGTGGATTATCGTAATCGTATTCAAGTTGATTTGCTGTATGATAATTATTATTAAAATGATTAACCCTTTGTGCTTTTGACATATTTTGACGCAAACTATCAGCCGGTCGTTTTTGATGATGTTGATCAAAGCGATTACTACTATCAATTTCCATTGGCTCAATATTTTGACGATAGTTGGGATTGTAAAGTTGCATTCTATTACTATTTCTATTAAATGTCTGATTTTGGTGTGGATTGACAAAGGAATTGATATATCTGTTACCATTTCTATTGTTAATAAAAGATTGACTATTTGGTAGTTCATATCTATTATTTACCTGATTTCTAGAAGGAAAACTTTGCTGTATTGGCCTATTATGAAAATGAGGTTGTTGAACACGTTGATAATGTGGTGAATGAGTAACGTTTGGTGTGGAATTATTCCAATAAGTTGTCGCAAAATTATATCTTGTCTGATTAGTTTCAAGTTCCTGTGCAACAGCAAGGGCAGAAGGCATGTCGGAAGGTTTGCATGAAAATAATACATCTGAAACCGGACGACGTAAACCAGAAATAAATACACGCAATGCATTTTCTCTATATTTCTGACCAAGCGCATCAATTAATGTTATGTTACCTTCATTGGTCATCATCACCTTATTTAAAATCAGTGCCAACTGCCTTTCAACTGCATCATAAAATTGTGTTATTCCCTGCGAACCTTGCCTTAATGTCGATAGTTCCTGTTCTAGAGTAAATATCGATCTTTTATGAAAATGAAAAATCTAACCTGGACAAAATGGCCTTAAAATTCAACACTGTATTGTACGAGCTGAGTACTGAGTCAGCGGCTCCTACAATTTTATTTCTAATAATTCCTACAGCCTGGTAATACGTAGAACTGCCTTCATAGGATTCATATAATTTGTGGGCAGTTATTGCTGCCTGACGCCAAGACATATACTTGCTTGCTTCTCCATTGAATTCTGGAATGGATTTTACTATATCCAGAGATTCACTGCACCTTACACCTACCCTTATATCTATAGGCCTATATTGTTCAACTTCCACAGGATTTTCTAAGACTGATAATCTATTAGTAAGGTCATCAATTGTGGCCTGAAAGTTCTGACGTGCTTGCTCAGTAGCTTGTGTCAAAGCTGTATTTAGTAAGACTTGAACGGTATTAGCATCCATATTCTCTGATTTTAAAGGTATGTTCATAGATCCGATCGTAAGTTTCTCTATGTCTGATATCAAATCGTTAATGTTCATAAGGATTTAAATTTTCTTTAAATTTTTATTAACTGTTACGAATTTTTTTCAAAGTTATTTAACATAAGGATTTAAATTTTATATAAATTTTTATTAACTGTTACGAATTTTTTACAAATTTATTTAACAAGGAAGCTATTCGCTATAAGAAAATCTTATATAGTATAAATAATGGAAGTATTAAATTTAAAAGAAAAAAATATAAGAGATATTTATTGGTAATGAAATGTACTCACACTATCAGAGAGTTATAACATCTAAATAGTATTTAAATAAAAATTGAGTAGTAATTTATAAA
The DNA here is from genome assembly GCA_947311025.1 of Lypha dubia. Taxonomy (NCBI): domain Eukaryota; kingdom Metazoa; phylum Arthropoda; class Insecta; order Diptera; family Tachinidae; genus Lypha; species Lypha dubia. The sequence goes on along the minus strand of OX371260.1, from coordinate 85,181,529 downwards.
TAATATATGAAGTGAAATTAATGTTTTATGCTCTCAATATTGTCTGACTACTAATGGATACTTAGTTATAAAAAATTATATATTAATACTTAAATTACTCCCCATCCATGAGCAGCTCATTTTTTAGAATTTCTTGAATGCAGCAGTTCTCTTAGCAGTTGCACCTCTTACACATTAAGAGTTATTTTATTAGTTTCTTTTATCAGTAAATCTTTGTTGATTATGCTTAATGCAATTTCTTATTTCTTACTTGCTTTTAAGTCACACTTTGATTTATATTTTTTTGTCTCGTTTTATTGAAAATAATTTTGATACCGTATTATTTTTTTCGCTTTACACTATAGCTTATGATTTAATCGTTTTTTATAAATGTAAAAGCAAAAAGCTACTCACAAATTAAATGCACTTGCTGTAAAATTATTTCGTTTCGAAAAAAATCAAAAGAGTTTAGTTGGACTAGCTTTCACGCTACAGTTTTAATAACTCTAGATTTAATATTGTAGTCAAAGGTTTTGAACGTTTTTTGTAGTTTTGTTTTTGTAAATTTGATTTATTTTATTTTTGCAAAGTTTGTCATAACAGTTTCGGCTAACAATTACTTCCTTTGATGCCAATTACACATACTGATTTGTAAATTATTCACAATTAGAATTACTTATAATATTAAATTTAGTTCAGGTTTACATTTCTTCTACGTATTTATGTAGGGTGCACGATAGGCTTCTTTATTAGTTCAAACAAGTTTTAATGAGTTCATTTAATGTTGTTGCTAGGGGTAATTTAAAATTATTCTTTGCTTATTGTCAACTAATTAATTAATTTTCTTAGCATGTGATTATATTTTTGAGATCATTATGTTGATTTTGGTTGATTTAAATTTTTTTATTTCAAATAATAATAATAATTGAATAATTATTTAAAGGTTTATAAGATAACAAAATTTTTAAATTCGACTTCGGATAAAATAAAATTTTGATTTAGCCTCAACTGCCCCACGTTGGGCGCCAATTAACTTTTCCTTTTCTTGATTAATTAAAACAATTTTTAATTTAATATTATTCAGGTTATTTTACGGTTTATTCAGTAATATTATTTGTTAACTATTTATTATATAAATTTATATTCGCTTTCCTCTCTGATGGGGATTGCTTATCCAACGATAGTCAAAAATAAACTGAACTTAAAAACTAAAGACCTAATTACACAAGAAATAAAGATCGCATATAGAGAGCATATAATAATGAAAAAATTAAAAGGTACTTTCAATACTGCATTAACTTATATATTTTCTATTTTTTTTTTCTTAGTACATGATAATCATCCTACCCGTGCAAAAAAAAAATTTAATGAGAAATAAAACAAGAAAAATTTTATTTTTGTGTTTAATTTCCAAAAAAAAGTTGTTATAAAGTTCATTTCAATTAGATTTAGTAGTTATAATGTAAGTTTTAAGTAATTCTAAATTAAAAAACTCTTACACAGCTTCAGGTAAGCAACTAAAGCATGTATACTCTGATTTCGAATGTTGTAGGCATACCGGATTCGAGCACTTGGAACAAAAAAAAAAACGAGTAAGTTGGCGAATTTTTTCATCTCCCAATGTACAAAGCTGACAACTTTTTCTCTTTTGTAGAGTATCAGCACCACTTGAGCTAGGAAGTTCTACTGGAATCTGAAATAAAAAAAAAAAAAAACGAGGAAAATGATATGTAATGAAGGGCAAATGTTATATCAATCCAACTTACATTTAGTGGTCTTCCAAAATACGATTCCATGGCCAAACGAGTGAAGAACTGTTTGATAATTTGATTGTTATTCATTCGGTTTTCAATATTTGGAAGAACCAATGTATCAGCTAACGTAGTGAGAAAATTTCTTCTAGCACTATTTTTATTGAGACCATCAACTTCTTTGTAAATACAAAATGCAGCCAGTGCCATGGTGTCCAACATGTTGCAGAAAAACGCAAAAGTCCATCGTCTTGTTGACCGCTTTGTAGTAAAATGTGTAACCATTTGGTCCATACAATCTACGCCAGCTTTTTTTTCATTGTAAAATAAAATTGCTTCGGGTTTCATTGCTTCCCCTTCACAATGTTTTGTATAATGAACGGTCGAAAGTAGGTTCACACATTTATTTTTTTTTTGGCACGTAGCTGCAAATTGATACTATATAAAAACCAAAAAAAAACCCTTGTTTGTGTTTGCAACCATTGCTGTGAGAGTGATTTGAGTAAACAAACGCAGAGAAAAATAAAAAATACCAATAAAGTACAGTACTCTTCTTACAAAATGTGTGTGTATCTGGCCAGATACATGCGCTACGTATACGATGTATAGATGAAAAAATCCACATAAATTTTGTTTGTTGTTTTTTTTTAATGTGTTTTTTCATAAAACGATACCTAACAATATTTGTAGAGGGTACCTGGAGACCCCTGTAGAGGGTACCTGGAAACCCCTAGGTAAATTAGAAATATATTTAAATCACAGTTAAATTCGTAAAATATCTGGCCAGATACGTGCGCATGACGGAGGGTTAAATTATATTGATCTAGTCTGTCAAGAACTTTTATAAGATTTGTATTGTGGTGATTAAGGCTACATCCGAAAACTATAATATCGTCAACATATAAAAATGCTTCTGATTCTAAACCAGAGAGTGCTATTGTTAACATACGTTGAAAACTGTTTGATGATATTTTTAAACCAAATGGTAGTCTTGTATACTTTTAGTGTCCATTGGTTGTTGATATGGGCGTGACTGTTGATCAAGTTCAATCTGATGGAAAGAGCTTGTCATATCCAATGTTGAAAAATATTTGGCTCTGCCTAATTTGTCTAAAATGTCATCCAAACGTGTCAATGGGAATTTGTCGTTCACAATTTTGTCGTTTAATTTCCTGTAGTCTACAACTAATCTCCATTTTTTCAGATCTGTTTGTCCCTTTTTGGGTACTAATAGAAGTGGTGCATTCATTGTATGGACTTATTGATGGTTCTATTATTTTATTTTTCAAGAGTGTTTGTACATGTGAATTTATTTCAGTTGTTTGTGCTTGTGGTAAGCGATAATTCTTTATATATACAGGATTATTGTCGTGTAGTTCTATTGTTTGTTTATAGAAATTGTTGGTTGTTAATTTTTCGTCATCTATATGATATATACTAGCTGTTTGTACCCGGCGTTGCCCGGGTTTCCCCAAAAAGAAGCATAAAAAAGAGTCATTGAGTGCTTTTTTTCAATAGCCAAGTAAGTGTTTTATTGAAAATTTAAGTTTAAAACTATTTGAAAATCAGCTTGATGATAGGACGCTTCTATGAACAACGTTAAAAGATTTTCCGTTTGGAGCAAAGATGTACAAATTTCTCCCACTTGAAACTCTTGAGCATGCCACATACAGTTGGCCATGTGAAAAGCATGGTGTCTCCAAATGTAAACCGGCAATTTTTAATGTTTGTCCTTGGGACTTATTCACTGTAATTGCAAACGCTAATTTAATTGGAAATTGAAGTCGTTTGAACTGAAACGGTAAATCCGTTGGTATGAGGGGTATGCGTGGAATGAAAACATCTTCTCCTTTTGCAGAGCCGGTTAATATCGTTGCTCGGATGAGATTAGGGCTGAGATGAGTTACCCGTAATCGTGTGCCGTTGCAAAGTTTTGGTGCATTAAGATTTCGCATGAGAATAATTGGAACTCCAACCTTAAGTTCCAATTTATGGGGTGGAACTCCTGACAACTCAATAGAGTTAAGAAACTCGGGGGGATATGTAGTACATGGATTTTCATCCATAACGGTATCAATGGACTTAAAAACTGTGGATTCTCCGGTAATTTGACACAGAATTTGATAGTTTATGTGATCCACAATACTATTTTTGGGTGCTAACAACGCTCTTTCACATAACCATGTTTCATTGCACATATTTCTGTTAATCTCTGGATAGACTTTTACTGGTTTAAAAAGTGTTAATAAAAGTGGACTGTATTTTAGTTGATATATGACTTAAGGTATGCAGTGATAATTTTGTCAGTATGTTAGCTTTCATTCAGTTTCAACTCTCGCAGTGTACAGACGCGTTTTATAATCGTCGCAACTGAATATTAAAATTATAAAAAATTTAAAGTCACAAAAAATACAAAAACAAAACATTTATTAAACAGTTATTATACTGGTTTTATTTTATTTATTTTTTGCTTGTGTATACATAAATATTTGCATACACAAACTCTTATAAGTGAAAAAAAACAAGAGAACTCTAAATGAGTTCATCTTCTGGCAACAACAACAACAATAAACCCACAAGCAGTAGAAATGCTTATTTAACTTTTGTTTCTGATGACGACAATAAAAAAATTGAAATAAGCACAAACCTGAATTCTACACAAAACACAACTATTCGTGCGCGATCATGCTCTCCATACATGTTAAATAGTGATCAAGAAACAACAACAATTGCACCTATTAGCAAACTTGTCAGCTTAGCTGTACAAGCAAACAAACAAACAATAAATACCCAGGTGACCAACGTGCACAAAATGAATAAAATTATGGATAAAGTAAGTGAAAATAGTGATAATAAAATTCAAACAGGTATGGATAGATACATAACTGTGTTAAAAAGGGGAAGAAGTCCCAAATCTGCTCAAATTGCGTCAACGGCAAAAGTTCCCAAAGATGGGAAAAATATAAAAAATTCCGAAAATCGTTTCGCGATTTTAACTGAACAAGGTGATGAAGTCACAACTAATACAAGTTTGAGTAAACCACCACCGATTTATTTAAGAGAACAGAACTCCAGCTTTCTGGTAAAAAGCCTTATCTCGTTAATTGGAGAAAATGAGTTTTACGTAACTCCAATCAAGCGTGGGAAAATTAATGAAACAAAAATTCAGGTATCTAAAGAAAATAATTACAGAAAAATAGTCTCAGACTTTGAGACTAAAAATAAAAATTTTTATACATATCAGCTTAAGAGTGCTAAAGGTCTAACCGTTGTAATAAAAGGTATAGATTCTAGTGTGGATCCAGAAGAGGTGAAGTCTGGCCTTGAAAATAGTGGATTCAAGGTGAAAAATGTTTCAAACATCAAAAATAGAGAAAAAATCCCCCAACCAATATTTAGAGTCGAGTTACAGCCAGGTGACATAAAGATAAAAAAAAATGAATCCCATCCAATCTATGATCTAAAGTATTTGTTACACCGGAGAGTTACCGTTGAGCAGCCACATAAAAGAGCTGGACCTATCCAACTGCCAAGAATTTGGGCACACGAAAACTTATTGCAAGTTGCCTACAGTCTGCGTTGTATGTGGTGAGCTACACAGTACCGCTAACTGTGACAAAACAAAAGGTGATCCCAAGGCGAAAAAATGTGGCAATTGCGGCGGAAATCACACTGCCAACTATAGAGGCTGCCCTCTTTACTCGTTTTTTAAACGCTCCTCGCACAAAAAAGAAAATATTATTCCCGCTCAGCCTATCACACTTTTAAGCTACCCTCAGTTACCTCAACCGTCTACCAGTCAGCAACAATATTCAAACGTATTGAAATCAAACGCGACTATTGCTCAGCAACAACCTAATAATAAATTTTCATACGCTAACATTTTAAAAAGTAACCACAATACAGCGCAAAAACCGGTACCAGTAAGCGAAGCTCCAGGGTCTAATTTTAGCCGTATTGAAGCCTCAATTGAGAGCTTAATACAAACAGTAAATACTTTTACTCTCAACATGTCCTGTATGATGCAGGAAATGTTGAAAATGCAGTCTACTTTGTTGCAGGCTGTATTAAGCAAACCATGAACTTGAAAATATGTTTTTGGAACGCAAACGGCATCTGCCAACATAAAAATGAAATAGAATATTTTCTTCTGGATAAACAAATCGATGTTATGCTTATCTCAGAAACTCATTTGACGTCTCGAAGCTATTTTAGAATTAGTGGATATAATTTCTACGACACCAAGGATCCTCGAGGTAGAGCTTGTGGTGGCTCGGGAATTCTAATAAAAACGCGAATAAAACACTACCTGTTAAATGAATTTTGTGAAGATTACCTTCAAGCAACAAACATCTGCATTGAAAATTTTTATCAAAAACTTGTGATATCATCTGTTTATTCTCCTCCCAGGTTTTCAATTTCAGAGAGTCAATATACCGCATTTTATTCAACACTGGGGTCCCGTTTTCTAGCAGCTGGCGACTACAATGCTAAACACACATTTTGGGGTTCACGTTTAATCAGTCCCAAGGGTCGTGTTTTGTTTGACACAATTTCAAAAATGGGCTTTAATGTAGTTTCAAGTGGTCAGCCAACATATTGGCCAACGGATCGACAAAAAATTCCTGATATTATCGACTTTGGAGTTATGAAAGGTGTGCCCAGCGAAATGATTGAAGTTGAAGCATCATTGGATTTATCTTCAGATCACTCGCCTACTATTATCACTATTTACTCACACACAACTGCAACATCAACATGCGATTTACCGCTGACATCTGCACGTATTAACTGGCTGAAATACAAAAAATATTTGAGTGCTCATTGCACGGAAAATATGCTGTTGAGAACACCTACTGACATAGAAAATTCTATTAGGTTGTTTGAAGCACATGTTAATCAAGCTGCTCTTAATGCTTCTTCAAATCAACCAAATCAACAAGTAAGATTCAACAACATTTCTTCTGTAGATATAGAAAGGCTATTGACTGAAAAACGGAGAGCGCGACGAGAATGGCAACGTTACAGATCCCCCCAGCTAAAGTTAAGGCTAAAGGAATGCACCAAACAGCTCAGAAAAGTTTTACAAACACAAAAAACAGCTTCGCTGCAAAAATTTCTTCAAGAACTCGATGCAACACCACAAACAGATTATTCGCTATGGCGTGCAGCTAGAGGACTTAAAAGGCCAGTGATTTGCAAACCTCCGTTACGAGATTCGAATGGTGACTGGTCAAGAACTGATGCTGAAAAAGGTGCTCTTTTTGTTAAGCACTTAGAAAATGTATTTACACCGAATATTTCTACTGATATTGTTGAACTGCCACCAGTCATCTCTTTACCAGAAATACCGTTAAGATTTAACATTGTGGAGATTGAAAAGGCCATCACTAGTCTTAACACCAAAAAAGCCCCAGGTGTCGACAAAATAAGCAACAAAATGCTTCAACAACTGCCTTATATTGCAAAAAGAATTATACTATTCATTTTTAATAGTATTCTACGGCTGCAATACTATCCTGCAGAATGGAAGGTTTCGATGATTATTATGATACCAAAGCCCGGCAAGGATCATACGAAGGTTGAATCCTATCGGCCTATTAGTTTATTGCCCAACATTTCAAAACTATTTGAAAAGCTGTATATGAGCAAGCTGATGCCTATAGTGACTAGAAGCGGATGCATTCCAGATCATCAATTCGGTTTTCGCAGACAACATAGCACAATTGAACAAACTCACAGACTTGTGAATGTTATCAGAGACACTTTCGAAAAGAAGAAATATTGCTCTGCGCTCTTTATAGATGTTTCTCAAGCTTTCGATAAAGTATGGCACGAAGGTCTTATACATAAATTAACGCAAAATCTACCCGCAAACATTGTTAGGGTTTTAATAAGCTACCTAAGTGAACGAAAATTTGTAGTTAGGGAAGGCAATTTCTTAAGCCCACCGCAGTCGATCGAAGCCGGAGTTCCCCAAGGCAGTATCTTCGGTCCATTACTTTATTTAATATATGCCTCTGACTTACCGTTAAGCAATAACATTCATACATCAACATTTGCCGATGATACAGCTTTTCTAAGCGTTCACGAAAATCCTGTAGAAGCTTCCCGCAATTTACAAGGGTATATATCCAAATTGCAAAATTGGCTCAAACAATGGCGTATTAAAGTTAACGAGCAGAAATGTGTGCACGTAACTTTTACGTTGCGCAAGGAAACATGCCCGCCTATAAAAATTAACACCGAGACCATACCGCAACACACTGTTGTCAAATATCTAGGCGTTCATCTTGATCGTCGTTTAACATGGAAATCGCATATAGACGCAAAGTTAACACAAATGAAATTAAAAGCAGCCCAAATGAATTGGCTTATTGGAAGAAATTCTATACTAAGCCTAGACTGTAAACTACTATTATACAACGCGATCCTGAAACCAATATGGTTCTATGGAATCCAGTTATGGGGCACTGCCTCAGCATCAAATGTCGAAAAAATTCAAAGGCGACAAAATAAAATTCTACGTACAATTACAGCAGCTCCCTGGTATGTCAGAAATCATCGGATTCATAAAGACCTAGATGTTCCGTTGGTGAAGACAGTATTTTCAATAAACGCTAAAAAATATATAAAAAACTTGAGGTGCACCCAAATGTACTTGCGCGCAATATTTTAAATTATAGAGGCCACACCCGGCTGAAAAGGAGGGATACTCTTTTTCTCAGCCGTACACGAGAGATGTAAAACAACATAAATTAACCGTTGAAATTAAAAATTTTGTTTAGCATTGGCTAAACTTATATTTAATATTTTTTTAGATTTAAGATTTGAAAAACTTATTGATAATTCAATTTTAATAATTAAAGATTCAATAAATAATAAAATTATCACAAAAAAAAAAAAAAAGTATGTTAGCTTTTGTTTTTGTGTAAATCATTGTGGGACGTATTTAAATCATATGGAAAGTGAAAAAAAACAGTAGAATTTAAGCTTATGTTTAATTTGTTAAAATATTCAGCGGCGTTTAATTCAAGAAAGATATTTTAAAGATATAAAGTGGAATGTTAAAGAAAACAAACAACCAATATATTGTAAAATGTCGAATTTATAAAAAAGGTGGGCGTAAAGCCACTATTCAATCAAGATGCGGTATGGCTTATATTGCCTTCCAGAAAACTCACTGTGTGCCAAATTCCTTTTGAATCGGTTACATCGTTTTGGCATGAAAACGACACAAACTAACAAAAGTGGGCGTAAAAAAGGCGGGGCATCAAATCCGAATGCGGTAAGGCCTATATTCACTTCCACAAAAGTTGCTATATGTATCCCATGTGAAATGGTAACAATCAACCAAATATTGTAACAAACAGGCAAATATATTGAAGAACATTGAATTTACAAAAGTGGGCGTAAAAGTGGCGTGTCTTTCAATCAAGATGCGGATGGCAAATTTTATGGTAATCGGTAAGAAACATTCAAATATAGTAACAAACATCCAAATACAGTAACAAACAACCAAATATATTGAAAAATCTGAAATTCACAAAAATTGGGCGTAAAAGGGGGCGGGGCATCCAATCGAGATGCAATTGGTCGCATTTTTCATTCCAGAAAATTCTCTATCTACATGCCAAATTTCATTACAATCGGTTTAGTAGTTTTCTTCTGAAGCCGACACAAACAAACAAACAAACAAACAAACTAACATGTCATTTTTATATACATATATATGTGTTCGTATTTTTCTAATATTTCCGTTAATTTTTCTCTATTTTGGTTATCTAAAAGGGTTAGATCAATAATCCCCAATAGTCTTTTGAATCTTTCCTTTGTAAATCTATGTTTATGTTTATTAATTTTACATATTTCATAATTTTTTAATGGTGTGGTTTCTATTGTTATATTCTGTATAGTTGTTTCTTCGTCTTTGACATTTAGTAATTTTATATGTTTATACCCATCTCTACGTATTATTGTATTCACCAAATATTTTCCTTTTATAATTTCTTTATTCAAAACTACTGCATCTTGTTCTATTCCGATGTCAATTGGTACAATTATGTCGTTTCTTTTTGGTATTGTTATTTTATTTATTCTGACTGTGTTATCATATATTGGGATATTTATTATTTCATTATCTATCACAAATGTAAGAATATATGAGTCATAGGGCCAATAATTGACTTCCTATTTAAATACTCATTCAGCTAATTTTCATTTAAATTTATGTTGCATTTAAATAAGATTCCATTTTTTCAGTGAGTAATTAAAGTTCTTATTTAATTACGATGAAAATATGGTAGCACTGCGTAAAATAAAAAATTTCCCACAAATTTCCCTAAAGAACAGCTGACTAGAACAAATAAAGAAAAATCCAAAAAAATATATTATTATTTTAGCTAAAAATAAGAATAATTAAGAACTGCTGAAATGTTTTTAAAGAATAAAAGCAACTTTCAATACGATTAAAAGGTTAATAGCGACAAAACAAGACACAATTTTATGCAGTTTGCCAGCAGCCACAAATATTTTATTGGCTTTATTTTATATAAGAAGAACAAGCAGTCAAAAACATATGGAAATTCGTAAAACTTATGTAGTATTTAAATGCACAATGTTGGCTATTTAATGTTGACTTAATTTTGCAGTGAAAAACTTAATTTTGTATATAAATAGCATTTAAAAATAAATGACATATAAATCAGTACTGAATTATTGGCCCATAGTCTATGTTGCATTTGTATGTTGTTAAAAAATCTCTTCCAAGAATGCCATCTGTGATTATTGGAAATTTATGTTCTACTATTTTTATTTTATGCTTAACTATTGCTGTTGTTATATCTATTGCTGTTGTTTCTATAGTTGGAATTATTGCACCTATTGTTGCTTCTGTAGTTGCCATTATTAAAATTGTTACTTCTGTAGTTGTTGTTAAAGTTTCTATTGAAGTTAGTGTTGTTGTGATTTCAATTTTTATTTTGTGAGTTGTGGTTGAAATTATTAACAGGATTGTTATATGTTCTGTTTTGATATTGTTGTTGGTAACGTGGTTGTTCTCTTTTCAAATGCAAAATAGAGTTGTGAGTTGATTTGTGTTCATTTTCCAACTCTAAAGCAAGATCCGATGTTTCTTGTAAGTTAGTGGGTCGAGCAGCATATATGGTTGATTTGAAATATTCATTTTCTTAAATGTGTCTAGAGCTAGTTTATTATTCAATCGAATTATAATATTCTTCTCAGCTTCAGTAACTTCATTTCCTAATTCCTCTATTCCTAATTTATTTAATTTATCTGTAATGTTAAGTATTTTCGTCCTATACAATTCTATTGACATTTTGCCTTGGAACAATGTATTTAGTTTATTCTGTAATTTACGAACTGTTTCCCTGCTTTTATACTTATATTGTAGTAATTTCTTTAAAGTTTCAAAATCTTGTGGCTTTGTATATGTAATGCTGTCCTAACATTGGAAGTAAGTTTTGCATGGTACACGTATTGTATAAAATCTGTTTTCGCTTCATTCGATAGAGTTTTGTTTATTAACTCCGCTGTTATCAAAAAGCTTTCTAATTCTAAATAATTACCGTTGAACAAAGGAAGTGCTTTTGATGTTGTTTCTAAGCTAAAAGATGCCATTTTACTAATTTTTTCTTCTTGTTCCTTTGAAATTTCTATTAAATATTTCTTAATTTGTGTGCAAATACTATTATATTCTATTTTTAAGGCCGCTATTTTTTCTTCGTCTGTTTCCTCTATTATTTTTGATAAAAAATCCTTCTTTATATTTTCTACTGTCTCCAATTTGTTTTGGATAGTTTTTCCTGTATACGTCCTTGCTGGACTTTTCTTTAAGTTTTTTAGAATATCTTTTAACTCTGAAATATTGTCTTCTATTTAGTTTAAAAGTTTTCTTATTTATATTGTTAGTTAATTTTTTTTTTATACATCTGTTATTGCATTATTACTAGTTCTATATCTATGTTTAATTACATAATTTTTGAAATATTGATTGATTTTGTACGCTATGTATAATACTATGGTTACAATAATTAAAGTTACAATGTACTCGTACTCTGGTAGTATGAATTTGTTATTTTCACCATTTCCATTATTTGCAATATTTTCCTGTGTTTCCACTTTGCTTTGTGGTTTTCCCATTTTTGTTGTGTCAATTTTATTACCCCAAATGGGTCCTACCATCTGTGTATTTAAAAAAAAGGATAAAACTAGATATATATATTACAAGAATCAAATTTTTTTTTTGTCTTATTATTTTTCTTAAAATTTTTTATTTCTGTTTTTAAGTGTTGTATTTTTGAAGCTAACTCCTCTTTCTTCGTTTGGTCATATTTCGAAATCTCTATATACAATTTTAAATCTTTCTTTTATCTATTCAATTTGCCTCCTCTTGATTTATGGCAGTTCGGCAATGGGAATATTGGGAATTTCGCAGGGGCTTCCGTTGTTTTTAACCTCTTTGGCTTTGGTCCTTGGTTCAAAATTTCTGGTTTCTCGGTTGCGCTGGCACCTTCGGCTAATAGTCTTGCCCAGCGTTTCTCAGCTTCTTTTAAATCGTGGAGGACCTCTTCCCAGGATAACTCCATAAAAAAAGGATGATTTTCAATTTTTCAATATTTGTCCTTCATAGAATTCGACTGAGCATAAGCTTTGTATGTCGATTTCTATGTCCCCTATTCATTGTAAGATAAGGCAAAAAGGATAAGCAGTTAATGCTATATTTTCCTTTTTAATGCCTTTGTTCATACCAAGGGGCAAGGATCGCCATGAAAAGTTGTTCGCAAGTAAAACACAAGATTTCTGTTTTAGTGTTCAAGATAGTCTGTCTTTTTATTAAAAATTTCTTTCGCTTAAATACTATTTACAATCAAAGTTTCTTTATTAATTCTTATCTACATTACAACAGTTTTTTAAAGAGTTGAATACCCAAATTTGCACTTTCATCATAATTTCTATTTGGGTCACTACTCGGTTTCATATTTTATTTGTTATTTTAATTTTGTTATTTATTGTGATTCAAAGTATTTTGTAAATAAAGAAGAACAACATATTTATTTAAAATACATTGGTTTGTGTGTATATTGGTTTCTCAAGTGTCCGATATTCATATTCAAATAATTCAAAGTTCATTGAATTGTTAAACAAATTGAACTGCGTTGAATTTTGATCATTTATTTGTTTTTGAGTCATGCAAACTTATTTACTGACCTATTACAACAAACAGTATTGTTAATCACAAACGAATGGACATTGGTTTTTTATGAGCACCAAAATATACTACACTACAAAATATACATTGTTAACATATTTCAAGCAACAAAGGAAAAATTTAATATATATACATCTTTATATTTCAACTACAGGGCTGAATAGAACAAACGTTGTGTCGGTAGAAGCCCCTAAACCTCGTCTGTATTCATGTGAAAATGGTTTCACTACTTTTAGGTAGCTCTGTTGAACCTGATTACATATTCCATTTATATACCATTACGTGCAAATAGAATATGCGACTTCTCACTACTAATGATATTGCTAGCTAGGGAATTTTTTATATTTCTCCATATATTAATCATTACAGTGCTGCTGCGAATTATATCCTACAATGCCCAATCTCCTGATTTTGTTCTACTTAAGATAGTGTACATGTACATACACGGCTTATTTGAACCAGCAACTTTTCACATATTAAACTTAATACTCATATATTTCGCAAATCAGATAAGGTATTGAAAAGATGTCAGCAAGCATTAACATTTTGTGTTATAGTATTAAAATAAATAGTATAATTTAGTCTTTAAATTATATTCATTAAAGCATACAAGCTAAAAAAATAAATTAAGGAGCAGATGTGGTCACACTGATTTCAAACGCTCTTTGTAAAATACTTTTAAGTTTAGTGTTTTCTCCCAGATCAAATATTAATATGGCCTCCTTCTAATTTATAAAAGCTTTTAGCCTTTTCTGCATCGATTGCATAAGCTTCATTACGGTTTGTGATGTTATTGTCGCCCACTCCTCCCAAAACACCGATCTTAACTCATTTTTCTTTGGAATGTGGTAGTGATGGACGTTTTGGTCTAACACTGACCATAAATTTTCAATGATAATAAGGTCAGGTGGCTGTGGCCTCATCAGGTGCGGGCAGTTCCAAATAAGTCAGTCCTGGACAATTCCCGACGTATGCTTACGGTCATTTCCTTGATAAAATCTAAACGACGTCGATTTCAAAATACCAAGGTACAGTCTTCTATCCATTATAGTTTTAATAAATTGTAATTTGCCCACCCCAGCGGCTAACATACTGGCCCAAACCATAACGTTACCACTACCATATTTGACAGTTTCTTTAAAACTTTTGTTCTGTAACTCTGTGTTTGGTTCGAGCCAGACACACGCTTGATCATCCGTATGCAAAAATAACACTCTCCCAAAAGCTACAGTCTTTAGATATATTGTTCTTGGCGCTTGTTGATTTTTGTTACTGATGAATGGTTGTTTTCGGGCTACTCTTTAAGGAAAATTTTCCGTTATTTGTGCTTAAGGTGGAAATAAGTTGAGACACTAACTCAACTTGCATCTGAGCCATTTTTTTAATGTTGTACTATGTATAACTTTTATATAACCACATTAATAAAAGTACATATTGACTATAAGCTTTTGTAAGTATTAATTTTAAATTAAGTCCTGTAGACGAGTATGGTTAAAATAAGATGTGCACATTTTTCGTTCATAATCTTCGTTGTACATTGTTACTGTTTTATTAGCTTTGTCAGAAGTTAATATTAATAATTCTCCGTATTTGTTCAAAAATTGTTTTGTCTGCTGCACTGTGTCGAGTCTTATTCTGCCTCTTTGCTTTAAGTGTGATTTTCTCACATGGTCGTCAAGTTCTAACAATATCATGTTGTTCTCTGTTTTCTAGTGTTTGAATAATTCTCCAATATCAGAAATACATTTAAATATTCGAAATATTCATTCTGTCTCACAATATCGATCGACAACTAAAGCGAGCGACAGAACGAAACTATCGACATAATATAAGGAAGCAAAGAAGCAGCTTAAAAATGCAATTAATAAAAGTAAGAAAGGAAAATGGGAGGAACTGAGAGAAGACATTAAATACTCTTGGCGTCTGGGCTACAAAATAGTCATGAAAAATCTGGGTATGCAAAACCCGCTGAAAGAAATGAATGAAGAAACCATGCTAAATGTGGTAGAAGCATTATTTCCAAAACATGAATTAACAGAAGACGAGGTAGTCGCTGGACAAACCACCAACCCACCACTCTATATACAGTAGAAGAAATAAAAATAGCCGCTAGTACTCTTAAAAATAAGAAAGCGCCAGGCCCAGACGGAATCCCAGTCGAAGTAATTAAAGAAATAGCAAACAATCGTCCTCAAATCCTATTAAAAATGTATAACAGTTGCCTAAAAGAGTGCATATTCCCAACTGCGTGGAAAGTACAGAAAATTGTGCTCATCAGCAAGGATAAGGGAGAGCCAGCAACATCATCCTCATACAGGCTTGCTTGTTGGACACTGCTGGCAAACTGCTGGAGCGACACTGATTAAACCAAGACTCGAACAAGCCATTACCGTTGGAGGTGGTTTATCGCCGAGACAATATGGATTTCGCCACAGAAAATGAACCATTGGAGCCATAAGGGAAGTAATAGATGTTTTCTTACTAGCACATCAATGGAACCAGCGCAGCAGACCTGGTCTTTTTAGCCACACTGGATGTAAAAAACGCTTTCAACAGCCTAAGATGGGCAGATGTCCTCTTCACACTAGAGAGAAACTTTAGATTGCCAGAGTACCTCATGAGAATAAATAAAAACTATCTTAAAAAAGAGGACCGGTGGCACCAGGAGATTTATGGTCTCCTCGGGTGCAGCACAAGGCTCCATACTTGGTCCCGATCTTTGGAATGCAAGTTATGATGAAATATTAAGACTGGAAATGCCTAAAGATACATACAGAGAATGCAAAACGCAAACTGCGACAAGTCATGATAAGAACAAAGACTTGGCTCAATTCACTTCGCTTTCAACTCGCTACGCAGAAAACAGAGCTTCTGTTACTTACCAGACGACAAATGCCTATTGAAATAGACATCCCGATAGACGACGTAGTGCTACGCACCAAAAAATCGTTGAACTACCTCGGGGTAAGACTAGGCACAAAGCTGATATATTGGAACCAAATCCAACATTCAACAATAAAAGCGGCAAAAATCAAGGCTCAACTCAGCCGACTTATGGCAAACATGGGAGAACCCAGCCCAAGTAAGCGAAAGCCTGTAATAGCATTTCCTTATATGGTAGCGAAATATAGGCGCAGACACTAAATGTCAAGCGCAGAGCAATAACATTACTGTCGGTGCAGAGAACTGCAGCATTACGAGTCACTTCTGCTTACCGTACTGTATCAGCACCCGCAGTTCTCGTAAAAGCTGGAATGCGGCCGATAGACTTACAGGCCACGGAGCGCAGGAGAATTTACTACGCAAAATAAACTGACCGTCTAACAGCGTCTGAAATAAAAGCCATAAAACAGGAAACTGTTCAGAATTGGCAAACGCGATGGAGAAACGAAAAATACGCAAGGTTGACATATAAAATGATTCCAATTTCAGATGAATGAAAAAAAACGGAGAAGTAAATTTCTACCTAACGTAGATGTTAACCGGACACGGCTACTTCCGGATGTACCTCCACAATATGAGAAAATGCAACACTCCCTTTTGCATTTTTGCACATGTTTTTCAAATGTTGGCAGTCAGTTAGAAGCGCAAATTGGGCAAGCGGCAGCTACAAATATAGTTGTCAAAATGGTCAGCACTCGTGAAAACTGGACTGCGGTGGCAACATATGTGGCAACATACTTCTCATAAAAAAGCATTACCTAGATGCAGTGGCAATAAACCAAACTGATCTAGTGTTTGAAGTGGGTACATGGACGCAGGCATAACAAAGCAGAGGCATATTAGCCAAAACAGGGATCCAGCCCGAAGTAATGTGAAAGCGGTGCCGGGTTGGTCAACATATCCCAGATACAAGGTTGGCTTTTAGCCGGTAACCATATTGGAGCCCGGCATACGGAGAATTGACGAATTCTGCTAGCTGCGTAACGCATTTTCCCATCTTAAAAAAAAAAAAACATCTATAAGTAAAAACTCTAATTATTATTTCAAAGATCAAATATTTTAACGCATTCGTTGGGTTGTGTCAGTAATTATAACCAAAACACAGAAAATATTTTTAATAAATATTTTTTATAATCTAAAACTATTTTTTCTTAATATAATGGTTCTTTATAATCACAAAAAAAATATTTCTCGCTTTAATTGGTTAACATATGAAAAGTAATATTATCAGGCTCAAGTTCAGTTTTATTGATTTAATGAAAATTCAAACTTTCTAAAAGTTTTTTTATATTGAACTGAACTTGAGCCTGATAATATTACTTTTCATATGTACATCATTAGAAGTTCAAATAATAATTACGTTTATTCGTAATAATAATAATATAAAAAATAATAAAAATATATAATAATAATATTAAAAATATTAATTCCGCTTGGGCACGAGCTATAAATACCCTAATAACAAGGGTCACAGTAATATGTGAATTTCCCTAATACAGAGTAAATTAAAAGTAGAATACTTTGATGATAACGGAATATGAGTATTTGTTGATTATTAGTAATTTCCAAACAGTGATGAGGGAATTTCGTACTAACCAGAACTGTTTCAATATGTAGAATAAAAAATTAATTAAAAATTAATTCTCGTATCCCATTTCTGTTGAAAACTGGTTAAATAGTTGATATTCTTCTTAATTAGTATAACAATTTTAATTGGTTAATATAACCAAAATAATATATATACAAAGATAATTTTTAAAAAATTCTCAATAATAAATAAAATATTTTCTTATAACCTTTTTATCTGAAATACAAAAATAAGAATTATTTTCGGTCCCTGGATTTTAATGTGAATTCTACTTGAAGTATCTGATGTCTGCATTCATAAGAATGCTGTTTTATTAATAAGATTTGTTGATTTAAGAGTTTTGTTAGGTTTTGCATCTTTTAAAATAGGTTTTGTTGGTAAAAAACGGTTTTTTTCATTTGTCGTTTTTATGACGATTTCAATAAGCTATATTACCGATAATGACGATTTCTGCCCTAATAAATGACGATATTACCTCTAAAAAATCTGGCAGCTATGGGTGCCGCTTGCTTACATTTGTTACATTTCTTCATAACATTTGAAGGCCCAATGTAGCACGTATAATTTTGTTATATTTGGCTCTTGGTACATAACACAGAATAAAGAAATATTGTAGAAGTAATTGCTTGTATATATGTATGTACATAAGTATATACTTTGGCTGTAACCCTACTTTAATCGTGTAATAAGTTGACATTTGTATTTTTAAAAATAAATTAAGAAATAAGTTTTAAAAATAAAAATAATTTTATTGCATTGTTATTTAACTCATGAAATTTATTTTATGTAGGTATATAAATTAGGGTGGGTAAATTTTTTTGCCTACTAAGCGTAATCTACGGGAATTTCTAAGAACTTTTCCCAAAGAAACCATGGTTCTAAAATCAAAATCGAGCTTCCGGTTTTTTAAGAGAAAATTTGGTGCTCAGGACTATTGTTATTTTAACATAAACCTCCAAAACCATTATTTGGGTAAATAATTTTCTATAAATGAGGACAGATATAGAAAGCTGAGAAAATTTCCTTTAAAATAAGCCCTCTTCCAGCGTTACAGGTCAACTATTTACCAATTGCAATGAATATTTCCAAAAAAATAGCATTATTTTCGGATGTCCAGCAGCTATATTCTGTAACTCGCTAAAGCTAAATCTCCATCGCTAAAAATGTCTAATATCGTTTTAGAGAATTTTAGCTACATATTGAATTCTGTAATTCGTACTGCGAAATTAGGCAATGTCATAAAAATTAAATTCGCCACAATTTTGGCGTTTGCTCTGAGAGCAAACAATGCTCTCTCTCATCGCTAAAATGTTATAAATTTGTATTCTCTAAGCATATTTAAGCAACTTTTCTAGCTAGAAACGCTAAAATTTAAGCAACGATATTTTGAAGGCGCTTAAAAGTAATTTAAGCAAAATATGTTTTATATCATTGTTGTTTAGCCTTTTTTTAGAAAAATAATGTAGGAAACTACAAAAAGGATAAAAAAGGGCAAAAATATATGCTCATTTAGTATTTGGAATAGCATAAAGAGTTTGCTAATGATAGGTTGAAGTGTTTTAGCTGTTATGAGTAGTTTAATATAAATAAAACTCAAATACTAAATTTTATATAAAAATGTATTTAATAAAATAAAAGATTTTTACAATATTACAAAATTAATCAAAACTCTATATACAAATTTTAAATTTATTATGATCAAAAATATTTTTGTACAAATAAATACTCCATCGCTAAAAATGTCTAATATCGTTTTAGAGAATTTTAGCTACATATTGAATTCTGTAATTCGTACTGCGAAATTAGGCAATGTCATAAAAATTAAATTCGCCGCAATTTTGGCGATTGCTCTGAGAGCAAACAATGCTCTCTCTCATCGCTAAAATGTTATAAATTTGTATTCTCTAAGCATATTTAAGCAACTTTTCTAGCTAGAAACGCTAAAATTTAAGCAACGATATTTTGAAGGCGCTTAAAAGTAATTTAAGCAAAATATGTTTTATATCATTGTTGTTTAGCCTTTTTTTAGAAAAATAATGTAGGAAACTACAAAAAGGATAAAAAAGGGCAAAAATATATGCTCATTTAGTATTTGGAATAGCATAAAGAGTTTGCTAATGATAGGTTGAAGTGTTTTAGCTGTTATGAGTAGTTTAATATAAATAAAACTCAAATACTAAATTTTATATAAAAATGTATTTAATAAAAAAAAAGAGTTTTACAATATTACAAAATTAATCAAAACTCTATACACAAATTTTAAATTTATTATGATCAAAAATATTTTTGTACAAATAAATACTTTCAAATAAATATGCCACAGTACCGCCAGCTAATACCACATAGAAAAAATTTCAATCGTTTACTGAAATTATTTCTTCACAGTGATGCCATCTCTTATAAATTTTCCCATAACTTTCGAACGTAATGCTTTCTTGAGAAATTACTACGCAAAAATCATGCGCTTTACAATTTTCAAAATGCATGTGCTGCAAAAAAACAATAAGTTTTGACTAGAACTTTGTGAAATAGCTTTAAAAAATAGACGTTTTAAAACATATTTTAAATTTTTTTTTGACAAAAACACAATCATTGTTACGGAGTATAAATTATAATGTAAGGTAACACTAATATAAAATGCCAAATATACACGCATATATATTTGTGTCTTTTCAATATTATATTATCAAATAAGAAAGAAAGGAATGATCTAATGATAGCAAATTAGCTACGGCGAAAAGAGTAAATTTTAGCTAAGCGATTAAGGCTGCTTTAGCCGACCGTAACTCTAGAAATGTAAATGCTGATGTGTCAGCTGATTGCTTCTGTTATATGCAAAAGCTATGAAAATACTTACTTGACTGAAATGAAATGTTGCCGTAACGTACCAACCTGCAGAAAATAGAATTTCATTACGAGGTTACGTGACATTTGTAGACAGTGATGGGATGGTTGTATTTTGAACTGCAATGGGGCACAGAAGTCCTTTGTTGGGAATTTTTTTGTTTTGACTAGTTTTAGTTGTTAAATATGTACACATGCATGCTTTATTGAGTAAAGAAAGTTTTCTAAATAATTTTTTTCCAATATCTAGCAAGAGACTGTACCGATCGTTTGTGCTTATATATTTTATTGTAATGAATTTGATAATTGTTTAAATTATAGTTTAACATTCATATCTATGTATGTATGTATGTACATCATAGTTTTGATTATTACTGTTACTTATTATTTAAAAGATTTTTTTTTGTATACCTGAATGTATGTATGAATGCGCATATGTATATACATAGGTCCAATATATATGAAAATACAAAGTGAGCATATCAATTTATGTACATACATATGTACATACATTCAAGTATACAAAAAAAAATCTTTTATATACATAATAACTGCCTTGCACATGATGTCGAAGGAATTTTTCTTTCGTACAAATTACATTTAAAACAAAAACAAAATTTTTAAAATTGTATGTATGCTTACTTTGTAATTTCATGTATACTGTACTTATGTACATACATATATACATACATACATACTTTCAAGTATACAAAAAAAAAATCCTTTAAATAATAAGTAACACTAATAATCAAAACAATGATGTACATACATATATAGATATGAATGTTAAACTATAATTTAACCAATTATCAAATTCATTACAATAAAATGTGTAATAATATGATTCGGTACCTTTTAAATAATATCGTACTATTTGCGAACAATCACAAATATTGTAAACATTTGGAACTTTCATCAACGTTTGGAACAGCTGTTTTGTATTTTATTTATAATTTTAAAAGTGATAAAAAGTTGCAATGGACGACAAGAAATTAATACTACTGGTGAAGGAAAATGAACAATAACAATTCTCCGGGGCACAAGATTTCGAAGAAGAACAGAAATATATGATTTAATATGTTTAATAAGAATTTTTGTTCTTTTTATGTATGTATGTACATACATATGCATGTCTGCACATTCATGTGTCACGTGACACGTTTTTAAGCATTCTATAACTACAAAAATGTTGACTCTTACATTACATGAACATTTAGCTTACATCTACGATTTCAACCGTCGGCTAAATAGGCCTTTAGAGTTATACTATGTTCACACGGACAGAAATTATAGAGGTTAGCACTCTCATTCTTGTTTCGCGGGCCAACCTTGATTGAACCTATGTATATGTTTCGCCATACAAAATTTTGAGAGCGAACCTACATGTTTCATTTTGAACCTTGTTGCGAACCCGTATAATTTCCTATCATCTCTAATTTTGATAACAAATTATCGCTAGTTTATCTGAACTAGTTGTCCAAAAACATTTTAACAAAGAAAAACAATTGATGAGTGCTAAATTTTAATAAAAACATTGAATTAGTAAAAGCATATATTTATATATATGTAAATAATTAAATAAAGTGGAAAAACAACAAATAATATTAAATAACGAAGTACGAACCAATCTAGAATGAGTCGTGTGAACACATAGGTTCGCCATCGTGGTTCATGGAGCGAACCTAGTGTTTCAGTTCTTCGTGTGAACATAGTATTAGACACGTTAGTGATAAGGAATAATGACCGACTATTGGTCAATTGGTACCAAAAACCAACAGCATCTAGTCGTCTCATTAATTATTTCTCAAACACCCTAAGAATATAATTATAAATACGGCGAAAAATTTTATTCGTAGGATACTAGAAATTAGTGATAATAATTTCTACAATAAGCCTGATTGAAAAATTAATCAAAGATTACAAAAAGGAAATAAACTGCAAAATAACACGCACAAAAGAAGATAATTCCAAAACTGGATACAAATCAATGATTTACCTACCACAGCTAACATTACGTTTTGCAAACTCAGAAGTTTTTGACACACAAAACTTCAAAGTGGCACGAAAAACCTCCAACAACGTTGGAAAAATTTATGCCCAAACAAAAGACATGGTTGACAAGATGGATAAGTCTAATATAAAATACCGTGTAATGGTGATAACAACAACAGATGCGACATGGTTTACATAGGCACGACAATAAATAAGCTAAAAATAAGAATTTCTGGCCACAAATCTGATCAACGATTAAGCAAAAATAATGTAACACAAAAAAACAGCACTAACGTCCCACTGTGCACAAACAAATCATGTTCCTAATTTTGATAAAACAAATATATTACAAAGTGAGAAAAATTACAAACGCCGTTACATGTTAGAAATTCTCCATATAATTAATACACCAGTTTCGAAGAGAATGAACTTTATAGCCGATACTGAGAATTGTGCTCAAATATATAGACATTTAGTTAATAAGAAAATAAGTAAGAATAGGTAGCGACTATGGTGAAATATATATAACTCAAGCAATATACATATAAGTTTATCCAACAGTACAATATTAGACGAGAGCAGTGACACTGCTTTGTTTTGATTTTAAGTGAGCTTAAACTTAAATGTGAGTTTATGTTTATATTATATTATGTTTTGTTAAGGCCTCTTTACGTGGTAATACATGTATGTATATCGTTATGTCAAAAATTGAAAAAAGTCTTATCATGTAAACGCAAATTGTTATGAGTAAGAGAGAATACGGATAAAAACCTGACAAGCGTTCGGTAACTGTTTATTTTCTAAACCATTTTAGATACTTACGTATACTCATTTTATCAGAGGTGTCTTTTTAAGTAAACATTGGCAGCTTTAAGAGTATATATTGAAGGTGGCATCATTTATATATAATAATTACAAAAAAAAATTTATGTTATTTTTGTAAATATTGTAGAACTGTAACCACCAGCTATTTCGTAGCGCAGACTTTTAATTTTATTAATATTATCCGTGTAAACATAAAAAATAGCTGAAACAAACTTTTGTTCTCTCATCTTATACAAAAAGAAAATTTCATAATATTTTGATTCATCCTTGGATTTGAAGCATCCTTGGATTTGTCTTCAGATCACTCGCCTACTATTATCACTATTTACTCACACACAACTGCAACACCAACATGTGATTTACCGCTGACATCTGCACGTGTTAACTGGCTGAAATACAAAAAATATTTGAGTGCTCATTGCACGGAAATTATGCCATTGAGAACACCTACTGACATAGAAAATTATATTAGGTTGTTTGAAGCACATGCTAAACAAGCTGCTCTTAATGCTTCTTCAATTCAACCAAATCAACAAGCGAGATTTAACAATATTTTTTGTGCAGATATAGAAAGGCTATTGACTGAAAAACGGAGAGCTCGTCGAGAATGGCAACGATATAGATCGCCTCAGCTAAAAATAAGGCTTAATTAGTGTACCAAGCAGCTTAGAAAAGTTTTGCAAACACAAAAAAAAGCTTCGCTGCAAAAATTTCTGCAAGAACTCGATGCAACACCATCAACAGATTATTCGCTGTGGCGTGCAGCCAGAGGACTTAAAAGGCCGGTGATATGTAAACCTCCATTACTAGCTTCAAATGGTGACTGGGCAAGAACTGATTCTGAAAAAGGTGCTCTTTTTGTTAAACACTTAGAAAAGGTATTTACTCCAAATATTTCTGCTGATATTACTGAACTGCCGCCAGTCGTCGCTTTACCAGAAATTCCGCTAAGATTTAATATTGTGGATATTCAAAAGGCTATTACAAGTCTAAACTCAAAAAAAGCCCCAGGTATTGATAGAATAAGCAACAAAATGCTGCAAGAATTGCCTTTCATTGCAAAACGAATAGTACTATTCATCTTTAATAGTATTTTACGACTGCAATACTATCCGGCAGAATGGAAGGTTTCGATGATTACTATGATACCAAAGCCCGGTAAGGATCATACAAAGGTTGAATCCTATCGGCCTATCAGTCTATTGTCCAATATGTCGAAACTTTTTGAAAAACTGTACATGAGCAAGCTGACTCCTATAGTAACTAGCAGTGCATGTATTCCAGATCATCAATTCGGTTTTCGCAGTCAGCATAACACTATTGAACAAACTCTCAGACTTGTGAATGTCATTAGAGAAACTTTTGAAAAAAAGAAATATTGTTCAGCGCTTTTTATTGATGTCGCACAGGCCTTTGATAAAGTATGGCACGAAGGTCTTGTCCACAAATTAATACAAAATCTACCCGCAAACATCGTCAAGCTTTTAAAAAGTTATCTAGAGGAACGAAAATTTGTAGTTAAGGAAGGCAATTTTTTAAGCCCCCCGCAGTCGATTGAAGCCGGGTCCCTCAAGGCAGTATCTTCGGTCCTTTACTTTATTTAATATATGCCTCTGACTTACCGTCAAGCAGTAACATTCATACATCAACATTTGCGGATTTTACAGCCTTTCTAAGCGTTCCTGAAAATCCTGTAGAAGATTCCCGGAATCTACAAGGGTACATCTCAAAATTGGAAACATGGCTAAAACAATGGCGGATAAAATTGAATGAGCAGAAATGTGTACACGTTACATTTACTTTACGCAGGGAAACATTCTCGCCTATACAAATCAACACCGAGACTATACCGCAACACACTGTTGTCAAATATCTGGGCATTCATCTTGATCGTCGTTTAACATGGAAATCGCACAAAGGCGCAAAGTTGATCCAAATGAAACTAAAAGCAGCCCAAATGAATTGGCTTATTAGAAGAAACTCTATACTAAGCCTAGACTGTAAACTTCTACTATACAATGCGATCCTAAAACCAATATGGGCCTATGGAATCCAGTTATGGGGCACTGCCTCCGCATCAAATGTAGAAAAAATTCAAAGGCGACAAAACAAAATTCTACGTACTATAACAGCAGCCCCATGGTACATCCGAAATCATCGAATTCACAAAGATTTTGATGTTCCGTTGGTTAAGACAGTATTTTCTAAACACGCGAAAAAATACATTAAAAAACTTGAGTTGCACCCAAATCCACTTACGCGCAATATTCTGGAGTATAGAGGCCACACCCGGCTTAGGAGGAGGGATACTCTTTCTATCAGCGTACACGAGAGATGTAAAAACAACAAAAATCAACCGTTGAAACTAAAAATTTTGTTTAGCATTGGCTAAACTTATATTTAATATTTTTAGATTTAAGATTTGAAAAACTTAAAAAAAAAAAAAATATTTTGATTCTACAAAGTGTTATTACTTTGTATTACCATTTAACCTCACCTTTACTATTATGATTTTTTAGTTATTATATACTTATTATTATTATTTTTAGTTGAGTTTTTTATCCTTATGTTCTGTATTTTATTATCATTGGTGATAATTTGTATTTAATACATTTTTTTAGAGTACTTAGCCCTGAAGATGCTACTCGATGTACGTAGCGAAATATAGGCAATAAAGAATAATTTTTACTCCACTGGCCTCGAGCTTAAATAAAATTTATTTTTCAACAATATTATAATAAAACGCCGAATAATTAACAAATAATTAATTTTTATTAATATTTTTGGTGGAAAATATATTGCTATAAAATGTGTTTCAAGGAAGGTTAGACCTATGCTCATAGGTATGTACATATGTATATTAGGGTGGGCCAATTTGTTCGGGACCGAAAAACATGACAAAGCGTATAGCAGGGTCGTAATCTACGGAAAATTCTAAGAAATTTTCCCAAAGAAACCATGGTTCTAAAATCAAAATCGAGCTTCCGGTTTTTTAAGAGAAAATTTGGTGCTCAGCAGCTATATTCTGCAATTCTCGTAGCTAAAGCTAAATCTCGATCGCTAAAATTTTTAGGGCGAAAATTTTAGCGATTTTGCTAAAAAGGTATTCTGTAATACTATGTTCACACGAAGACCTGAAACACTAGGTTCGCTCTATGAACCACGATGGCGAACCTATGTGTTCACACGACACATTTTAGATTGGTTCGTACTTCGTTATTTAATATTATTTATTGTTTTTCCATTTTATTTAATTATTTACATAAATATAAATATATGCTTTTTATTTGTTCAATGTTTTTATTAAAATTTAGCACTTATCAATTGTTTTTCTTTGTTAAAATGTTTTTGGACAACTAGTTCAGATAAACTAGCGATAATTTGTTATAAAAATTAGAGATGATAGTAAATTATACGGGTTCGCAACAAGGTTCAAAATGAAACATGTAGGTTCGCTCTCAAAAGTTTGTATGGCGAAACATGTAGGTTCAATCAAGGTTCGCCCGCGAACCAAGAATGAGAGCGCGAACCTCTATAATTTCTATCCGTGTGAACATAGTATAAGTATGGCAGTTTACAATCTTCTTCCATTTTGATAGTGAATTTTATGCTGGGGTGGAAACTGTTAAACTGATATACATAATATTTCATCAATATCTTCATTACGAACTATGCCAAACAAATCATCCACATATGTAATTCGTGAGCAACTTTGGTTTGTTGTTCAATTTTTCAATGCATTTTTCTATTAGATTTTCCATTACTATATCTGCTGCTATTGGGGATGCGGGAGATCCCATTGGAAGGCCTTTGCGTTGTTGCGAATATTTTGTTATTGTATTAGAAATAACGATTTTCTTTTATACAAAATTTTAGAATACGCATAAACAAGTTTTTGTTAATTTTGGTATATTCAGTGATCTCTAACTATTTTTCCTCTATAATATTTAAAGCCAAGTCTACCGGAATACTTGGAAAAAGAGATACCACGTCAAAAGCGACTAGTTTTTCATCTTCTTGAATTGGTAAGTATTTTATTTTTTTTTTATTTTATTTTTTCTTTACGAAAATTGTAAAGATGGACAATTGAACGCTGATGAGAGGTGTAGCAGCCTTGAAATCAGTACTGATACGTTCTGCTAAAAACTGATTGGATATAAATAATAACATTTTCAAACATAAAAAAACTCTTAATAATTTTGAATTTTCATTAATTCAATAAAACTGAACTTGAGCCTGATAATATTGCTTTTCATATGTAAATCAATATAAGTTCGAATAATAATTACGTTTATTCGTAATAATAATAATAAAAAATATTAATTCCGCTTCGGCACGAGCTATAAATCTATACTAATATTATAAAGAGGAAAGGTTTGATTTTTTGTCTGTTTGGACCGCTTTTGATGAAATTTTCAGGGAATCTTCAGAATATTCAGGCGGGTGACATAGGCTATATGAAGTTTTGATTGGACAAAGAGGCGTCGCACCGCCCATATAACCCAAAAATTTAAATCGCCATATTTTGGGCATTTTTTGACCTACGTCGATGATATTTGGTACATATGGTATTGGCATAATTTGGAATACGTACCAGGAGAAAAGTGGGTGTGACTACGCCCCTTTTTAGGAAAACCAAACCCTTGGACCGATCTTCCTGAAATTTTCACAGCATGTTACTGTGACTCTGGAAGGAATAATAGGCTTTATGAATTCTTGATTGGACAAAGAGGCGTGGCAGCGCCCATATAACCCAAAAATTTAAATCGCCATATTTTGCGCATTTTTTGACCTGTGTCGATGATATTTGGTACATTTGGTACATATGGCTTTATGAATTCTAGATTGGACTTTGATGATAACGGACTATAAGTTTGAGTTGATTATTAGTAATTTCCAAACAGTGAAGAGGGAATTTCGTACTAACCAGCACTGTTTCATCTATATAAATAAAAATGAAACGTTGTCCGTTGCTAAGCGCATAACTTGAGAACGGCTACACCGATTTCGCTAATTTTTTCATCTTATTGCTTAAAGTGCTCCGAGAATGGTTTATAGCACAAAAAATTGACCACACCCACTCTTACGCCTACTTTTTATATATATCTAAAATCGAAGAACGGCGCGACTGATTTAGCTAATTTGTTGTTCTAATGTTCGTAATAACCCAACTTACGTTTACATCTATATCTATATAAATAAAAATGAAACGTTGTCCGTTGCTAAGCGCATAACTTGAGAATGGCTACACCGATTTCGCTAATTTATTCATCTTATTGCTTAAAGAGCTCCGAGAATAATTTATAGCACAAAAAATTGACCACACCCACTCTTACGCCTACTTTTTCTATTTATCTAAAATCGAAGAACGGCGCGACTGATTTAGCTAATTTTTTGTTCTAATGTTCGTAATAACCCAACTTAGGTTTACATCTATATCTATATAAATAAAAATGAAGCGTTGTCCGTTGCTAAGCGCAGAACTTGAGAACGTCTTCACCGATTTCGCTAATTTATTCATCTAATTGCTAAAAGAGCTCCGAGAATAATTTATAGCACAAAAAATTAACCACACCCACTCTTACGCCTACTTTTTCTATTTATCTAAAATCAAAGAACGGCGCGACTGAATTAGCTAATTTATTGTTCTAATGTTCGTAATTACCCAACTTAGATTTACATCTATATCTATATAAATAAAAATGAAACGTTGTCCGTTGCTAAGCGCAGAACTTGAGAACGGCTACACCGATTTCGCTAATTTTTTCATCTTATTGCTTAAAGTGCTACGAGAATGGTTTATACCACAAAAAATTTACCACACCCACTCTTACGCCTACTTTTTCTATTTATCTAAAATCGAAGAACGGCGCGACTTATTTAGCTAATTTGTTGTTCTAATGTTCGTAATAACCCAACTTAGGTTTACATCTATATCTATATAAATAAAAATGAAACGTTGTCCGTTGCTAAGCGCATAACTTGAGAACGGCTACACCGACTTCGCTAATTTTTTCATCTTATTGCTTAAAGTGCTCCGAGAATGGTTTATAGCACAAAAAATTGACCACACCCACTCCTGCGCCTACTTTTTTCTATTTATCTAAAATCGAAGAACGGCGCGACTGATTCAGCTAATTTTTTGTTTTAATGTTCGTAATAACCCAACTTAGGTTTACATCTATATCTATATAAATAAAAATTAAACGTTGTCCGTTGCTAAGCGCATAACTTGAGAACGGCTACACCGACTTCGCTAATTTATTCATCTTATTGCTTAAAGTGCTCCGAGAATGGTTTATAGCACAACAAATTGACCACACCCTCTCTTTCGCCTACTTTTTCTATTTATCTAAAATCGAAGAACGGCGCGACTGATTCAGCTAATTTTTTGTTTTAATGTTCGTAATAACCCAACTTAGGTTTACATCTATATCTATATAAATAAAAATGAAACGTTGTCCGTTGCTAAGCGCATAACTTGAGAACGTCTACACCGATTTCGCTAATTTTTTCATCTTATTGCTTAAAGTGCTCCGAGAATGGTTTATAGCACAACAAATTGACCACACCCTCTCTTTCGCCTACTTTTTCTATTTATCTAAAATCGAAGAACGGCGCGACTGATTTAGCTAATTTTTTGTTTTAATGTTCGTAATAACCCAACTTATCTATATAAATAAAAATGAAACATTGTCCGTTGCTAAGCGCATAACATGAGAACGGCTACACCGATTTTGCTAATTTTTTCATCTTATTGCCTAAAGTGCTCCGAGAATGGTTTATAGCACAAAAAATTGACTACACCCACTCCTACGCCTACTTTTTCTATTTATCTAAAATCGAAGAACGGCGCGACTGATTTAGCTAATTTTTTGTTTAAATGTTCGTAATAACCCAACTTATCTATATAAATAAAAATGAAACGTTGTCCGTTGCTAAGCGCAGAACTTGAGAACGTCTTCACCGATTTCGCTAATTTATTCATCTTATTGCTTAAAGAGCTCCGAGAATAATTTATAGCACAAAAAATTTACCACACCCACTCTTACGCCTACTTTTTCTATTTATCTAAAATCGAAGAACGGCGCGACTGATTTAGCTAATTTGTTGTTCTAATGTTTGTAATAACCCAACTTAGGTTTACATCTATATCTATATAAATAAAAATGAAACGTTGTCCGTTGCTAAGCGCATAACTTGAGAACGTCTACACCGATTTCGCTAATTTTTTCATCTTATTGCTTAAAGTGCTCCGAGAATGGTTTATAGCACAACAAATTGACCACACCCTCTCTTTCGCCTACTTTTTCTATTTATCTAAAATCGAAGAACGGCGCGACTGATTTAGCTAATTTGTTGTTCTAATGTTTGTAATAACCCAACTTAGGTTTACATCTATATCTATATAAATAAAAATGAAACGTTGTCCGTTGCTAAGCGCATAACTTGAGAACGTCTACACCGATTTCGCTAATTTTTTCATCTTATTGCTTAAAGTGCTCCGAGAATGGTTTATAGCACAACAAATTGACCACACCCTCTCTTTCGCCTACTTTTTCTATTTATCTAAAATCGAAGAACGGCGCGACTGATTCAGCTAATTTTTTGTTTTAATGTTCGTAATAACCCAACTTAGGTTTACATCTATATCTATATAAATAAAAATGAAACGTTGTCCGTTGCTAAGCGCATAACTTGAGAACGTCTACACCGATTTCGCTAATTTTTTCATCTTATTGCTTAAAGTGCTCCGAGAATGGTTTATAGCACAACAAATTGACCACACCCTCTCTTTCGCCTACTTTTTCTATTTATCTAAAATCGAAGAACGGCGCGACTGATTTAGCTAATTTTTTGTTTTAATGTTCGTAATAACCCAACTTATCTATATAAATAAAAATGAAACATTGTCCGTTGCTAAGCGCATAACATGAGAACGGCTACACCGATTTTGCTAATTTTTTCATCTTATTGCCTAAAGTGCTCCGAGAATGGTTTATAGCACAAAAAATTGACTACACCCACTCCTACGCCTACTTTTTCTATTTATCTAAAATCGAAGAACGGCGCGACTGATTTAGCTAATTTTTTGTTTAAATGTTCGTAATAACCCAACTTATCTATATAAATAAAAATGAAACGTTGTCCGTTGCTAAGCGCAGAACTTGAGAACGTCTTCACCGATTTCGCTAATTTATTCATCTTATTGCTTAAAGAGCTCCGAGAATAATTTATAGCACAAAAAATTTACCACACCCACTCTTACGCCTACTTTTTCTATTTATCTAAAATCGAAGAACGGCGCGACTGATTTAGCTAATTTGTTGTTCTAATGTTTGTAATAACCCAACTTAGGTTTACATCTATATCTATATAAATAAAAATTAAACGTTGTCCGTTGCTAAGCGCATAACTTGAGAACGGCTACACCGATTTCGCTAATTTATTCATCTTATTGCTTAAAGTGCTCCTAGAATGATTTATAGCACAACAAATTGACCACACCCTCTCTTTCGCCTCCTTTTTCTATTTATCTAAAATCGAAGAACGGCGCGACTGATTTAGCTAATTTGTTGTTCTAATGTTTGTAATAACCCAACTTAGGTTTACATCTATATCTATATAAATAAAAATGAAACATTGTCCGTTGCTAAGCGCATAACTTGAGAACGGCTACACCGATTTTGCTAATTTATTCATCTTATTGCTTAAAGAGCTCCGAGAATAATTTATAGCACAAAAAATTTACCACACCCACTCTTACGCCTACTTTTTCTATTTATCTAAAATCGAAGAACGGCGCGACTGATTTAGCTAATTTGTTGTTCTAATGTTTGTAATAACCCAACTTAGGTTTACATCTATATCTATATAAATAAAAATGAAACATTGTCCGTTGCTAAGCGCATAACTTGAGAACGGCTACACCGATTTCGCTAATTTTTTCATCTTATTGCTTAAAGTGCTCCGAGAATGGTTTATAGCACAAAAAATTGACCACACCCACTCTTACGCCTACTTTTTCTATTTATCTAAAATCGAAGAACGGCGCGACTGATTTAGCTAATTTGTTGTTCTAATGTTTGTAATAACCCAACTTAGGTTTACATCTATATCTATATAAATAAAAATGAAACATTGTCCGTTGCTAAGCGCATAACTTGAGAACGGCTACACCGATTTCGCTAATTTTTTCATCTTATTACTTAAAGTGCTCCGAGAATGGTTTATAGCACAAAAAATTGACCACACCCACTCTTACGCCTACTTTTTCTATTTATCTAAAATCGAAGCACGGCGCGACTGATTTAGCTAATTTTTTGTTTTAATGTTCGTAATTACCCAACTTATGTTTACATCTATCTATATATATAAAAGAAAGTCGTGTTAGTTACTTCGCTTATAACTCAAGAACGGCTGAACCGATGTAGCTGAAAATTGGCAGGGAGGTAGTTTAGAGCCAGGAATAGGCTATAGGATACTTATGGGCGGGATTGGACAAAGGGGCGTGGTACCTCTCATACAAACCACAAATTAAAAATCTATTATTTCTGCTCCTGATAACGGTATTTGAACAAAATTTGGTATGTCGGTTGGGTGTAAATTTCTTAAGTGCTGCTGCAAATATGGGCGGGATTGGACAAAGGGGCGTGGTACCTCTCATACAAACCACAAATTAAAAATCTATTATTTCTGCTCCTGATAACGGTATTTGAACAAAATTTGGTACGTCGGTTTGGTGTGCATTTTTTAAGTGCTGCTGCAAATATAGGTGGGATTGGACAAAGGGGCGTGGTACCTCTCATACAAACCACGAATTAAAAATCTATTATTTCTGCTCCTGATAACGGTATTTGCACAAAATTTGGTATGTCGGTTTGGTGTAAATTTCTTAAGTGCTGCTGCATATATGGGCGGGATTGGACAAAGGGGCGTGGTACCTCTCATACAAACCACAAATTAAAAATCTATTATTTCTGTTCCTGATAACGGTATTTGAACAAAATTTGGTACGTCGGTTTGGTGTGCATTTTTTAAGTGCTGCTGCAAATATATGTGGGATTGGACAAAGGGGCGTGGTACCTCTCATACAAACCACAAATTAAAAATCTATTATTTCTGCTCCTGATAACGGTATTTGAACAAAATTTGGTAAGTCGGTTTGGTATGCATTTTTTTCGTGCTGCTGCAAATATGGGAGGGATTTGACAAAGGGGCGTGGTACCTCTCATACAAACCAAAAATTAAAAATCTATTATTTCTGCTCCTGATAACGGTATTTGAACAAAATTTGGTACGTCGGTTTGGTGTGCATTTTTTAATTGCTGCTGCAAATATGGGCGGGATTGGACAAAGGGGCGTGGTACCTCTCATACAAACCACAAATTAAAAATCTATTATTTCTGTTCCTGATAACGGTATTTGAACAAAATTTGGTACGTCGGTTTGGTGTGCATTTTTTAAGTGCTGCTGCAAATATGGGCGGGATTGGACAAAGGGGCGTGGTTCCTCTCATACAAACTACAAATTAAAAATCTATTATTTCTGCTCCTGATAACGGTATTTGAACAAAATTTGGTACGTCGGTTTGGTGTAAATTTCTTAAGTGCTGCTGCATATATGGGCGGGATTGGACAAAGGGGCGTGGTACCTCTCATACAAACCACAAATTAAAAATCTATTATTTCTGTTCCTGATAACGGTATTTGAACAAAATTTGGTACGTCGGTTTGGTGTGCATTTTTTAAGTGCTGCTGCAAATATGGGAGGGATTTGACAAAGGGGCGTGGTACCTCTCATACAAACCAAAAAATAAAAATCTATTATTTCTGCTCCTGATAACGGTATTTGAACAAAATTTGGTATGTCGGTTTGGTGTAAATTTCTTAAGTGCTGCTGCAAATATGGGCGGGATTGGACAAAGGGGCGTGGTACCTCTCATACAAACCACAAATTAAAAATCTATTATTTCTGCTCCTGAACGGTATTTAAACAAAATTTGGTATGTCGGTTTGGTGTAAATTTCTTAAGTGCTGCTGCAAATATGGGCGGGATTGGACAAAGGGGCGTGGTACCTCTCATACAAACTACAAATTAAAAATCTATTATTTCTGCTCCTGATAACGGTATTTGAACAAAATTTGGTACGTCGGTTTGGTGTGCATTTTTTAAGTGCTGCTGCAAATATGGGTGGGATTGGACAAAGGGGCGTGGTACCTCTCATACAAACCACAAATTAAAAATCTATTATTTCTGCTCCTGATAACGGTATTTGAACAAAATTTGGTAAGTCGGTTTGGTATGCATTTTTTTCGTGCTGCTGCAAAAATGGGAGGGATTTGACAAAGGGGCGTGGTACCTCTCATACAAACCAAAAATTAAAAATCTATTATTTCTGCTCCTGATAACGGTATTTGAACAAAATTTGGTATGTCGGTTTGGTGTGAATTTCTTAAGTGCTGCTGCAAATATGGGCGGGATTGGACAAAGGGGCGTGGTTCCTCTCATACAAACTACAAATTAAAAATCTATTATTTCTGCTCCTGATAACGGTATTTGAACAAAATTTGGTACGTCGGTTTGGTGTAAATTTCTTAAGTGCTGCTGAAAATATGGGCGGGATTGTACAAAGGGGCGTGGTACCTCTAATACAAACCACAAATTAAAAATCTATTATTTCTGCTCCTGATAACGGTATTTGAACAAAATTTGGTATGTCGGTTTGGTGTAAATTTCTTAAGTGCTGCTGCAAATATGGGCGGGATTGGACAAAGGTGCGTGGTACCTCTCATACAAACCAAAAACTAAAAATCTATTATTTCTGCTCCTGATAACGGTATTTGAACAAAATTTGGTAAGTCGGTTTGGTATGCATTTTTTTAGTGCTGCTGCAAATATGGGAGGGATTTGACAAAGGGGCGTGGTACCTCTCATACAAACCAAAAATTAAAAATCTATTATTTCTGCTCCTGATAACGGTATTTGAACAAAATTTGGTATGTCGGTTTGGTGTAAATTTCCTAAGTGCTGCTGCAAATATGGGCGGGATTGTACAAAGGGGCGTGGTACCTCTCATACAAACCACAAATTAAAAATCTATTATTTCTGCTCTTGATAACGGTATTTGAACAAAATTTGGTACGTCGGTTTGGTGTGCATTTTTTAAGTGCTGCTGCAAATATGAGTGGGATTGGACAAAGGGGCGTGGTACCTCTCATACAAACCACAAATTAAAAATCTATTATTTCTGCTCCTAATAACGGTATTTGAACAAAATTTGGTATGTCGGTTTGGTGTAAATTTCTTAAGTGCTGCTGCAAATATGGGCGGGATTGGACAAGGGGGCGTGGTACCTCTCATACAAACCACAAATTCAAAATCTATTATATCTGCTCCTGATAACGGTATTTATACAAAATTTTGTATGTCGGTTTGGTGTAAATTTCTTAAGTGCTGCTGCAAATATGGGCGGGATTGGACAAAGAGGCGTGGCACCACCCATATAACCCAAAAATTTAAATCGCCATATTTTGGGCATTTTTTGACCTACGTCGATGATATTTGGTACATATGGTATTGCCATAATTTGGAATACGTACCGGGAGAAAAGTGGATGGGACCACGCTCCTTTTTATTAAAATTAAAAATCGTAATATAGTCTTAACTACTGGACCGATCGTCACAAGAGGATATATAAATACTTTTAATTTTATTTTATAACGAGGGGGTAGCGAAGTACACCGGGATCAGCTAGTATCTATATAAATAAAAATGAAACGTTGTACATTGCTAAGCGCATAACTTGAGAACGGCTACACCGATTTCGCTAATTTTTTCATCTTATTGCTTAAAGTGCTCCGAGAATGGTTTATAGCACAAAAAATTTACCACACCCAATCTTACGCCTCCTTTTTCTATTTATCTAAAATCGAAGAACGGCGCGACTGATTTAGCTAATTTTTTGTTTTAATGCTCGTAATAACCCAACTTATCTATATAAATAAAAATGAAACGTTGTCCGTTTGTAATATTAAAAGAAATACGAACTGTTCCTATTGAAGGGTATGACAAGAGTGTCTTTATTCAATCTTTTCTATATACTTATTCGCTATCTTATTATACATGGTTATACTCAGGGATGGCAGTGCCAGTGATGGCACTACACCTTGCTAAGCGCATAAATTGAGAACGGCTACACCGATTTCGCTAATTTTTTCATCTTATTGCTTAAAGTGCTCCGAGAATGGTTTATAGCACAAAAAATTTACCACACCCACTCTTACGCCTACTTTTTCTATTTATCTAAAATCGAAGAACGGCGCGACTGATTCAGCTAATTTTTTGTTTTAATGTTCGTAATAACCCAACTTATCTATATAAATAAAAATGAAACGTTGTCCGTTGTTAAGCGCATAACTTGGGAACGGCTACACCGATTTCGGTAATTTTTTCATCTTATTGCTTAAAGTGCTCCGAGAATGGTTTATTGCACAAAAAATTTACCACACCCACTCTTACGCCTACTTTTTCTATTTATATAAAATCGAAGAACGGCGCGACTGATTCAGCTAATTTTTTGTTTTAATGTTCGTAAT
Source organism: Lypha dubia (assembly GCA_947311025.1). Classification (NCBI taxonomy): domain Eukaryota; kingdom Metazoa; phylum Arthropoda; class Insecta; order Diptera; family Tachinidae; genus Lypha; species Lypha dubia. Next base: position 85,144,779 of record OX371260.1, on the reverse strand, counting down.
AACCCAACTTATCTATATAAATAAAACTGAAACGTTGTCCGTTGTTAAGCGCATAACTTGGGAACGGCTACACCGATTTCGCTAATTTTTTCATCTTATTGCTTAAAGTGCTCCGAGAATGGTTTATAGCACAAAAAATTGACCACACCCACTCTTACGCCTACTTTTTCTTTTTATCTAAAATCGAAGAACGGCGCGACTGATTCAGCTAATTTTTTGTTTTAATGTTCGTAATAACCCAACTTATCTATATAAATAAAAATGAAACGTTGTCCGTTGTTAAGCGCATAACTTGGGAACGGCTACACCGATTTCGCTAATTTTTTCATCTTATTGCTTAAAGCGCTCCGAGAATGGTTTATAGCACAAAAAATTTACCACACCCACTCTTACGCCTACTTTTTCTATTTATCTAAAATCGAAGAACGGCGCGACTGATTTAGCTAATTTGTTGTTCTAATGTTCGTAATAACCCAACTTATCTATATAAATAAAAATGAAACGTTGTCCGTTTGTAATATTAAAAGAAATACGAACTGTTCCTATTGAAGGGTATGACAAGAGTGTCTTTATTCAATCTTTTCTATATACTTATTCGCTATCTTATTATACATGGTTATACTCAGGGATGGCAGTGCCAGTGATGGCACTACACCTTGCTAAGCGCATAAATTGAGAACGGCTACACCGATTTCGCTAATTTTTTCATCTTATTGCTTAAAGTGCTCCGAGAATGGTTTATAGCACAAAAAATTTACCACACCCACTCTTACGCCTACTTTTTCTATTTATCTAAAATCGAAGAACGGCGCGACTGATTCAGCTAATTTTTTGTTTTAATGTTCGTAATAACCCAACTTATCTATATAAATAAAAATGAAACGTTGTCCGTTGTTAAGCGCATAACTTGGGAACGGCTACACCGATTTCGCTAATTTTTTCATCTTATTGCTTAAAGTGCTCCGAGAATGGTTTATTGCACAAAAAATTTACCACACCCACTCTTACGCCTACTTTTTCTATTTATATAAAATCGAAGAACGGCGCGACTGATTCAGCTAATTTTTTGTTTTAATGTTCGTAATAACCCAACTTATCTATATAAATAAAACTGAAACGTTGTCCGTTGTTAAGCGCATAACTTGGGAACGGCTACACCGATTTCGCTAATTTTTTCATCTTATTGCTTAAAGTGTTCCGAGAATGGTTTATAGCACAAAAAATTGACCACACCCACTCTTACGCCTACTTTTTCTGTTTATCTAAAATCGAAGAACGGCGCGACTGATTCAGCTAATTTTTTGTTTTAATGTTCGTAATAACCCAACTTATCTATATAAATAAAAATGAAACTTTGTCCGTTGTTAAGCGCATAACTTGGGAACGGCTACACCGATTTCGCTAATTTTTTCATCTTATTGCTTAAAGTGCTCCGAGAATGGTTTATGGCACAAAAAATTGACCACACCCACTCTTACGCCTACTTTTTCTATTTATCTAAAATCGAAGAACGGCGCGACTGATTTAGCTAATTTGTTGTTCTAATGTTCGTAATAACCCAACTTAGGTTTACATCTATATCTATATAAATAAAAATGAAACGTTGTCCGTTGCTAAGCGCATAACTTGAGAACGTTTACACCGATTTCGCTAATTTTTTCATCTTATTGCTTAAAGTGCTCCGAGAATGGTTTATTGCACAAAAAATTGACCACACCCACTCTTACGCCTACTTTTTCTATTTATCTAAAATCGAAGAACGGCGCGACTGATTCAGCTAATTTTTTGTTTTAATGTTCGTAATAACCCAACTTATCTATATAAATAAAAATGAAACGTTGTCCGTTGTTAAGCGCATAACTTGGGAACGGCTACACCGATTTCGCTAATTTTTTCATCTTATTGCTTAAAGTGCTCCGAGAATGGTTTATAGCACAAAAAATTTACCACACCCACTCTTACGCCTACTTTTTCTATTTATCTAAAATGGAAGAACGGCGCGACTGATTCAGCTAATTTTTTGTTTTAATGTTCGTAATAACCCAACTTATCTATATAAATAAAAATGAAACGTTGTCCGTTGCTAAGCGCATAACTTGAGAACGTTTACACCGATTTCGATAATTTATTCATCTTATTGCTTAAAGTGCTCCGAGAATAATTTATAGCACAAAAAATTTACCACACCCACTCTTACGCCTACTTTTTCTATTTATCTAAAATCGAAGAACGGCGCGACTGATTCAGCTAATTTTTTGTTTTAATGTTCGTAATAACCCAACTTATCTATATAAATAAAAATGAAACGTTGTCCGTTGCTAAGCGCATAACTTGAGAACGTTTACACCGATTTCGATAATTTATTCATCTTATTGCTTAAAGTGCTCCGAGAATGGTTTATAGCACAAAAAATTGACCACACCCACTCTTACGCCTACTTTTTCTATTTATCTAAAATCGAAGAACGGCGCGACTGATTTAGCTAATTTGTTGTTCTAATGTTCGTAATAACCCAACTTAGGTTTACATCTATATCTATATAAATAAAAATGAAACGTTGTCCGTTGCTAAGCGCATAACTTGAGAACGTTTACACCGATTTCGATAATTTATTCATCTTATTGCTTAAAGTGCTCCGAGAATGGTTTATAGCACAAAAAATTTACCACACCCACTCTTACGCCTACTTTTTCTGTTTATCTAAAATCGAAGAACGGCGCGACTGATTCAGCTAATTTTTTGTTTTAATGTTCGTAATAACCCAACTTATCTATATAAATAAAAATGAAACTTTGTCCGTTGTTAAGCGCATAACTTGGGAACGGCTACACCGATTTCGCTAATTTTTTCATCTTATTGCTTAAAGTGCTCCGAGAATGGTTTATGGCACAAAAAATTGACCACACCCACTCTTACGCCTACTTTTTCTTTTTATCTAAAATCGAAAAACGGCGCGACTGATTCAGCTAATTTTTTGTTTTAATGTTCGTAATAACCCAACTTATCTATATAAATAAAAATGAAACGTTGTCCGTTGTTAAGCGCATAACTTGGGAACGGCTACACCGATTTCGCTAATTTTTTCATCTTATTGCTTAAAGCGCTCCGAGAATGGTTTATAGCAAAAAAAATTGACCACACCCACTCTTACGCCAACTTTTTCTATTTATCTAAAATCGAAGAACGGCGCGACTGATTTAGCTAATTTGTTGTTCTAATGTTCGTAATAACCCAACTTAGGTTTACATCTATATCTATATAAATAAAAATGAAACGTTGTCCGTTGCTAAGCGCATAACTTGGGAACGTTTACACCGATTTCGATAATTTATTCATCTTATTGCTTAAAGTGCTCCGAGAATGGTTTATAGCACAAAAAATTTACCACACCCACTCTTACGCCTACTTTTTCTATTTATCTAAAATCGAAGAACGGCGTGACTGATTTAGCTAATTTTTTGTTTTAATGTTCGTAATAACCCAATTTATCTATATAAATAAAAACGAAACGTTGTCCGTGGCTAAGCGCATAAGTTGAGAACGGCTACACCGATTTCGCTAATTTTTTCATCTTATTGCTTAAAGTGCTCCGAGAATAATTTATAGCACAAAAAATTTACCACACCCACTCTTACGCCTACTTTTTCTATTTATCTAAAATCGAAGAACGGCGCGACTGATTTAGCTAATTTTTTGTTTTAATGTTCGTAATAACCCAACTTATCTATATAAATAAAAATGTAACGTTGTCCGTTGCTAAGCGCATAACTTGAGAACGGCTACACCGATTTCGCAAATTTTTTCATCTTTTTGCTTAAAGTGCTCCGAGAATGGTTTATTGCACAAAAAATTGACCACACCCACTCTTACGCCTACTTTTTCTATTTATCTAAAATCGAAGAACGGCGTGACTGATTTAGCTAATTTTTTGTTTTAATGTTCGTAATAACCCAATTTATCTATATAAATAAAAACGAAACGTTGTCCGTGGCTAAGCGCATAAGTTGAGAACGGCTACACCGATTTCGCTAATTTTTTCATCTTATTGCTTAAAGTGCTCCGAGAATAATTTATAGCACAAAAAATTGACCACACCCAATCTTACGCCTACTTTTTCTTTTTATCTAAAATCGAAGAACGGCGCGACTGATTTAGCTAATTTTTTGTTTTAATGCTCGTAATAACCCAACATATCTATATAAATTAAATTGAAACGTTGTCCGTTTGTAATATTAAAAGAAATACGAACTGTTGAAGGGTATGACAAGAGTGTCTTTATTAAATCTTTTCTATATACTTATTCGCTATCTTATTCTACATGGTTGTATTAATAGTAGATATTGAGATAATACTAAAGTCAGGGGTGGCAGTGCCAGTGATGGCACTACACGTTGCTAAGCGCATAAACTGAGAACGGCTACACCGATTTCGCTAATTTTTTCATCTTATTGCTTTAAGTGCTCCGAGAATGGTTTATAGCACAAAAAATTGACCACACCCACTCCTGCGCCTACTTTTTCTTTTTATCTAAAATCGAAGAACAGAGCGACTGATTTAGCTAATTTGTTGTTCTAATGTTCGTAATAACCCAACTTAGGTTTACATCTATATCTATTTAAATAAAAATGAAACGTTGTCCGTTGCTAAGCGCATAACTTGAGAACGGCTACACCGATTTCGCTAATTTTTTCATCTTTTTGCTTAAAGTGCTCCGAGAATGGTTTATTGCACAAAAAATTGACCACACCCACTCTTACGCCTACTTTTTCTATTTATCTAAAATCGAAGAACGGCGCGACTGATTCAGCTAATTTTTTGTTTTAATGTTCGTAATAACCCAACTTATCTATATAAATAAAAATGAAACGTTGTCCGTTGTTAAGCGCATAACTTGGGAACGGCTACACCGATTTCGCTAATTTTTTCATCTTATTGCTTAAAGTGCTCCGAGAATGGTTTATAGCACAAAAAATTGACCACACCCACTCTTACGCCTACTTTTTCTTTTTATCTAAAATCGAAGAACGGCGCGACTGATTCAGCTAATTTTTTGTTTTAATGTTCGTAATAACCCAACTTATCTATATAAATAAAAATGAAACGTTGTCCGTTGTTAAACGCATAACTTGGGAACGGCTACACCGATTTCGCTAATTTTTTCATCTTATTGCTTAAAGTGCTCCGAGAATGGTTTATAGCACAAAAAATTGACCACACCCACTCTTACGCCTACTTTTTCTATTTATCTAAAATCGAAGAACGGCGCGACTGATTTAGCTAATTTGTTGTTCTAATGTTCGTAATAACCCAACTTAGGTTTACATCTATATCTATATAAATAAAAATGAAACGTTGTCCGTTGCTAAGCGCATAACTTGGGAACGTTTACACCGATTTCGATAATTTATTCATCTTATTGCTTAAAGTGCTCCGAGAATGGTTTATAGCACAAAAAATTTACCACACCCACTCTTACGCCTACTTTTTCTATTTATCTAAAATCGAAGAACGGCGTGACTGATTTAGCTAATTTTTTGTTTTAATGTTCGTAATAACCCAATTTATCTATATAAATAAAAACGAAACGTTGTCCGTGGCTAAGCGCATAAGTTGAGAACGGCTACACTGATTTCGCTAATTTTTTCATCTTATTGCTTAAAGTGCTCCGAGAATAATTTATAGCACAAAAAATTTACCACACCCACTCTTACGCCTACTTTTTCTATTTATCTAAAATCGAAGAACGGCGCGACTGATTTAGCTAATTTTTTGTTTTAATGTTCGTAATAACCCAACCTATCTATATAAATAAAAATGAAACGTTGTCCGTTGCTAAGCGCATAACTTGAGAACGGCTACACCGATTTCGCAAACTTTTTCATCTTTTTGCTTAAAGTGCTCCGAGAATGGTTTATTGCACAAAAAATTGACCACACCCACTCTTACGCCTACTTTTTCTATTTATCTAAAATCGAAGAACGGCGCGACTGATTCAGCTAATTTTTTGTTTTAATGTTCGTAATAACCCAACTTATCTATATAAATAAAAATGAAACGTTGTCCGTTGTTAAGCGCATAACTTGGGAACGGCTACACCGATTTCGCTAATTTTTTCATCTTATTGCTTAAAGTGCTCCGAGAATGGTTTATAGCACAAAAAATTGACCACACCCAATCTTACGCCTACTTTTTCTTTTTATCTAAAATCGAAGAACGGCGCGACTGATTTAGCTAATTTTTTGTTTTAATGCTCGTAATAACCCAACATATCTATATAAATAAAAATGAAACGTTGTCCGTTGTTAAGCGCATAACTTGGGAACGGCTACACCGATTTCGCTAATTTTTTCATCTTATTGCTTAAAGTGCTCCGAGAATGGTTTATAGCACAAAAAATTGACCACACCCACTCTTACGCCTACTTTTTCTTTTTATCTAAAATCGAAGAACGGCGCGACTGATTCAGCTAATTTTTTGTTTTAATGTTCGTAATAACCCAACTTATCTATATAAATAAAAATGAAACGTTGTCCGTTGTTAAGCGCATAACTTGGGAACGGCTACACCGATTTCGCTAATTTTTTCATCTTATTGCTTAAAGTGCTCCGAGAATGGTTTATGTCACAAAAAATTGACCACACCCATTCTTACGCCTACTTTTTCTATTTATCTAAAATCGAAGAACGGCGCGACTGATTTAGCTAATTTGTTGTTCTAATGTTCGTAATAACCCAACTTAGGTTTACATCTATATCTATATAAATAAAAATGAAACGTTGTCCGTTGCTAAGCGCATAACTTGAGAACGTTTACACCGATTTCGCTAATTTATTCATCTTATTGCTTAAAGTGCTCCGAGAATGGTTTATAGCACAAAAAATTTACCACACCCACTCTTACGCCTACTTTTTCTATTTATCTAAAATCGAAGAACGGCGCGACTGATTTAGCTAATTTGTTGTTCTAATGTTCGTAACAACCCAACTTAGGTTTACATCTATATCTATATAAATAAAAATGAAACGTTGTCCGTTGCTAAGCGCATAACTTGAGAACGTTTACACCGATTTCGCTAATTTATTCATCTTATTGCTTAAAGTGCTCCGAGAATGGTTTATAGCACAAAAAATTTACCACACCCACTCTTACGCCTACTTTTTCTATTTATCTAAAATCGAAGAACGGCGCGACTGATTCAGCTAATTTTTTGTTTTAATGTTCGTAATAACCCAACTTATCTATATAAATAAAAATGAAACGTTGTCCGTTGTTAAGCGCATAACTTGGGAACGGCTACACCGATTTCGCTAATTTTTTCATCTTATTGCTTAAAGTGCTCCGAGAATGGTTTATAGCACAAAAAATTGACCACACCCACTCTTACGCCTACTTTTTCTATTTATCTAAAATCGAAGAACGGCGCGACTGATTTAGCTAATTTGTTGTTCTAATGTTCGTAATAACCCAACTTAGGTTTACATCTATATCTATATAAATAAAAATGAAACGTTGTCCGTTGCTAAGCGCATAACTTGAGAACGTTTACACCGATTTCGCTAATTTATTCATCTTATTGCTTAAAGTGCTCCGAGAATGGTTTATAGCACAAAAAATTTACCACACCCACTCTTACGCCTACTTTTTCTATTTATCTAAAATCGAAGAACGGCGTGACTGATTTAGCTAATTTTTTGTTTTTATGTTCGTAATAACCCAACTTATCTATATAAATAAAAATGAAACGTTGTCCGTTGTTAAGCGCATAACTTGGGAACGGCTACACCGATTTCGCTAATTTTTTCATCTTATTGCTTAAAGTGCTCCGAGAATGGTTTATTGCACAAAAAATTGACCACACCCACTCTTACGCCTACTTTTTCTATTTATCTAAAATCGAAGAACGGCGCGACTGATTTAGCTAATTTTTTGTTTTAATGTTCGTAATAACCCAACTTATCTATATAAATAAAAATGAAACGTTGTCCGTTGCTAAGCGCATAACTTGAGAACGGCTACACCGATTTCGCTAATTTTTTCATCTTTTTGCTTAAAGTGCTCCGAGAATGGTTTATTGCACAAAAAATTGACCACACCCACTCTTACGCCTACTTTTTCTATTTATCTAAAATCGAAGAACGGCGCGACTGATTCAGCTAATTTTTTGTTTTAATGTTCGTAATAACCCAACTTATCTATATAAATAAAAATGAAACGTTGTCCGTTGTTAAGCGCATAACTTGGGAACGGCTACACCGATTTCGCTAATTTTTTCATCTTATTGCTTAAAGTGCTCCGAGAATGGTTTATTGCACAAAAAATTGACCACACCCACTCTTACGCCTACTTTTTCTATTTATCTAAAATCGAAGAACGGCGCAACTGATTCAGCTAATTTTTTGTTTTAATGTTCGTAATAACCCAACTTATCTATATAAATAAAAATGAAACGTTGTCCGTTGTTAAGCGCATAACTTGGGAACGGCTACACCGATTTCGCTAATTTTTTCATCTTATTGCTTAAAGTGCTCCGAGAATGGTTTATAGCACAAAAAATTGACCACACCCACTCTTACGCCTACTTTTTCTATTTATCTAAAATCGAAGAACGGCGTGACTGATTTAGCTAATTTTTTGTTTTAATGTTCGTAATAACCCAATTTATCTATATAAATAAAAATGAAACGTTGTCCGTTGTTAAGCGCATAACTTGGGAACGGCTACACCGATTTCGCTAATTTTTTCATCTTATTGCTTAAAGTGCTCCGAGAATGGTTTATTGCACAAAAAATTGACCACACCCACTCTTACGCCTACTTTTTCTATTTATCTAAAATCGAAGAACGGCGCGACTGATTCAGCTAATTTTTTGTTTTAATGTTCGTAATAACCCAACTTATCTATATAAATAAAAATGAAACGTTGTCCGTTGTTAAGCGCATAACTTGGGAACGGCTACACCGATTTCGCTAATTTTTTCATCTTATTGCTTAAAGTGCTCCGAGAATGGTTTATTGCACAAAAAATTGACCACACCCACTCTTACGCCTACTTTTTCTATTTATCTAAAATCGAAGAACGGCGCAACTGATTCAGCTAATTTTTTGTTTTAATGTTCGTAATAACCCAACTTATCTATATAAATAAAAATGAAACGTTGTCCGTTGTTAAGCGCATAACTTGGGAACGGCTACACCGATTTCGCTAATTTTTTCATCTTATTGCTTAAAGTGCTCCGAGAATGGTTTATAGCACAAAAAATTGACCACACCCACTCTTACGCCTACTTTTTCTATTTATCTAAAATCGAAGAACGGCGTGACTGATTTAGCTAATTTTTTGTTTTAATGTTCGTAATAACCCAATTTATCTATATAAATAAAAATGAAACGTTGTCCGTTGTTAAGCGCATAACTTGGGAACGGCTACACCGATTTCGCTAATTTTTTCATCTTATTGCTTAAAGTGCTCCGAGAATGGTTTATTGCACAAAAAATTGACCACACCCACTCTTACGCCTACTTTTTCTATTTATCTAAAATCGAAGAACGGCGCGACTGATTCAGCTAATTTTTTGTTTTAATGTTCGTAATAACCCAACTTATCTATATAAATAAAAATGAAACGTTGTCCGTTGTTAAGCGCATAACTTGGGAACGGCTACACCGATTTCGCTAATTTTTTCATCTTATTGCTTAAAGTGCTCCGAGAATGGTTTATAGCACAAAAAATTGACCACACCCACTCTTACGCCTACTTTTTCTATTTATCTAAAATCGAAGAACGGCGTGACTGATTTAGCTAATTTTTTGTTTTAATGTTCGTAATAACCCAATTTATCTATATAAATAAAAATGAAACGTTGTCCGTTGTTAAGCGCATAACTTGGGAACGGCTACACCGATTTCGCTAATTTTTTCATCTTATTGCTTAAAGTGCTCCGAGAATGGTTTATAGCACAAAAAATTGACCACACCCACTCTTACGCCTACTTTTTCTATTTATCTAAAATCGAAGAACGGCGCGACTGATTTAGCTAATTTGTTGTTCTAATGTTCGTAATAACCCAACTTAGGTTTACATCTATATCTATATAAATAAAAATGAAACGTTGTCCGTTGCTAAGCGCATAACTTGAGAACGTTTACACCGATTTCGCTAATTTATTCATCTTATTGCTTAAAGTGCTCCGAGAATGGTTTATAGCACAAAAAATTGACCACACCCACTCTTACGCCTACTTTTTCTTTTTATCTAAAATTGAAGAACGGCGCGACTGATTCAGCTAATTTTTTGTTTTAATGTTCGTAATAACCCAACTTATCTATATAAATAAAAATGAAACGTTGTCCGTTGTTAAGCGCATAACTTGGGAACGGCTACACCGATTTCGCTAATTTTTTCATCTTATTGCTTAAAGTGCTCCGAGAATGGTTTATAGCACAAAAAATTGACCACACCCACTCTTACGCCTACTTTTTCTATTTATCTAAAATCGAAGAACGGCGCGACTGATTTAGCTAATTTGTTGTTCTAATGTTCGTAATAACCCAACTTAGGTTTACATCTATATCTATATAAATAAAAATGAAACGTTGTCCGTTGCTAAGCGCATAACTTGAGAACGTTTACACCGATTTCGCTAATTTATTCATCTTATTGCTTAAAGTGCTCCGAGAATGGTTTATAGCACAAAAAATTTACCACACCCACTCTTACGCCTACTTTTTCTATTTATCTAAAATCGAAGAACGGCGCGACTGATTTAGCTAATTTGTTGTTCTAATGTTCGTAATAACCCAACTTAGGTTTACATCTATATCTATATAAATAAAAATGAAACGTTGTCCGTTGCTAAGCGCATAACTTGAGAACGTTTACACCGATTTCGCTAATTTATTCATCTTATTGCTTAAAGTGCTCCGAGAATGGTTTATAGCACAAAAAATTTACCACACCCACTCTTACGCCTACTTTTTCTATTTATCTAAAATCGAAGAACGGCGCGACTGATTCAGCTAATTTGTTGTTCTAATGTTCGTAATAACCCAACTTAGGTTTACATCTATATCTATATAAATAAAAATGAAACGTTGTCCGTTGCTAAGCGCATAACTTGAGAACGTTTACACCGATTTCGCTAATTTATTCATCTTATTGCTTAAAGTGCTCCGAGAATGGTTTATAGCACAAAAAATTTACCACACCCACTCTTACGCCTACTTTTTCTATTTATCTAAAATCGAAGAACGGCGGTACTGATTTAGCTAATTTTTTGTTTTTATGTTCGTAATAACCCAACTTATCTATATAAATAAAAATGAAACGTTGTCCGTTGTTAAGCGCATAACTTGGGAACGGCTACACCGATTTCGCTAATTTTTTCATCTTATTGCTTAAAGTGCTCCGAGAATGGTTTATTGCACAAAAAATTGACCACACCCACTCTTACGCCTACTTTTTCTATTTATCTAAAATCGAAGAACGGCGCGACTGATTTAGCTAATTTTTTGTTTTAATGTTCGTAATAACCCAACTTATCTATATAAATAAAAATGAAACGTTGTCCGTTGCTAAGCGCATAACTTGAGAACGGCTACACCGATTTCGCTAATTTTTTCATCTTTTTGCTTAAAGTGCTCCGAGAATGGTTTATTGCACAAAAAATTGACCACACCCACTCTTACGCCTACTTTTTCTATTTATCTAAAATCGAAGAACGGCGCGACTGATTCAGCTAATTTTTTGTTTTAATGTTCGTAATAACCCAACTTATCTATATAAATAAAAATGAAACGTTGTCCGTTGTTAAGCGCATAACTTGGGAACGGCTACACCGATTTCGCTAATTTTTTCATCTTATTGCTTAAAGTGCTCCGAGAATGGTTTATTGCACAAAAAATTGACCACACCCACTCTTACGCCAACTTTTTCTATTTATCTAAAATCGAAGAACGGCGCAACTGATTCAGCTAATTTTTTGTTTTAATGTTCGTAATAACCCAACTTATCTATATAAATAAAAATGAAACGTTGTCCGTTGTTAAGCGCATAACTTGGGAACGGCTACACCGATTTCGCTAATTTTTTCATCTTATTGCTTAAAGTGCTCCGAGAATGGTTTATAGCACAAAAAATTGACCACACCCACTCTTACGCCTCCTTTTTCTATTTATCTAAAATCGAAGAACGGCGTGACTGATTTAGCTAATTTTTTGTTTTAATGTTCGTAATAACCCAATTTATCTATATAAATAAAAATGAAACGTTGTCCGTTGTTAAGCGCATAACTTGGGAACGGCTACACCGATTTCGCTAATTTTTTCATCTTATTGCTTAAAGTGCTCCGAGAATGGTTTATTGCACAAAAAATTGACCACACCCACTCTTACGCCTACTTTTTCTATTTATCTAAAATCGAAGAACGGCGCGACTGATTCAGCTAATTTTTTGTTTTAATGTTCGTAATAACCCAACTTATCTATATAAATAAAAATGAAACGTTGTCCGTTGTTAAGCGCATAACTTGGGAACGGCTACACCGATTTCGCTAATTTTTTCATCTTATTGCTTAAAGTGCTCCGAGAATGGTTTATAGCACAAAAAATTGACCACACCCACTCTTACGCCTACTTTTTCTATTTATCTAAAATCGAAGAACGGCGTGACTGATTTAGCTAATTTTTTGTTTTAATGTTCGTAATAACCCAATTTATCTATATAAATAAAAATGAAACGTTGTCCGTTGTTAAGCGCATAACTTGGGAACGGCTACACCGATTTCGCTAATTTTTTCATCTTATTGCTTAAAGTGCTCCGAGAATGGTTTATAGCACAAAAAATTGACCACACCCACTCTTACGCCTACTTTTTCTATTTATCTAAAATCGAAGAACGGCGCGACTGATTTAGCTAATTTGTTGTTCTAATGTTCGTAATAACCCAACTTAGGTTTACATCTATATCTATATAAATAAAAATGAAACGTTGTCCGTTGCTAAGCGCATAACTTGAGAACGTTTACACCGATTTCGCTAATTTATTCATCTTATTGCTTAAAGTGCTCCGAGAATGGTTTATAGCACAAAAAATTGACCACACCCACTCTTACGCCTACTTTTTCTTTTTATCTAAAATTGAAGAACGGCGCGACTGATTCAGCTAATTTTTTGTTTTCATGTTCGTAATAACCCAACTTATCTATATAAATAAAAATGAAACGTTGTCCGTTGTTAAGCGCATAACTTGGGAACGGCTACACCGATTTCGCTAATTTTTTCATCTTATTGCTTAAAGTGCTCCGAGAATGGTTTATAGCACAAAAAATTGACCACACCCACTCTTACGCCTACTTTTTCTATTTATCTAAAATCGAAGAACGGCGCGACTGATTTAGCTAATTTGTTGTTCTAATGTTCGTAATAACCCAACTTAGGTTTACATCTATATCTATATAAATAAAAATGAAACGTTGTCCGTTGCTAAGCGCATAACTTGAGAACGTTTACACCGATTTCGCTAATTTATTCATCTTATTGCTTAAAGTGCTCCGAGAATGGTTTATAGCACAAAAAATTTACCACACCCACTCTTACGCCTACTTTTTCTATTTATCTAAAATCGAAGAACGGCGTGACTGATTTAGCTAATTTTTTGTTTTAATGTTCGTAATAACCCAACTTATCTATATAAATAAAAATGAAACGTTGTCCGTTGTTAAGCGCATAACTTGGGAACGGCTACACCGATTTCGGTAATTTTTTCATCATTATTGCTTAAAGTGCTCCGAGAATGGTTTATAGCACAAAAAATTGACCACACCCACTCTTACGCCTACTTTTTCTATTTATCTAAAATCGAAGAACGGCGCGACTGATTTAGCTAATTTGTTGTTCTAATGTTCGTAATAACCCAACTTAGGTTTACATCTATATCTATATAAATAAAAATGAAACGTTGTCCGTTGCTAAACGCATAACTTGAGAACGTTTACACCGATTTCGCTAATTTATTCATCTTATTGCTTAAAGTGCTCCGAGAATGGTTTATAGCACAAAAAATTTACCACACCCACTCTTACGCCTACTTTTTCTATTTATCTAAAATCGAAGAACGGCGTGACTGATTTAGCTAATTTTTTGTTTTAATGTTCGTAATAACCCAACTTATCTATATAAATAAAAATGAAACGTTGTCCGTTGCTAAGCGCATAACTTGAGAACGTTTACACCGATTTCGCTAATTTATTCATCTTATTGCTTAAAGTGCTCCGAGAATGGTTTATAGCACAAAAAATTGACCACACCCACTCTTACGCCTACTTTTTCTATTTATCTAAAATCGAAGAACGGCGCGACTGATTTAGCTAATTTGTTGTTCTAATGTTCGTAATAACCCAACTTAGGTTTACATCTATATCTATATAAATAAAAATGAAACGTTGTCCGTTGCTAAGCGCATAACTTGAGAACGTTTACACCGATTTCGCTAATTTATTCATCTTATTGCTTAAAGTGCTCCGAGAATGGTTTATAGCACAAAAAATTGACCACACCCACTCTTACGCCTACTTTTTCTTTTTATCTAAAATTGAAGAACGGCGCGACTGATTCAGCTAATTTTTTGTTTTAATGTTCGTAATAACACAACTTATCTATATAAATAAAAATGAAACGTTGTCCGTTGTTAAGCGCATAACTTGGGAACGGCTACACCGATTTCGCTAATTTTTTCATCTTATTGCTTAAAGTGCTCCGAGAATGGTTTATAGCACAAAAAATTGACCACACCCACTCTTACGCCTACTTTTTCTATTTATCTAAAATCGAAGAACGGCGCGACTGATTTAGCTAATTTGTTGTTCTAATGTTCGTAATAACCCAACTTAGGTTTACATCTATATCTATATAAATAAAAATGAAACGTTGTCCGTTGCTAAGCGCATAACTTGAGAACGTTTACACCGATTTCGCTAATTTATTCATCTTATTGCTTAAAGTGCTCCGAGAATGGTTTATAGCACAAAAAATTTACCACACCCACTCTTACGCCTACTTTTTCTATTTATCTAAAATCGAAGAACGGCGTGACTGATTTAGCTAATTTTTTGTTTTAATGTTCGTAATAACCCAACTTATCTATATAAATAAAAATGAAACGTTGTCCGTTGTTAAGCGCATAACTTGGGAACGGCTACACCGATTTCGCTAATTTTTTCATCTTATTGCTTAAAGTGCTCCGAGAATGGTTTATAGCACAAAAAATTGACCACACCCACTCTTACGCCTACTTTTTCTATTTATCTAAAATCGAAGAACGGCGCGACTGATTTAGCTAATTTGTTGTTCTAATGTTCGTAATAACCCAACTTAGGTTTACATCTATATCTATATAAATAAAAATGAAACGTTGTCCGTTGCTAAGCGCATAACTTGAGAACGTTTACACCGATTTCGCTAATTTATTCATCTTATTGCTTAAAGTGCTCCGAGAATGGTTTATAGCACAAAAAATTTACCACACCCACTCTTACGCCTACTTTTTCTATTTATCTAAAATCGAAGAACGGCGTGACTGATTTAGCTAATTTTTTGTTTTAATGTTCGTAATAACCCAACTTATCTATATAAATAAAAATGAAACGTTGTCCGTTGTTAAGCGCATAACTTGGGAACGGCTACACCGATTTCGCTAATTTTTTCATCTTATTGCTTAAAGTGCTCCGAGAATGGTTTATTGCACAAAAAATTGACCACACCCACTCTTACGCCTACTTTTTCTATTTATCTAAAATCGAAGAACGGCGCGACTGATTCAGCTAATTTTTTGTTTTAATGTTCGTAATAACCCAACTTATCTATATAAATAAAAATGAAACGTTGTCCGTTGTTAAGCGCATAACTTGGGAACGGCTACACCGATTTCGCTAATTTTTTCATCTTATTGCTTAAAGTGCTCCGAGAATGGTTTATTACACAAAAAATTGACCACACCCACTCTTACGCCTACTTTTTCTATTTATCTAAAATCGAAGAACGGCGCGACTGATTCAGCTAATTTTTTGTTTTAATGTTCGTAATAACCCAACTTATCTATATAAATAAAAATGAAACGTTGTCCGTTGTTAAGCGCATAACTTGGGAACGGCTACACCGATTTCGCTAATTTTTTCATCTTATTGCTTAAAGTGCTCCGAGAATGGTTTATTGCACAAAAAATTGACCACACCCACTCTTACGCCTACTTTTTCTATTTATCTAAAATCGAAGAACGGCGCGACTGATTCAGCTAATTTTTTGTTTTAATGTTCGTAATAACCCAACTTATCTATATAAATAGAAATGAAACGTTGTCCGTTGTTAAGCGCATAACTTGGCAACGGCTACACCGATTTCGCTAATTTTTTCATCTTATTGCTTAAAGTGCTCCGAGAATGGTTTATAGCACAAAAAATTGACCACACCCACTCTTACGCCTACTTTTTCTATTTATCTAAAATCGAAGAACGGCGTGACTGATTTAGCTAATTTTTTGTTTTAATGTTCGTAATAACCCAATTTATCTATATAAATAAAAATGAAACGTTGTCCGTTGTTAAGCGCATAACTTGGGAACGGCTACACCGATTTCGCTAATTTTTTCATCTTATTGCTTAAAGTGCTCCGAGAATGGTTTATTGCACAAAAAATTGACCACACCCACTCTTACGCCTACTTTTTCTATTTATCTAAAATCGAAGAACGGCGCGACTGATTCAGCTAATTTTTTGTTTTAATGTTCGTAATAACCCAACTTATCTATATAAATAAAAATGAAACGTTGTCCGTTGTTAAGCGCATAACTTGGGAACGGCTACACCGATTTCGCTAATTTTTTCATCTTATTGCTTAAAGTGCTCCGAGAATGGTTTATAGCACAAAAAATTGACCACACCCACTCTTACGCCTACTTTTTCTATTTATCTAAAATCGAAGAACGGCGTGACTGATTTAGCTAATTTTTTGTTTTAATGTTCGTAATAACCCAATTTATCTATAAAAATAAAAATGAAACGTTGTCCGTTGTTAAGCGCATAACTTGGGAACGGCTACACCGATTTCGCTAATATTTTCATCTTATTGCTTAAAGTGCTCCGAGAATGGTTTATAGCACAAAAAATTGACCACACCCACTCTTACGCCTACTTTTTCTATTTATCTAAAATCGAAGAACGGCGTGACTGATTTAGCTAATTTTTTGTTTTAATGTTCGTAATAACCCAATTTATCTATATAAATAAAAATGAAACGTTGTCCGTTGTTAAGCGCATAACTTGGGAACGGCTACACCGATTTCGCTAATTTTTTCATCTTATTGCTTAAAGTGCTCCGAGAATGGTTTATAGCACAAAAAATTGACCACACCCACTCTTACGCCTACTTTTTCTTTTTATCTAAAATCGAAGAACGGCGCGACTGATTCAGCTAATTTTTTGTTTTAATGTTCGTAATAACCCAACTTATCTATATAAATAAAAATGAAACGTTGTCCGTTGTTAAGCGCATAACTTGGGAACGGCTACACCGATTTCGCAAATTTTTTCATCTTATTGCTTAAAGTGCTCCGAGAATGGTTTATAGCACAAAAAATTGACCACACCCACTATTACGCCTACTTTTTCTATTTATCTAAAATCGAAGAACGGCGCGACTGATTTAGCTAATTTGTTGTTCTAATGTTCGTAATAACCCAACTTAGGTTTACATCTATATCTATATAAATAAAAATGAAACGTTGTCCGTTGCTAAGCGCATAACTTGAGAACGTTTACACCGATTTCGCTAATTTATTCATCTTATTGCTTAAAGTGCTCCGAGAATGGTTTATAGCACAAAAAATTTACCACACCCACTCTTACGCCTACTTTTTCTATTTATCTAAAATCTAAGAACGGCGTGACTGATTTAGCTAATTTTTTGTTTTAATGTTCGTAATAACCCAATTTATCTATATAAATAAAAACGAAACGTTGTCCGTTGTTAAGCGCATAACTTGGGAACGGCTACACCGATTTCGCTAATTTTTTCATCTTATTGCTTAAAGTGCTCCGAGAATGGTTTATAGCACAAAAAATTGACCACACCCACTCTTACGCCTACTTTTTCTATTTATCTAAAATCGAAGAACGGCGCGACTGATTTAGCTAATTTGTTGTTCTAATGTTCGTAATAACCCAACTTAGGTTTACATCTATATCTATATAAATAAAAATGAAACGTTGTCCGTTGCTAAGCGCATAACTTGAGAACGTTTACACCGATTTCGCTAATTTATTCATCTTATTGCTTAAAGTGCTCCGAGAATGGTTTATAGCACAAAAAATTGACCACACCCACTCTTACGCCTACTTTTTCTATTTATCTAAAATCGAAGAACGGCGCGACTGATTTAGCTAATTTGTTGTTCTAATGTTCGTAATAACCCAACTTAGGTTTACATCTATATCTATATAAATAAAAATGAAACGTTGTCCGTTGCTAAGCGCATAACTTGAGAACGTTTACACCGATTTCGCTAATTTATTCATCTTATTGCTTAAAGTGCTCCGAGAATGGTTTATAGCACAAAAAATTTACCACACCCACTCTTACGCCTACTTTTTCTATTTATCTAAAATCGAAGAACGGCGCGACTGATTTAGCTAATTTGTTGTTCTAATGTTCGTAATAACCCAACTTAGGTTTACATCTATATCTATATAAATAAAAATGAAACGTTGTCCGTTGCTAAGCGCATAACTTGAGAACGTTTACACCGATTTCGCTAATTTATTCATCTTATTGCTTAAAGTGCTCCGAGAATGGTTTATAGCACAAAAAATTTACCACACCCACTCTTACGCCTACTTTTTCTATTTATCTAAAATCGAAGAACGGCGTGACTGATTTAGCTAATTTTTTGTTTTAATGTTCGTAATAACCCAACTTATCTATATAAATAAAAATGAAACGTTGTCCGTTGTTAAGCGCATAACTTGGGAACGGCTACACCGATTTCGGTAATTTTTTCATCTTATTGCTTAAAGTGCTCCGAGAATGGTTTATAGCACAAAAAATTGACCACACCCACTCTTACGCCTACTTTTTCTATTTATCTAAAATCGAAGAACGGCGCGACTGATTTAGCTAATTAGTTGTTCTAATGTTCGTAATAACCCAACTTAGGTTTACATCTATACCTATATAAATAAAAATGAAACGTTGTCCGTTGCTAAACGCATAACTTGAGAACGTTTACACCGATTTCGCTAATTTATTCATCTTATTGCTTAAAGTGCTCCGAGAATGGTTTATAGCACAAAAAATTTACCACACCCACTCTTACGCCTACTTTTTCTATTTATCTAAAATCGAAGAACGGCGTGACTGATTTAGCTAATTTTTTGTTTTAATGTTCGTAATAACCCAACTTATCTATATAAATAAAAATGAAACGTTGTCCGTTGCTAAGCGCATAACTTGAGAACGTTTACACCGATTTCGCTAATTTATTCATCTTATTGCTTAAAGTGCTCCGAGAATGGTTTATAGCACAAAAAATTGACCACACCCACTCTTACGCCTACTTTTTCTATTTATCTAAAATCGAAGAACGGCGCGACTGATTTAGCTAATTTGTTGTTCTAATGTTCGTAATAACCCAACTTAGGTTTACATCTATATCTATATAAATAAAAATGAAACGTTGTCCGTTGCTAAGCGCATAACTTGAGAACGTTTACACCGATTTCGCTAATTTATTCATCTTATTGCTTAAAGTGCTCCGAGAATGGTTTATAGCACAAAAAATTGACCACACCCACTCTTACGCCTACTTTTTCTTTTTATCTAAAATTGAAGAACGGCGTGACTGATTTAGCTAATTTTTTGTTTTAATGTTCGTAATAACCCAATTTATCTATATAAATAAAAATGAAACGTTGTCCGTTGTTAAGCGCATAACTTGGGAACGGCTACACCGATTTCGCTAATTTTTTCATCTTATTGCTTAAAGTGCTCCGAGAATGGTTTATTGCACAAAAAATTGACCACACCCACTCTTACGCCTACTTTTTCTATTTATCTAAAATCGAAGAACGGCGCGACTGATTCAGCTAATTTTTTGTTTTAATGTTCGTAATAACCCAACTTATCTATATAAATAAAAATGAAACGTTGTCCGTTGTTAAGCGCATAACTTGGGAACGGCTACACCGATTTCGCTAATTTTTTCATCTTATTGCTTAAAGTGCTCCGAGAATGGTTTATAGCACAAAAAATTGACCACACCCACTCTTACGCCTACTTTTTCTATTTATCTAAAATCGAAGAACGGCGTGACTGATTTAGCTAATTTTTTGTTTTAATGTTCGTAATAACCCAACTTATCTATATAAATAAAAATGAAACGTTGTCCGTTGCTAAGCGCATAACTTGAGAACGTTTACACCGATTTCGCTAATTTATTCATCTTATTGCTTAAAGTGCTCCGAGAATGGTTTATAGCACAAAAAATTGACCACACCCACTCTTACGCCTACTTTTTCTATTTATCTAAAATCGAAGAACGGCGCGACTGATTTAGCTAATTTGTTGTTCTAATGTTCGTAATAACCCAACTTAGGTTTACATCTATATCTATATAAATAAAAATGAAACGTTGTCCGTTGCTAAGCGCATAACTTGAGAACGTTTACACCGATTTCGCTAATTTATTCATCTTATTGCTTAAAGTGCTCCGAGAATGGTTTATAGCACAAAAAATTTACCACACCCACTCTTACGCCTACTTTTTCTATTTATCTAAAATCGAAGAACGGCGCGACTGATTTAGCTAATTTGTTGTTCTAATGTTCGTAATAACCCAACTTAGGTTTACATCTATATCTATATAAATAAAAATGAAACGTTGTCCGTTGCTAAGCGCATAACTTGAGAACGTTTACACCGATTTCGCTAATTTATTCATCTTATTGCTTAAAGTGCTCCGAGAATGGTTTATAGCACAAAAAATTTACCACACCCACTCTTACGCCTACTTTTTCTATTTATCTAAAATCGAAGAACGGCGTGACTGATTTAGCTAATTTTTTGTTTTAATGTTCGTAATAACCCAACTTATCTATATAAATAAAAATGAAACGTTGTCCGTTGTTAAGCGCATAACTTGGGAACGGCTACACCGATTTCGGTAATTTTTTCATCTTATTGCTTAAAGTGCTCCGAGAATGGTTTATAGCACAAAAAATTGACCACACCCACTCTTACGCCTACTTTTTCTATTTATCTAAAATCGAAGAACGGCGCGACTGATTTAGCTAATTTGTTGTTCTAATGTTCGTAATAACCCAACTTAGGTTTACATCTATATCTATATAAATAAAAATGAAACGTTGTCCGTTGCTAAACGCATAACTTGAGAACGTTTACACCGATTTCGCTAATTTATTCATCTTATTGCTTAAAGTGCTCCGAGAATGGTTTATAGCACAAAAAATTTACCACACCCACTCTTACGCCTACTTTTTCTATTTATCTAAAATCGAAGAACGGCGTGACTGATTTAGCTAATTTTTTGTTTTAATGTTCGTAATAACCCAACTTATCTATATAAATAAAAATGAAACGTTGTCCGTTGCTAAGCGCATAACTTGAGAACGTTTACACCGATTTCGCTAATTTATTCATCTTATTGCTTAAAGTGCTCCGAGAATGGTTTATAGCACAAAAAATTGACCACACCCACTCTTACGCCTACTTTTTCTATTTATCTAAAATCGAAGAACGGCGCGACTGATTTAGCTAATTTGTTGTTCTAATGTTCGTAATAACCCAACTTAGGTTTACATCTATATCTATATAAATAAAAATGAAACGTTGTCCGTTGCTAAGCGCATAACTTGAGAACGTTTACACCGATTTCGCTAATTTATTCATCTTATTGCTTAAAGTGCTCCGAGAATGGTTTATAGCACAAAAAATTGACCACACCCACTCTTACGCCTACTTTTTCTTTTTATCTAAAATTGAAGAACGGCGCGACTGATTCAGCTAATTTTTTGTTTTAATGTTCGTAATAACCCAACTTATCTATATAAATAAAAATGAAACGTTGTCCGTTGTTAAGCGCATAACTTGGGAACGGCTACACCGATTTCGCTAATTTTTTCATCTTATTGCTTAAAGTGCTCCGAGAATGGTTTATAGCACAAAAAATTGACCACACCCACTCTTACGCCTACTTTTTCTATTTATCTAAAATCGAAGAACGGCGCGACTGATTTAGCTAATTTGTTGTTCTAATGTTCGTAATAACCCAACTTAGGTTTACATCTATATCTATATAAATAAAAATGAAACGTTGTCCGTTGCTAAGCGCATAACTTGAGAACGTTTACACCGATTTCGCTAATTTATTCATCTTATTGCTTAAAGTGCTCCGAGAATGGTTTATAGCACAAAAAATTTACCACACCCACTCTTACGCCTACTTTTTCTATTTATCTAAAATCGAAGAACGGCGCGACTGATTTAGCTAATTTGTTGTTCTAATGTTCGTAATAACCCAACTTAGGTTTACATCTATATCTATATAAATAAAAATGAAACGTTGTCCGTTGCTAAGCGCATAACTTGAGAACGTTTACACCGATTTCGCTAATTTATTCATCTTATTGCTTAAAGTGCTCCGAGAATGGTTTATAGCACAAAAAATTTACCACACCCACTCTTACGCCTACTTTTTCTATTTATCTAAAATCGAAGAACGGCGTGACTGATTTAGCTAATTTTTTGTTTTAATGTTCGTAATAACCCAACTTATCTATATAAATAAAAATGAAACGTTGTCCGTTGTTAAGCGCATAACTTGGGAACGGCTACACCGATTTCGCTAATTTTTTCATCTTATTGCTTAAAGTGCTCCGAGAATGGTTTATAGCACAAAAAATTGACCACACCCACTCTTACGCCTACTTTTTCTATTTATCTAAAATCGAAGAACGGCGCGACTGATTTAGCTAATTTGTTGTTCTAATGTTCGTAATAACCCAACTTAGGTTTACATCTATATCTATATAAATAAAAATGAAACGTTGTCCGTTGCTAAGCGCATAACTTGAGAACGTTTACACCGATTTCGCTAATTTATTCATCTTATTGCTTAAAGTGCTCCGAGAATGGTTTATAGCACAAAAAATTTACCACACCCACTCTTACGCCTACTTTTTCTATTTATCTAAAATCGAAGAACGGCGTGACTGATTTAGCTAATTTTTTGTTTTAATGTTCGTAATAACCCAACTTATCTATATAAATAAAAATGAAACGTTGTCCGTTGTTAAGCGCATAACTTGGGAACGGCTACACCGATTTCGCTAATTTTTTCATCTTATTGCTTAAAGTGCTCCGAGAATGGTTTATTGCACAAAAAATTGACCACACCCACTCTTACGCCTACTTTTTCTATTTATCTAAAATCGAAGAACGGCGCGACTGATTCAGCTAATTTTTTGTTTTAATGTTCGTAATAACCCAACTTATCTATATAAATAAAAATGAAACGTTGTCCGTTGTTAAGCGCATAACTTGGGAACGGCTACACCGATTTCGCTAATTTTTTCATCTTATTGCTTAAAGTGCTCCGAGAATGGTTTATTACACAAAAAATTGACCACACCCACTCTTACGCCTACTTTTTCTATTTATCTAAAATCGAAGAACGGCGCGACTGATTCAGCTAATTTTTTGTTTTAATGTTCGTAATAACCCAACTTATCTATATAAATAAAAATGAAACGTTGTCCGTTGTTAAGCGCATAACTTGGGAACGGCTACACCGATTTCGCTAATTTTTTCATCTTATTGCTTAAAGTGCTCCGAGAATGGTTTATTGCACAAAAAATTGACCACACCCACTCTTACGCCTACTTTTTCTATTTATCTAAAATCGAAGAACGGCGCGACTGATTCAGCTAATTTTTTGTTTTAATGTTCGTAATAACCCAACTTATCTATATAAATAGAAATGAAACGTTGTCCGTTGTTAAGCGCATAACTTGGGAACGGCTACACCGATTTCGCTAATTTTTTCATCTTATTGCTTAAAGTGCTCCGAGAATGGTTTATAGCACAAAAAATTGACCACACCCACTCTTACGCCTACTTTTTCTATTTATCTAAAATCGAAGAACGGCGTAACTGATTTAGCTAATTTTTTGTTTTAATGTTCGTAATAACCCAATTTATCTATATAAATAAAAATGAAACGTTGTCCGTTGTTAAGCGCATAACTTGGGAACGGCTACACCGATTTCGCTAATTTTTTCATCTTATTGCTTAAAGTGCTCCGAGAATGGTTTATTGCACAAAAAATTGACCACACCCACTCTTACGCCTACTTTTTCTATTTATCTAAAATCGAAGAACGGCGCGACTGATTCAGCTAATTTTTTGTTTTAATGTTCGTAATAACCCAACTTATCTATATAAATAAAAATGAAACGTTGTCCGTTGTTAAGCGCATAACTTGGGAACGGCTACACCGATTTCGCTAATTTTTTCATCTTATTGCTTA
Organism: Lypha dubia; assembly: GCA_947311025.1. Lineage (NCBI taxonomy): Eukaryota > Metazoa > Arthropoda > Insecta > Diptera > Tachinidae > Lypha > Lypha dubia. The sequence goes on along the minus strand of OX371260.1, from coordinate 85,120,191 downwards.
AAGTGCTCCGAGAATGGTTTATAGCACAAAAAATTGACCACACCCACTCTTACGCCTACTTTTTCTATTTATCTAAAATCGAAGAACGGCGTGACTGATTTAGCTAATTTTTTGTTTTAATGTTCGTAATAACCCAATTTATCTATATAAATAAAAATGAAACGTTGTCCGTTGTTAAGCGCATAACTTGGGAACGGCTACACCGATTTCGCTAATTTTTTCATCTTATTGCTTAAAGTGCTCCGAGAATGGTTTATAGCACAAAAAATTGACCACACCCACTCTTACGCCTACTTTTTCTATTTATCTAAAATCGAAGAACGGCGTGACTGATTTAGCTAATTTTTTGTTTTAATGTTCGTAATAACCCAATTTATCTATATAAATAAAAATGAAACGTTGTCCGTTGTTAAGCGCATAACTTGGGAACGGCTACACCGATTTCGCTAATTTTTTCATCTTATTGCTTAAAGTGCTCCGAGAATGGTTTATAGCACAAAAAATTGACCACACCCACTCTTACGCCTACTTTTTCTTTTTATCTAAAATCAAAGAACGGCGCGACTGATTCAGCTAATTTTTTGTTTTAATGTTCGTAATAACCCAACTTATCTATATAAATAAAAATGAAACGTTGTCCGTTGTTAAGCGCATAACTTGGGAACGGCTACACCGATTTCGCAAATTTTTTCATCTTATTACTTAAAGTGCTCCGAGAATGGTTTATAGCACAAAAAATTTACCACACCCACTCTTACGCCTACTTTTTCTATTTATCTAAAATCTAAGAACGGCGTGACTGATTTAGCTAATTTTTTGTTTTAATGTTCGTAATAACCCAATTTATCTATATAAATAAAAACGAAACGTTGTCCGTGGCTAAGCGCATAACTTGAGAACGGCTACACCGATTTCGCTAATTTTTTCATCTTATTGCTTAAAGTGCTCCGAGAATGGTTTATAGCACAAAAAATTTACCACACCCACTCTTACGCCTACTTTTTCTATTTATCTAAAATCGAAGAACGGCGCGACTGATTTAGCTAATTTTTTGTTTTAATGTTCGTAATAACCCAACTTATCTATATAAATAAAAATAAAACGTTGTCCGTTGCTAAGCGCATAACTTGAGAACGGCTACACCGATTTCGCTAATTTTTTCATCATTTTGCTTAAAGTGCTCCGAGAATGGTTTATTGCACAAAAAATTGACCACACCCACTCTTACGCCTACTTTTTCTATTTATTTAAAATCAAAGAACGGCGCGACTGATTCAGCTAATTTTTTGTTTTAATGTTCGTAATAACCCAACTTATCTATATAAATAAAAATTAAACGTTGTACATTGCTAAGCGCATAACTTGAGAACGGCTACACCGATTTCGCTAATTTTTTCATCTTATTGCTTAAAGTACTCCGAGAATGGTTTATAGCACAAAAAATTGACCACACCCAATCTTACGCCTACTTTTTCTTTTTATCTAAAATCGAAGAACGGCGCGACTGATTTAGCTAATTTTTTGTTTTAATGCTAGTAATAACCCAACATATCTATATAAATAAAAATGAAACGTTGTCCGTTTGTAATATTAAAAGAAATACGAACTGTTCCTATTGAAGGGTATGACAAGAGTGTCTTTATTAAATCTTTTCTATATACTTATTCGCTATCTTATTCTACATGGTTGTATTAATAGTAGATATTGAGATAATACTAAAGTCAGGGGTGGCAGTGCCAGTGATGGCACTACACGTTGCTAAGCGCATAAATTGAGAACGGCTACACCGATTTCGCTAATTTTTTCATCTTATTGCTTAAAGTGCTCCGAGAATGGTTTATAGCACAAAAAATTGACCACGCCCACTCCTGCGCCTACTTTTTCTTTTTATCTAAAATCGAAGAACGGCGCGACTGATTTAGCTAATTTGTTGTTCTAATGGTCGTAATAACCCAACTTAGGTTTACATCTATATCTATTTAAATAAAAATGAAACGTTGTCCGTTGCTAAGCGCAGAACTTGAGAGCGTCTTCACCGATTTCGCTAATTTATTCATCTTATTGCTTAAAGAGCTCCGAGAATAATTTATAGCACATAAAATTGACCACACCAACTCTTACGCCTACTTTTTCTATTTATCTAAAATCGAAGAACGGCGCGACTGAATTAGCTAATTTATTGTTCTAATGTTCGTAATAACCCAACTTAGGTTTACATCTATATCTATATAAATAAAAATGAAACGTTGTCCGTTGCTAAGCGCATAACTTGAGAACGGCTACACCGATTTCGCTATTTTTTTCATCTTATTGCTTAAAGTGCTCCAAGAATGGTTTATAGCACAAAAAATTGACCACACCCACTCTTACGCCTACTTTTTCTATTTATCTAAAATCGAAGAACGGCGCGACTGATTTAGCTAATTTTTTGTTCTAATGTTCGTAATAACCCCACTTATCTATATAAATAAAAATAAAACGTTGTCCGTTGCTAAGCGCATAACTTGAGAACGGCTACACCGATTTCGCTAATTTTTTCATCTTATTGCTTAAAGTGCTCCGAGAATGGTTTATAGCACAAAAAATTTACCACACCCACTCTTACGCCTACTATTTCTATTTATCTAAAATCAAAGAACGGCGCGACTGATTTAGCTAATTTTTTGTTCTAATGTTCGTAATAACCCCACTTATCTATATAAATAAAAATGAAACGTTGTCCGTTGCTAAGCGCATAACTTGAGAACGGCTACACCGATTTCGCTAATTTTTTCATCTTATTGCTTAAAGTGCTCCGAGAATGGTTTATAGCACAAAAAATTGACTACACCCACTCCTACGCCTACTTTTTCTATTTATCTAAAATCGAAGAACGGCGCGACTGATTTAGCTAATTTTTTGTTTTAATTTTCGTAATAACCCAACTTATCTATATAAATAAAAACGAAACGTTGTCCGTTGCTAAACGCATAATTTGAGAACGGCTACACCGATTTCGCTAATTTTTTCATCTTATTGCTTAAAGTGCTCCGAGAATGGTTTATAGCACAAAAAATTGACCACGCCCACTCCTACGCCTACTTTTTCTATTTATCTAAAATCGAAGAACGGCGCGACTGATTTAGCTAATTTTTTGTTTTAATGTTCGTAATAACCCAACTTATCTATATAAATAAAAATAAAACGTTGTCCGTTGCTAAGCGCATAACTTGAGAACGGCTACACCGATTTCGCTAATTTTTTCATCATTTTGCTTAAAGTGCTCCGAGAATGGTTTATTGCACAAAAAATTGACCACACCCACTCTTACGCCTACTTTTTCTATTTATTTAAAATCAAAGAACGGCGCGACTGATTCAGCTAATTTTTTGTTTTAATGTTCGTAATAACCCAACTTATCTATATAAATAAAAATTAAACGTTGTACATTGCTAAGCGCATAACTTGAGAACGGCTACACCGATTTCGCTAATTTTTTCATCTTATTGCTTAAAGTACTCCGAGAATGGTTTATAGCACAAAAAATTGACCACACCCAATCTTACGCCTACTTTTTCTTTTTATCTAAAATCGAAGAACGGCGCGACTGATTTAGCTAATTTTTTGTTTTAATGCTAGTAATAACCCAACATATCTATATAAATAAAAATGAAACGTTGTCCGTTTGTAATATTAAAAGAAATACGAACTGTTCCTATTGAAGGGTATGACAAGAGTGTCTTTATTAAATCTTTTCTATATACTTATTCGCTATCTTATTCTACATGGTTGTATTAATAGTAGATATTGAGATAATACTAAAGTCAGGGGTGGCAGTGCCAGTGATGGCACTACACGTTGCTAAGCGCATAAATTGAGAACGGCTACACCGATTTCGCTAATTTTTTCATCTTATTGCTTAAAGTGCTCCGAGAATGGTTTATAGCACAAAAAATTGACCACGCCCACTCCTGCGCCTACTTTTTCTTTTTATCTAAAATCGAAGAACGGCGCGACTGATTTAGCTAATTTGTTGTTCTAATGGTCGTAATAACCCAACTTAGGTTTACATCTATATCTATTTAAATAAAAATGAAACGTTGTCCGTTGCTAAGCGCAGAACTTGAGAGCGTCTTCACCGATTTCGCTAATTTATTCATCTTATTGCTTAAAGAGCTCCGAGAATAATTTATAGCACATAAAATTGACCACACCAACTCTTACGCCTACTTTTTCTATTTATCTAAAATCGAAGAACGGCGCGACTGAATTAGCTAATTTATTGTTCTAATGTTCGTAATAACCCAACTTAGGTTTACATCTATATCTATATAAATAAAAATGAAACGTTGTCCGTTGCTAAGCGCATAACTTGAGAACGGCTACACCGATTTCGCTATTTTTTTCATCTTATTGCTTAAAGTGCTCCAAGAATGGTTTATAGCACAAAAAATTGACCACACCCACTCTTACGCCTACTTTTTCTATTTATCTAAAATCGAAGAACGGCGCGACTGATTTAGCTAATTTTTTGTTCTAATGTTCGTAATAACCCCACTTATCTATATAAATAAAAATAAAACGTTGTCCGTTGCTAAGCGCATAACTTGAGAACGGCTACACCGATTTCGCTAATTTTTTCATCTTATTGCTTAAAGTGCTCCGAGAATGGTTTATAGCACAAAAAATTTACCACACCCACTCTTACGCCTACTATTTCTATTTATCTAAAATCAAAGAACGGCGCGACTGATTTAGCTAATTTTTTGTTCTAATGTTCGTAATAACCCCACTTATCTATATAAATAAAAATGAAACGTTGTCCGTTGCTAAGCGCATAACTTGAGAACGGCTACACCGATTTCGCTAATTTTTTCATCTTATTGCTTAAAGTGCTCCGAGAATGGTTTATAGCACAAAAAATTGACTACACCCACTCCTACGCCTACTTTTTCTATTTATCTAAAATCGAAGAACGGCGCGACTGATTTAGCTAATTTTTTGTTTTAATTTTCGTAATAACCCAACTTATCTATATAAATAAAAACGAAACGTTGTCCGTTGCTAAACGCATAATTTGAGAACGGCTACACCGATTTCGCTAATTTTTTCATCTTATTGCTTAAAGTGCTCCGAGAATGGTTTATAGCACAAAAAATTGACCACGCCCACTCCTACGCCTACTTTTTCTATTTATCTAAAATCGAAGAACGGCGCGACTGATTTAGCTAATTTTTTGTTTTAATGTTCGTAATAACCCAACTTATCTATATAAATAAAAATAAAACGTTGTCCGTTGCTAAGCGCATAACTTGAGAACGGCTACACCGATTTCGCTAATTTTTTCATCATTTTGCTTAAAGTGCTCCGAGAATGGTTTATTGCACAAAAAATTGACCACACCCACTCTTACGCCTACTTTTTCTATTTATTTAAAATCAAAGAACGGCGCGACTGATTCAGCTAATTTTTTGTTTTAATGTTCGTAATAACCCAACTTATCTATATAAATAAAAATTAAACGTTGTACATTGCTAAGCGCATAACTTGAGAACGGCTACACCGATTTCGCTAATTTTTTCATCTTATTGCTTAAAGTACTCCGAGAATGGTTTATAGCACAAAAAATTGACCACACCCAATCTTACGCCTACTTTTTCTTTTTATCTAAAATCGAAGAACGGCGCGACTGATTTAGCTAATTTTTTGTTTTAATGCTAGTAATAACCCAACATATCTATATAAATAAAAATGAAACGTTGTCCGTTTGTAATATTAAAAGAAATACGAACTGTTCCTATTGAAGGGTATGACAAGAGTGTCTTTATTAAATCTTTTCTATATACTTATTCGCTATCTTATTCTACATGGTTGTATTAATAGTAGATATTGAGATAATACTAAAGTCAGGGGTGGCAGTGCCAGTGATGGCACTACACGTTGCTAAGCGCATAAATTGAGAACGGCTACACCGATTTCGCTAATTTTTTCATCTTATTGCTTAAAGTGCTCCGAGAATGGTTTATAGCACAAAAAATTGACCACGCCCACTCCTGCGCCTACTTTTTCTTTTTATCTAAAATCGAAGAACGGCGCGACTGATTTAGCTAATTTGTTGTTCTAATGGTCGTAATAACCCAACTTAGGTTTACATCTATATCTATTTAAATAAAAATGAAACGTTGTCCGTTGCTAAGCGCAGAACTTGAGAGCGTCTTCACCGATTTCGCTAATTTATTCATCTTATTGCTTAAAGAGCTCCGAGAATAATTTATAGCACATAAAATTGACCACACCAACTCTTACGCCTACTTTTTCTATTTATCTAAAATCGAAGAACGGCGCGACTGAATTAGCTAATTTATTGTTCTAATGTTCGTAATAACCCAACTTAGGTTTACATCTATATCTATATAAATAAAAATGAAACGTTGTCCGTTGCTAAGCGCATAACTTGAGAACGGCTACACCGATTTCGCTATTTTTTTCATCTTATTGCTTAAAGTGCTCCAAGAATGGTTTATAGCACAAAAAATTGACCACACCCACTCTTACGCCTACTTTTTCTATTTATCTAAAATCGAAGAACGGCGCGACTGATTTAGCTAATTTTTTGTTCTAATGTTCGTAATAACCCCACTTATCTATATAAATAAAAATAAAACGTTGTCCGTTGCTAAGCGCATAACTTGAGAACGGCTACACCGATTTCGCTAATTTTTTCATCTTATTGCTTAAAGTGCTCCGAGAATGGTTTATAGCACAAAAAATTTACCACACCCACTCTTACGCCTACTATTTCTATTTATCTAAAATCAAAGAACGGCGCGACTGATTTAGCTAATTTTTTGTTCTAATGTTCGTAATAACCCCACTTATCTATATAAATAAAAATGAAACGTTGTCCGTTGCTAAGCGCATAACTTGAGAACGGCTACACCGATTTCGCTAATTTTTTCATCTTATTGCTTAAAGTGCTCCGAGAATGGTTTATAGCACAAAAAATTGACTACACCCACTCCTACGCCTACTTTTTCTATTTATCTAAAATCGAAGAACGGCGCGACTGATTTAGCTAATTTTTTGTTTTAATTTTCGTAATAACCCAACTTATCTATATAAATAAAAACGAAACGTTGTCCGTTGCTAAACGCATAATTTGAGAACGGCTACACCGATTTCGCTAATTTTTTCATCTTATTGCTTAAAGTGCTCCGAGAATGGTTTATAGCACAAAAAATTGACCACGCCCACTCCTACGCCTACTTTTTCTATTTATCTAAAATCGAAGAACGGCGCGACTGATTTAGCTAATTTTTTGTTTTAATTTTCGTAATAACCCAACTTATCTATATAAATAAAAACGAAACGTTGTCCGTTGCTAAACGCATAACTTGAGAACGGCTACACCGATTTCGCTAATTTTTTCATCTTATTGCTTAAAGTGCTCCGAGAATAGTTTATAGCACAAAAAATTGACCACACCCACTCTTACGCCTACTTTTTCTATTTATCTAAAATCGAAGAACGGCGCGACTGATTTACCTAATTTTTTGTTTTAATGTTCGTAATAACCCAATTTATCTATATAAATAAAAATGAAACGTTGTCCGTTGTTAAGCGCATAACTTGGGAACGGCTACACCGATTTCGCTAATTTTTTCATCTTATTGCTTAAAGTGCTCCGAGAATGGTTTATAGCACAAAAAATTGACCACACCCACTCTTACGCCTACTTTTTCTATTTATCTAAAATCGAAGAACGGCGTGACTGATTTAGCTAATTTTTTGTTTTAATGTTCGTAATAACCCAATTTATCTATATAAATAAAAATGAAACGTTGTCCGTTGTTAAGCGCATAACTTGGGAACGGCTACACCGATTTCGCTAATTTTTTCATCTTATTGCTTAAAGTGCTCCGAGAATGGTTTATAGCACAAAAAATTGACCACACCCACTCTTACGCCTACTTTTTCTTTTTATCTAAAATCAAAGAACGGCGCGACTGATTCAGCTAATTTTTTGTTTTAATGTTCGTAATAACCCAACTTATCTATATAAATAAAAATGAAACGTTGTCCGTTGTTAAGCGCATAACTTGGGAACGGCTACACCGATTTCGCAAATTTTTTCATCTTATTGCTTAAAGTGCTCCGAGAATGGTTTATAGCACAAAAAATTTACCACACCCACTCTTACGCCTACTTTTTCTATTTATCTAAAATCTAAGAACGGCGTGACTGATTTAGCTAATTTTTTGTTTTAATGTTCGTAATAACCCAATTTATCTATATAAATAAAAACGAAACGTTGTCCGTGGCTAAGCGCATAACTTGAGAACGGCTACACCGATTTCGCTAATTTTTTCATCTTATTGCTTAAAGTGCTCCGAGAATGGTTTATAGCACAAAAAATTTACCACACCCACTCTTACGCCTACTTTTTCTATTTATCTAAAATCGAAGAACGGCGCGACTGATTTAGCTAATTTTTTGTTTTAATGTTCGTAATAACCCAACTTATCTATATAAATAAAAATAAAACGTTGTCCGTTGCTAAGCGCATAACTTGAGAACGGCTACACCGATTTCGCTAATTTTTTCATCATTTTGCTTAAAGTGCTCCGAGAATGGTTTATTGCACAAAAAATTGACCACACCCACTCTTACGCCTACTTTTTCTATTTATTTAAAATCAAAGAACGGCGCGACTGATTCAGCTAATTTTTTGTTTTAATGTTCGTAATAACCCAACTTATCTATATAAATAAAAATTAAACGTTGTACATTGCTAAGCGCATAACTTGAGAACGGCTACACCGATTTCGCTAATTTTTTCATCTTATTGCTTAAAGTACTCCGAGAATGGTTTATAGCACAAAAAATTGACCACACCCAATCTTACGCCTACTTTTTCTTTTTATCTAAAATCGAAGAACGGCGCGACTGATTTAGCTAATTTTTTGTTTTAATGCTAGTAATAACCCAACATATCTATATAAATAAAAATGAAACGTTGTCCGTTTGTAATATTAAAAGAAATACGAACTGTTCCTATTGAAGGGTATGACAAGAGTGTCTTTATTAAATCTTTTCTATATACTTATTCGCTATCTTATTCTACATGGTTGTATTAATAGTAGATATTGAGATAATACTAAAGTCAGGGGTGGCAGTGCCAGTGATGGCACTACACGTTGCTAAGCGCATAAATTGAGAACGGCTACACCGATTTCGCTAATTTTTTCATCTTATTGCTTAAAGTGCTCCGAGAATGGTTTATAGCACAAAAAATTGACCACGCCCACTCCTGCGCCTACTTTTTCTTTTTATCTAAAATCGAAGAACGGCGCGACTGATTTAGCTAATTTATTGTTCTAATGTTCGTAATAACCCAACTTAGGTTTACATCTATATCTATATAAATAAAAATGAAACGTTGTCCGTTGCTAAGCGCAGAACTTGAGAGCGTCTTCACCGATTTCGCTAATTTATTCATCTTATTGCTTAAAGAGCTCCGAGAATAATTTATAGCACATAAAATTGACCACACCAACTCTTACGCCTACTTTTTCTATTTATCTAAAATCGAAGAACGGCGCGACTGAATTAGCTAATTTATTGTTCTAATGTTCGTAATAACCCAACTTAGGTTTACATCTATATCTATATAAATAAAAATGAAACGTTGTCCGTTGCTAAGCGCATAACTTGAGAACGGCTACACCGATTTCGCTATTTTTTTCATCTTATTGCTTAAAGTGCTCCAAGAATGGTTTATAGCACAAAAAATTGACCACACCCACTCTTACGCCTACTTTTTCTATTTATCTAAAATCGAAGAACGGCGCGACTGATTTAGCTAATTTTTTGTTCTAATGTTCGTAATAACCCCACTTATCTATATAAATAAAAATAAAACGTTGTCCGTTGCTAAGCGCATAACTTGAGAACGGCTACACCGATTTCGCTAATTTTTTCATCTTATTGCTTAAAGTGCTCCGAGAATGGTTTATAGCACAAAAAATTTACCACACCCACTCTTACGCCTACTATTTCTATTTATCTAAAATCAAAGAACGGCGCGACTGATTTAGCTAATTTTTTGTTCTAATGTTCGTAATAACCCCACTTATCTATATAAATAAAAATGAAACGTTGTCCGTTGCTAAGCGCATAACTTGAGAACGGCTACACCGATTTCGCTAATTTTTTCATCTTATTGCTTAAAGTGCTCCGAGAATGGTTTATAGCACAAAAAATTGACTACACCCACTCCTACGCCTACTTTTTCTATTTATCTAAAATCGAAGAACGGCGCGACTGATTTAGCTAATTTTTTGTTTTAATTTTCGTAATAACCCAACTTATCTATATAAATAAAAACGAAACGTTGTCCGTTGCTAAACGCATAATTTGAGAACGGCTACACCGATTTCGCTAATTTTTTCATCTTATTGCTTAAAGTGCTCCGAGAATGGTTTATAGCACAAAAAATTGACCACGCCCACTCCTACGCCTACTTTTTCTATTTATCTAAAATCGAAGAACGGCGCGACTGATTTAGCTAATTTTTTGTTTTAATTTTCGTAATAACCCAACTTATCTATATAAATAAAAACGAAACGTTGTCCGTTGCTAAACGCATAACTTGAGAACGGCTACACCGATTTCGCTAATTTTTTCATCTTATTGCTTAAAGTGCTCCGAGAATGGTTTATAGCACAAAAAATTGACTACACCCACTCTTACGCCTACTTTTTCTATTTATCAAAATCGAAGAACGGCGCGACTGTTATGTTTAAATTAAAAGATTTATTTTTATTATTTATTTTAATTATTTATTTTTATTAACCACATGTTATGTTTAAAATATCACTTAGCCTTCACAGGGACCCGCTTTTTAAGGCTGGTGTTTGATCAGGTTTTTGTTATGTGTGTTATGTGTTAAGAACTGACTCGACTTCACTAGAGCTGACTTCACTGACTACAGTTGACTAGCGTTGACTGGATAGACCTCCATACCAAATCACCCTCCGCTTTTATACCCACTTTTGTGCTGCTCGATGAACGGTGCTGCTGACGTTCGCTGCCGCTGGCGTGGTCGTTGCTAACTGTGCCAGTATGCAAATTCAGCATATTCTGTAGGAAAGTTGTGACATATGCATGTATGCAGCGGTATTGCATCGTCAGCATATATCTGTAGGAAAATTACTGGTAATTACTTCAGTAATGCATACAGCGGTATTTTGCTGTCGTTGGTATTTTTGTTGGTTGAGGGAAAATAACTCAACGTCAGTATGTGTGTGCAGCGTATGTTCCGCTGTCGCTGATACTTCTGTTGGTTAGGGGAAAATGACTCATAACATCCCTCCCCCCTTACGGACAAGAAACATCCGGCTTAGGATGTTTCGTAGCCATCCTTCTGGAATCAAGTCAAAATAGATGTGTGTATGCATCCGACTACCTTGGCGATACAGCTTTGGCAGCTCTCGGAGTAATATGTAATTATCTCCCGAGCCTCGATTGCCTGAAGGTTCGCAGTTTACCATTAGTTGGTGACTGCTAAGTGTCTGTCGACTTGGTACGTTTGCTGCGTCACCAAGGAAAAAATATGATGTTGTTGGTGAAATGTTGAGGTTGTTACTGACGTTGGGGTGATTTCCCATTTTCTAACGGAACTGAGTTTTCCGTCCATGTATGTGTTGTGCCATCGCATATAGCTTTAACTGTTGATTATGGTTGTGTGAGGTTGAAGGTTATGGCTGTCTGTCTGTTGATATTTGGATTGGATTCTTTATTGTTGTCGGAACTGGGTTTTTCGTCCATGTATGCGTTGTGGTATCGTATATAGGTTTTGCGGTTGCGTGAGGTTGATAGATATAGGCTGCTGTTGATGATTGTTGGATTCTTCATTGTTAACGGGGTGATGATTGTTGGTTGTTTTTTAAAACGCTGGTTAATATTTTTAATCTTATAACTAACAATTTCTTCTTACGTATACTTATATAAAATTTTCTTTTCTTACAATTTTTCCTTATTACTATTATTTCTTATTATTATTATATTGAATATTTTGGATTTGTTATACTCAACCAGTTACAGGATTTTATTATTATGATTTAAAAAAAAAAAAAAAATTTTCTTACATATCTTTGCTTATTGCGTTTTTTAATTCTACTTATTTTGATCAAAAATTTAAATTTAAATTTACATACATATGTATTTAATTTATGGCATACATTTTCGTTAAATACGATAAGTTTAGTTTGTGCCTTTGTAACTTAAAAGACTGAATTCATTAAATCAAAATTTAGAAGCATAAATTCTTGAGGACGTGCTCAATTAAATGTAAAATTATATATAAAAAGAAAAGTTTAATTTATGAATTAGTAAAAATAATCCACGACGACATATTTTCTTTCCATTAAAAAAAAAAAGAATGACGAATAATTAGCACAGATAAAAAAGTCAAATATACTTAAAACGAACAAAAAATACATGAAGAAAAGTGAATAAAAACAGTGAATTGCAAAAACAAAAATAAAAAATAAAAAAAATAAACAAACACACACAGCTGTTCCATACATACTGCCCAATTGATGAAACTATGCAGGCATCTGTATGAGTGTATAGAGAAGAATGGAAGACGTTTAAATAAGAAATTCCTGCATAATTATTCAATAAATTTAATACATATGTATATATGTACATATGACGAACAAAAGAAGAATCACATGAAAACAGTGTTCCAATAAACTGCAATTCCTAATCAAAAAAAAAAAATTTGTGGTGCAACTTTGGTGAAAAGATTCGTGGTGCATGAAACAAAAAAAAAACAAATACTCGTGGCGTAGAATACAAAGGATCATTTCAGTTTAAGAGAAATGTTAAAAGGTCTATTCAATACAATTCAAATACTCTGAACAACAACACCGCCATCTCTAACCCTGCGATGAACACAGGTAAGTTGGGTGTCTGCCCAAATCTTTAATTTTACTCTCTCTTGGTTTCCTTTAAGTTTTTTTTGTCATATTTTTTCGCTTTGATTTATACCTGCTAATAGTTTAATTTCAAAACATTGTTCCTTTTCCTTTTTATAGTTTTTCTTCAATTTATTTATTGCTTTTTCCTATAAAAACTTTCAATGTTATTGTCCATCAAACTAATGTTATTTTGTTTTTACCTTTAAATATTTTAATTTCAACATATTGTTCTTTGTTAAAGTTTTTCTTGAATTCATTTACTGCTTTTTCCTATAAAAATCCTCAGTGTTATTGTCTAACAAAATGATTTTATTTTGTTTTAGTTTATTTCAATTTCGAAATATTGTTCTTTTTCTGTTTATAGTTTTTCTCGAATTTATCTACTGCTTTTTCCTATAATATTTTATTAAAGGGGTTATTAATATTTTATTTTCAAAATATTGTTCTTTTTCCTTTTTATAGTTTTTCTTTAATTTATTTATTGCTTTTTCCTATAAAAACTTTCAATGTTATTGTCCAAAAATTATTGAAAAATGCATAGGCAATTAGTCATGATTCCGAATCATGTCATCCTCAAGACTTCCTCTCCATTCCTACTTATCACAAGTCGATAAACCCTTCCTTGCATCGCTATGTCCTTTCTCATATGCTTTTTCGGTTTCCAATTTTTTTTCATGTCCCGCAAGACAGCCGTGAGTGCAGTTCGTACTTCCGTGCTCGCCTGCGAGTCAAACTTGAGTTTAGCTTGTGCCGTGTTCATCTCCTCTCCATTGGTAACTCTCATTCTCCATCCTCCCATCACCGACACCAACAATCCTCTCGTAATTGGTTGCCTGTGTGCGATATGCCCACCACAAAATCTCCGCAGGCACCGATCCGCATTAAGAATCACGTGCAGGCCACAGTCCACCAAGTTGGACTGTTGAACACAGTCATCGTACCTGAGTGGAAGTAGATTCGTACAGTTGGTACCTTCTTTCTGGAACTGCCAGTGGTAGAGCAACCTGATGTAGTTTGCCGATATGCTCATATCGTGTGGTCTGAGTGAGTCGTATACCGTTATACCGTCCTTTGTTACTGACGCCAACGTCCAGTGGTTCCGTTCGATGATAGGTATAATCACTAGTTTTTTGCTTGACAATGTTATCCCTTTCAACCCGCGGGAAATTCTCTCTTGGCATACAATTGAATCAGGCGCCTCGCCGAATCTCTTCAGTGATTCATAAAACATTGCGCTGAATATTTGCACCTTACCCGCTTCCTTCGTGGTGAGTGCTGCCTTCGTCACCCAATGCAGGAATACATCTATATGGTTGTCGTTCAGCCAACCATAGCCTTTCAGTACCTGGAAATCTTCCTCCGTCATCACCCTGACTCTCTTGCCGATTCTGTATTCGCAATATTTACTTGTCATCTTAGATTTTCTTGTTTTTCCTTTCGTCTTGAGAGAAAAATAAAAACACTGTGCTTCCTGTCTAGTTCGCTGATAGAGTGCCGCCACATACACACATTAATTTGTACGCAGGCTGTTTTTGCTTTTTCTTTTCTTTTAATAATTATATTTTCTTCCTTTTCTTCCCCTCTTTTTTCCTTCAAACCAAAAACGGTTAGTGGTTGGTATTAAATTTCTTATTGCAATTTATTATTTTTTCTTTTATCATTATTATTATTACTAAATATTATATATATTTTTTTTTTTAAATTTCGACACTGAATTCTGCCAACGTTCGTGTCTAGCCTACTCAGTGAGAATCTTTAAGACCTTGGTTATTAAAACATTTTGATTGGTTTCTAAATTATCTTCTATTCTATTTTATATGCATATCGCCGACGGACATCATAGTTTTTCCCTTAAACTAAACAGCGCTTTCATCTTCTGACAACGCGCCCCTAATTTGGGACCTTCTCAGTCCCCTCCTGGTTATTCTGTTTTCCTGTATCTTAATCTTAACGTTGCTTTGTTTTCTGAACAATATCAACACCACTATTATTGATGCCAATATGGCAAGCAACGCGACGCCCCCTATTGCGGTATTTACCTGATCATGGAATTTCAGTTCCTCAATTGTTTCTAGGTTGTCTTCATGTTGTAGGGTAATATCCTGAAAAGTGAGGGATCGTAGGTGAGGTAGAAAATAGTGTCCCGTTAAATTGAATCCTCTTTCATCGCAGCTGCTGTTGGCCGTTATGTTATACATATTTACCAACACTATCATATTGCTGCTTACTTCTATGATCTGGTGCTCGGTGTACTTTACCACCGTGCATTTTCCCGTAAACGTACAACTTGTGGACGGCTTTAGTTCGAAGATTGCTTTAAATGTAAGTGTGGTTATTTATTTCGACCACTGCAGATGGTTGCTCCTTGATTTGGATGCCGTTGGTGTCCGGAAGTGGCAGCAATAAATGCTTTGTTGTATCTATTATGTCTGCAGGTACCATAATTATTATGCTTAATTCCCCATTCACCCACTCAATCAGTGCTGTACGGGTATTCTCCAATATCTCCAAGTCAATGTTAAATATTTCCACCTCTTCTATTGTTAGTATTGATGGTGAGAATACTCCCGCTTTTGCGCATACTATACTTTCTGCTATGTCCCTTAACTTGGATCGCAGGTGTTGTATTTGGAGTAGCTGTGTCACCGCTAGTTGTCGGGTTGCGAACTCCCTTTGCAGGGTCTCAAATTCCGCTACCTGTTTTGTTATTATTTCCCTGTCGTAGATCACCGCGTCTCGCAAAGTGGTCATAGACCTGTTAAACGCGTTGTTGATCAATATCTGTTGGTTTAGTCCGTTTACTAGGCGGTGATTATTTTCCTCGATTATCTGTTGATGTTGCTCATTCTGCCTCCTGTCTTCGTCGTCCATGGTTCCCCATACAAATTACAGCAATGAACCTCCGGCGTTTATCAAGCCTCTCTTCCATCGGTGGGGGTGGAGCATACTTAGAATCTTCTCCATTTCTTGGATCTCGTCCTTGGCCAGCCTAACATATTCGTTGTCACCCAGAAGTGCGACAGTGTCCCGGGAAGCTTGAACCAACTTGCTCAGTTCCTCCACGTTAAGAGTGTGCACAATGTAGTTATAGTTGCGCACCACCCTGGCTCTGCCTATATTGATCTCGACGTATCCTGCTTGGGTTTGTAGTTTCTCCATGTAAAGACTCTTCTCTGCTTCTGATTGTAGTAGTATTGCCCCTACAATGAGTAACTGTAGATAGTCCGTTAGTACACCTTGCGGCCTTTTTAATAACAATTTGTTGTGTTAGTTGTTTGTAGTGACATGCTTTATTTTATTTTTTTTTTTTTTTTTTAAATTTTTTTTTTTTTTATGTTGCCATTGAACTTTCTACTAATTCTCTTTCTCTCTATTTTTTTTTTTCTTTTAGACAAGTATTCGTTCGCCGACTAAAAAGCCGATACTGGGTCAGTAGCGTTCCACCCTTTTTTAACCCTTTCATTTTACTAATTATTTTGCTTCTTTCAGCTCCTTTGACGTCGACCTGGGTTCCGGGCTATGTGAGCACCATCCGGACGATTTCTGTCGGGCGATGTGCCTGTGCACCCTTATGGATGAAGCATTCTGACACATGTGGCGTATTAATCATCCAAGGAACGCCCACCAGCCTGGCATCCATTACAATTTTAGTTGTAGTGGACATAAGTCCAGCAGATGCGTCACCCCTTGGAGCGATAATTCTTAGAGTCCAAACCTGGGAAGGTTTCGAACTTCACGTGTCCAATCAGCGTTTTGATTGCTCAGGATTATAGGTTCATTCAACAATCTGCGAGCATGAACTTCCACTACATCTGTGTCAAGTTTCATGTTCCATATCGAAAAACCTCCCTGCTTGGTTTTGAATTATGAAGCCGATTATTGATCATTTTCAATGTCCGTCATCAGTGCTCAGCATCTCTCCCAGGAACCTCCCTCGGTATGCGTCCGTTTTTATTTCCGGTATGTGAAGTTCCATTATCCCTTATTATAGTGCTGTATAAATATGTGTCTATTTTTCTATTTTAGCCCTTGAAGACCCCAAGACCATGAGAAGCATGGTATTACAACACTGCTCCAGTGTCGATTTTGTGGTGAGTTTTCCTCTTATTATTTCCTTTTTGTTTCTTTTTTTTTTTTTTTTCTAAAATATCATTTATTGACTGTATGGCTTCACCAAATTACGGTGTAGGGTTCGAAGTCTTCCCTTCACCATTATTTGAACGTTTACTGGTGTGGGGAAACTTTTAATTTCATAGGGTCCATCCCATAGGGGCGTGAATTTGTTTTTACGTGCTTGTGTTTTTACTAGGACTCTGCCTCTTATTTTTAAAGTATAAGACCTTGACTGTTTGTCGTACTGCTTCTTTGCCCTAGCCTTAGCTCTTTCTTGATTTTCCTTGGCAATCTCGTAAGCCCTTTGTATTTGATGTCTCAATAATTTGGGATAATCGTAGGGGTTATATAAGGGTATGCGTGTTTGTAGGTTTGATGGCAGCGGTGCATCAAATCCATATAGTATTTTAAATGGTGTCTGCTATGTGGCCGTGTGCTCCGTATGGTTGTGTACGTGCATTGCTGGAGCAAGCCACTGATCCCAGTTTGAACCATCTTCTTTTGCGAAACTTCGCAAATATTCTGCTAATGGTCTGTGACTTCGCTCTAATGACCCGTTAGCTTGAGGGTGATAGGGAGAAATATGTTGCTTCTTAATTCTCAAAAGCTTACACACACTTCCAAACAATTTCGAGGTGAAGTTTGTTCCGTTGTCTGTAATTAATTTTTTGGGAATACCATATTTTGTTACTACCTCGTTATAAAAGACTCTTGCTGCCGTCTCTGCTTCGGCGTCTTGCATGGGTGCGCAGACAAAAAATTTTGATAAATCATCCTGTAGGGTAAGAATGTATTTGTTTCCCATGGTGGTTGTCGGCAGGGGCCCCACCATATCCATATATACCTTTTCGAACGGTCTGTTTGCTGTATCTGTGAGGACCATGGGCTCTCTATTGAGAAGTCCACTTTTATTTTTCTGACATTTAGGGCACTTTTTGATGTAGGTCTTGATATCGTATTGCATCCCCTTCCACTTGTACTGTTTTTTTATTCTATAGTTGGTCTTCCTGACTCCTTGATGTCCGCCCAGCGGTGAGTCATGAAAGCTTCTAAGAACTTCTTGGATATCTTTTTTCTCAGATAAAAATGTCGCCGCGGAGGTTTTGTCACTATTTTCACTCTGTATTTCCTCTGCAAGAGGTTTCTGTTGCTCTTTTTGCTTTGTCCTTTCCTCTTCCGATTTTCTCGAGCTTGCTTGAGCTCTAGTTATCACTCCGATATTTTGATTTTTTGTTGGTAATCTGCTTAATGCATCTGCATTCAAGTTAGTCTTCCCTGGTTTGTACACAATTTCAAACTCGTATTCTGATAATTTATGCCTAAACCGTGCAAGTCTTGTGGTTTGGTCTTTGAGGTTTGCTATCCCCCTTAAGGGTTGATGGTCAGTAAATACGGTGAAGTGTCGCCCCAGGAGATATGGGCGGAAAGTATGTGTTGCCCACACCACACCAAGCATTTCTTTTTCTATTGTCGAATATCTTTGTTCGATGTCACTGAGAGTTCGGCTAGCAAATGCTATCGGATGATCCATTTCGTTTCTTATTTGTGACAAGATTGCTCCTAAGGCCTCGTTACTTGCATCTGTTGTTACTCTGAAGGGTTGTTCAAAATCCGGATAAATCAATATTGGAGGATTTGCAATACTTTCCTTGACCTTGTCCAGGACCTCTTGGCATTGGGACGTCCACACAAACTTAGCGTTTTTTCTTAACAGCTTTGTTATTGGTGAAGCCAATTTTGCCATTCCTGCCACAAATTTTCGGTAGTAGTTGATCAAGCCCAGGAGTGCTTGTACTTCTTTTATTGTTCTTGGTGGCTTAAGTTGTTTGACACATTCCACTTTCGAAGGGTCTGGTAGCGCTCCCTCATTGGAACATTTGTGTCCTAAGTAAACTATTTCTCTACGTAAGAATTGGCATTTCTTCGTGTTTAGTTTAAGACCACCCTCTCGTAGTCTTGATAGAACGTTCATGATCTTCGCTTCGTGATCTGCCACGTTTCTTCCGTATACGACTATGTCGTCGAGGTACACAAAACAGTCCAGGCCCTGTAAGCCTAAAGGATCGTGTTCATGACCATCTGGAATGTGGCCGGTGCTCCTGTTAGACCGAAGGGCATTCTATTAAATTCAAAATGACCCTTATCGGTGCTGAAGGCAGTCTTTTCCTTATCTCCTTCGTCAACTAGTACCTGGTGATATCCACTCGCCAGATCTAAGGTAGTGAAATACCTGCTATTTCCTAATTGATCCAAAATTTCATCCATTCTAGGAATAGGGAATACCTGTTTTATTGTAGCCTCATTTAGTTTTCGAAAATCGACTACCAGTCTAAACGTTTTCTGACCGTCTTGAGATTTTTTGGGCACTAACAATATTGGTGAATTCCATGGGGATATACTAGGACTTATTATAACTTCCTGTAGTAACTCCGACACTTGCCGGTTGATTTCCATCGGACGTGAGGTAGACGATACTGTCGTTGATTAATGGGTGGCTGTTCACCTTTTATTGGTATTTTATGTTTCACCAATGTGGTGAATGGCAATTTGTCATTGTCCAACATGAATAAGTCATGATATTCCTCGCATATCCGGCTCATTGACTCTGTTTCTTCCATGTTCCAATCCCTCTCCGTCATAATAGTGTTTTTTAGACGCCTTATTCTATCGTCCTGATTTGTCACCGACGAAGGGGGTTGATCGCGCCCTCCATATTGCGTGTAGTGGTTGAAATTTGAAAATTTCACTTTAATGTCCTTCCTCCATGGTATGTCCTGCTCGGTTGCATTTAGTATGGGTACTGCTGTGCCTCCATTTTTAATGTTGACCACAGTATTTCCAACATAAACTCCAGGGGAAATCTCCTGTTTATGCACAACCACAGTTTTGTCTCTCGATATAATATTGACTGGTACTATAGTGACTGCTCTTTTCATCAGACAGACACCTTGTTGATGATTTGTTTGACAATCTATTTCCGTACGAAGGGTAAACGTCTTCACCCAATGTTCGCTATCAAATATACTCAAGGTTCTGTCTATGGTGTTCACTATACATCTGTTCCACATATTATTTCTTCCGAGAATACCATCTTCAGGGATTTGTATTTCCCGCGACACAATATGGAACACCCACGGCAACTGCCTTTTATCTCCTATCCTGATCTCGGTAGTGCCCAGTGTCGTAGTCTTTCCTCCGAAGGCTCCAGAAAGAATTTTAGTTTGCTTTCTGTTCTTATTGAGAAAAATCTTCATTGAGTCTTCTTTTATTATGCTGAAATCTGCTCCGGTATCCACAAGTAGGACCAATCTTCCCCCCCTTGCTTCTTGGCAGGGGAGCGTAATGAAAACTGTGTCCACAATGCCCGGTGATTCAGCACTATCTTCTATATTTCGCATCATCTCTTCACCTTTTTTCTCCTTGTTTTTGTTTAATTTATTATCCTTCTCAGTATTTTCTTCTATAGTCTGTCCGTTCTCCTTATTCATCGAGTGTACAACTGCCTCGGTTACTATCCTGGTTGGCTGCTCTGTTTCTGAGTCGGTCTCCGTATCATATATATTTACCCGATTCCTTGCTCCTGTTTCTTTTTTATATTTGTAGTTGTTCTCTTTTTTATGCCCATTTGATTTTCTGTTAATTTGCGGGACCCCAGTTAATGGCGATAACTGGGCCGAATTTCGTTTCCCTGGGCATTTGTCCGATTTGTGTTGCTATGGGCCTCTACTGGTCTGTTAGCTAGGTCCCTGCCGTTGTTGCTATTTCGCACCTGTTGGTAGATCCCTGTTCCTACTGTCTGAGTTTGTCTGATATTGCTTCTGCAGTTCCGTGCAAAATGTCCTTGTTGCTGACATTTAAAACAGGTTGGGAGTGTACCATTGTTTCTATTTGCCCCTCTGTTCGTATTTTGTCCCATCGCTATTTGTGGGCTTCCACGGAATTCTGTGTTTGTTGTCCTTCTATTGGTTTCTGCCGTCCTTCTATCCAATTGGTTTTGGTTGGGTAGGTTTCTTTTTGGCTCACAGAAAGGGGTTTCCTTGTGACCGTTTATCCTACACAATCGGCAGTATAGGGAGCCTAATCTCTTTCTGCAGTTTTCCACATCGTGCCCGCTGTTTCCGCAGAACGTACAGCTCACGATATTCCTGCACAGTGGACCCATTTCATGGCCGTATTTTCCACAGCTCATACAGTATGGTGTGTTTAGCCGCTTTTTGCAGCTATTCCATTCATGTCCCATCTTGTTACAAAAACTACAAGGGACTTCTGAATCAATTACGTTGATGCTGTGCGTTGGTTCGCCAAACAATTCCTCTGCATTCTCGACTATTTCTATCAAGTTTGTGAGCTCTTCTTCTTCCTGTCCCACAAATCGAGCTTTAAGAGCATGGTCTTTCAACCCCTTGATGAAACTTCTCACTGCTATCCGTTTGAAGTCCTTCAGCATGGTTTCCCGGCCAGGTCCCACCGGCCATTCGTTCTCTATAGTTGTTTTTGCCTCATTCAATAGGTTATCCAGGCGTTCCCCAAATTTACATGCTGACTCTCTGATGCTCTGTTTGCAAGCCAATATTAGTTCCCTTATTTTATCTAAGCTCTTGCTTTTTAGATAATATTTCTTGAGCGCATTACATAACGCGTCCACGGAACTGAAATTCATCTGGGAAATTCTTGAGTAGGCGCCCCCTAGGAGTCTCAGTTTCAGGCATTGTATTACATCTTGTGTTAGAACGTTGTTTGCACCTGTGAGTACTTCTCTTTCTACCATCTTGCATCCTTGTATGTACCTGAATACTTCTGATGGTAAGTCAGGTCCATCGGTCCCGAAGAATGATGGGACTGTGTTGTTAACTATTTTAATAATCTCGGATAGCGACGTCATTCTGATTGTTTCGATTTCTGCTCTCTCAATAGTATGGTTTTGCCGGGGTGATGGTCATCGTCTTTCCAAAATTTCTTGGGCCACTGGGATCAGTCTATTAAATTCTTCCGTTATTCTGCTGTCAACTTCTTCGGTGTCTTCCAATTCACCGAATCTCAGGGTGTATTCGCTTAACTCCTTTAATTTCCTGGCTTTTGTTTCAGCGGAGTATCCTCTGCTACCTGCTTTCCTTGCGTTGTTAATTAGGGTTTTTACTTTTTCCAACAGCGTCAAGGCAGGTGTTTCTTTCTCGTGGGATATGACTATTGTTGGTAGTCCTACTTCGTTTAGTTCTTCGTGCAGTGAAGGATTTGGTGAACTAGCTCTGTGAATTGTATCCAACTCTCTTCTTGCGTTTTCCAATGCTGTTTGTAGCCTTTGGATAGCGTCGTCTTGTGTCTCTATTAACTGTTTCTGTTTTAACTGTTTCCTAAAATTCTCTTCACTCAGTCCTTTTCCTTTCAACTGTTCTACTAATTCTGAATTTTCCTTTTCTACGTCCTCCAACAAAGTATCTGTGTACTCTATTTGTCCTCTTAGCTTTTCGCAATGTCCCTTAAGGAATGTTTTTGTCTCTTCGAGTTCTTCGATTCTTTTCACAAACTCCAATGATCTATCCCTACTTAATTCACTTATTAATTGTAACACATAACTAACTTCTTCTAACTTTGTCAGTCTTTGTATCCTTATTGTTTCCCTATGGTTGTCCAGGAATGTTTTGTCTGCTTCTAAACCCTTAAGTTCTGTCCACGCAAGCACTTGTAGACTGTCCACTGAATAATTATACTTATCTATCCGTTTTATTAAGTCGTCTGTCTGTGTCTGTGGATTATCCATTAAAGCTGTATTCTACTTACCCATATTCCGCTGGTTATTATCTTCATAGTGGTCTGTGGTTTAGGCTTATTTTCACTTTATATTATTATTATTATTATTTTATTATATATGTTTGTTCGCAACCGCGCAGAATTTTTACAATCAAGGTAATTCTCCTTTTTGCCTTGATCCGCTTTAGCGATTAGTCCTGCAATGACAATATGAGAGTAGCTAGGATTTAGACTTTATTCAATTTGTCTGTGCAGTTCTACACCGTCGTGTGTAGGATGCAACAATACAAGGTAGCTAGGATTTAGACTTTTATGTATTGTTGGTTTTGCTACACCTGACAGTTTTTTCTTGAGCAAGATCAACACAAGGATAATTATATTTCCTTGATGTTATTATTTACGCGGCTACCGGCTGCGCCAAAATGTTATATTTAAATTAAAAGATTTATTTTTATTATTTATTTTAATTATTTATTTTTATTAACCACATGTTATGTTTAAAATATCACTTAGCCTTCACAGAACGGCGCGACTGATTTAGCTAATTTTTTGTTCTAATGTTCGTAATAACCCCACTTATCTATATAAATAAAAATAAAACGTTGTCCGTTGCTAAGCGCATAACTTGAGAACGGCTACACCGATTTCGCTAATTTTTTCATCTTATTGCTTAAAGTGCTCCGAGAATGGTTTATAGCACAAAAAATTTACCACACCCACTCTTACGCCTACTATTTCTATTTATCTAAAATCAAAGAACGGCGCGACTGATTTAGCTAATTTTTTGTTCTAATGATCGTAATAACCCCACTTATCTATATAAATAAAAATGAAACGTTGTCCGTTGCTAAGCGCATAACTTGAGAACGGCTACACCGATTTCGCTAATTTTTTCATCTTATTGCTTAAAGTGCTCCGAGAATGGTTTATAGCACAAAAAATTGACTACACCCACTCCTACGCCTACTTTTTCTATTTATCTAAAATCGAAGAACGGCGCGACTGATTTAGCTAATTTTTTGTTTTAATTTTCGTAATAACCCAACTTATCTATATAAATAAAAACGAAACGTTGTCCGTTGCTAAACGCATAACTTGAGAACGGCTACACCGATTTCGCAAATTTTTTCATCTTATTGCTTAAAGTGCTCCGAGAATGGTTTATAGCACAAAAAATTGACCACATCCACTCTTACGCCTACTTTTTATATTTATCCAAAATCGAAGAACGGCGCGACTGATTTAGCTAATTTTTTGTTTTAATGTTCGTAATAACCCAACTTATCTATATAAATAAAAATGAAACGTTGTCCGTTGCTAAGCGCATAACATGAGAACGGCTACACCGATTTCGCTAATTTTTCCATCTTATTGCTTAAAGTGCTCCGAGAATGGTTTATAGCACAACAAATTGACCACACCCTCTCTTTCGCCTACTTTTTCTATTTATCTAAAATCGAAGAACGGCGCGACTGATTTAGCTAATTTTTTGTTTTAATGTTCGTAATAACCCAACTTTTCTATATAAATAAAAATGAAACGTTGTCCGTTGCTAAGCGCATAACATGAGAACGGCTACACCTATTTCGCTAATTTTTTCATCTTATTGCTTAAAGTGGTCCGAGAATGGTTTATAGCACAAAAAATTGACTACACCCACTCCTACGCCTACTTTTTCTATTTATCTAAAATCGAAGAACGGCGCGACTGATTTAGCTAATTTTTTGTTTTAATGTTCGTAATAACCCAACTTATCTATATAAATAAAAATGAAACGTTGTCCGTTGCTAAGCGCATAACTTGAGAACGGCTACACCGATTTCGCTAATTTTTCATCTTATTGCTTAAAGTGCTCCGAGAATGGTTTATAGCACAAAAAATTGACCACACCCACTCTTACGCCTACTTTTTATATTTATCTAAAATCGAAGCACGGCGCGACTGATTTAGCTAATTTTTTGTTTTAATGTTCGTAATTACCCAACTTAGGTTTACATCTATATCTATATAAATAAAAATTAAACGTTGTACATTGCTAAGCGCATAACTTGAGAACGGCTACACCGATTTCGCTAATTTTTTCATCTTATTGCTTAAAGTGCTCCGAGAATAGTTTATAGCACAAAAAATTGACCACACCCACTCTTACGCCTACTTTTTCTATTTATCTAAAATCGAAGAACGGCGCGACTGATTTACCTAATTTTTTGTTTTAATGCTCGTAATAACCCAATATATCTATATAAATAAAAATGAAACGTTGTCCGTTTGTAATATTAAAAGAAATACGAACTGTTCCTATTGAAGGGTATGACAAGAGTGTCTTTATTAAATCTTTTCTATATACTTATTCGCTATCTTATTCTACATGGTTGTATTAATAGTAGATATTGAGATAATACTAAAGTCAGGGGTGGCAGTGCCAGTGATGGCACTACACGTTTACACTGATTTAGCTAATTTGTTGTTCTAATGTTCGTAATAACCCAACTTAGGTTTACATCTATATCTATTTAAATAAAAATGAAACGTTGTCCGTTGCTAAGCGCAGAACTTGAGAACGTCTTCACCGATTTCGCTAATTTATTCATCTTATTGCTTAACCCTTTCACCCCGGAGTTTTTTCTCGAAGTTTAGTGCTTTCTTTAAAATTTTGACAAACAATTCATCTATAAAGCAAAAATATAAGATGTTGGTCATATACGAGAAGTCTAGGATCCTTACCGTTATCCTGGGACATATAGTCCCAATAATCTTTTACGGTGGGACAATGTGTCCCAATAAAACTAAGCTTTATAAAAATTGAACAATTAAGATTTTTTATTTCTTTATAAAATTTTATTAAAAAATAAAGAAAAATCAGGAATTCACGGTATTAACGAACAAAAAAGAAAATAATGGCACTTTTCAAATTAAAATATGATGCATCACACCGCATACACATTTTTACGCCACGTTTTATGGGCTTCATTGGCATGTACTGTTTTAGTACGGAACGGCCTTTGAACTTCGTCATACACTTACCCACAGATTGCAAAGGGCTTTCACTTCGCGCTTCCGCAAACGTTTTCTTCACACAAGCTAGGACTTCGGACATGTAATAATCTTTCGGAGCCTCACTTGGTTTATCAACGTCATTGAAATGTAAAGGTTTATAAATGTTTTCTATAGCCCCTTTTTTATTTTAAAACAGCTGAGGGGGTCCCAGCTAAAACTTAGGCGTTCAAAAGAACTGCCAAAAGAATGGAGATTAAAACAAAAGGCAAACAAGTGCCGAATTCAGTTGCTTGTAATAATCTTATTTTATTTACAATTTGTTCTAGCTTATATACTAAAATTTCTTAGGTCATTGAGTGATTTCTGAATCACTCAATATTTTACAAATTCATAAATAAAAGAAAATAGAAATTAAAGTCACAATTATCAAATATTATATTACATCTTGAATTTACATGTGCCAACAATAATGCAAGCAAACAATATTCTTTTGACCCACTTCAACATGTGTAACATTATCGCTTGTTGCGCTACACACTTAAAGTTGGTATTTATACATTGTGCATTTTGTATGGCGACATGGGTACACTACACCCTCACCCTTAAGAGAAAAATTAGGGAGGAATTTTTCTAATCAACTTCATAGTACTGTTACAATAATTCTTATGATTTACTTATATACATAATTAGTTTGAATATTTACATATGTGTATATCTTATTTTTACGTATATATGTTAGTATTTTATTCTATAATGTCTTAAATGGTTTTAAATTGTTGTTGTGGTATGTTTGTTAGTGTAAGTGGTTCTTTTATGTGTCTTGTTTGTTTATTTTTGTTACAACTGTCACAATATGATACAAATTGTTTTACCATCTTGTTCATGTTTTTCCAAATATATCGCTGTTTTAATTTAATTATTGTTTTTCTTACTCCTAAATGACCTGCGTGGGTGGTATTGTGGAATTGGTCAATTAGTTTGTATTTTAAAATGTCATCTGTTATTCTTTTTGGGGCATTATATATTAATATTTTAAGTTGAGGACTTTTATTATTTATTCTTAATTTTGCATATGCTTCTTTTAATTCTTCTTTGTTATATATATTAAATATTTTATCTTCATTTGATAGCGCTAATTCATTTATATTCTTTTTACTCATTTTAGATATCAGTTTCCTCAGTATCGAATCTAGTTTCGCTGATTTATCGCTGAATCTTGCATGCATATTATTTTCATTTTGTATATTTTTGGCATGTAACTTCTTCATAATCGAATCTTGTTTCGATGAATTATCGTTACATTCTATATTCATATCATTCTTATTTTGAGTACGTGATTTCTTCATGGTCGAAACTGGTTTCGATGAATTATCATCACGTCCTATGTGCACAATATTATTTTCAATAATTATATCTTTATGTTCTATATTTTCAAATTTATTAAATTGCAATTTTTTCATATTTTTGACGTCATTAATGGATATACATTCCCATATTTGAAGTTGATCAGACTTCTGAGAATTGCATTTTTCCATACTCTTTTCTTCTACACGTGTTTCACTAAAATTGTTATTTGCCTCATTATGTTCTTTATTATTTGCCTCATTATATTCTTTATTTGTCTCTTTATTTTCTTTATATGTATGTCATTATGTTTTAATTTCAAGTCATCCAAAAATTTGTTGAACCGTTCGTTGTCGTTTATATTGTTGAAATTTAATATGTCATAGTTTTTTAGTGGATCAGTATGCAGTTTAATGCCCTGTAAAATTTGTGTATCATTTGTTGTGTTTAAAATTTTAATATGTGTCATTCCGTTTTTTGGTACTATTGAATTACTTAAAAAAATACCACTTTTTAATTCATTATTAAGTATTACGCAATATTCTGTAAGGTTTAATTTCAATGGTTGTATGATTTCTGTTCGTGGTGGTATAGTTATTTTTAATGTGTCGAATGCTTTTGATTGCATTGGCAGAATTATGATTTCATTATTGGTAAACAAAGAAATTGTGAATGTCTCGTAATCTATTTTGCATAAGTATTCTCTTAAAAAGTCTCTCCCTATTATTCCGTCTGTCTCTATTTAGATTTAATTTTAATGCTGTTTTAAGTTAAGTTTGTATGTATGTATAATTGTAAATTATTTAAGCAAAACTTAAAATATTGAAACTAGAGAACATCTTGCATTTGTGATTTTTATAAACCAAACCCAAACGTGTTTACGTCGTTTTAGATTGTCAGTGCTTTGTTCATCTAAATTTTTGGTGTCCTTTTGATAGGCTAAGTCACGTTGATTTCCACGAGTCATGATTGGTACTTTCTATTACTAGCAAATTTCAGGTTTTGTAGGCAGGATCAGTTTTCAGGATCAGTTTTCAGATTTTGTAGGCAGGATCAGTTTTCAGGTTTTGTAGGCAGGATCAGTTTTCAGGATCAGTTTTCAGATTTTGTAGGCAGGATCAGTTTTCAGATTTTGTAGGCAGGATCAGTTTTCAGATTTTGTAGGCAGGATCAGTTTTCAGATTTTGTAGGCAGGATCGGTCGGCAGGATCGCCATGTAAAGGTTTATAAATGTTTTCTATAGCCCCTTTTTTATTTTAAAACAGCTGAGGGGGTCCCAGCTAAAACTTAGGCGTTCAAAAGAACTGCCAAAAGAATGGAGATTAAAACAAAAGGCAAACAAGTGCCGAATTCAGTTGCTTGTAATAATCTTATTTTATTTACAATTTGTTCTAGCTTATATACTAAAATTTCTTAGGTCATTGAGTGATTTCTGAATCACTCAATATTTTACAAATTCATAAATAAAAGAAAATAGAAATTAAAGTCACAATTATCAAATATTATATTACATCTTGAATTTACATGTGCCAACAATAATGCAAGCAAACAATATTCTTTTGACCCACTTCAACATGTGTAACATTATCGCTTGTTGCGCTACACACTTAAAGTTGGTATTTATACATTGTGCATTTTGTATGGCGACATGGGTACACTACAGAAATATATCTTGGACGAAAGGAGAGTATATCGATCACGGGACATGCTTTTTTTAATGGTCTCATTACCCAAGGAAAGGTTTTGGCTCCAATAATCAGCTATAGCTGGAACATGGTTGTAGTGCATAATTAATGATACTCCCAAGAAAGCCATTATTTCATACTCGTCTGTCAAATTTCGTTTTGAACCTTTCACCCTGTTCAGCTTCGTAATCCTCTTATTAGTACATTCGGCAATGCGAATGTACAAGCTCTTCAGGAAAAATTTCCTGAAGACATCATACTCAGTAGCTGATGTCGTAAGATCTAATAACACTTCTGGATCTCTGTCTGAAGGCATTGCAAACTTGGGAACAAATGTGTTGTTATATACAGACCACTTACAAGTTAGAAACTTAGCAGTTGCATCAGGAGCAATTTCGTCCTCTGCGGCAGTAGTACGGAGAGTAGCAGTACCATCTCAATCTCATTGGGTAGAGCAACAGGAGTAGTATCGAGTGAAACAGCAGCATCAGGAGCAATATCCATACTTTCAGCAACAACAGTATCAAGTGCAACAGCATCATCAGTGTCACTGGAATTATCGCTAGAGTCAGTTATATTATCTTCATCTTCGTCATCTGATGGACTATAATCGGATTCGGAGTCACTGAAATCAGTGCCATCATTTTCACTTTCATCGTCCTCTAACAACGTCTCTAGCATTTGGTTATTCGTCATTCTTTTCCTTGACATCTAGGAAAGCAGAAATTAAAATTTGTGTTCGAAATGCTTTATTGGGATTATATATCCCACTTGAAAATCTTATTGGGATAATATGTCCCAATAACAAAAAAACACCTATACAACTTGCACATTATATCGCTTTATAGTATTAAAAGCAATGTTTCATTACTTACCTTTTGTAATTAAATAGATTTGCAAAAAGAAACACAAAATCTGCAGCAGTATTTAAGAAATTATCCGACGATCAGCGAAAAACACGTGCTCTCATATAAAAAAATACACATAAATAATATACCGCTATAATCTTACACAGTTGTTTTTAAGTACACCACAGATAACACTTGAAACTTTAATGGGACACATTAGATATTAAAATATAAAAGGTAAAACAAAAGTTATAGTGCAGCGAACGTTGCTGGGACATATGATCCCAGTAGGGGCGAAAGGGTTAAAGAGCTCCGAGAATAATTTATAGCACAAAAAATTGACCACACCAACTCTTACGCCTACTTTTTCTTTTTATCTAAAATCGAAAAACGGCGCGACTGATTCAGCTAATTTTTTGTTTTAATGTTCGTAATAACCCAACTTATCTATATAAATAAAAATGAAACGTTGTCCGTTGCTAAGCGCATAACTTGAGAACGGCTACACCGATTTCGCTAATTTTTTCATCTTATTGCTTAAAGTGCTCCGAGAATGGTTTATAGCAGAGTACGAAAAAACGCAGCGCAGCGCAGCGCCGCTCGTTTTGCTCTTTTTCGCTCTTTACGCAAAGAGCGGAGCCAATTTATTATTGCGCTTGCTCCGCGCATTTATTTTTGCGCTGCGCATAAAAAGAGCAAGCGTTTTGCAATTTTATTTGCATTTTTTTTTCGCTGCGCATTTTTTTGCGCAATGCGCAAAAAGAGCCAAAAGAGCAAGAAATGCGCATAGCGCATTTACAGTGGTAAAAAATGTTAGTAAAGGAAATAATAGATTTTTTCATCAAGAATAATCATCTTTAAAAAATACAACACCACATTATCAAGGACAATATATACATATCTATACATGTTTATAAATACCTTGATAATTGGTTTTTTACTTATAGGCAGATTTTGTAAAAAAAATCGTTTCTAAACGTTTTAAATTTGTATGAAAAATAACAAAAATTCATTTCAAAACAAAATTTTTCCATACAATTTCAAAACGAAAAAAACGTTTTAGGTTAAAAAATCTACCCCTTATACAATTATACATACTCACATTGTATGTCTCTCAAAGTTATTTAAAAAAAATCTTTTCTTGGATTTCAAAGAATCTTGTTAATGATGGGTTTTATACACATTTCGTTACTTGTAAGAAACATACACATAAAATGTTGGAAAAACCCAAACTGCTCAAAAATTGAAAAAAGTCATAAAAATATTTGCTTGCGAAACCACAGAAAGGGTAAGCAGGCCAAATATTTTTAAATATTTTTTGTGAATGTACATTCATTCATACCTACAGATGATGTAAATGTCATCATCAGGTTCACTACAGTGTTTTCGGGCTTGTCTTCTAGGAACATACATATGTATGTACATACAACAAAATATTAAAAAAATTACTCAGGAAAATATTCAAGTGCGTCTATTTTTAGAATTTTCGTCGCCTTCTTGTTATAAACGTACATGAGAAGAGTTACATACAAAACATACCTAAATGTATCTGTTGTGGATATTTCTTATTTAAACTGAAATTTCTAAAAAAAAATTTGCATATGTGTCAGCGCATAGAGAAAGGGACCTAAGGGTAAAAAATAAATTTTCACTTTTTTTTTTTTATGTGGACAACATCTGAGCATCGAATGAGACCGATTCCATGCCCCAAAAGTGTTCCCTCCCAGAGATATGCGCGTTTTATGAAAGTGAAGTCACGTATTAAATACACGTATTTAAATCTTTAAAATGGCTCTCCTGAACTAAACCGGTTTTTACCCTTAGGTCCCTTTCTATTTTGCGCTTCACATATGAAATTTTTTGTGAAGACTTCTTTCCACGATTTTAGTTTGATTTGATTTTTGGGAGCTTTAAAAAAGGTTCATTTCCAATAGCTCACTCACATCTATTTTGCTCAAATACAAACTCATATTTATTTCGTATTCATTTTAAGAAATTTTACAATTTTCTTTTTAAATAAAAATTTTTTAATTTAAATTTAATAAATAAATACAAATAAAAATTCGACACATGAAATTAAAAACAAGTGATTTGCAAGAATTGTCAGCTGGGCTTCTAAGACTACCTTATAGTCATTGAATCATGCAATCAGATCACTTTTATACATATAATATACGGATTAAGAATAAATCCTTAAAGGCCAAATATGATTGATATTTTACTCAAAAATAAAACACACCATTTTAATAAACATTAAAAAAATATTCTGGTTACTTTTATTCTTATTTAGTTAAATTTTTTAAAGATTTTGGCTGCAAAGACTTTTTTTTCGTGGCAGCAATGAATAAACTCAAACGAACCACTGTTATCATAAAAAAGAGCATGCGCAATGCGCCGCTCAATATGCGCAATGCGCGGCGCAAAGCGCTAGACAAAAAATTTAAATGCGCATTGCGCAAAGAGCGGCGCAAATAAATCGAATGCGCTTGCGCTGCGCATACCAATTGCTCCTTTTTTTTCGCTCCGCTCTTTGCGCTTGTGCGCATTTTTAATACGCTTTTAAGAAATGCGCAAAGCGTAAAGAGCAAAAGGAGTGCGCAAATCCGAACTCTGTTTGACGTACAATTTATGTTACATGCACATGAACTTAAATCTGTTGCCTTAAAGATCAATTTGTGAAATTGTTTTTTTTAGTTTTTAAGATGTTTTGCTTGAATTGTTATGTTTTACTTTAAAATAATTTTATTTTTTGTTTTATTGAATTGAACAACAAATTAGAAATCGATGATCTCTTATATTTAAATACATTTTTGCCTTTTTTTTTTGTTTTAGTAAGTACGAAAAGGGATAGAATTTGTTTTTGAAGCACGCACTTCAGAGGGAATTCTGTTCAATGCGTTGGTAATGCAAATAACCATGATTCTTTTAAATGCGCCGGTAACGCACTTAACCGTGTTTTTTTTAAGCTTTTATCGCTTAAATGCGTTGGGCTTAAGACATTTTTACAAACGCATTTATTCCTGAATTACTGTATTTCAACAACTTTTATTTTGTTAGGTTCATATTTAGTTTCTTAATATTTGCTATAAAAATGGGCAATAATGGTATTTATGGTAGTTTAGTGAAGTTTATATAGAAAGATTTAACTTAGAAGCAGTGTGATAGAAAAAATGTTCAACATAAAACAAACTACTGAAAGTGAAAGACAGTTAGTAATTTTTTATTATAAGAACGGAAATTCTTTATCAGAAAAAATAGCTGAAATACTTAACAGCAGTCGTAGCACCATCTAGTACATAATTAAAAGGTATAATAAAGAAGTTCTTTTATGCAATTTTTAATAAATGGATGCAACACATTTTATTTCTCATTAAATTTATATACATTTTTTTTATTTGAATTAATTTATCTACGATAGGCCCTTTTTTCATTGAAATTTTTGAAAAACAAATAAGTTAAGGCTTTTTTAAACTGAGTTGAAAATTGGTCATATTATTATAATAATTCAGGCTTTGATAATAAAAGGATATAATTAATAAAATTAAGAGGTTCAATACAGAAGTTAGCTGTAAAAAAATTAGTTCTTATAAGGTAAGTAATGATTAAAAAATATGGCAATCTGCAGGAAAAACTTTTTCAAATTCTGTAGGTGGTCCCATTTCTTTTTTGTGATTGCTATTTTCTCCTTATAAAGTGAATCAGGGAGATAATCACCGATTTCGATCTATGTGGGAGCAATTCGTAATAGCCAGCTATGTCTGTCTTGAAATATGCTGATCCTGATGGGTCATACACCAAGGCCCGTAGCATATTTACAGTAAAATAACCAACACTTCTGCTTAAAATTTTAAATAGAGGTTTGAGTACATACATTTCTAGAACTTTTATAGTAAGGTAATAATTACCAGGACGAATCGAAGTGTATCGTTTAGGCACGTCGTATTGCAAATGGTGAGCTTGTAGGCGCTGGAACTTTTCGTGCCACCTTTATTAATTGCACAACTTGCGACGGCAAATTTATTTCCTTATTTTTAATTATTTATTTTTTATTTTTATTTATTTATTTATTTTCGATGTCCCATGAAGAAGACTTAAGTCTTATATTACAGTATGGAACTGAGCATATGTAAATACAATAAATCAGAAAACAAAACTGACTTGGATTTAAGATTGCGCTTTTAAACCATAAAATTAAATTTAAAATTTAATATGTTAATATTTGTACAGGCTAAAGTTCGTAAATGTTTATAATCAGAGAAATATTAGGTAGACATTGTTAACATATGAAATTAAAAGCAGCTCAAATAAATTGGCTTA
Organism: Lypha dubia; assembly: GCA_947311025.1. Classification (NCBI taxonomy): domain Eukaryota; kingdom Metazoa; phylum Arthropoda; class Insecta; order Diptera; family Tachinidae; genus Lypha; species Lypha dubia. Next base: position 85,086,174 of record OX371260.1, on the reverse strand, counting down.
TTGGAAGAAATTCTATATTAAGTCTTGACTGTAAACTTTTGTTATAACTTTTTTTTTGTTTAACTTTTGTAGTATGGAATCCAGTTATGGGGCACTGCCTCAGCATCAAGTGTAGAAAAAAACCAAATTCTACGTACAATTACTGCAGCCCCCTGGTATATCCGAAATCAGCGAATTCACAAAGATCTTGATGTTCCGTTGGTGAAGACAGTATTTTCAAAACACGCAAAAAAATATATTGAAAAACTAGAATTGCACCCAAATCCACTTGCGCGCAACATTCTAAATTATAGAGGCCACACCCGGTTAAGAAGGAGGGATACTCTTTCTCTCAGCCGTACACGAGAGATGTAAAACATCAAAAATCAACAGTTGGAATTAAAAATTTTGTTTAGCACTGGCTAAACATATATTAAAGTATTTTTAGATTTAAGATTTGAAAAACTTATTGATGTTTCAATTTATAATTGAAGATTCAATTAATAATAAAACTACCACAAAAAAAAAAAAAAGTAAAAATTTAATATTTATACCTCCTTTTTGTAGATTTTTCAACAGCACTGCTGAGTAGAAACAAACGTTGTTTTTCGGTGAAAGCCACTAAACCTCGTCAGTATTCATGTGCAAATGCTTTTTCACTACTTGTTAGGTAGCTTCGTTGAACGTCATTACATACTCTATTTATACACAATTACAAATACAAATAAAATACGCGACTTATTTCTACCGGATGATAGTGGGGAACTTTTTATTTTTTTTTTTTTTTGTTTTTATTTGTTATTATATATTAAACATTACAGTGCTGCCAGCGAATTATATCCTACAATGCCCAATATCCTGATTTTTTGTCCTACTTAAGATAAACTTCTTTGGTTTGATTTTTAAACTTAAGTATATTTTTGATTAATGTTCGTTTTTGAACGAAATATGTTAACAATGTCTACCTAATATTTCTCTGATTATAAACATTTACGAACTTTAGCCTCTACAAATATTAATAATAAACAGTTCGTAGTTCTTTAAAAAAATTGAAATTAATATACTTATATAATATAGCTTCAAAAAGTTAACCAAATTTAATAATAAAACCAGCTTATATAATAATAAATAAAAATAAATATGTAACCTGAAAAAATGAAAACCTACAGTGTTATACCAACAGATTTTATCAAAAATCAATATTTACATATGGGCATTTCCAGAAAAAGGTCAACCGCGAAAGAAATATTAAAAACCGGAAAAAAAAATTTTCTTTATCAAATTTACTTAGAGAACTGTCTAAATTTTTATAATTTATTAACTTAAATAATAATTCTTTTATTTTTGTTATCATTGGAATATATCCTGTTTTATTTATTTTTTATACTTATAAATAAAAAATTTTAAACCTAAAAAATGCCTTTGGAATCATTGTCCCGTTCGCGATTCTAAAAAATATATTTAAAAAAAATAATAATAAGGATAATTAAAAAAAAAACAAAATGCTAAGTAAAAGCTTTATATCTCTGCTTTAGTTAAAAAATAATCTCCATTTAATAAACTGACAAAATTCGCAGAGTTTTAAACAAAACCACACACCGAAAAAAATGACTTACATTTTTTGTCCCGTTCGCGATCGCAAGTTTATCCAAAATATTTGTAGAACGTTCATATTTTATAATTATCTTTTTGTTCTCAAAAATTGTTCTACTAAAATGCTATTAAATATTTATAAAAAGTTAAAAAAAAAAATATGAGTTTTCATATTTTTTTTAAGTTGAGTGCGTACGAATGTCCCGTTCGCGATCCTGGAAATGCCCATATATGTAGTATGTATGTACAAAAATATATTCAACGTGAGAAATGACAAAAAATACTTTTCCTGAATTGACGTGCGTTACTAATGGTCTGAATTCTATAAGGGACTCCGTTCCAGAGACTGACAGCATTAATAAAGAAGTGGTATTTAGAAACCAGAGTTAGATGACCAAACGCTAGATGTCTTTTACCTCTAGCAAGCGTTGAAAAGCTTAAACGTTCAAAGAGATGTTCAGGTTGATGTGTATATATAATTTTATGCATGAACAGTAAAGTGTGCACTCTTACATAATCATCAAAAGTAATGCCATAAAGCAGGGTTTCGAAGGGGGAACAATGGTCGTAACTTCCGAGACCATATATGTACCGAACAATGTTATTAAGGATAAGTTTTCTTTTACTTACGTTATCGCAGCTCGCAAAAAGTTCACAGCCGTACAATAAAATTGGTATTAAATACGATTCGGCAAGGATTATTCTAATTTTTTTTTGGAGTACAATACTGATTTTGCCAGAGATTTCTTAACATTGAAAACCTTCGACCGCATGCAAAATTAACGTGATTAGACCAAGTGAGAGTGCTGTTAAAATGTATACCAAGATTCTTAGTAGAATTTACAATATCTATCGACTAGTTGTTTAATGTTAAAATTGGATTGCAATCAAAATTTGATAACTTCTTTTTAATAATCAGGCACTTGGACTTGGTAGAATTAATTGCTAGACCATTAGCGGTGGTAGACACGACCTAACTCCTGACTTAAGGTCCTCACACATTCATCAACGGCGGTATTGCAGTAGCTAATATAAAGCTGAACATCGTCCGCATAAAATCTTATCCTGCAGTGTTCGAGTTTGCCCTGAAGATCATTCATGTATAATGAAAAAAGGAGAGGACCTAAGATGGATGGAGCCTTGCAGAACACCTCGAGTTAATGAAAAAGATGTTGAAACTGAGGTGAGCGTTTCAACATATTGGTGTCTATCGACTAAGTATTAATATATTAGACATGTGGCAGTTGATGCGAGTCCAAACAAATGTTTAAGTTTAAGACACAAAATACTATGGTCAACCGTTTCGAACGCTCTGGAGTGATCCAAGAAAACTAAAAATGTAACATTAACGCACTCTACCTGCAGTCAGTTAGCATATTATTGGTTTCAATATATTGTGTAACTTGATTATAGATTAATCTTTCAAAGACTTTGGATACAAATGGCAAGATTACTATGGGCCTATAATCATAATTTGATTTAGGAATAGGAATAATATTTTTTGTATTATAACGAATAAACGAAATTATTATTCGAACTTATATTGATGTACATATGAAAAGTAATTTTATCAGGCTCAAGTTCAGTTTTATTGAATTAATGAAAATTCAAATTACTAAGAGTTAATTTTTTATGTTGAAAAATATTATTATTATATCCAATCAGTTTAGCAGAACGTATCAGTACCGATTTCAAGGCCGCTACACCACTCATCAGCGTTCAATTGTCCATCTTTACAATTTTCGTAAAGTGGATACTAATTGGGAAGAATATCAACTATTTAACCAAGTTTTCAACAGAAATAGAATACGAGAATTAATTTAATACATTTTTGATTATATGTTTACACATTGAAAACAACTTTGGTTAGTACGTAATTACCCATTGGAAATTACTAATAGTCAACACAAATATAATAATAATATTTTTCAACATAAAGGAATAGGAATAACTTTAGCCAGTTTCCAAATTTTTGAATACTGATTGGTGGTAAAAATCTTGTTAAAAACAAAAGTTATAAGCGGAAGAAGTTTTGGAATTCGAATCTTTGAAAACCTAGGATCTATTACATCCACACCAACTGCATTGGATTTTATTGATAGCAGACTGGATAAAACATCAAATTGCCTTACGTTGGTAAAATTGAAACTATTATGTGAGATATCATTACCAATTTTTCTTTCTATAAGTGAATGGCTTGCGTCACATTTCAATAGTAAAAGCCAAAAATGCATTAGACAATATTACATTGCGATTTTGGTAGAAACAGCCATCTGAGTAAATAATTACGTGATGGATTTCTGGCGATTGAGTTTAGATTTTCCTCAAGTGTTTAATAATACATGTCGCAAAATCGGAAGAAACTAGACATCCATCTGTTTCGTCCCAAACATAATTGTCTGATTCTTCTGTTAAAATATTTTAAATTGTAAAATTATCTAGCTGTAGCTTCAATTTGTAATATGCAGCACTCGCTTTTAGTTGAGGAAACTAGGCGCACGGTATTGTGCCAGGCCAAGTTTGCTTCTCTTGATCATAATATAATGAAACTTGAAACATGAGTTGTCCCTACAGAGGTGACTTCACATGTTAAATTTGAAATTTCTACCGTAAAAGCTTTCCGAGATATTAAGGTGTGGAAAGTCCATATTTTACTACATATTCACTCACTGACGCATCAATGTTATTGGGCAATTCCAGCATAGCTAGAGAGCGCAAATTTGGTACACAGGTAGGTCCTGATGAAAAATTATCAAAAATAATTCTTAAACGGGCACTGTTCATCTGTGGGACTGGGGTGCCCCTTCTTTGTATGGGGCACTTCTAGAGTAGCTAGAAAGCTTAAATGTAAATCCTGACGAGCAATTAACAAAAATGAATTTTCAACGGGCCTTTTCTACCTTGAGGGGGACTAGGGTGCCCCTTCTTCGTATGGGGCACTTCCAGTATAGCTAAAAAGCTTAAATTCCCTAAACAGGTAGGCCCTGATAACCAATACATATAAATATTACAAAAACAACTTAGAAAACAGAAGGGAGATCCGCACAAAAACATAAATGTGAAAATAAGGCCAAGTTCCTATCCAAAAAATTTCAGCCGGTAAAATTACTGAGATCAAAATAAGGACCAAGTTCTTGATAAGTACAATACCATCCCATATTAGAAATGCCAAAAAATATTGCAAGCTTACAGGCCATTGGCCAACAGATCGACAAAGGTGTGCCCAGTGAAATGATTGAAGTTGAAGCATCTTCAGTCCACTCGCCTACAATTGTCACCACTTACTCTCACAAAACTGCAATACCAACATGTGATTTACCGCTGACACCTGCACGTATTAACTGGCTGATATACAAAAAATATTTGAGTGCGCATTGCTCGTTAAGAATGCCGCTGAGAACACCTTCTGACATAGATGATTTTATTAGGCTGTTTGAAGCACATGTTAATCAAGCTGCTCTTAATGCTTCATCAAATCTAACAAATCATCAAGTGAGATTCGAAAATATTTTTTGTGCATATGTAGAAAGGCTATTGACTGAAAAAAGGAGAGCACGACGAGAATGGCAACGTTACAGATCGCCTCAGCTAAAAATAAGACTTAGGAATGTACCAAACAGTTCAGGAAACTTTTAAAAACACAGAAAACAGCTTCGCTGCTAAAACTTCTTCAAGATCTCGATGCAACACCACAAACAGGTTATTCGCTATGGCATGCAGCCAGAGGACTTAAAAGGCCGGTGATTTGCAAACCTCCATTACGAGCTTCAAATGGTGACTGGGCAAGAACTTATGCTGAAAAAGGTGCTCTTTTTCTAAACATTTACAAAAAGTATTTACCCCAAATATTTCCAGTCATCTCTTTACCAGAAATCTGCCAGCAAACATCGTCAGACTTTTAAAAAACTATTTAATAGAAAGTAAATTTGTAGTTAGGGGAGACTACACGCTACTCACTGAAGTAAAATATCTAGGCGAAATTAAAACCAGCCCAAATGAATTGGCTTATTGGAAGAAAGTAAAGCCTAGACTGTAAACTTCTATTGTACAACGCGATCCTGAAACCAATATGGTCCTATGGAGTCCAGTTTTGGGGCACTGCCTCATCATCGAATGTAGAAAAGATTTAAAGGCGACCCCACAAAATTCTACGTACAATCACAGCAGCCCCCTGGTACGTCAGAAATCTTTGAATTCATAATGATTTAGGTGTTCCGTACGCGAAAAAATATATTTAAAAAGTTGAGTTGAACCAAATCAATTTGCGCGCAATATTCTAGAGTATAGTGGCCTCACCCGGCTGAGGAAGAGGGATACTCTTTCTTTCAGCCGTACACGAGAGATGTAAAACTACAAAAATCAACTTAAAAAATTTTGTTTAGCATTGGCTAAACATATATTTATCATTGTTTATTTTTAGGTTTAAGATTTGAACAACTTATAGATGTTTCAATTTATAAATGAAGATTCCATAAATAATAAAATTATCAAAAAAAAAACTTATGAAAAAATATGTTTTATATTTTTATATATTACTAGCTGATCCTGGTGTACTTCGCTACCCCCCTCGTTATAAAATAAAATTAAAATTATTTATATATCCTATTGTTACGATCGGTCCAGTAGTTAAGACTATATTACGATTTTTAATTTTCCTAAAAAGGAGCGTGGTCCCATCCACTTTTCTCCCGGTACGTATTCCAAATTATGCCAATACCATATGTACCAAATATCATCTACGTAGGTCAAAAAATGCCCAAAATATGGCGATTTAAATTTTTGGGTTATATGGGTGGTGCCACGCTTCTTTGTCCAATCCCGCCCATATTTGCAGCAGCACTAAAAAAATGCACACCAAAACCGACGTACCAAATTTTGTTCAAATACCGTTATCAGGAGCAGAAATAATAGATTTTTAATTTGTGGTTTGTATGAGAGATACCACGCCCCTTTGTCATATCCCGCCTATATTTGCAACAGCACTAAAAAAATGCTCACTGAACCGACGTACCAAATTTTGTTCAAATACCGTTATCAGGAGCAGAAATAATAGATTTTTAATTTGTGGTTTGTATGAGAGGTACCACGCCCCTTTATCCAATCCCGCCCATATTTGCAGCAGCACTAAAAAAATGCATACCAAACCGACTTACCAAATTTTGTTCAAATACCGTTATCAGGAGCAGAAATAATAGATTTTTAATTTGTGGTTTGTATGAGAGGTACCACGCCCCTTTGTCCAATCACGCCCATATTTGCAGCAGCACTTAAAAAATGCACACCAAACCGACGTACTAAATTTTGTTCAAACACCGTTATCAGGAACAGAAATAATAGATTTTTAATTTGTGGTTTGTATGAGAGGAACCACGCCCCTTTGTCCAATCCCGCCCATATTTGTAGCAGCACTTAAGAAATGCACACCAAACCGACATACCAAATTTTGTTCAAATACCGTTATCAGGAACAGAAATAATAGATTTTTAATTTGTGGTTTGTATGAGAAGTACCACGCCCCTTTGTCGAATCCCGCCCATATTTGCAGCAGCACTTAAGAAATGCACACCAAACTGACATACCAAATGTTGTTCAAATACCGTTATCAGGAGCAGAAATAATAGATTTTTAATTTGTGAATTGTATGAGAGGTACCACGCCCCTTTGTCCAATCCCGCCCATATTTGCAGCACCATTAAAAAAATGCACACCAAACCGACGTACCAAATTTTGTTCAAATACCGTATTTAGGAGCAGAAATAATAGATTTTTAATATGTGGTTTGTATGGGAGGTACCACGCCCCTTTGTCCAATCGGACCGAATTGTAAATCTAAACCACCCGGGCGCCACCCAAACGCCTACAAAAAAATTTATGCAAATCGGTCCAGTCAGCTGAAGTTTGTTTAAAGGTTTTTTTAGTCTTATTAACGAATTTCAAAAATATGGAAGAAAAGCATATTCTACACTTAAAATTAGCTCAATAAAGGCAAAAACTCACAAAATCTTGCAACTAACTTAATTTAGTGCTCATTTTCGCAAAATATTTGCTCAAAAATTAGCAAATATTTTTTCCATCGGATTGAGTAAAAAGATAAAATTGTTTTACTTCGCTTCCAGAATCGATTTCTTCGAAATTGGTTTTGGCGATATATGGACCGATTTCCCAATTCTCATTTTTTTCTAACTTTTTTTATCATCAGATTTACTCTGTATTCCCAAAAATTGTTTTACTTTGCTTCCAGGGCCAATTATATCGAAAATCGGTTTTGGCTATATCTCGGCTATATATGGACCGATTTCCCAAATTTTTTTTTTTTTTGGTTGAATGACCTATTTCTATTATCAGATTTACTTTTTATCACCAAAAATTGTTTTACTTTGCTTCCAGGGCCAATTATATCGAAAATCGGTTTTGGCTATATCTCGGCTTTATATGGACCGATATCGGGAAAATTTTTTTTTGCCTTCAAATCTCCATAAGAAGTGATATTACCAACTTTGGCGCAAAAAAAAATTTTTCAAAAAATTTATCAAAAAAATGCATAATTTTGACCCCAAAAAACCGGTTTTTTGGATATATCTCCGCTACCCGTGAACCGATATTGCTGAATTTCAATAGCAAACACATGACCGATATTTATAATAGATTGGCGAAAAAAAAAAGTTTCTAAGTCAAGCAGTTTTCAGTGTGTAGAAGTTTATCTACAGCGCCACCTAGCGGAGAGTTACGGAAAAATTGATAGTCCAAAAATTTATTCTATGAAAAATTACTTATACATGCCAAGTTTCAACACGATCGGATGAGCAATGTAGGAGTTTATCGCTTACCAACCAACCAACCAACAAACATTCATTTTTATATATATAGATTATTACGAATAAACATAATTATTATTTGAACTTATATTGATGTATATATGAAAAGTAATATTGTTAATTCTTAATGATTTTTTTGTTTGTTAACAAATTAAAAAGAATCATCATTCGAATTAATCCACAAATATTTATATTTCTTGTTTTACTTAACACGCGCAAACTTATTGTCTACGTTTTATTCAAAGCGTGAGATTCAATAAGTCAGCAGAATTCTTTGATTTTAAATTTTGTTTCTTTTACATTTTTTTTTTTTTTTGTTACCGTTTAGTTCCAGACAGAATGAAATTGGATATTTGTCTTATATTCTGCTAGAGCTGAACGTGTGAGAAAAATTTATTATAACGGCAGCATATGAATGAACGATTTCCGGCTACCAGCAAATATTTCTTTCTTTTATTTGTGTTTTATTTTGTCTACATTGCACTTTATTTATTTATTTGATAATTTGCAATTTAATTTTATTATATTTTTTGTTTATGTTTTTCTTTAGTTTTAGTATAAATAATTTTTTATTTTTAATAAAAATCATCATAACTGATCAATCAATCAACCTGCGTTTTTCGATAATCCACTACAAATTATTCTTTTGTACCACTTGAATAATTTTAGTATTCTACAAATCTACTTTACACTACAAATTATTCTTGTGTACCACTTGAATAATTTAATATTCTACAAATCTACTCTATAATAGTTTGGTGAACCACCAACCTATTAGTCCCTTTAATTATAACCTATTTATTCCGTTAAGCAAGGCAAACGAGCCTATGCATTAACATTTTTGGCGACCGTGACAGGACACTGCAATCTTCAGATACGAAGTCAGAAAGCACCCACCGCGTAAAGAAATTCCAAGCGTTCAACTACAATCCTTAAACACAACCATTATGGAAAAAACCGCTGAGAACCTCCTTCAACAGCTGAAGAAAATCGGGGAGCAGATTTCCCCGATTATTCGAAACTTCAACAAGGATTCTGCCAGTCGTAAAACACTAAGCAATTACCAAGAGCTATTGTCCCGTCTGATGATGATTCTGGAACATTCGATTCTTTGGCGGAGCCGTTGGAGACACACATGGAACTGGAGAATCCTAACCCGAGGTTGACCCTGAAGCTAAAAAACATTGGAGGGATGTGGAGATCTGGCAACGCTATTTAATGAATTGAGTTATTTATCGAACAACACTAAAACTGAACAGATGTGTATTTAGAGAATTGCAAATAAATGTTAATAACTTTATTAAATATATAAATAAAAACAATTGAATTACTTAAATATTTTGTGGTTCTGTTTTATTGATTTAGTGAGTTATTACACACAGTATTCATGTCACTATTAGCGTTATCTAATAACTCGTTCAAAGTTATCAGAGCCGGAGAAATTAAGTCTGCATCATACGGTTCCTCGTTCTCTTTGTTATCATATATCATTCTATTCAAGCCATCTGCCACCACGTTTTCTCTTCCCTTTATGTATTTTACCTGCAAATCGAACTCATTCAATTTGATCTTCCACCGTTTGGTTCTTTCAGATTGCTCAACCAAACCAAAGGTCTATGGTCCGTTTTAACTGTGAACTTTCTACCAAAAAAATATGTGCGAAAATATTTCGTTGCCCAAACTATAGCCAAGAGCTCTTTCTCTATAGTGCTATAGTTTTTTTTTCAATGTCATTTTGCATTAAAACTGCTCCAAGGGCGAAATTGCTGCCGTCAGTAACTAAAGTGAACTCCCTTTGAAACTGTGGATGTACCAAAAGTGAGTCAGATTTTGTCAAGAGTTTTAATTTTTCAAATGCTTTTTTATAACTCTCGTCTTTAAGATATATTCTTGCATCCTTTTCAGGTATTTTATTAAGCCACTTTTGAGTAATCCTTTATGAATCGCATGTAATATCCTGTTATACCCAAAAAAGATTTAATATCTTTCTGAGTTTTAGGTAGCAGTATCTTAGCTATTGCTTCCACTTTTCCTGGATTTGGCTTTATTCCCTTGTCTGTTAGTATGTGGCCAGAAACTCTGTTTCTTGTTTTGTAGTGAAAATACATCATGGCATCACCTATTAAATAATATTTAAGAACTAGGCATTACTTTAACTGAAGCATCCCTGTAACACTAAGTTATCTCTTTTTCTTTTGTTTCATGTGTTACTTTGTTATAATAAATCATCAGACGTCAGTCTGCTTATAGCCATCACTCAGACAACTTCTTGTCTTTTATTCCGCTTGCGCCACATCCAACACAAGGCGACCGAGACAAGTGAGTTTGAATAATTTTGTGAAGTGCATAATAAAAAAAGGAGAGCACAAATTAAAAGTAGAAAAAATATAACAAGGAGTCTAACTAACCACAATTAAATTGTGGAACAAAACAAATATATGTATTTCAAAGTGAAATAACTACATACTCGTACATATACATAAATATATTGTGTGGAAAGTTACAATATAAATATGTACATACATATATGTACATACATATATGTACATACATATCTACAATGGCTCGTACGCAATCAAAAAAGTAACTTATGTATGCTTAATGGAAAACATCCAACACAGTTACCAACCTAAAGTGATGTTTTTAAACAAATAGAGAAAAAAAATTCAAAATTTAAAAAAAAAGAAGAGACCATTTTTAAAGAATTAAAAATAATAACTTCTGCATAGTCATATAAAGCAACAAACAAAACAAAAAAAAAATCGGACTAGACAAGCGATTAATATTATATACCTATGTACATAAAAAAAAATTATTAAGATCAGTAATGGCAAAAATGAAAACAACAAGTTGGGATATAAAATAAACCTTTTGGTACGGGCTGTACCAATTGTGGCTAAACATTTTATAAAAAAAAGAGGAAAATTGAATTTAAACGAAAATAAAAAAAAAACCGTTAGAATATAAAACCACAAGAAAAAGCAAGAAAAAGGTGAAAACAATGAGAACAAGAGCAAATACAACAAAATGCTCGAAAGAGTACATACATACATATGGCAATAATAAGAAACAATGCGAATTCATAACAGAAACTAACTAAAAAGAAGCTGCATAGCGACAATAGTGGAAAGAAGGTGAATAAAATAAAAACAATGAAAAGAAAATGAAATAAGGAAAATGCTTAAAACTAAATAAAGTAGAAATACAGTTACAACTAAAAATTAACGTACATATATAAATTTACAAGAAAAACTCCAAAATAGAATCGAACAACAAGTTAAAACGACATAAACATAGAAATTTTAAATAATAATAACGAAAAAAAATTTTTTTTTCATAAAATATGTACAACATTGTCAAAATAAAACAAAAATCAAAAGAAGAACTAAACGATAATAATTTGATAGTAAATTAAATACAAAATTAAACGTTAAAATGAGAAAAAGTCAAATACACAACAGAAATTTCAAACAAGACAAAATAAAAGAAATTGATAACAATTGAAAAGTTCTACATATGTACATATGTACATACTAATCGTACATGCATAGGTGAAGAAAGTAAACAACAGAATCATAGATGCATCAAAAAAACAGCCAAGAAACATAATTACAGATGAAGAAAAGAAGACAAGAAGAGAGAGCAGCGTTTCATCATGCAGTTAGTAAGCTTCATATATGTATATTAATGTGTATATAATTACATTAGGTCTATTCACTGTTCATATATAATTATTTTTATTTTTTGAAATTTAAAATGAATTTTTTTTAATAACTATATGTTAATACCTATGTTAATATCTTATAAAGCAGTTATAAATAATTATAACTAAATTTTCAACAAATTTTAAAATATCTTAGTTAAGGTATGAAAAAAAAACATATTTGTACACAAGTAAAAGTATATTTAAATAATAATATTATTTAATGAAAAAAAAAAAAAAACAAAATTAATTAAATGAGTATTGATTTTCAAATTGGAAAATTTAATGAATTAATTTCGATCTTTTATAAAATAAAAAAAAAGGATATTACAGAACCGCCCTATATCTAGTAAACGGGAAAAAATCGATGAGTACATAAATTTACTTATTGAAAGCTATAATAATATTTTAATATACACAAAGCCATTCAATCGAGGATTAGTTGATCCGGAAAAAACTGTGGTACTAAATAAAATACTGCATTGTAAAGAATTATTATTGAGATGTTTTTGCAAACTGAAATGTAAAATTAGAATTCCATTTGGTGTGGATTTGTTCGAAGTTGTGGTAAACGAGGTGTTGACAGATTCCGATTCTGAAACAGATATTTCTGAAGAACGTGAGGAAACTAATATAATCGGTAGAAGAGTAGAACATACAACAGATTCAAAAGATAAAATTTCTAAAAGAACAGATAAAATAATGGCTTCGATAGAAGAAAAAACTAAATTCATTTCTATGTGTTCTAACATCATTAGAGACAATTATAGTGGAGATCCACTGACACTTAACTCTTTTCTTGACAAAATCGACTTTATTAAAGAATTGACGACAGAAAATTTGTATACTTGCTCTATCTCTTTTATAAAGTCAAAATTAGATGGAAAGGCTAGGGAAGTACTTCCAGAAAATATTTCAAGCATAGACCAAATCAAAGAAACTCTTATGGCCAGGATAAAGCCTGATAACTCTAAAGTAGTGGCTGGTAGGATTGCGGCTTTGCATGTAAAGAACAACAATTATACTGAATTTGCGAAACATGCAGAAGATTTAGCAGATGCTCTTCAACGTTCATTAGTAATAGAAGGGATTACAAAAGCAAAAGCGCAAGAGATGGCGATTGAGGAAACTGTCAAAATTTGTAGAAACAATGCTAAATCAGGGATGGTAAAAGCAATTTTAGCATCAACAGTTTTTAACGAACCTAAGGATGTGGTTGCCAAACTGATTGTAGAAGAGTCGGAAACGGAAACAGAACGGCAAGTACTAACAATGAGATATAATAGGTCTGATAGGGGACATAATAGAAACAATTTTAGCAGACCGGATTATTATAATTTTTATAGAAGTAATTCATTTCGTAATAATAATAATAATACACATACAAACAATTCAAACATTAGATATCGTGGTAACAATAACCTCCGTGGACATGCTTCCAACAGTCGTGGTAGAAATAGCTCAAACAACAATTTTCGTGGTAGACGGAATTACCCTGCAGTAAGGACTTTAAACGCGGAAGTCCCTTGTAATATGATTAAAACAATTTAGTTATTCTTAGTGTTTGGGTAGTATTTTTATTGTACTTGGAAGAATTTAAATTGCCGGCGCTAATAAACGCCACTGGCAAATAAAAGTAAAAGGCAGATGAATGTCAGTATGAATTAGTAATGCCGATTGAAGGCAAAGTATTAATTGATTGCTTAAACTAATTAACATTGGCTTATATACTAATTATGAGAATAATTCTTAGGGGGTACCTTAACATAAGAGTAAAAGAATTATATATATAAGAAATAATATAAATATAAGAAATATATATTATTGTTGGGTAAGCATATTTAGCTTCCAACTATTTATGTATGGCATGTGTTCAACAGTTTTAAAGTTAAACGAGTGCATACTTAAAAGCAACAGATACTTTGGGTTGCTTATATTTACAATTAAACAAATGCAGTAAATAAATGTTATTCATTTAAGTGCATTGTGCAGCTGCACTTGATTAAACGTACAAGTGTCAAATTACAGTCACACAAAATATCTTGCTTGCAGTTTGTCAATGCTTGCATGTTGCGGTACTATTGAATCGCAATGCATACTACACACTGTTGGCCACATGCTAGACCTCCACCCTTTACAAGAATGTTCATATAACGTTAGTTTTATGGACATTCTTTTACAATTAGTTTTTAATTAGTCTAAGTATAAGTGTAATATAATATTTATTTTGTTTTTAAAGAAAAAAAAAATTATAATATTTAGATGTACTTATTTTCTAATTTTGTAGTAGTCGTATGGCCATACAATAATATTAAATGTTAGTTATTATTATATATCTTAAGTCTATTTTTATGAACTACTTGTTGTTTATTAGTTTTCTTATCAACTATGGTAACATTATTTCTTAAATCTACTTTCTTAATTTTATACGGACCAATAAAACTAAAATCAATATAAAGGATTTTCTGATTAATTTTCTTCTATTATGTTTTTATCTTAATTACAATTTTGTTTTACTTTTTCTTTATTTTGGGTCTTTTTCTTGAATAATAAAATTTTAATTAGAAAAATATATGTATGTGTATATTCATAAATTTTATGTTATTAAACTAGTTTGAAAATCAAATAACTTTTCACTCTGTACCTTTGACTAAGTTGAACGTCTTCATTAGACTTTTAGGCAAGAATAAAACTGTTTTAAATGATTATTACCCAAAAATTGTTGTAATAATTTTATATTGTCAACCTTTAACCCTTTTTTGAATTTTGAATTTTATGGCAGTAGTGAAATGTGTCTCAAAAGACTTCTCCAAGTTATATTGAGAGTTTTAAATGTGTACAACAATTTGAAAAGCGTTAGCATATTTCTAATCAATTTTTACATTAGTAATACCTGTTTATTTTTCTATTGTTCGATATATTCCACAATGTCCTCCATCTATCGGATCATCGTGGTATTCCAGCATTAGATCAAGAATTGCATTAGCATTCTTATCATTTATATAGGTCACCTCATTAAGTAGTAGCGCTACTTTTATGCCCTTTTATTTATAAATTATTTAATTGAGATAAATTCTAAAATTTTCTCGTTTGGTGCCTATTTGTTCACCGGCCACTTTCTCAAGCCTTGGGAAAAATTGTCCTAAGTCAATATTCCCATTAATGAACATTATATATAATTTACCGGCCACTTTTTCAAGCCTAGGGAAAACTTGTCCTAAGTCAAGATTCCCTTTAGTAAATAGTTTTCTTCTGACGTCATATTGGGCTTTTTATCATTACCCAAATTTGATGCTGAATATTTTCGATATTACTTTGTTGTTTATATGCCATAGATTTTGTTGCAATTTTTAATATTGTATTAGTTTTTGTATTTATATCTTTTACTGCCATAAAATTGGGTTGTCTGTTTATTTATGTTGACATTTTATTTCTAATATTATTATTTGATGAACTACAGATTTTAGCATCAGGCTATTAATGCCTTGGATGTATATTTGTGCTTTATATCTTAATTTTGGCATGTTTAAAATTTTTTTTTTTTTTTTAAATTTAGAAATTAAAAATATTCTTTAAGTGTAACATGTTAATTATATTTTTATTTTAAGTGCCTTTGTTGGCGTTTTTGTAAATAAAAATGTTTTTTTTTTTTTTTTTTATGATTTTAGCTACGAGCTATTTAGTAATCAAAAAAATGTTTGCCACGACGTTTATGTCAAAATGAGCCATATTTGATATATTACCTACTTCTTCGTCTGATTTTAAATTGTTATCTTTACTTTCTTTTGTTAGAAGATTTTTTTTATAAGTGGTAACACTCTACTATATATTTCTTCAAATTTCTGAATTAATTTTTCGCAATTTTCTTTAATTAATGATTGAGAATATTTTTCGAATTCTGTTTTTATTAATTGCAAACGATTTAATTTTTCTAATTTATATTCTTCGGTGTAAACTCTATTTTCACTTTTGTTAATATTTACTTCAATTTTCTCTAATTCGTTTATAAATTTGTCTATAGATTCCATTTAGTACAGAAAAGTTTTTAGTCGCATATGAATACTATTTTTAAATTCTATTTTAGTTTGATCCACTATGGCAACTCTTATTTATTTTCTTACTTTTCATATTTTTTAACTTATATATATAGTGTTTCATTTATTCACCTCAGTGTGGTAATTTTTTAAAATTTTTGACATTCCTTTTTATTGTGAAATTCTATTTCATAATTGGATGTTATTTAATTTGCCGGTAAAAGTTAGTGTATTTTTTTTTTTTTTAGTGAAAAAGTTTTGTGATCTTTTTATTTTTATATTGAATATAATATTATTATGTGTATTTCAGCATGTGTTTTTAAATATTCATGTTGTATATGTTTGTAATGTATTATTTTCATATACATACTTCATGCGAAAATTATAAGTGTATGTATCCATACATGTGTAAAAAAAGATTTCTTTATTTATTTATATAAAAAAAATTTAATTTGGAAAAAAAATATTGTTAAAAAAATCTATTTGTGTTTGTGTTGATCCATTTCGGCTTCAAATCGGCCGATTTGCGTCCATATTTCGGATGCAATGTCCCAGGATGGTGGTGGAGTTTGGTTAACAGTATTCCTGAGTGCTGCCAGTTTACGGCGCAAACGAACAATTTTTCCTCCTCTCCGGTGTCTTGGCCTGATGACAGCTGGAATCTTGGTCAGTTCGATCTCCTTCTTGTTTTGCTGTCTTTTACGGTATTCAGTAATGGTTAGTGGTTTGGGGCCTGTGTTTGTTGCTTCAGTTTTCCTCATTTTTGTAGAGTTGTTCTTTTCTTCAATATTTTTATATTTCATCTTTGTTGTGTTGTTGCTGAGTTCGGTTAACGTTCCATTAGTTATTGACGCCTTTTGGCCAGGCGCTTCCTTCTCAGTGTTTTTTTTTTTTGGCTTAAACACTCTTCTGACGGAGACTTGGCTGTCCGTCAGGTTCCGTTTTGTGCTAATTTTAAAGCACTTTGTAATCCAGGACTGGCAAGATCGCCATGTAATATGATTAAAACAATCTAGTTATTTTTAGTGTTTGGGTAGTATTTTTATTGTACTTAGAAGTATTTAAATTGCCGGCGCTAATAAACGCCACTGGCAAATAAAAGTAAAAGGCAGATGAATGCCAGTATGAATTAGTAATGCCGATTGAAGGCAAAGTATTAATTGATTGCTTAAACTAATTAACATTGGCTTATATACTAATTATGAGAATAATTCTTAGGGGGTACCTTAACATAAGAGTAAAAGAATAGAAATATATATTATTGTTGGGTAAGCATATTTAGCTTCCAACTATTTATGTATGGCATGTGTTCAACAGTTTTAAAGTTAAACGAGTGCATACTTAAAAGCAACAGATACTTTGGGTTGCTTATATTTACAATTAAACAAATGCAGTAAATAAATGTTATTCATTTAAGTGCATTGTGCAGCTGCACTTGATTAAACGTACAAGTGTCAAATTACAGTCACACAAAATATCTTGCTTGCAGTTTGTCAATGCTTGCATGTTGCGGTACTATTGAATCGCAATGCATACTACACACTGTTGGCCACATGCTACACCCTCAACAGGATATGTTGAGGGAGGAAGACAGACAACTGTAGAAAAAGTAAACAATTTTAAATCAATATACAGCTTCAACCTTAACTTTTCAGATTTCATTCGTTTAAACTGTACGGCATCACGTAAAACCAACTCATTTTTAGTAGATTCACAGGCAGATATATAAATTTTAAAAATTTCCTGCATAAAAAATAGCACACTTATCAATGAATCAGAAAAAGTAAATTTCGTTGGCATAACAACAGACACAACAAAGTCGTTAGGTACAATTACCACGGAATTGTTAATTTCTAAGTATTCCATACAACAAACTTTTCACATAGTTCCTGATGGTTTTAATATCCCATCTGATGGTATTTTGGGCAAAGACTTTTTAAAAACAAACAAGTGTCAAATCGATTATAATCTCATGACGGTGTCATTTTATGCATATGGCAAAAAGTTAAACATTCCTATTTCTCACGGACCTAGTAGCAATTCATTTTTACTCCCACCAAGATGTGAAGTATTTAGGCAAATATATATAGAAAGTGCAAATCAGCCAGTTTTCATAGATTCTCAAGAAATCGTTGAAGGTGTTTTTATTGGCAAATGTTTGGTTACAGACTACTTTTTATAACCATTAATATGTATATTATTTCCACACAAATAAGGACACGTCAATTTACTTTATTTTTAAATACTTTATTTATTAATATGAAATTTATAAAAATGTGTTTGGTGCCGCTTTCGTAACTTTTCTCTTCTCGGTTTTTTTAGGGTTACCAATAATTTTATTTTTAGTATTTATGTGGGTTTGTTTATAAGGGTTACCGCCACATCACTCCCCTTCTAATACGGGTGCTACGTAACAAATTGAACAAATCTTTTTGGCTTGTTTATTGTTCTACCAGAGCGAGCCGTTATTTTAGGTGTCTGTACCTTTTCAGGACTTTGTTGTTGCATTTTATCTTTAGGTTGTGATTTACTTGATGAAACATATGGAGTATTATTTTGAGGTAAAGGACACTGTCTCATTTGCTTATCACCTGGACAGTTTTGTTGGTTATCCTTCAGTATAAATGCTGCCTTGACTCTATCAATGCTCACTTTTACTACTTTATCAGCTATTTTTATGTCAAAATTTTTATCATTCCGGCTGATGACTTCATAAGGGCCGTCATAAGGTGCTTTTAAAGGTGAACGTATCGTATCATCGCGTAAGAAAACATGGGAGCAAGTTGAAAGTTGTTTCTGTATAAAAACTTTGTGTACTGCATGGTTACTAGTTGGAACTGGTTTTAAGTTGTTGATTATTTTACGAATATTCTGTACAAAATCGCTTTCAACATATTCATCTGTTGACTCTTCAAAAAACTCGCAGGGTAGTCTCACTGTGGATCCGTAAACCATTTCCGCTGGTGATGCTTTTAAGTCTGCTTTGAAAGTTGCTCTCAACCCTAATAAGACTATTGGCAAGCTGTCTGTCCAATTTGCAGATGTGTGGCTTTTAATCGAACATTTGAGCGTACGGTGCATTGGCTCTACTAAGCCGTTTGCCTGGGGGTGGAAGGCTGTTGTGCGAATATGTTTTGAGCCCGTGAGGTGAGTCAACTCCTTAAATAGCTTTGACTCGAACTGCCTACCTTGATCCGTAGTTATCATACTTGGCATACCATAATGCGATATCCAACCGCTTAAAAAGCTCGTGCAACCGTTTCAGCAGTAATATCTTTGATAGGGACAGCAACTGGCCATCGGCTGAAGCGATCTATGCAGGTCAAGCAATACCTGCAATCATTTGACAAGGGCAATGGTCCTATTATATCAATATTTACATGGCGAAAACGATGACTTGGAACGTTAAATTGCTGTAAAGAACTTCGATTATGTTTGTTTACTTTTGTTTTTTGCCACTGAAGGCAAGAATCGACCATTTTGTTAATGTAATTTTTCATATTTTTCCAGACGAATCGTTCGGTAATTTAACTGTAGAACGTTTTCCAGAATGTGATATATTGTGGATCGAGTCAAATACCTGTTTTCTGAATGCTGGGGTAATATAAGGCCGTACCTTTTTTGTTGATACGTCACACCATAAGTGCACTTGACTGTGTGGCAACTCTATAGATTTTAATTGTAATGAAGAATTTTGTTTAACATCTTCTAATTCAACATCATTTTGTTGACAATGTGCAAGTTCGTCGAAATTTATTTGGTCAGCATTGAACATCGCTTCAACTCGGGATAAAATATCGGCAACGATATTCTCACTACCAGAAATATGTTGAAAATCTGTTGTATGTATATTTGCTAATGAAACTAAGCTGGCGCGTCTGCCTCGGAGTAGCCTTTTCAGGTTTTTGCTGAAATGCAAACGTAAGAGGTTTGTGGTCCGTAAAAATTGTGCACGCTCCACCATCCATCATATACTTAAAATATTTAACTGACTGGTATGCTGCCAGCAGTTCTCTGTCAAATGTACTGTATCTTTTTTGTGCCTCAGACATTCTCTTAGAGAAAAAACCTAAGGGTCTAAGCTTACCATCTACTACCTCATGTATTACCGGCCCCACACAGAAATTACTAACATCTACATGTAAAGCTATCTTTGCATTTGAAGACGGGTGAGCCACTAAAGCCGCGTCTGCCAGACAGTTTTTACATTCTTCAAAAGCAGCTGATGCATCATCATCCCATTCAATTGGCGTTTTGTCGTTTTTTTTATTTGATTTTATCAATTTTTGTAGCTTACCTTGCTTAAATGCCGCGTTTGGTAAAAAACGTCTATAAAAGTTTAACAACGCTATGAATCTTCTTAAGTCACAAGTTTGAGATGGCTTTTTGTAGTTTAAAATTGCCTCTACTTTTTCCTTTGTAGGTAATATGCCGTTTTTTGTTATACGATGGCCCAGAAAATTTATTTCTGTCTGCCCGAAAACGCATTTCGAAACGTTTATTTATAGCCCATGCTGACGGAGACGATCAAAGACTTTTTCTAAATGTTGCATGTGTTCTTCTTCGTTCTTGGACGCCACACATATATTATCGATGTATATGCTGACAAAATCTAAGTCGCGAAATATTTGGTCCATGTACCGTTGAAAGGTTTGACTGGCATTTCGGAGACCAAATGTCATAACATTGAATTGGTACAAACCGAATGGTGTAGCTATTGCTGTTTTTTCGCGGTCTTGTGGTGCTATGGGTAGTTGTTGGTACGCACGTACTAAATCAAGTGTAGTAAATATAGACTTACCATGTAACATTTGCGACATGTCATGAATATGAGGAATGGGGTATCTATCCGGTTTGGTTACTGCATTTAAGCGTCTTTAGTCGCCGCACGGTCGCCACTCACCTGCGGTTTTTTTTGGTGCCAGGTGCAGTGGGCTGGACCATTGACTGCTGCTTGGGCTGCATATACCTTGCTTTAGCATATATTCGAATTCTCTTTTTGATAGGGCCAACTTTTCAGGGTTTAGCCTTCTAGGCTTAGAAAATATTGGTGCTCCCTCTGTTCCGATATGGTGAAATACTTCATACTGGCTTGTGTTATTTGAAAATTTGAACGGTTGCGTTAAATCATGGTACTTAGTTAAAAGCTGTTTTACCCAACCATTATGCACTGGATAAGTTGTATAAATTTGCTCGTACGCACTTTTATTGAAAATTATATTTGCCATTAATTTTGTTTTGCTGTCTACCAGCTTCTTTTTACGAACATCAACTAAAAGATCGTAAGCATGTAAGAAGTCTACTCCGATAATTGGCTTCGTTACATCAGCAATAAGAAATTGCAAATCCATTTTTCTGCGCAACCCGAAGTCGATTGTCATTACTTTTGTGCCATACGTCTTTATTGGTGTACCATTTGCAGCGTATAATTTATATGAATGTGGTATGCTACGATTTGTCGGAGGTAAAACTGAAAAATCAGCGCCAGTGTCAATTAAGTATTGTATTTTTGTGGTCTTATCTGTTACGAATAAGCGACGGCTTTCTGCCGCGTCCACGCTGCTTGCCGCCGATGACAGAGTAGAGGTTAGTTTTCCGGCTTAAGGTTTTTGAATTGGCATGGCTCCTCGCATTTACGGGCTTTATCGCCAAACCTGTAATGAAATTTACAAAAAGGGAATCGTACCTTTGTTCTCGACTTGCTTCGATTACGTGTCTGATTATTGCGTTTGGAACGATCTGTACTGTGCCGACTTGTACGAATGTCTTTAATTTGGTTACGTAGTTCTTCTATTTCAGCTCTTAAGCTTACATCTTGCTGCACAGTAGCTATACTCGGGTAATTTTGCACTTCCATTAGTTTATCGGCCTGCATCGCCATTTGACTAGAACTGCCATCTACGATTGTCACAATAGAGCGAACTGTCTCCGGCAATCGCTCCATCCACAACGATTTCAAGGCATCGTCAGACATTTTGTTACCGGCCAAGTCTTTCATTCGTTTCAATAGCTGTGAAGGCTTAATGTCGCCTAGCTCTATCTCCTTGATTAATTTTCTCAGCTTTCGATGGTCAGAGTCTGTATACTCAGCAATTAAGGCTTTTTTTTTTTTTTTTTTTTTTTTTGATAGTTTTATTATTTATTGCATCTTTAATTATTTATATTAAATTATCAATAAGTTTTTCAAATCTTAAATCTAAAAAATATTAAATATATGTTTAGCAAATGCTAAACAAAATTTTTAATTTCAACGGTTAATTTTTGTTGTTTTACATCTGTCGTGAACGGCTGAGAAAAAGAGTATCCTTCTTTTCAGCCGGGTGTGGCCTCTATAATTAAGAATATTGCGGGCAAGTGGATTTGGGTGCAACTCAAGTTTTTTTATATATTTTTTCGCATGTTTTGAAAATACTGTCTTCACCAACGGAACGTCTAGGTCTTTATGAATTCGATAGTTTCTGACATACCAGGGGGCTGCTGTTATTGTACGTAGGATTTTATTCTGTCGCCTTTGAGTTCTTTCGACATTCGATGCTGAGGCAGTGCCCCACTACTGGATTCCATAGGACCATATTGGTTTCAGGATCGCGTTGTATAGTAGAAGTTTACAGTCTAGGCTCAGTATAGAATTTCTTCCCATAAGCCAATTAATTTGGGCAGCTTTTAATTTCATTTGCATCAACTTTGCGTCTATATGCGATTTCCATGTTAAACGGCGATCAAGGTGAACGCCTAGATATTTGACTACAGTATGTTGCGGAATAGTCTCGGTGTTGATTTGTATAGGCGGGCATGTTTCCCTTCGCAACGTAAAAGTGACGTGTACACATTTCTGCTCGTTTACTTTTATACGCCATTTTTCCAATTTGGATATATACCATTGTAAGTTGATGGAAGCTTCTACTGGATTTTCATGGACGCTTAAAAAAGCTGTATCATCAGCAAATGTTGATGTATGAATGTTATTGCTTAACGGTAAGTCAGAGGCATAAATTAAATAAAGTAAGGGACCGAAGATGCTGCCTTGGGGAACTCCGGCTTCGATCGACTGCGGAGGGCTTAAAAAATTGCCTTCCCTAACTACAAATTTTCGTTCCTCTTTTTCGTTCCTTTTTTTACGGCAATGTATTTCCCGTCTGCTGGAGGATCACGTATGATGTCGGCCACTTGTACTAAATACTGCGATTCTAAAGACGATATCACATGGTGATACATAGTTTCATCGAATTTGGTACCTGCTACAGCAAATTGTGATTCCATTTGAATAAAGTACAAATCTGGTTGTTCCTTACAAAATAAGGGTGGCTTGACACCCACACGAAAGACTTCGCGTATACCATCGTGCGTTAACGATCCAACGCCAGAAGGTGTTGCAAATTTTTCGTCATCCGATGTTTCTGTCATTTTCCACTTGTCGGGGTCACCAGTTTGGTTACAGACTACTTTTTATAACCAATAATATGTATATTATTTCCACACAAATAAGGACACATCAATTTACTTTATTTTTAAATACTTTATTTATTAATATGAAATTTATAAAAATGTGTTTGGTGCCGCTTTCGTAACTTTTCTCTTCTCGGTTTTTTTAGGGTTACCAATAATTTTATTTTAGTATTTATGTATTGTAGAATCAAAAACTCCAAGTTTGAGAATATTAAATACAACCAATGAGACGAAAGTTGTCCACAACTATGATGTCAAAACAGAAAAGCTCTCTAACTTTTACATTTATTCCATTAACGAAAACAATCCTAGCACTGAACGGGTGCAAATCCTGAAACAAATTTTGAACGACAAAATGCCTGACTATATAAAAAAAGATTTAATGCCATTGTGCGAAGATTATTCGGATATTTTTACTGTGAAAAAGGATACAATGACAATTAATAATTTTTATGAACAAAAATTAAGGCTTAAGGATGAGGAACCAGTTTACATAAAAAATTATCGACTTCCATATACACAGCGGAATGAAATAAAAAGGCAAGTCTTACTCGATAACAATCTGATAGAACCAAGCACTTCAAACTACAATAGCCCACTAATTTTGGTGCCAAAGAAAAGCCCAGATAACAGCAAAACATATAGAATGTGTGTAGATTTCAGAGCTATCAACAAAAAGTTGATTGCTGATAAATTTCCGTTGCCGAGAAAAGACGACATACTTGATAATTTAGGCCGTGCTAAACACTTTTCTGTAATAGACTTATATTCTGGTTTCCACCAAATTTCACTTCATGAATAATCAAGAGACTTAACATCTTTTAGCACAGATCAAGGTGCATTCCGTTGGAAAGTTCTACCGTTTGGACTCAACGTAGCTCCGAACTCATTCTCCCGTATGATGTCGATAGCATTTTCTGGGTTAGAACCCAACAAAGCATTTTTATACATTGATGACATCATTGTAATTGGGTGTAGCAAACAACATCATTTGAAAAACTTACTTAACGTTTTTGACATCCTAAGGAAATTTAATTTAAAAATAAACCCTTATAAATGCAATTTTTTTAGACCTGAAGTTACATTCCTGGGACACAGGTGCACCGCAAATGGACTTTTACCAGATAATACCAAAATTTTAGCCGTTGAAAAGTATACAATACCCACAGATAAAGACGCGGTTAAACGCTTTGTAGCATTCGCAAATTACTATAGGCGTTTCATACCAAATTTCGCTTCTATAGCAGCTCCATTAAATTACATTACACGTAAAAGAATAAACTTTGTGTGGGATGAAAACTGCCAAAAATCTTTTGAGCAAATAAATTCGGAACTGATTTCCCCAAAAATACTTCAATATCCAGACTTTAGTAAAGAATTTATTATTACAGTCGATGCTTCAAAAGTAGGATGCGGAGCAATCCTTAGTCAGAACATTGAAGGCCAAGATTTGCCAATATCTTACGCATCTAAAGCATTTAATAGTTCGGAACAAAAGAAATCGACCATCGAACAAGAACTCATTGCTATATTTTTCGCTATAACGCAATTCCGACCATATTTTTATGGGACTGAATTTATTGTCCGAACAGATCATCGGCCGTTAGTGTATCTTTTCAATATGAAAGACCCATCTTCCAAACTTACAAATATTAGACTCAGACTTGCAGAATACAACTTTATAATTGAACACATCAAAGGTAAAGATAATGTCGGTGCAGATGCACTATCACGGATCTCAATTGACGAATTGAGAAACGAGACTAATTCAGAAACCATATTAGCCATGACAACGCGCGCAATGTCTAGGCAAAGAAACACAAATAAAAAATCAATAAAAAGTGATACTGCGGACGAATTGAGAGTGTATGACAAATTTCCACAAGAATTTAACAAGAAAATTGCGAAGATAAAGTCAGAAATATTTTACAAAAATGTTATGAGTCATTTTCCCCTAACAAACAGAAGTATCAGCGACAGCAGAACATACGCTGCACACACATACTGACGTTGAGTTATTTTCCCTCAACCAACAAAAAATACCTACAGCAGCAAAACATACGCTGCATACATACACAGACATATGCTGACGTTGCAATAACGCTGCATACAATACTGACGTTATTACCAGTAATTTTCCTACAGATATATGCTGACATTGCATTATCGTGAGAACCGCAATCGGCTGGAAGTCCCACGGGTATGGATATGCTGAAGTTGCAATAATCGCACACTCAGCAGTATCACGGGGACATCCACGCCAGCGGCAGCGAACGACAGCAGCACCGTTCATCGAGCAGCACTAAAGTGGGTATAAAAGCGGAGGGTGATTTGGTATTCACCCCATTCAGTCCACTACTATTATTCAGTCTATCAAGTCAGTTCTAGTCGAGTCAGTTCGTAACACATAACACACATAATAACAACCTGATCAAACACCAGCCTTAAAAAGCGGGTCCCTGTGAAGGCTTAACATATTTCCCAAACAAAAACCTGATCAAACACCAGCCTTAAAAAGCGGGTCCCTGTGAAGGCTTAATATATTTAAATTAGACTAAGAAATAAAAATAAAAAGTAAATAAAAGTAATAACTAAAATCCTAATAGTCTCTTGTGTTTTTAATTCTAAAAAATAAGTTACAAAATAAATTGTAACATTTTGGCATTTTGGCGTGGTTAATAAAATTAAATAATAATAAATAATAAAAATAAATGTTTTAATTTAAACATAACATTTTGGCCGCGTAAATAAAAACATCAAGGAAATATAATTATCCTTGTGTTGATCTTGCTCAAGAAAAAACTGTCAGGTGTAGCAAAACCAACAATACATAAAAGTCTAAATCCTAGCTACCTTGTATTGTTGCATCCTACACACGACGGTGTAGAACTGCACAGACAAATTGAATAAAGTCTAAATCCTAGCTACCCTCATATTGTCATTGCAGGACTAATCGCTAAAGCAGATCAAGGCAAAAAGGAGAATTACCTTGATTGTAAAAATTCTGCGCGGTTGCGAACAAACTTATATAATAAAATAATAATAATAATATAAAGTGAAAATAAGCCTAAGCCACAGACCACTATGAGGATAATAAACAGCGGAATATGGGTAAGTAGAATACAGCTTTAATGGACAATCCACAGACACAGACAGACGACTTAATAAAACGGATAGATAAGTATAATTATTCAGTGGACAGTCTACAAGTTCTGGCGTGGACAGAACTTAAGGGTTTAGAAGCAGACAAAACATTCCTGGACAACCATAGGGAAACAATAAGAATACAAAGACTGACAAAATTAGAAGAAGTTAGTTATGTGTTACAATTAATAAGTGAATTAAGTAGGGATAGATCATTGGAGTTTGTGAAAAGAATCGAAGAACTCGAAGAGACAAAAACATTCCTTAAGGGACATTGCGAAAAGCTAAGAGGACAAATAGAGTACACAGATACTTTGTTGGAGGACGTAGAAAAGGAAAATTCAGAATTAGTAGAACAGTTGAAAGGAAAAGGACTGAGTGAAGAGAATTTTAGGAAACAGTTAAAACAGAAACAGTTAATAGAGACACAAGACGACACTATCCAAAGACTACAAACAGCATTGGAAAACGCAAGAAGAGAGTTGGATACAATTCACAGAGCTAGTTCACCAAATCCTTCACTGCACGAAGAACTAAACCAAGTAGGACTACCAACAATAGTCATATCGCATGAGAAAGAAACACCTGCCCTGACGCTGTTGGAAAAAGTAAAAACCCTAATTAACAACGCAAGGAAAGCAGGTAGCAGAGGATACTCCGCTGAGACAATAGCAAGGAAAATAAACGAGTTAGGCGAATATAAGGCGAAATTCAGAGAATTGGAAGAAAAGGAAGACATTGACAGCATAGTAGCGGAAGAATTTAATAGACTGATCCCAGTGGCCCAAGAAATTTTGGAAAGACGATCACCATCACCCCGGCAAAACCATACTATTGAGAGAGTAGAAATCGAAACAATCAGAATGACGTCGCTATCCGAGATTATTAAAATAGTTAACAACACAGTCCCATCATTCTTCGGGACCGATGGACCTGACTTACCATCAGAAGTATGCAGGTACATACAAGGATGCAAGATGGTAGAAAGAGAAGTACTCACAGGTGCAAATAACGTCCTAACACAAGATGTGATACAGTGCCTGAAATTGCGACTGCTGGGGGGTGCATACTCAAAAATATCCCAGATGACTTTTGGTTCAGTGGACGCATACTGTAACACCATCAAGAAGTTGTATCTGAAAAATAAAAGCCTGGATAAGATAAGGGAGCTGATCTTGGGGTGCAAACAGAGCATCAGAGAGTCAGCATGTAAATTTGGAGAACGCCTGGATAGCCTATTGAATGAGGCAAAGACAACAATAGAGAACGAATGGCCGGTGGGACCTGGCCGGGAAACCATGCTGAAGGACTTCAAGAGGATAGCAGTGAGAAGTTTCATCAAGGGTCTGAAGGACCATGCTCTTAAAGCTCGATTTGTGGGTCAGGAAGAGGAAGAGCTAACTAAGTTGATAGAGATAGTGGAAAATGCAGAGGAATTGTTTGGCGAACCAACGCACAGTATCAACGTAATTGATTCAGACGTCCCTTGTAGTTTTTGTAACAAGATGGGACACGAATGGAATTGCTGCAAAAAGCGACTAAACACACCATACTGTATGAGCTGTGGAAAATACGGCCATGAAGTGGGGCCACTGTGCAGGAATATCGTGAGCTGTACGTTCTGCGGAAACAGCGGGCATGATGTGGAAAACTGCAGAAAGAGATTAGGCTCCCTATACTGCCGATTGTGTAAGATAAACGGTCACAAGGAAACCCCTTTCTGTGAGCCAAAAAGAAACCTACCCAACCAAAATCAATTGAATAGAAGGACGGCAGAAACCAATAGAAGGACAACAAACACAGAATTCCGTGGAAGCCCACAAATAGCGATGGGACAAAATACGAACAGAGGGGCGAATAGAAACAATGGTACACTCCCAACCTGTTTTAAATGTCAGCAACAAGGACATTTTGCACGGGACTGCAGAAGCAATATCAGACAAACCCAGACAGGAGGAACAGGGATCTACCAACAGGTGCGAAATAGCAACAACGGCAGGGACCTAGCTAACAGACCAGTAGAGGCCCATAGCAACACAAATCGGACAAATGCTCAGGGAAACGAAATTCGGCCCAGTTATCGCCATTAACTGGGGTCCCGCAAATTAACAGAAAATCAAATTGGCACAGAAAAGAGAACAACTACAAATATAAAGAAGAAACAGGAGCAAAGAGTCGGGTAAATAAAGATGATACGGAGACTGACTCAGAAACAGAGCAGCCAACCAGGATAGTAACCGAAGCAGTTGTGCACTCGGTAAATAAGGAGAACGGGCGCACTATAGAAGAAAATACTGCGAAAGATAAGGAATTAAACAAAAAAAAGGAGGGAAAAAGTCAAGAGATGATGCGAAATATAGAAGATAGTGCTGAATCACCGGGCAATGTGGACACAGTTTTCATTAACCTCCCCTGCCAAGAAGCAAGGGGGGGAGGATTGGTCCTACTTGTGGATACCGGAGCAGATTTCAGCATAATAAAAGAAGACTCAATGAAGATTTTTCTCAATAAGAACAGAAGGCAAACTAAAACTCTTTCTGGAGCCTTCGGAGGAAAGACTACGACGCTGGGCACTACCGAGATCCGGATAGGAGATAAAGGGCAGTTGCCCTGGGTGTTCCATATTGTGTCACGAGAAATACAAATCCCTGGAGATGGTATTCTCGGAAGAAATAATATGTGGAACCGATGTATAGTGAACACCATAGACAGAACCTTGAGCATATTTGATAGCGAACATTGGGTGAAGACGTTTACCCTTCGTACGGAAATAGAGTGTCAAACAAATCATCAACAGGGTGTCTGTCTGAGGAAAAGAGCGGTCACTATAGTACCGGTCAATATTGTATCGAGAGACAAAACTGTGGTTGTGCATAAACAGGAGATTTCCCCTGGAGTTTATGTTGGAAATACTGTGGTCAACATTAAAAATGGAGGCACAGCCGTGCCCATACTGAACGCAACCGAGCAGGACATACCATGGAGGAAGGACATTAAAGTGAAATTTTCAATATTCAACCACTACACGCAATATGGAGGGCGAGATCAACCCCCTTCGTCGGTGACAAATCAGGACGCTAGAATAAGGCGCCTAAAAAACACTATTATGACGGAGAGGGATTGGAACATGGAAGAAACAGAGTCAATGAACCGGATATGCGAGGAATATCATGACTTGTTCATGTTGGACAATGACAAATTGCCATTCACCACATTGGTGAAACATAAAATACCAATAAAAAGTGAACAACCACCCATTAATCAACGACAGTATCGTCTACCTCACGTCCATAAAGAAGAAATCAACCGGCAAGTGTCGGAGCTACTACAGGAAGGTATAATAAGTCCAAGCATATCCCCATGGAATTCACCAATATTGTTAGTGCCCAAAAAATCTCAAGACGGTCAGAAAACCTTTAGACTGGTAGTCGATTTTCGAAAACTAAATGAGGCTACAATAAAGCAGGTATTCCCTATTCCTAGAATTGATGAAATTTTGGATCAATTAGGAAACAGCAGGTATTTCACTACCTTAGATCTGGCGAGTGGATATCACCAGGTACTAGTTGACGAAGCAGATAAAGAAAAGACTGCCTTCAGCACCGATAAGGGTCATTTTGAATTTAATAGAATGCCCTTCGGCCTAACAGGAGCACCAGCCACATTCCAGATGGTCATGAACACGATCCTTACAGGCTTACAGGGCCTGGACTGTTTTGTGTACCTCGACGACATAGTCATATACGGAAGAAACGTGGCAGATCACGAAACAAAGATCATGAACGTTCTATCAAGACTACGAGAGGGTGGTCTTAAACTAAACACGAAGAAATGCCAATTCTTGCGTAGATAAATAGTTTACTTAGGACACAAATGTTCCAATGAGGGAGCACTACCAGACCCCTCGAAAGTGGAATGTGTCAAACAACTTAAGCCACCAAGAACAATAAAAGAAGTGCAAGCACTCCTGGGCTTGATTAACTACTACCGAAAATTTGTGGCAGGAATGGCAAAATTGGCTTCACCAATAACAAAGCTGTTAAGAAAAAACGCTAAGTTTGTGTGGACGCCCCAATGCCAAGAGGCCCTGGACAAAGTCAAAGAAAATATTGCAAACCCTCCAATATTAATTTACCCGGATTTCGAACAACCATTCAGAGTAACAACGGATGCAAGTAATGAGGCCTTAGGAGCAGTCTTGTCACAAATACGAAACGAAATGGATCATCCGATAGCATTTGCCAGCCGTACTCTCAGTGACACCGAACAAAGATATTCAACAATAGAAAAAGAAATGCTTGGTGTGGTGTGGGCAACACATACTTTCCGCCCATATCTCCTGGGGCGACACTTCACCGTATTTACTGACCATCAACCCTTAAGGGGGATAGCAAACCTCAAGGACCAAACCTCAAGACTTGCACGGTTTAGGCATAAATTATCAGAATACGAGTTTGAAATTGTGTACAAACCAGGGAAGACTAACTTAAATGCAGATGCATTAAGCAGGTTACCAACAAAAAATCAAAATATCGGAGTGATAACTAGAGCTCAAGCAAGCTCAAGAAAATTGGAAGAGGAACGGACAAAACAAAAAGAGCAACAGATAGCTCTTGCAGAGGAAAAACAGAGTGAAAATATTGACAAAACCTCCGCGGCGACATTTTTATCTGAGAAAAAAGATATCCAAGAAGTTCTTAGAAGCTTTCATGACTCACCGCTGGGCGGACATCAAGGAGTCAGGAAGACCTACTATAGAATAAAATAACAGTACAAGTGGAAGGGGATGCAATACGATATCAAGGCCTACATAAAAAGGTGCCCTAAATGTCAGAAAAATAAAAGTGGACTTCTCAATAGAGAGCCCATGGTCCTCACAGATACAGCAAACAGACCGTTCGAAAAGGTATATATGGATATGGTGGGGCCCCTGCCGACGACCACCATGGGAAACAAATACATTCTTACCCTACAGGATGATTTATCAAAATTTTTTGTCTGCGCACCCATGCAAGACGCCGAAGCAGAGACGGCAGCAAGAGTCTTTTATAACGAGGTAGTAACAAAATATGGTATTCCCAAAAAATTAATTACAGACAACGGAACAAACTTCACCTCGAAATTGTTTGGAAGTGTGTGTAAGCTTTTGAGAATTAAGAAGCAACATATTTCTCCCTATCACCCTCAAGCTAACGGGTCATTAGAGCGAAGTCACAGACCATTAGCGGAATATTTGCGAAGTTTCGCAAAAGAAGATGGTTCGAACTGGGATCAGTGGCTTGCTCCAGCAATGCACGTACACAACCATACAGAGCACACGGCCACAAAGCAGACACCATTTAAAATACTATATGGATTTGATGCACCGCTGCCATCAAACCTACAAACACGCATACCCTTATATAACCCCTACGATTATCCCAAATTATTAAGACATCAAATACAAAGGGCTTACGAGATTGCCAAGGAAAATCAAGAAAGAGCTAAGGCAAGGGCAAAGAAGCAGTACGACAAACAGTCAAGGTCTTATACTTTAAAAATAGGAGGCAGAGTCCTAGTAAAAACACAAGCACGTAAAAACAAATTCACGCCCCTATGGGATGGACCCTATGAAATTAAAAGTTTCCCCACACCAGTAAACGTTCAAATAATGGTGAGGGGAAGACTTCGAACCCTACACCGTAATTTGGTGAAGCCATACAGTCAATAAAGGATATTTAAAAAAAAAAAAAAAAAAAAAAAAATATATAAATACAAAAAGGAAATAATAAGAGGAAAACTCACCACAAAATCGACACTGGTGCAGTGTTGTAATACCATGCATTTCATGGTCTTGGGGTCTTCAAGGGCTGAAATAGAAAAATAAACACATATTTATACAGCACTATAATAAGGGATAATGGAACTTCACATACCGGAAATAAAAACGGACGCAGACCAAAGGAGGTTCCTGGGATAAAAGCTGAGCACTGATGACGGACATTGAAAACGATCAATAATCGGCTACACAATTCAAACCCAAGCAGGGAGGGTTTTCGATATGGAGCATGAAACTTAATACAGATGTAGTGGAAGCTCATGCTCGAAGATTGTTAAATGAACCTATAGTCCTGCGCAGTTGAAACGCTGATTGGACACGTGAAGTTCGAAACCTTCTCAGGTTTGGACCTTAAGAATTATCGCTCCACATGTGTCAGAATACTTCAACCCAAAACGGAATTTACACCAGCTACAAATCAACAAACACCAACAGCCGATCGTCTGGAAGCAGTAATATACAAAATCTGCACAGGCACATCCCCGACAGAAATCGTCCGGAACCCAGGTCGACGTCAAAGGAGCTGAAAGAAGCGAAATAATTAGTAAAAATGAAAGAATTAAAAAGGCATGGAACGCTACTGACCCAGTATCGACTTTTTAGTCGGCGAACGAAAACTTTTCTAAAAAAAAGAAAGAGGATTAGTAGAGCGTTCAATGGCAACATATAAAGAAAAGAAAATAATAATAATAAAATAGAGCATGTCACTACAAACAACTAACACAACAAATTATTATTAAAAAACCGCAAGGTGTACTAACGGACTATCTACAGTTACTCATTGTAGGGGCAATGCTATTACAAGCAGAAGCGGAAAAGAGTCTTTACATGGAGAAACTACAAACCCAAGCAGGATACGTCGAGATCAACATAGGCAGAGCCAGGGTGGTGCGCAACTATAACTACATTGTGCACACTCTTAACGTGGAGGAACTGAGCAAGTTGGTGCAAGCTTCCCGGGACACTGTCGCACTTCTGGGTGACAACGAATATGTTAGGCTGGCCAAGGACGAGATCCAAGAAATGGAGAAGATTCTAAGTATGCTCCACCCCCACCGATGGAAGAGAGGCTTGATAAACGCCGGAGGTTCATTGCTGAAGTTTGTATGGGGAACCATGGACGACGAAGACAGGAGGCAGATTGAGCAACATCAAAAGATAATAGAGGAAAATAATCACCGCCTGGTAAACGGACTAAACCAACAGATATTGATCAACAACGCTTTTAACAGGTCTATGACCACTTTGCGAGACGCGGTAATCTACGACAGGGAAATAATAACAAAACAAGTAGAGGAATTCGAGACCCTGCAACGGGAGTTCGCAACCCGACAACTAGCGGTGACACAGCTACTCCAAATACAACACCTGCGATCCAAGTTAAGGGACATAGCAGAAAGTATAGTATCCGCAAAAGCGGGAGTATTCTCACCATCAATACTAACAATAGAAGAGGTGGAAATATTTAACATTGACTTGGAGATATTGGAAAATACCCGTACAGCACTGATTGAGTGGGTGAATGGGGAATTAAGCATAATAATTATGGTACCTGCAGACATAATAGATACAACCAAGCATTTATTGCTGCCACTTCCAGACACCAACGGCATCCAAATCAATGAGCAACCATCTGCAGTGATCGAAATAAATAACCACACTTACAGTTATGCAGAAGGCAAAGCAATCTTCGAACTAAAGCCGTCCACAAGTTGTACGTTCACGGGAAAATGCACAGTGGTAAAGTACACCGAGCACCAGATCATAGAAGTAAGCAGCAATATGATAGTGTTGGTAAACATGTATAACATAACGGCCAACAGCAGCTGCGATGAAAGAGGATTCAATTTAACGGGATACTATTTTCTACATTTCAATAACTCCACTATCAACATAGGCAACAGACGCTTCAGCAACAAGATATATAAGAGTACACAAACGTTCGCCCTCCCATCATATCAGAGAAAGTTCTCCACGGAACGATCCCTCACTTTTCAGGATATTACCCTACAACATGAAGACAACCTAGAAACAATTGAGGAACTGAAATTCCATGATCAGGTAAATACCGCAATAGGGGGCGTCGCGTTGCTTGCCATATTAGCATCAGTAATAGTAGTGTTGATATTGTTCAGAAAACAAAGCAACGTTAAGATTAAGATACAGGAAAACAGAATAACCAGGAGGGGACTGAGAAGGTCCCAAATTAGGGGCGCGTTGTCAGAAGATGAAAGCGCGGTTTAGTTTAAGGGAAAAACTATGATGGCGATATGCATATAAAATAGAATAGAAGATAATTTAGAAACTAATCAAAATGTTTTAATAACCAAGGTCTTAAAGATTCTCACTGAGTAGGCTAGACACAAACGTTGGCAGAATTCAGTGTCGAAATTAAAAAAAAAAAAAAAAAAAAAAAAGAAATATATAGCAATAATAATAATGATAAAAGAAAAAATAATAAATTGTAATAGGAAATTTGATACCAACCACTAACCGTTTTTGGTTTGAAAAAAAAAAGAGGGTATTTTTTTTTAAAAAGAAAAGAAAAAGCCAAAGCAGCCTGCGTACAAATTAATGTGTGTATGTGGCGTCACTCTATCAGCGAACTAGACAGGAAGCACATTGTTTTTATTTTTCTCTCAAGACGAAAGGAAAAACAAGAAAATCTAAGATGACAAGTAAATATTGCGAATACAGAATCGGCAAGAGAGTCAGGGTGATGACGGAGGAAGATTTCCAGGTACTGAAAGGCTATGGTTGGCTGAACGACAACCATATAGATGTATTCCTGCATTGGGTGACGAAGACAGCACTCCCCACGAAGGAAGCGGGTAAGGTGCAAATATTCAGCGCAATGTTTTATGAAGCACTGAAGAGATTCGGCGAGGTGCCTGATTCAATTGTATGCCAAGAAAGAATTTCCCGCGGGTTGAAGGGGATAACATTGTCAAGCAAAGAGCTGGTGATTATACCTATCATCGAACGGAACCACTGGACGTTGGCGTCAGTAACAAGGGACGGTATAACGGTATACGACTCACTCAGACCACACGATATGAGCATACCGGCAAACTACATCAGGTTGCTCTACCACTGGCAGTTCCAGAAAGAAGGCACGAACTGTATGAATCTGCTTCCACTCAGGTACGATGACTGTGTTCAACAGGCCAACTTGGTGGACTGTGGCCTACACGTGATTCGTAATGCGGATCGGTGCCTGCGAAGATTTTGTGGTAAACACACCACATACCAGCAACCAATTACAAGAGGATTATTGGCATCAGTGATGGGAGGATGGAGAATGAGAGTTGCCAATGGAGAGGAGATGAACACGGCACAAGCTAAACTCAAGTTTGACTCGCAGGCGAGCGCGGAGGTACGAACGGCACTCACGGCTGTCTTGCGGGACATGAAAAAAAATTGGAAACCGAATAAGCATATGAGAAAGGACATAGCGATGCAAGGAAGGGTTTATCGACTTGTGATAAGTAGGAATGGAGAGGAAGTCTTGAGGATGACATGATTCGGAATCATGACGAATTGCCTATGTATTTTTCAACGATTTTTGTTAGACATTAACACTGAGGATTTTTTTTTATAGAAAGAAAGAAATCAGTAAATAAATTAAAGAAAATTTGAAAAAACAAAATAACATTGTTTTGTTGGACATTAACATTGAAAATCTTTATAGGGAAAAGCAATAAATAAATTCAAGAAAAACTTTAACAAAGAACAAGATTTTTGAAAATAAACTGTTAACAAGTATAAATCATTAAAAACAGCAACCAAATAAGCAGCATAATTAAAGCAAAAATTTAACAGCAGAACCTATAGTCAAATACACACTAGTTTTTAGCACGAAGATCAACAGATTCTACACCAATTTAATGAAACATATCGGAAAGATTAATTTAAAATTGAAAAAACAAAATAATATTATTTTGTTGGACAATAACATTGAAAATTTTTAAAGGAAAAAACAATAGATAAATTAAAGAAAAACTTTAAAAGGAAACAGAAAAATATTTTGAAATTAAACTATTAGCAGGTATGAATCAAAACGAAAAAATATGACAATAACAAACTGAAAGGAAACCAAGAGAAAGTAAAATAAAAAATTTGGGCACACACCCAACTTACCTGTGTTCATCGCAGGGTTAGAGATGGCGGTGTTGTTGTGAATGTTTTTTATTATTCCATGAATATAAACGGGACCATTACCTCTAATCAAATTGAATGTAGCTGAGGTTTCATAGAATTCAATGTCGGGATTAACGGCGCGCGTTTCACCGGCTTCAAAACGGCAATAGGGATCTTCAAGTTGTCTTTAACAGAGTGCACCTCTACAACATTGAATTCATCCTCCTTTGCTTCTGCACCCAAAAGAATTAGTCTGATGATTAATTTTCGGCCGCGGGGATAATCCTCATCATTGGATAATACTCCCCATTCAACCGAGTCGTTTTCGCCTTTCAAAGTAACACCATAGAATGATTCGTCAGACATTGTGATTTTAGGGATTCTTTGGGATTGGATTTGTATAATAAATTATTCACGTAACTCGTGCTATTTGCACACAAAATGATATTTTCCACACACACATTCAAAATTATTTTTTTTTTTTTTTTTTCATTTTGGCCTGTGGTTTGTCACTGGCAGTATTTTTATTGCAATTTGTTTTAATAGCAATTGTGCTATAATATATATTTAATGAAATATTTACAATAATACAATTTATTTACAATAATGAAATTGTAACAAATTTTTTTTTGAATAGGAATTTAAATTTTTGTTGTTTAATTTTAGAAACGACAACCGCGCCGTTTCATGCCGTTTTTAATACTGCACGATGAAATTTAATTTTTAAATTTGTGCATTAGTGCAGTTTTAATGTTCTACAAAATTATTGTATGAAATACACTAGAACTGCAATACATGAACAAAAGCGACCCAATTGGCATAGACATCCAATTGAATAAAAAACTAAAACGATATAAAATATGTATAGTAAAATATACATACACATTTATAGCGATAATCGCTAAATTATTGAACCAAATAGCTCTTACTAAGTTATGGTTGAGTCATGGCGCAATAAATACAAAATTGTTATACGTATTGCATAAAACTTGAAATGCAAAACTGTTCACAATTATGTTCAGTGACAAAAATTGTCGGCCATTTATGCATCAACAATGACAACGGTTAACGAAATCAATTAAGTTTAGGTTTAATTTATAAATTTGAAACAAAGAATTGAACTCAAATTAAATTCGAAAAATTTCCAACTGGGTTATATACATTTTTTTTTGGGCATAAGTACTTGGTTATGAAACGTGATTCCACGGCAAAATTTTGCCAGACAGTTTCACGGCCAGTGACAACTAAATCAAACTGCATAGTTTAATGTACGTATGTGCATATGTATATGTACGTATATGTGTGCATATGGATATGCAAACAGTAACAAAAAAAAAAACTTTTCGATTTTTTTTTCTGTTCGTTGTTGATTTGAAAATAATTATACGCGTATGTATAATTTTTCTTTCAGATCAACGGAAACAACAAAAGTGTTAAATTTCTTTGACTAACAAAATACTACCAAATACAACTGAACTCACTTTTTAATAAAAAAGTGCTTTAATCAGTTGAAATTTTGTAAAATTTTTCCTACTCATTTTTGCAACGTTTTAAAATGTTTTTAAAAAAGTTTTCAATTCCATGTAAACGTAATTTTTAATGTTTGCACATGTTTACAACTACAGGGTAAAAAATGAATGCAACATATCCAAACTGAAACAATTTTTTTTTTTTCTCTTAATTTTTTTTTGCATGACTTTAGTTAAGTACTTGACTGTGAAATATGATTACACAGCAAAATTCTGCCAGACTATTTCACAGCCGGGTACAACTGAATAAACAGATATACACATGCATGTTTGTGTGTAAGAATACAAATAAGTTTGGCATTGACATTGAAACAAAAATAAAAACCAAACATACATACATGCATGGTATTTCAGTAATACATACTAACAATAATAATAAAAAGCACGAATTAATGAAATAATTTCAACAAATTTCCTATTAATATTTATTTTTGTCTTTTATCTAAATAACAAACTATTTGCAATTTTAAACTTTCCTAATTTTCTGCCATTTTTGCTGTTGATTTAAAAAAAACTATAAGCAAGTGAATAATTTTTCTTTTAAATCATTAAAACAGCAAAGGTGTTAAATTTCTTAACAAAGACAAGGATAAATACAAGCTAAACTAAACTCATTTTTTTATATACATATAAAAAAAAAGGGAGAAGAAAAAATGTTTAAATAAGTTGAAATTTGGTATATGTAGTACTAAATGTAATAAAGTTTTGTTTTTTCTTACTCATTTTTTTTTTTGCAACGTTTTCAAATAATTTAAAATTTTTCAATTTCTTATATAAGTTTATTTCAAGGTTAATATAAGAGTACATATATATAAATATCAATACACATACACAATAATTATACAACTAACTTGTAAACAAATTAACAATACACATATACATATATATATATATACACATATAACTAATAGTTAAAGAAAAATATACATATTTAAAATAAAAGCAATAAGAAATTTTAACTAACAGAAAATCTAGTTAAAATATTAAAATTTTATAAATAACCTACAAAACATGTCTAATTAATAATAAGTAAAAAATATAAAAAAAAAAGAGAGAAATACATATATGTATATAAGACATATAAGTACAAATAAGAGAAGAAATTTTATATAAGTATACGTAAGAAAAAATTGTTAGTTATAAGATTAAAAATATTAACCAGCGTTTTAAAAACCAACCAACAATCATCACCCCGTCAACAATGAAGAATCCAACAATCATCAACAGCAGCCTATACCTATCAACCTCACGCAACCGCAAAACCTATATACGATACCACAACGCATACATGGACGAAAAACCCAGTTCCGACAACAATAAAGAATCCAATCCAAATATCAACAGACAGACAGCCATAACCTTCAACCTCACACAACCATAATCAACAGTTAAAGCTATATGCGATAGCACAGCACATACATGGACGGAAAACGCAGCTCCGTTAGAAAATGGGAAATCACCCCAACGTCAGTAACAACCTCAACATTTTCACCAACAATATCATATTTTTTCCTTGGTGACGCAGCAAGCGTACCAAGTCGACAGACACTTAGCAGTCACCAACTAATGGTAAACTGCGAACCTTCAGGCAATCAAGGCTCGGGAGATAATTACATATTACTCCGAGAGCTGCCAAAGCTGTATCGCCAAGGTAGTCGGATGCATACACACATCTATTTTGACTTGATTCCAGAAGGATAGCTACGAAACATCCTAAGACAGGATGTTTCTTGTCCGTAAGGGGGGAGGGATGTTATGAGTCATTTTCCCCTAACAAACAGAAGTATCAGCGACAGCAGAACATACGCTGCACACACATACTGA
Organism: Lypha dubia; assembly: GCA_947311025.1. Classification (NCBI taxonomy): domain Eukaryota; kingdom Metazoa; phylum Arthropoda; class Insecta; order Diptera; family Tachinidae; genus Lypha; species Lypha dubia. Next base: position 85,046,149 of record OX371260.1, on the reverse strand, counting down.
CGTTGAGTTATTTTCCCTCAACCAACAAAAAATACCTACAGCAGCAAAACATACGCTGCATACATACACAGACATATGCTGACGTTGCATTATCGTGAGAACCGCAATCGGCTGGAAGTCCCACGGGTATGGATATGCTGAAGTTGCAATAATCGCACACTCAGCAGTATCACGGGGACATCCACGCCAGCGGCAGCGAACGACAGCAGCACCGTTCATCGAGCAGCACTAAAGTGGGTATAAAAGCGGAGGGTGATTTGGTATTCACCCCATTCAGTCCACTACTATTATTCAGTCTATCAAGTCAGTTCTAGTCGAGTCAGTTCGTAACACATAACACACATAATAACAACCTGATCAAACACCAGCCTTAAAAAGCGGGTCCCTGTGAAGGCTTAACATATTTCCCAAACAAAAACCTGATCAAACACCAGCCTTAAAAAGCGGGTCCCTGTGAAGGCTTAATATATTTAAATTAGACTAAGAAATAAAAATAAAAAGTAAATAAAAGTAATAACTAAAATCCTAATAGTCTCTTGTGTTTTTAATTCTAAAAAATAAGTTACAAAATAAATTGTAACATTTTGGCATTTTGGCGTGGTTAATAAAATTAAATAATAATAAATAATAAAAATAAATGTTTTAATTTAAACATAACAAAAACAATAAGATAACTAATATAAAATTCAAAATGTATAATAAATTTAAACTAGTGGCAACTATTAATATTGTTAACGAAACATTGAACTTAGGTGCAATGCTTTTGAGGCTACAAGAAGAGGCCAACAATAATAATATTTATGTAGCGGAATGGTCAAAAGACGACCCATATTTTTCACTATACAGTATAGAACAATTAAAGACACATGAGAACAAAACATTAGAATCATTAAAATTATATTAGTCGATCCTATTGAAATCGTAAATGAAGAAGATAAGAAATCTAAACTTTTCGAAACTTTTCATGAAGATCCAATTATTGGAGGACACTGTGGTCGCAAAAGGCTATACGCTACATTGCGGACAAGATATTATTGGAAAAATATGACCAAGGACATTTCCTCATATGTTAAGAACTGCAAACAATGCAATCTAAACAAAGTGAAAATTGGTAACAAAGAAAAACTTACATTGACGCCAACACCTAATAAACCTTTCGACATTGTAGTATTGGATACTATAGGCCCTTTGCCAATATCTAAATATGGACACAAATATGCCATTACCCTAATATGCGACTTTACAAAATATCTTGTAGCTATACCGGTACCAGATAAAAGTGCAAAAGTAGTAGCTCAAGCAATATTTGAAAATTTTATTTTAATCTATGGAAGAATGAAATCTATCAAATCAGATCTCGGTACAGAGTTTAAAAATGAAATATTCTTTTAAACATTTAGTTGAACTTTTCAACTGCATATCACCATCAAACTTTAGGGACAGTTGAACGCAATCACCGTGTCTTTAATGAATATATTAGAGCATATATTAGTGAGAATATCACTGACTGGGACACGTATTTAAAGTATTTTTCGTTCTTTCACAACACCACTACTAGCACAGTCTTCGAAAACGGATACACACCGTATGAACTAGTTTTTGGCAAAAATGCAAACATGCCAAATGATTTGAATCTTGAGGTAATTGATCCTATTTATAACGTTGAAAACTACAGTAAAGAAGCTAAATTTCGTGTGCAAAAGTCACATATGATAATAAAGAAGCTTTTAGAAAAACAAAAACTAAGAAATAAAGAATTGTATGATAGATCAGCAAATCCAAGTAACTTTAAATTAAACGATAAAGTATTTTTAAAAAGGAACCTTACGAAAAATTTAAACACATATATGAAGGTCCATATACGATAACAAATATTCAAGGAGTAAACGTAACTATTTACGATGAGGAATCACTAAAAATTAAAACCGTGCACAAAGATAGAATAAGAATTGCCACCTTAACAAATTCTTAAGTTATTTTCGTTAAATCAATATAGTTTGAAAACATACACGTATTTATTACAGAATCATAAAAAAAAATAAATAAAAATAAACAGAAATGTACATATACCTATAGCAATAAAAAATTACATTTTTTTTTGTTTGTTAATTATAAGAAAGATTTAATACTACATACTATTTTTAATGAAAAATTTGAAATCATGAATTAATTATAAAATATATATATATAAAAAAAAAAAATGTAAAAGAATATACTAGAATTTAAATAGAATAATTTCTTATTTGTGATATATATATATAGATTAATACACATTTTTATTTATCTCTTGAAATCAATGATTAAAATAGATTTGAAAATATTGAATCAAACAGTCTGATCAGCTGGTTGATTCAACATTTTTTTTTTTGAAGGGAGGTGTAGTGAAAATACATCATGGCATCACCTATTAAATAATATTTAAGAACTAGCCATTACTTTAACTGAAGCAACCCTGTAACACTAAGTTATCTCTTTTTCTTTTGTTTCATGTGTTACTTTGTTATAATAAATCATCAGACGTCAGTCTGCTTCTAACCATCACTCACACAACTTCTTGTCTTGCGCCACATCCAACACAGTTTCAAGAAAGTTCAATTGTTCAGTTTTGTTTTAAGATTTGCTTTAGACAAACAGTTCAATACTTTGCTCAAAGACTGCTTGTGGAAAACACCAATATGTCGTCCAAATACAATAGGCAAATATTGCCAATGTGTTCTTTTATGACTTCAAGCCTTTGAAAAGATGACGGTGCATTTTTTAATCCGAAGGGTATACGTAGAAACTCGAAATGCCCACTCGCAGTTGAAAATGCTATTTTGTGGATGTTTTTTTCATCCATCTCGATTTGGTGAAAACCCTTGGCCAAATCGAGTGTAGTAAAGCGCTGAAATTTTCCCAATTTGACAAATATATATTCTATATTTTGAATTGGGATCCTATCTTCAATGGTGATTCCATTTACTTTCCTATAGTCGATTACAATGCGCCATTTTTGAATATTTGACGCGTCCAGCCTTTTTGGGACTTTCCAAATAGGGCTGTTGCAAAGACTGGATGAGTGTCTTATTATTCCCTGCTCTAACATTTTGTTATGGGTATTTTTATTAATATGATAGGATCCAAAAAAATAAACACTTTTTATTTTAAATATATATATATATATATATATATATATATATATATATAACTTTACAAAATTTTTACATTTATTTGAGCATGTACTCAAGTATTTATGTTTTATATTTTATTTATTTGTTGCGGGTTAGCAATATCTAGATATATATTTCGTTGGTAGCTATACCAATTCATCAGTAGATGTTTTACCCTTTATGTTTAAAAAAATTCCAAAGCTCATCTATTTATACAAAAATATATTTGTGAGTTTTTGTATAAATAGATGAGCTTTGGAATTTTTTTAAACATAAAGGGCAAAACAGCTACTGATGAATTGGTATAGCTACCAACGAAATATATATCTAGATATTGCTAACCCGCAACAAATAAATAAAATATAAAATATATATAACTTTATTTATTATATTATATTATTCAGCCTTTACAGGGACCCGCTTTTTAAGGCTGGAGTTTGATCAGGTTTTGATTTATAAAATATATTAAGCCTTCAACAGGGACCCGCCTTTTAAGGCTGGTGTTTGATCATGTTTTACTGTATTATTATGTTAAACTATTTGTTACACGACTTCTCACAAGACTTTTCACACTACTCGATACACTCTCTCTACACTGCAAACACCTTCCGCTTTTATATCTACTTTTGTGCTGCTCGATGAACGGTGCTGCTGACGTTCGCTGCCGCTGGCGTGGTTGTTCCCGCGATACTGCTAAGTGTGTTAGTATGCAAATTCAGCATATTAATACCCGTGGAACTTCCAACCGATTGCGGTTCTCACGATATTGCAATGTCAGCATATATCTGTAGGAAAATTACTGGCATATATATGTATGCAGCGGTATTGCAACCTCAGCATATGTCTGTAGGAAAATTATTGGTAATAACGTCAGTAATGCATGCAGCGGTATTTTGCTGCCGTTGGTATTTTTGTTGGTTGAGGGAAAATAACTCAACGTCAGTATGTGTATGCAGCGTATGTTCTGCTGTCGCTGATACTTTTGTTGGTTAGGGGAAAACGACTCATAACAATTTCTTCTATCTGTTTGTCGATTTCTTGCTTGCGTCCTTGCGGATACGTATACATATTAGAGTAAAGCGGGATGTCATTTTGAGTAATTATCCAAAGTTTTCATGTATTTGTAAAATATAGATACTCTTACTCTCTATAAACAATTTTATTATACTTCTTTAGTATTGACAGTAACTTATTTCTATCAGTTCCATTTATATGTGGGATTTTTAAATCAGAAATAGGAGTTATATGTTCAGTCTAATGGCGTTTTCTTTTCTGAAAAAAGTGTTGCATTTATGCTACATTCTTTAATTTTCGTGATCCATTCTAAAAAATATGTAACATATTTAAAAGCGATTTCGTTCCTTTCTAATTATGTTGCACCAATAAATGGCAAAATATGCAACATATTTTGCCCTCAACTATCAGGTCGGGGTGAGATACTGCCCATTTTTACAACTTTGTTTAGTATATTTTTATACAAGTAAGAACTAGTATTTTTGTCATTCTACTTACTTACGCGAAAAAACTTATAATTAAAACGATAATTAATTAATTAATGTTAAGTAATGTTAAGCCTCAAATATTTTGTACCATTGTGTACCACTTTTTAAAGGTAGGTGCAAACTGTAAAAAGTGTTACACATTGAAAGGGCAACATTTTTGTTCAGAAAAGAAAACACCATAAATTTCATTGCTACAAATTTCTAAAACGTTTTCCCTGTAACATTAATTTTTATATTCTTCTTCCTCATTCATTCAGTTTCAACTCTCGTAGTGTACAGACACGTTTTTATAATCGTCGCAACTGAATATTAAAAATTACTGAAACTTAAAATCACAAAAAAAATCAAACATTTATTAAACAGTTATTATACTGGTTTTATTTTATTATTTTTTTTTTGTGTAATATACATAACTATTTGCATACACAAACTCATATAAGTGAACGAAAAAAAGAGAACTCTAAAAGAGTTCTTCTTCTGCCAACAACAACAACAATAAACCTACAAGCAGTAGAAATGCTTATTTAACTATGTTGCTGATGACGACAATAAAAAAATGAATTAAACACAAAGCTGAATTCTACACTAAACAAAACTACTCATGCGCTATCCATGGTCTCTGAACATGTTAAATAGTGATCAAGAAGCAACGACAATTGCACCCATTAGCAAACTTGTCAGCTTAACTGTACAAACAAACAAATAATAACAAGGTGACCAATGTGAACAAAATTGTAGATCCAGTGAATGAAAATAGTATTCATAAAATTCTAACTGATTAAAAAGGGGAAAAAGTCCCAAATCTGCTCAAATCGCGTCAACGCCAAAAGTTCCTAAAGATGGAAAAAATATTAAAAAATGCAATGAAGACAAAACTACTACAAGTTCGAGTAAACCACCACCGATATACTTACGAGAACAGAACTACAACATTGTAATAAAAAGCCTTATCTCATTAATTGGAGAAAATGAGTTTTATGTAACTCCAATTAAGCGCAGCAAAATCAACGAAACAAAAATTCAGGTAAATCATGAAAAGAATTACAAAAAAAAAGTTTAGTCATCGAATTCATTCTTTCCGAGCTATGAGCACTCAGATATTGTCTGTATTTCAGCCAGTTAATACGTGCAGATTTCATCGGTAAATCGGTATTATTTGTTTGTTTGTACAGCTACGCTGACAAGTTTGCTAATGGGTGCAATTGTTGTTGCTTCTTGGTCACTATTTAACATGTTCAGAGAGCATGGATAGCGCATGAGTAGTTTTGTTTAGTGTAGAAATTAGCTTTGTGTTTAATTCATTTTTTTATTGTCGTCATCAGCAACAAAAGTTAAATAAGCATTTCTACTGCTTGTAGTTTCATTGTTGTTGTTGTCAGAAGATAAACTCATTTAGAGTTCTCCTTTTTTTTGTGTTCACTATAGAAGTTTGTGTATGCAAATATTTATGTATATTACCGCAAGTAAAAAATTTAATAAAACCAGTATAATAATTGTTTAATCAATGTTTTGTTTTCGTTTTTTTTTTTTTTTTTTTTTTTTTATTTTAACTTACAATAATTTTTAGTATTCATTAGCGACGATTATAAAAACTCGTCTGTACACTACGAGAGTAGAAACTGAATTTCAATAATATAATTTTAACAATTCATTTGATTAATTAATCGGAAATCATATTTTATCGGATTTGAATTGTATTATAGATTACGAAAAAAGAGTATTGATCGTGAGAAATGCCATAATCCCAATTTATTTTTTTTTTGTTAATTTTATTATTTATGGAATCTGCAATTTAGATTGTAAAATCAATAAGTTTTTCAAATCATAAATCTAAAAATAATAAATATAAGTTTAGCCAATGCTAAAAAAAATTTTTAATTTCAACGGTTAATTTTTGTTGTATTAAATCTCTCATGAACGGCCGAGAAAAAGAGTATCCCTTCTTTTCAGCCGGGTGTGGCCTCTATAATGAAGAATATTGTGCGCAAGTGGATTTGGGTGCATCTCAAGTTTTTTATATATTTTTTCACGTGTTTTGAAAACACTGTCTTCACCAACGGAACGTCTAGATTTTTATGAATTCGATGATTTCTGACATGCCAGGGGGCTGCTGTTATTGTACGTAGAATTTTATTCTGTCGCCTTTGAATTTTTCGACATTCGATGCTGAGGCAGTGCCCCATAACTGGATTTCATAGGACCATATAGGTTTCAGAATCGCGTTGTATAGAAGTAGTTTTAGAATTTCTTCCGATAAGCCAATTCATTTGGGCTGCTTTTAATTTCATTTGTGTTACCTTTGCGTCAATATGCGATTTCCATGTTAAATAACAAGACTAGAATATTTTTTTAGATTTAAGATTTGAAAAACTTATTGATAATTCAATTTTAATAATTAAAGATTCAATAAATAATAAAATTATCACAAAAAAAAAAAAAAAAAAAAAAAAAAAAAATAACAAGACAATTGAACTTTTTCTTAGAATGCATAACAGAGATCTGGATATTAGATATAATAGAAAATGGTTTGTTAATAAATCAGATTTTGACATTCCGACAGGTGTTCAGTGGATTTTTTCTTTAGGACAAAAGCATGCATTACCGGTCAAAAGAGAAGATATTCCTATTTTGATTATTATAGCAGATAGTGAGGATTTTATACAAACTTTGACTGATAGAGAAGAACAGGAAATAGTAAGAAACAGATTTACTGATCTTATTGGTCGTAATTTGGATAGAGAACGATTGAGTAATAGAGATAAATTTATATTGGATAAAGTAGATATTACAAAAAGATTTGTAAAGAATAATAAGAATTTATAAATTTTAAATGCTGATAAAGGGAATGCCACTGTTGCTTTTAATAAGTGTGATTATTAATTAAGAATGAATAATATATTGGGTGATAATACCACATATAAATTATTAGATAGAGATCCAACAACGAAATTACGGGATAAAAATAACAGTTTATTTGAGGAGCTTTTCAAATCAAAAATAATCACAACTTTAGAAAAGAATAAACTAAAAACGAATGTAGCGTTAGCACACAGATTATACGGTGTGCCAAAAATTCATAAGCAACAATATCCCTTAAGGCCAATATGTTCTTTTGTAAATTCTCCTTCATATGAACTTTGTAAGTATATTACTAATATTCTTAGAAAAATTACTGAGAACTCAAAATATAATATAAAAGATTCTTTACAATTTAAAGAGAAAATAACAAATTTGAGAATAGAAAATGATGAGAAGTTAGTTACTTTTGATGTTGTATCTTTATTTCATAGCATACCAATAGATATAGCTCTAGATATTGTTGAGAAAAATGGGATACAGTAAAGGAATATACAAAAATTGAGAAGAATTTATTTATACGTATTCTGAATTTTTGTATTATAGACAATTAAAAACACACAAAAATGAAAATAAACTGACTTATGCAAAGAAAATAAAATAAAAGATGCTGAACAAAAGGAATTCAAGAATAGTAAATAAAATTATAAAAAACGAATAGATTTTACAGTAGGGTTTACAGCTCGGCCATCCTCTCTAATAAGCGTCCTCGCTGTCGCACAAAGAATATTCATCATCATCATCAGGCGGAAGCGAGCACCACGGCTTAAGCCCATCAGATGCATATACTGAACAATAATGACGTTGTTTTCTGCTTGATCATCGAATATCTTCAACAAGATACCTGTCGTTTCCAAGAACTTTAGAGACCAGAAATGGACCTTTAAAGCGAGGCTCCAATTTTCTGGAGCTTCCAGTACTTGGGGCTTCGTTACTGACGAGCACTAAATCACCTTCTTGATACTGCTTTGGTGTAGAATGTTGCTGGTCAAATCTCTGCTTCGCTTTTTTTCATCTTGCTTCAATATTTACCTTGCTTATTTGCGCAATTCATTTAGCTTAACTAATCGCTCTTCCTGCGGCACTGACTCTAAATCATCTTGCAATAACAACACGACTTTATTGCCCACAATGTTTCGTGGGTGGAACCCATAAAGATGTTCATTAGGGGAGCATCCAGTTGCCGAATTTTTCATTAATTGACCATTGGATCACACGGATTTCGGCATCCCATTGACGGTCATTCTGTGTGGAAGGCAACAACATGGACAAAATTGTGCGGTTCATACGTTCGTCTTGACCATTTGCCCTCGGAGTTCGAACAGCGTTGAGAACGTGTGATATTGCGTGGCTGCTGCAAAATTTACGAAAGTCTTTGGAGGTAAAATCTAGCCCGCGGTCTGTTATAATTCGTTGAGGTGTGCCAAGAAATCCGGTTACCTCATCAAGCACTTTTACCACAAACCTAGTGGCAGTACTCGGCACTGCTCTAATAATAGTGTACTTTGTAAACGCATCTACTAGAACCAAAACATATTCATTTCGCTTGTTTGATCTAGTAAACGGTCCCAAATGATCAATATGTATCGTTCTGAACGGTATTGGTTCGATGCTGCTGTTAAACGCGCATTGTACACAAGATTTGACAAACGTTTTAACAAAATTTCTCATGCGCGGAAACCACATTAAATGCAGTATCTTCTCGATTGTTCTATCCACGTTTAAATGTCCGTTACTTTCATCAGTGTCTGAAGTGATTTTACTACGCAGAGATTTTGGGACAACCCAAAGTTTCTTATCATCGCATTTCTTGTATAAACGGCCACAATATAGCACGAAACTTTTTTGCACCTCTTTTTCTTTATTGCAGAGCCTTTTAACGAATTCTTGAAGTTTTTCATCTTGAAGCTGCATACTGAACAGCCAGTCAGACATAACAATGTCCGCTTTGTCGATTCGGAGGGTCGCCAATTCCATGATCTGTACTCTTCGTAAGGCATTCGGCTAAGTGCATCAACATGAGCCATTTGTTGTTCTGATCGATGCTCAATATTAATATCAAAATCCTGAATGCGTAGCCACCATCGCGCTATTCGTGGAATGAGCTCCTTTTTACTTATTGCCGTTCTGACTGCCACACAATCGGTAACAACCTTCAATGGCTTCCCGTATACGTAATACCTGAACCGCTCCAAACCTTCAACAACGGCCAAAGTTTCTAGTTCATAGCTGTGCATGTGTTTTTCTGTCGGTCTTGTCGACCGACTATAATACGCTATCGGCTTCCACGTTTCGCTAACCATCTGCTTGAGAACTGCTGCTAACCCAATCGAACTAGCATCTGTATGTAATTGATGTTGGGCTTCAACATTATAAGATGCTAATACTCGTTCTGATACTAACGCGTCCCTGAGTTTTGCAAAAGCTCTCTGTTGTGCTTCACCCCATTGAAAAACTTCGTCCTTACGTAGTAATCGGCGTAGTGGTTCTGATATAACTGCATATGCTGGTATGAATTTTCTGAAATACCCGAAATCGCCGAACTTCCATTACATTTTCTGGTCTATTAAAATTTACGATCGCATTCGTTTTCACTTTACTTGGTCGAATTCCGTCTCCAGCTAATTGGTGACCCAAAAACGATATTTTACGCTGAAAAAATTGCACTTTTTGGGTTTAACGTAAGGTTAAAATCTCGAAGAATATCAAAAATACGCTTCAGCTTCTCGACCATTTCGAACTCGTTTCTCGCAACAATAAGGATGTCGTCCATATAGTGAATCATGTCTCCCGGCTGAGTTTTGTCTTTAAGTTTCGCCATTAAGCGCTGAAAACCTATTGGTGCGTTTTTGAGGCTAAAAGGCATTCTTTTAAATTCGTATATTCCTTCTGTGGTCACGAAAGCAGTAGTTACCGCTGTTTAAATCCAGCGAAGAAAACAAATTATATTGAGTCGCCTCCTGCAGCCTTTCGTCAATATTGGGCATCGGGTAAATTTGCTTCTTCATGTGACTATTAAGCCTTCTATAGTCTACGCAAAATCGTTCATCGCCATTTTTCTTTTTAAGTAGTATAATAGGACTCGCAAATTCCGACTCAGACTGGGCTATTATATCGTTCTGAAGCAGTTCCCGTACCATATCATTAATAATACCTTTCTTCGGCTCGGGGATGCGATAAGGCATTTGCGCAATTGGTTTTTCACTATCTAGCTCTATTTTTAATTCGACCAGGGTTGTCTTTCCGATTTGACTTAAATCACGCGCAAATATGTCATTGTATTCATTTGCCAGCGTTAAAAAGAACAGCCTTTGTTAGTGCAGTCATCTCGCCACACTGAAAGTCCAGTTCGGCTTGATCATCATTTTCGAATTCATTTCTTTTAAATTTAAATTGGCCATTTTGCACCAAGCCCGTCACCCTCTTATTCGCAAAAATGTTTTGCCCAACAGTCGTCGTCTGTTACATAAAAATATGTACTGAACTTTATATTGTCAACTTCAATTTCAACCTTAAAGCAAGATTTTATAGTTCGTACACCACCACAAATTCCTCTTATCATCATTGAGCATTTTTCTAACTTACACGGAAGACTTTTCACGACGGCATTACGAACCATTTTGCTGTGACTCCCAGTATCGATAAATGCCTCCCAGTATCGATAAATGCAGATAATTTAACACCGTTTACGTATATCTTGCGCGTAAATAAATGGTCACATAATTCTGCACTGCGAACGGTAAAAACAGACTTACCACAATTTTTTGGTTCCCCTTGACGATGCACTTTCTGGCAATTCACACAACGCATTCGACGTTGCGGTTCCGGACAGTTATACGAGTAGTGTCCTACCTCCAAACAATTGTAGCACTTATTGTTTCTCTTTTCCGTTTCATCGGACTTTTCAGTCTTTATTTTGAGTGTACCCGTCTCACCTTTTGAAGAGTATGCATACTCGTAATTCGTGTATTTACCCGACGGCGTATTGCGAAGAAACTCGGAAAATGTCTCGCGCATTTCCCGTAATGATGAAAAACGCATCGCAGCAGTTGCGGATTGAAGTTCACAACTTTTCAACTCATCACGGGTATATTTATCGCCTGGTCACTTAAACTATATTTTCTACCAAGGGCGGAAATTCTAAAACAGTAGTCGATTATGCTTTCGTTAGCTTCTCTCTGAGTATTCGCCAATTTTGTATGAACTTCCGCTTCGTCTAAGTTTATACCAAACTATTCCACTAATTTTGATGCTAGTTGATTCCAACTAGAGTGCACTTTATCGGACGTGTTTAGCCATAATTTTGCCGACCCTTTCACTTTACCGTACACTGCTAATATCAAAGCTTTTTCATCGAAACTATACGCTGACATTGCAGCATTTACCCTGTTAACAGATTGTTCTGCACTCAATGATCCGTTGGATCAAATTCTGGTATATCGGGGCTATCTCTTTAACGGAATAATGTTTTGAATTTTCCGCTGTACTCTGCCTTTCGCGTATTTGAGCTGTTGCCGCATTCGTTGCACCATTTTCACGAGGTGAGCTTTGCAACACCGTAGACATTAATTGCTGCATCATGTCCCTCAATTCATTTATTTGCGATTGAACATTTGGTTCTGTCGCTTCCATTTCAATTTCTTCAAGTCCCATTACTTCAGTAAGGCGTAAAATTAGTTCACTTTTATTTCCCGTAGTTGAGAGATTACGTTCGCGCAACAACAGTTTCAATTGTTCTACCCTTAGTTCTAAAATTTTTACTAACATTTTCTTACCAGTGTTTATCGATTGTCTTTTTCGCACTCGTATATATGTTTGTACGTATGTATATTCTTTATAAAAATTCAAATATTTGTCTTTACTTTCTTGTGGTATTTTTTTTTTGCTTGATTACTAAAACTTTGTTTTTCAATGTTGCTATGTTTCTATGCGGCTGCGTACCGTCCACACAACTTTACGTTAAATAGAAAAAACTATTCTCTCTTTTTTCTTAATACGGCCTGACTAGCACAAACACAACAACATCAAATTAGTTTTTTCTTTGCTTATTCAGACACACATAATTTTACGCTGCGACAAAAACGTCAAACTTATGTTTTTTTAATAAACACGCGCATATGCATACATACATGTATGTACGTTAGTTCTGATCTCACTTCTGATTTGAAAACACACAAACACAAGTTAATATCAAATGCTTTATTCTTAACGCGATCCTTTATAATGTGTTGATTTCTTGAAGGTTGAAAATAAACTGACTTATGCAAAGAAAATAAAATAAAAGATACTGAACAAAAGGAATTCAAGAATAGTAAATAAAATTTAAAAAAACGAATAGACGATTAAAAGTATTGTAATTATTATTGTCACCACCGTTGCGGTTATTGTTGCCTATCTTGTAGCGATTAGAACCATCATTGTGATTTTGGTTCCTAAAATTATTTTTTCTAGGATAGTGGTCGCTTACATCATCGATAAAATTTGTTCTAAATGAAATACTATTATATATTTTCTGATTAGATCCTAAAGCGGTGTAGTTTTGGTGTCTAGCTTCCAAGATTATCTTAAATGCTTTCTCAGAAGTTTCGGGGTTTCTAGCGAAGATAATTGTCTTCGTCGGTTTGGGTAGATGGTCCGTAAACACACGTAAAGAGATTCTGTGGGTTTACACAATAGGTATTTTAAATATGATAAAAAAATATACATGCAGCTAAGGGGACTTCCAAATTATTAGATAGTTCTATAGGAAAATTAATAATTAAACAAAAAGTTGTATTAAAATACGTTGATGATCTTTTTTGCATTGCTTCAGATAGTTCAATTAAAGTTATTTTATCAATGTTTAATTCATTTCATAACGATATAAAATTTACTATTAAAAAGGAATGTAATTCCTAACTTCCATATTTAGATACATTAGTAATAAAAAGAGGCAATAATTTATTGATTGATTGGTATCAGAAGCCAAAATCTTCTGATCGGCTTATTAATTATTTTTCTACCTAAAAGGATTATAATCAATACGGCTAAAAATTTAATACAGAGAATACTAAAGATTAGTGATAAAGAATTTTATAAGACTAATATAGAAAGAATTAAAAATATTTTATTGAAGAATAGTTATCCAATTCAATTCATCTATTGTTTAATAAGACAATTTGTTAATCAAAATAATTTAAATACAATACCAAGTATTGAACCAAAGATTTATAAATCACTAACTTATGTATGTGCCTCTCATATCTGAAAGATTAGAAAAGTCGAAGATTTATGACAACAAGAAATATGTAATGGCCCATAAAATGTATAATACATTAGGAAGACTATTCAGTAACACAAAAGATAAGATAGATAAATTAGAGATGTCTAAATTAGTTTATAAGATTCCATGTGGTGGAAATGATAATGATAATTGTAATAAGGTATATGTAGGTACTACCAAGAACAAATTAAAAAGTAGAATTGCGGGACAGAAATCAGATTATAAATACAGAAACACTATATTAACACAAAAGACGGCTTTGTCATTACATTGCGCTACCTCAAATCATTATCCTTATTTTAAATATACATTAATTTTAAACAAAGAAAATAATTATAAGCGTAGATTAATGCTAGAAATGTTACAGATCAGTAAAGTTCACAAAACACAACGGATTAATTACAAAATAGATACAGCAAATATAGCTCAGAATTATAGATATTTAGTTAATAGAAGTAGAAATTTAAGCTAACTTTTTGTAAAATATGTTGTTTTGTTTTTATATATTAATGTTCTCTATAATCCTTAAGATATGCTTTAAAATAATTTTGTTAATTTGTTCATACAAATATTTATTTTTTGATTTGGCGCCAGAAAATGTTTTTAAAATAATTTTTCAATTTCCTATCAAAAATTTGTAAACAAACAAAACATTTTTTCATATAAATATTAACGTAACGTTTGGAAGCGAAATATTGTTTTTTTTTTTTTTTAAATAAATTTTGTTATTGTTATTTTTTATAAAAAAACATAAAAGTGGATTTTTAACTCGCGAAAATCAGACTGAAAATAAATTTAATAAAAGATCGAAGAAATTAGAAGAAGTATTAAAAAAAAAATATTCTTGAAATTCACAAAAATAATTATCGAAACCAAATTCTTTAAAAATTGGAAATCTGCAAAGTGGTTTTACGTTAAATTCTCTACCAATCGCCCGCAATGTAGCACTTACATCATGCTTCCACTTCGGATCGCACAGGTTCTCGTTTATGACACTGAATTCTGCTCCAGTGTCTATAACGAAACGTAAAGTTTTTATTGGATTTTCGCTTACTATATAGGGAAGCTGTTTTGGCTTTCCCCATGAAAATTTATGTTCGCACTACCGATGTCCATTGGCTCATCAATATTTCTGCGCGAAAAGTGCGGGTCCCTTGATTAATTAGACTGTCTGGAATTACCAGAATTCTGATAGAACCGTTGCTGGTTATTTATATCAAAACTATTTTTATTACGATAATTACCACTATTGATACCTCTATTGTTGTCGTTGCATCTGTTATTGGCACTACGACGATTAAAAGTATTGTAATTATTATTGTCACCACCGTTGCGGTTATTGTTGCCGATCTTGTAGCGATTAGAACCATCATTGTGATTTTGGTTCCTAAAATTATTTTTTCTAGGATAGTGGTCGCTTACATCATCGATAAAATTTGTTCTAAATGAAATACTATTATATATTTTCTGATTAGATCCTAAAGCGGTGTAGTTTTGGTGTCTAGCTTCCAAGATTATCTTAAATGCTTTCTCAGAAGTTTCGGGATTTCTAGCGAAGATAATTGTCTTCGTCGGTTTGGGTAGATGGTCCGTAAACACACGTAAAGAGATTCTGTTAATTTCTTTAGTTGAAAAACCTTCATTTTGATGCGTCAGTCGTCCGTTATTTAATTTGTTTCTTAATTTACTTATGTATAACGCTATAATACTTTTTGATAGTGGAGTTCATCCTCCTATTTTTTTTTATTTATTGAATCTTCAATTATAGATTAAAACATTGTGACGACAAAAGTCCCTAAAGTCGTTTTTGCCACACTGATTGCTTAACCTTTGGAAATGAATTTATTTATTTTATTATTTTATTATTTTTATAAATTATATAATTTTTAGTAATGAATACAAATACTTTTTTATGAACTACTTAGAACTTTTTTTTTTTTATGAACTACTTTAAATAAGTTAATTCGCAGTGTACAGACGCGTTTTAAAATCGTCGCAACTGAATATTAAAATTATAAAAAATTTAAAGTCACAAAAAATACAAAAACAAAACATTTATTAAACAGTTATTATACTGGTTTTATTTTATTTATTTTTTGCTTGTGTATACATAAATATTTGCATACACAAACTCTTATAAGTGAAAAAAACAAGAGAACTCTAAATGAGTTCATCTTCTGGCAACAACAACAACAATAAACCCACAAGCAGTAGAAATGCTTATTTAACTTTTGTTTCTGATGACGACAATAAAAAAATTGAAATAAGCACAAACCTGAATTCTACACAAAACACAACTATTCGTGCGCGATCATGCTCTCCATACATGTTAAATAGTGATCAAGAAACAACAACAATTGCACCTATTAGCAAACTTGTCAGCTTAGCTGTACAAGCAAACAAACAAACAATAAATACCCAGGTGACCAACGTGCACAAAATGAATAAAATTATGGATAAAGTAAGTGAAAATAGTGATAATAAAATTCAAACAGGTATGGATAGATACATAACTGTGTTAAAAAGGGGAAGAAGTCCCAAATCTGCTCAAATTGCGTCAACGGCAAAAGTTCCCAAAGATGGGAAAAATATAAAAAATTCCGAAAATCGTTTCGCGATTTTAACTGAACAAGGTGATGAAGTCACAACTAATACAAGTTTGAGTAAACCACCACCGATTTATTTAAGAGAACAGAACTCCAGCTTTCTGGTAAAAAGCCTTATCTCGTTAATTGGAGAAAATGAGTTTTACGTAACTCCAATCAAGCGTGGGAAAATTAATGAAACAAAAATTCAGGTATCTAAAGAAAATAATTACAGAAAAATAGTCTCAGACTTTGAGACTAAAAATAAAAATTTTTATACATATCAGCTTAAGAGTGCTAAAGGTCTAACCGTTGTAATAAAAGGTATAGATTCTAGTGTGGATTCAGAAGAGGTCAAGTCTGGCCTTGAAAATAGTGGATTCAAGGTGAAAAATGTTTCAAACATCAAAAATAGAGAAAAAATCCCCCAACCAATATTTAGAGTCGAGTTACAGCCAGGTGACATAAAGATAAAAAAAAATGAATCCCATCCAATCTATGATCTAAAGTATTTGTTACACCGGAGAGTTACCGTTGAGCAGCCACATAAAAGAGCTGGACCTATCCAATGCCTGAACTGCCAAGAATTTGGGCACACGAAAACTTATTGCAAGTTGCCTACAGTCTGCGTTGTATGTGGTGAGCTACACAGTACCGCTAACTGTGACAAAACAAAAGGTGATCCCAAGGCGAAAAAATGTGGCAATTGCGGCGGAAATCACACTGCCAACTATAGAGGCTGCCCTCTTTACTCGTTTTTTAAACGCTCCTCGCACAAAAAAGAAAATATTATTCCCGCTCAGCCTATCACACTTTTAAGCTACCCTCAGTTACCTCAACCGTCTACCAGTCAGCAACAATATTCAAACGTATTGAAATCAAACGCGACTATTGCTCAGCAACAACCTAATAATAAATTTTCATACGCTAACATTTTAAAAAGTAACCACAATACAGCGCAAAAACCGGTACCAGTAAGCGAAGCTCCAGGGTCTAATTTTAGCCGTATTGAAGCCTCAATTGAGAGCTTAATACAAACAGTAAATACTTTTACTCTCAACATGTCCTGTATGATGCAGGAAATGTTGAAAATGCAGTCTACTTTGTTGCAGGCTGTATTAAGCAAACCATGAACTTGAAAATATGTTTTTGGAACGCAAACGGCATCTGCCAACATAAAAATGAAATAGAATATTTTCTTCTGGATAAACAAATCGATGTTATGCTTATCTCAGAAACTCATTTGACGTCTCGAAGCTATTTTAGAATTAGTGGATATAATTTCTACGACACCAAGGATCCTCGAGGTAGAGCTTGTGGTGGCTCGGGAATTCTAATAAAAACGCGAATAAAACACTACCTGTTAAATGAATTTTGTGAAGATTACCTTCAAGCAACAAACATCTGCATTGAAAATTTTTATCAAAAACTTGTGATATCATCTGTTTATTCTCCTCCCAGGTTTTCAATTTCAGAGAGTCAATATACCGTATTTTATTCAACACTGGGGTCCCGTTTTCTAGCAGCTGGCGACTACAATGCTAAACACACATTTTGGGGTTCACGTTTAATCAGTCCCAAGGGTCGTGTTTTGTTTGACACAATTTCAAAAATGGGCTTTAATGTAGTTTCAAGTGGTCAGCCAACATATTGGCCAACGGATCGACAAAAAATTCCTGATATTATCGACTTTGGAGTTATGAAAGGTGTGCCCAGCGAGATGATTGAAGTTGAAGCATCATTGGATTTATCTTCAGATCACTCGCCTACTATTATCACTATTTACTCACACACAACTGCAACATCAACATGCGATTTACCGCTGACATCTGCACGTATTAACTGGCTGAAATACAAAAAATATTTGAGTGCTCATTGCACGGAAAATATGCTGTTGAGAACACCTACTGACATAGAAAATTCTATTAGGTTGTTTGAAGCACATGTTAATCAAGCTGCTCTTAATGCTTCTTCAAATCAACCAAATCAACAAGTAAGATTCAACAACATTTCTTCTGTAGATATAGAAAGGCTATTGACTGAAAAACGGAGAGCGCGACGAGAATGGCAACGTTACAGATCCCCCCAGCTAAAGTTAAGGCTAAAGGAATGCACCAAACAGCTCAGAAAAGTTTTACAAACACAAAAAACAGCTTCGCTGCAAAAATTTCTTCAAGAACTCGATGCAACACCACAAACAGATTATTCGCTATGGCGTGCAGCTAGAGGACTTAAAAGGCCAGTGATTTGCAAACCTCCGTTACGAGATTCGAATGGTGACTGGGCAAGAACTGATGCTGAAAAAGGTGCTCTTTTTGTTAAGCACTTAGAAAATGTATTTACACCGAATATTTCTACTGATATTGTTGAACTGCCACCAGTCATCTCTTTACCAGAAATACCGTTAAGATTTAACATTGTGGAGATTGAAAAGGCCATCACTAGTCTTAACACCAAAAAAGCCCCAGGTGTCGACAAAATAAGCAACAAAATGCTTCAACAACTGCCTTATATTGCAAAAAGAATTATACTATTCATTTTTAATAGTATTCTACGGCTGCAATACTATCCTGCAGAATGGAAGGTTTCGATGATTATTATGATACCAAAGCCCGGCAAGGATCATACGAAGGTTGAATCCTATCGGCCTATTAGTTTATTGCCCAACATTTCAAAACTATTTGAAAAGCTGTATATGAGCAAGCTGATGCCTATAGTGACTAGAAGCGGATGCATTCCAGATCATCAATTCGGTTTTCGCAGACAACATAGCACAATTGAACAAACTCACAGACTTGTGAATGTTATCAGAGACACTTTCGAAAAGAAGAAATATTGCTCTGCGCTCTTTATAGATGTTTCTCAAGCTTTCGATAAAGTATGGCACGAAGGTCTTATACATAAATTAACGCAAAATCTACCCGCAAACATTGTTAGGCTTTTAATAAGCTACCTAAGTGAACGAAAATTTGTAGTTAGGGAAGGCAATTTCTTAAGCCCACCGCAGTCGATCGAAGCCGGAGTTCCCCAAGGCAGTATCTTCGGTCCATTACTTTATTTAATATATGCCTCTGACTTACCGTTAAGCAATAACATTCATACATCAACATTTGCCGATGATACAGCTTTTCTAAGCGTTCACGAAAATCCTGTAGAAGCTTCCCGCAATTTACAAGGGTATATATCCAAATTGCAAAATTGGCTCAAACAATGGCGTATTAAAGTTAACGAGCAGAAATGTGTGCACGTAACTTTTACGTTGCGCAAGGAAACATGCCCGCCTATAAAAATTAACACCGAGACCATACCGCAACACACTGTTGTAAATATCTAGGCGTTCATCTTGATCGTCGTTTAACATGGAAATCGCATATAGACGCAAAGTTAACACAAATGAAATTAAAAGCAGCCCAAATGAATTGGCTTATTGGAAGAAATTCTATACTAAGCCTAGACTGTAAACTACTATTATACAACGCGATCCTGAAACCAATATGGTTCTATGGAATCCAGTTATGGGGCACTGCCTCAGCATCAAATGTCGAAAAAATTCAAAGGCGACAAAATAAAATTCTACGTACAATTACAGCAGCTCCCTGGTATGTCAGAAATCATCGGATTCATAAAGACCTAGATGTTCCGTTGGTGAAGACAGTATTTTCAATAAACGCTAAAAAATATATAAAAAAACTTGAGGTGCACCCAAATGTACTTGCGCGCAATATTTTAAATTATAGAGGCCACACCCGGCTGAAAAGGAGGGATACTCTTTTTCTCAGCCGTACACGAGAGATGTAAAACAACATAAATTAACCGTTGAAATTAAAAATTTTGTTTAGCATTGGCTAAACTTATATTTAATATTTTTTTAGATTTAAGATTTGAAAAACTTATTGATAATTCAATTTTAATAATTAAAGATTCAATAAATAATAAAATTATCACAAAAAAAAAAAAAAAAAACTTAGAACTAATACTCGATATGGTAGTATTAAGATAATTATATTTAATCATTTGAACTTAACGGAAAAATTAACTACCATCACTGGTAGTCATGATATAAATAGTAACTTACGTTTATACACAGCGCTGAACAACACAATCATCGAACAACTGATCACGTACACAACTCGTGCACAACGTATGGGTGCGGTTGTGTGTGTATCTTGTGTGTGCCAGCAATTTGCTATAAAAGGCGACACATTCGTTGATTGAGTTGAGTTGGTTGGCAGCTGCTAATGTGGTAAGAGCTCTTATTAAACTTGTTTACTAAGAGGGATTAATACATTTCTTGTATAGACTAAGAATTCTATTGTGGTGGGTCTGAGCACGGCCACAATTGGATTTTTAGTAGAAGGAGGTTGACTAGCGGTGTGGGTCTGAGCACGGCATCGGTAGGCAACATCCTTCAATACAACCGGTTGTAATTAACTCTAAGAGAAATACCGTGCTCTATTGTGGTGGGTCTGAGTACGGCTACAATAGAGATTTCGTCATATTTCTCTTTCATCGAACGTGCTCTATTGTGGTGGGTCTGAGTACGGCTACAATAGGGATTTCGTTATCTAATCAAGAGACGTCTCCAGAGATAAAGAGAACTACTATAGACAACTCTCAGAGTAACAACCTACATACCGAAGCAGAATCTATATATACATATATACAGAAACAGAAGAGTAAATAAAGTGATAAGAATTATAACGTATTCTAAAGAATTCCGAAGCCTTTTTATTACTCTTACTCAAAAACTGAATAAAATACAATCTAGTAACGACCCTGGACAACGCTGAGCCTACCCCAGCTTCAAAGCGAGAAAACGTGTCGTTACAGTGGCGCCCGAGCAGGGACTTTGCATTGTCCAATCAACATCGACTTTGCATCGTCAAGAAGAAAAAAATTAATAAATAAAAAAAAAAAAAAACAAAGAACTTTATAAAAACTAAACAATTAAAAACAACAAACAAGAAAAAAAAAAAATATTATTAAAAAAATAAGTCAACGAAAACTTTTTGCCGAGACTGTACCTACAGAAGTCAAAAAAAAAAACAATCATTGTGTTGAAGAAAAATTTTTCCGCTACAACTGTATGCTGCCCACAACAAATTGATATTTGTCAGCGACGCAGTTTGTCACGCAACAACGGAAAAAAAAAAACAACAACAACAAAATATTTTAAAGAAGTAATAAACCAGCCTGACTGCTTTTGCTTGAAGTCAAACGGTAAAACTTTTGATTCACGAACAAAAGTAAAACACTGTATTTATAATTGTCAGCGACGCAGTTTAACAAACAACAACAACGACAAAGACAACCAAATATTTTAAAGAAGAAATTTAAAATAAACCAGCCTGACTGCTTTTGCTTGAAGTCAAACGGTAAAACTTTTGAGTTACGTACAAAAGTAAAACATTGTATGGAATAAAAAAAAAAATTCAACAACGTAGTTTTGATTCAACTGTACATCGCTACAAGAATTTACAACGGTACACACAAATATTTTTATTTGCCTACGTGTACAAACCAACTGCTATATATACATAGATATATATATGTAGATAGAGACACAGCAATACAGCAGCAAAGCAGATTATTCTACAAGAAAAAAAAAAAAACAATATAATACATATCGGTATATAGATATATATATATATATATATATACCTAAATAAACTACATTTTTGAGAATCATCGAAAAATCAACTAACAACAACGAATAAAATAAATTATATATATATATATAAAATCAAACTCATTTTTTTTGGACAAAATACCAGCAAGGAAAAATTTTGATTATAATCACCATGTTAAAGACGTCGTGGATTTACTCCCTCAAGAAGGATGAACTGGTACAATACCTGACCAAGTTTGAACTCGAGATAACAGGCACAGTCGAAGAGTTGAGAAAACGCTTCGCCAAGTTTGTTTCATCAGACCACGAGGATGCTCAACGCACAACTTTACTGGCACTGCAAAATAAACACGATTGTGGCACTACTTCATCAACTAAGCTACAATTACCCGAGGGTGCGACGGATAATACACCAGATTCACCAGCTAAATGCGAACGACCTGGGTCATCCCGCCAAATCACACCCCACGATTTTCCCCAGAAGACAACCGTAGAACATCGGATTATGGTCATTGATACCATCAGAAGATGGGGTCTGAAATACGATGGAGGTAAGAATCCCTTAGAATTCGTCGAACGAGTGGAAGAACTAGCGGGTACGTATCAAATAAATTTACGTGATGTTTTAAAAGTAATCAATGAGTTTCTTCGAGATAAATCATTGCTGTGGTATAGGAACAATAATAAAAACTGGACAGAGTGGGAAGCGTTTAAACACGATCTATGTGATTTCTTTTTACCGCCACGCTACTTTGAAAAACTAGAAGACGAAGTCCGAAAGCGGGTCCAGCGGCCACGTGAGCCGTTCAAAGAGTATGTCTTGGCATTGCAAAATTTAATGCGCCCCACAAACCTCACGGTTGAACAACGTGTGGAACGCATTTTCCGGAATGCCCAACCCGACTACCAACGATACATTCGCAGAATCGATTTTTCAACACTCGAAGAGTTAATACGACTGGCCACAGATTTTGAAAGCATCCCCACGAACTCTGCTCCACCCCGCAACGAACACAACCGTATGGTTCTCCACCACTCGACAACAAATCCACGTATTGAACCAGAATCCCCGTCTCGAAGAAATGGGACGTCAATACGATGGGAAGATGACAAATTAAAAGCCACCATTTGTCTTGACAAGAACTTAGTCACCGCCATAATTGATACGGGTGCGACCCGAAGCTTCATCAGACCAGCATGTATCAGACTGGTAAAGAAGCCAATATATTTACAGGTTGACATCAACGTCACTTTGGCTGACGGCTCTAAAAGGATAGTATCACGCGCAGTGAAGTGTCCTATAACCCTGGGAAATCGGACTGCCTTCCACGAATTTCTCATCTTACCTGGGGCGACTGAACATATTTTGTTGGGGCTAGATTTTCTGAAAAATTTCGAGACCAGCATATCCTGTGCCGGTTTAACCGCTACCTCCAAACTTTGTGCGACGGTAAACCGGTGCCAGGGTAATTCAGATGACCAGTTAAGCCCTACTGACGTGGTTACTCCACCAGCGGAAATCACAACCCCGATCAACAAGCAGACTATAGTGCAGCAACAGATCGATGATTTTCTCGCACACGAGTTACCAAAATTTCAACAACTTAAACGCTTCTCTACGGCAGCATCACATTCAATCGTTACAAAGGACGGCATAAAAACTGATCCAGAAAAAATTCAGGCCATGACACAGATGACCCCCCCTACCAACGTAAAAGACGTCAGACGCTTCTTAGGAATTACGTCTTGGTATCGTCGTTTTGTGCCCGACTTCTCCACTATATCTCGACCACTCACTGATTTACTAAAAAAAGGCAAACACTGGAAGTGGGGAAGTGAACAACAAAAGGCATTCGAAACTCTCCGCAATAAATTGACAGAAGCACCAGTACTGGCGTGTCCAGATTTTTCCAAACCGTTTGTGCTACAAACCGATGCTAGTGACTTCGGATTAGGAGCAGTCCTCACTTTGGAACTAGAGGGGACTGAACATGTAATCGCCTTCGCTAGCCGCCATCTAAACGCCGCCGAGAAAAACTACTCAGCCACTGAAAAAGAGTGTCTGGCCATCGTATGGGGCATTCGGAAAATGCGTCCATACCTGGAGGGGTACCACTTTAAAGTTATCACCGACCATCTAGCCCTCAAGTGGCTGAATACAATTGACAACCCTATGGGCCGGCTTGCCAGATGGGCGTTAGAATTACAACAGTTTAATTTTGAAATTATTTACAGAAAAAGCCAACTCAACAAGGTTGCGGATGCACTTTCCCGACAACCACTGGCTGAAGTTAACAGCGCTAATACAAAAGACAACCACACTTGCCGATGGCTCCAAAGCTTGCTCGAGGGGGTGTGTCAACGCCCTGAAGAATTTCCTGACTACAGCGTTATCAATCACCAACTCTACAGGCATTTTGCCAGAGAATTGAATAATGAAGATAGTTACCCCTGGAAATTATGCGTGGCCACACCCCAGCGTCAACAAGTACTCCAAGAAAACCACGATCGGCCTACTGGAGGCCATCTCAGCATAAGGAAAACACTACACAAGATAGCACAACGGTATTACTGGCCAGGTATGGCCCGTGACGTCAGCCGTTATGTGCGGAATTGTGTCAGCTGTCAACAATATAAAGTGTCACAACAACAACCGGCAGGTAAGATGCTTACACGTGTACCCGATGAACCGTGGTCACTTGTCTGTGCCGATTTTGTCGGACCCTTACCCCGTACTCGTCACGGAAACACTACATTACTAGTGTTCTTCGACTATTTTTCGAAATGGTGTGAATTAATCCCCATGAGGAAAGCCACGGCCGAAGGGGCTGTGAAGGCTTTCCGTGAGAGGATCCTCGCCCGATATGGCGTGCCTAAAGCCATCATCACGGACAACGGTACTCAATTCACATCACGCGTTTTTCAAAAATATCTACACGACGTAGGTATTAGTCAGCAGTTTACGGCCCCCTACACTCCCCAGGAGAATCCTACGGAGAGGGCCAACCGCACTATCAAAACAATCATCGCACAGTTCGCCGGAAAACAACATGCTTCATGGGATGATCTCTTACCCGAAATCATGCTCGCCATCAATACAAGCATGACTGAATCCACAGGATACAGTCCGGCATACCTAACACAAGGGAGGCAACCACGGTTACCAAATGCGCTGTACGACCAAGTCACGGTCGGTACAGGAGCTCATCCGCTGTCGCCCGAAGAACGGGCCACAGAACTAAAAGAAATTTTCGACATTGTTCGAAACAACCTATCCAAAGCGACTAATAAACAACGCCACCACTACAATCTGCGCCGCCGCAACTGGCAACCTCAGATTGGAGAGCATGTTTTAGTTAAACAGCATCCGTTGTCTAAGGCTATAGACAACTTTGCAGCCAAATTACCACCAAAATATGGGGGGCCATGGGTGATTGAAAAATTCACCTCCCCCGTAATATTAGAAATTCGCAGTATAGAAACTAACAATTGGCGCACCGCGCACATTAGCGAATTAAAGCCATTTCATAAACAAATATAGTAACTAATTGTTTTCTCTTCGTAGATTTCACCGGCAATCAACACACTCAATAAACGTGGCGAATCAATGACATCATCATCATCATCTGCAACAACTTCATCAGCCTCCTCGTCGACATCGATAACATCCTCAGCCAAGTCGTCAGGATGTTCGGCGCACCTGAAGGACAGTGTAGGGCTGCCGGAAGCAACATCGCGACCGACAACACCACCCCTACCGACCAAACCCATCACTATAAAACGCCATCAACTCCCAGAAGTCCTGCAGAGGGAGCTGGAAGAAAGAATGTCTCGACCACTACGACCTACAAGAGAAAAATTATGTCGACACATCCACAACCAATGCTTCCGGATAACTTTATTCCGCGATGGGCATTGTCAGATCTGGTGGACCCTGGGCGCTGAGAGGGGAGAGGCAGTGTGACGACAAAAGTCCCTAAAGTCGTTTTTGCCACACTGATTGCTTAACCTTTGGAAATGAATTTATTTATTTTATTATTTTATTATTTTTATGAATTATATAATTTTTAGTAATGAATACAAATACTTTTTTATGAACTACTTAGAACTAATACTCGATATGGTAGTATTAAGATAATTATATTTAATCATTTGAACTTAACGGAAAAATTAACTACCATCACTGGTAGTCATGATATAAATAGTAACTTACGTTTATACACAGCGCTGAACAACACAATCATCGAACAACTGATCACGTACACAACTCGTGCACAACGTATGGGTGCGGTTGTGTGTGTATCTTGTGTTGCCAGCAATTTGCTATAAAAGGCAACACATTCGTTGATTGAGTTGAGTTGGTTGGCAGCTGCTAATGTGGTAAGAGCTCTTATTAAACTTGTTTACTAAGAGGGATTAATACATTTTTTGTATAGACTAAGAATTCTATTGTGGTGGGTCTGAGCACGGCCACAATTGGATTTTTAGTAGAAGGAGGTTGACTAGCGGTGTGGGTCTGAGCACGGCATCGGTAGGCAACATCCTTCAATACAACCGGTTGTAATTAACTCTAAGAGAAATACCGTGCTCTATTGTGGTGGGTCTGAGTACGGCTACAATAGAGATTTCGTCATATTTCTCTTTCATCGAACGTGCTCTATTGTGGTGGGTCTGAGTACGGCTACAATAGGGATTTCGTTATCTAATCAAGAGACGTCTCCAGAGATAAAGAGAACTACTATAGACAACTCTCAGAGTAACTACCTACATACCGAAGCAGAATCTATATATACATATATACAGAAACAGAAGAGTAAATAAAGTGATAAGAATTATAACGTATTCTAAAGAATTCCGAAGCCTTTTTATTACTCTTACTCATAAACTGAATAAAATACAATCTAGTAACGACCCTGGACAACGCTGAGCCTACCCCAGCTTCAAAGCGAGAAAACGTGTCGTTACAACATCAATAAGTTTTCAAATCTTAAATCCAAAAATATTAAATATAAGTTTAGCCAATGCTAAACAAAATTTTTAGTTACAACGGTTGATTTTTGTTGTTGTACATCTCTCGTGTACGGCTGATATAAAGAGTGTCCCTCCTCCTAAGCCGGGTGTGGCCTCTATACTCTAGAATATTGCGTGCAAGTGGGTTTGGGTGGAACTCGAGTTTTTTAATGTATTTTTTCGCATGTTTCGAAAATACTGTCTTCACCAACGGAACGTCTAGATCTTTATGAATTCTATGGTTTCTGACAAACCAGGGGGCTGCTGTTATTGTACGTAGAATTTTATTTTGTCGCCTTTGAATTTTTTCTATATTCGATGCTGAGGCAGTGCCCCATAGCTGGATTCCATAGGACCATATTGGTTTCAGGATCGCATTGTATAGTAGAAGTTTACAGTCTAGGCTTAGTATAGAATTTCTTCCCATAAGCCAATTCATTTGGGCTGCGTTTAATTTCATTTGCAACAACTTTGCGTCTATATGCGATGCATTTTTGAACACATACCTTTTGCAGAGTTGCCACTGTTTGCATATATGAACGTACTGCGCATAATATGCAGCATGCAGTTTTGCATCTACGAACAGGCCCAACCTTAAGATTCCATATTCAATACTGGGGCCATGACATGTATTTATAAATTTATACCTGAAGGGGTTATACTAGTATATATACATGCAAATATGCCTTTATTTAATCTAATATCGGAATCGTTATATCCTTACAGTTTAGTTCAAGACCCAAGTCTTCAACTATTCTAGTTGAATCGGAAAACCTTTTTCACGTACAGCCGAATGAGCACAAATACATACATACTACAAGATATATATATATACTCAACCTACTAATTGATTTTGATTACGTCCTGCATTGTATTGTGGTTAGCTTTATAGTTAGTCTAGAAAAATCAATTTAAAAGTTAGCTTTTCTTGTAGTTAGCTACTCATTTGACGACAGGGATATTACTGTAAAGATTACATTACAATCACATACATATAACATATGTATACTTACTACCATGGCAGTTCGACACCAAGTACAACAATCCAAAAACAACATGTATTTTGTTGGGTATAAAGCACTCTCTTCATATGAAAATACACAAACAATTTTAAAACATTTTCTTACGGATGCACTCTAAGCTATAACCATTATTTATGTATGTCTTCTTTTAAAACTGTATCAGTGTGTATGAAAATTTGCTATAAAGCGAGCTCAGTCAACTGTGCTAGCAAGCTCACCTGGTGGATATGCCTTGCTTACTACCAGGGGGCAAATTATGGCAATCGATATCGATGGAAATTTATATTAAAATTGTATTGAAATAGCGATCGATGTCGAATGCCGTAATTTACTTCCTGTTTTTAGAAGATGATTTAAAATTTCTAAACATCTTTTGATTTTAAAAACAACAAGTTGTTGAATACTAATTCCAACATATTGTTCTATTTATATATGTATATTGTTTTTTTTTTTTTTTTTTTTTTTTTTTTTGTATATTGTTTTGAACAGACAGTTCTTTTTAGTATTTTAAGTAATTACCTGATAACATTGAATTAAAAATTAAAGCTGGAAAATAATGATGGAAGTACAAGACGCGTCCCATGGCCCAAAACGGTAAATAGTGTATAATCCACCCAAAAAACAACCAAACAGCCGCCTTAAGAGTTACTGAGTTTGTTGAAAAATCTAAAAAATAATAATAATCAGAGTATAATAATATAGAAAAAGAAAGTCAAAGAAAGTCATCTTTTTCCCTTTCACAATATCTTTTCAAAATTGCACAAAATGCGAATGCACAATGCCGCATGCAAATATCTTTAGACTTGCCTTAGCAGTCTTTACAACATGCATATATTCTTCGTTACCATTTTGAATTTGATGTTTCAATATATACTACCACATAAATAATATAGCCTATGTAATAGAAAATTTTAAAACAAGAAGAAAATTTTATTTATTTGTTGCGGGTTAGCAATATCTAGATATATATTTCGTTGGTAGCTATACCAATTCATCAGTAGATGTTTTACCCTTTATGTTTAAAAAATTCCAAAGCTCATCTATTTATACAAAAACTCACAAACATATTTTTCTGAATTACAAAGCATAAAAATAGCCTTTAAAAAATTTTTTCAAACACACACAACAATAATTTTCCATTATGAATGTGTTTACTTTTCTACACCTATACAATAAGACAACCGCTGGTTGCCATTAAAAGTATTTTAGAAGGCAAAAATGAAAAGCAAATCTCCCCGTAACAAAATTTTACATTTATTTGAGCACGTACTCAAGTATTTATGTTTAAAATTTTATTTATTTGTTGCGGGTTAGCAATATCTAGATATATTTTTCGTTGTTAGCTATACCAATTCATCAGTAGATGTTTTACCCTTTATGTTTAAAAAATTCCAAAGCTCATCTATTTATACAAAAACTCACAAACATATTTTTCTGAATTACAAAGCATTAAAATAGCCTTTAAAAAATTTTTTCAAACACACACAACAAATATTTTCTATTTTTTTAAACATAAAGGGTAAAACATCTACTGATGAATTGTATAGGTGTAGAAAAGTAAACACATTCATAATGGAAAATTATTGTTGTGTGTGTTTGAGAAAAAATTTTTTAAATGCTATTTTTATGCTTTGTAATTCACAAAAATATATTTGTGAGTTTTTGTATAAATAGATGAGCTTTGGAATTTTTTTAAAAATAAAGGGTAAAACAGCTACTGATGAATTGGTATAGCTATTAACGAAATATTTATGTAGATATTGCTAACCCGCAACAAATAAATAAAATATAAAACATAAATACTTGAGTACATGCTCAAATAAATGTAAAAATTTTGTAACGGAGAGATTTGCTTTTCATTTTTGCCTTATAAAATACTTTTAATGGCAACCAGCGGTTGTCTAATTGTATAAGTGTAGAAAAGTAAACACATTCATAATGGAAAATTATTGTTGTGTGTGTTTGAAAAAATTTTTTAAAGGCTATTTTTATGCTTTGTAATTCACAATAATTTGTTTGTGAGTTTTTGTATAAATATATGAGCTTTGGAATTTTTTAAACATAAAGGGTAAAACATCTACTGATGAATTGGTATAGCTAACAACGAAAAATAGATCTAGATATTGCTAACCCGCAACAAATAAATAAAATTTTAAACATAAATACTTGAGTACGTGCGCAAATAAATGTAAAATTTTGTAACGGGGAGATTTGCTTTTCATTTTTGCCTTATAAAATACTTTTAATGGCAACCAGCGGTTGTCTAATTGTATAGGTGTAGAAAAAAACACATTCATAATGGAAAATTATTGTTGTGTGTGTTTGAAAATATTTTTTAAAGACTATTTTTATGCTTTGTAATTCACAAAAATATATTTGTGAGTTTTTGTATAAATAGATGAGCTTTGGAATTTTTTAAACATAAAGGGTAAAACATCTACTGATGAATTGGTATAGCTATCAACGAAATATATATCTAGATATTGCTAACCCACAACAAATAAATAAAATTTTAAACATAAATACTTGAGTACATGCTCAAATAAATGTAAGATTTTGTAACGGGGAGATTTGCTTTTCATTTTTGCCTTATAAAATACTTTTAATGGCAACCAGCGATTGTCTAATTGTATAGGTGTAGAAAAGTAAACACATTCATAATGGAAAATTATTGTTGTGTGTGTTTGAAAAAATTTTTTAAAGGCTATTTTTATGCTTTGTAATTCACAAAAATATGTTTGTGAGTTTTTGTATAAATAGATGAGCTTTGGAATTTTTTAAACATAAAGGGTAAAACATCTACTGATGAATTGGTATAGCTATCAACGAAATATATATCTAGATATTGCTAACCCGCAACAAATAAATAAAATTTTAAACATAAATACTTGAGTACATGGTCAAATAAATCTAAAATTTTGTAACAAGAAGAAAATATTAAAAAAACAAATAAAAAAATTTTAATTTGTCAGGCTTAAGTTTGTTTTCTCTTAATTTAATTTTTTTATAAATAATTAAATTTTTCAGTTTCAACTCTCGTAGTGAACAGACGCGTTTTTATAATCGTCGCAACTGAATATAAAAAAAATAAAATAAAAAAAATATTTTCAAGTCACAAAAAATATAAAAAAAACAAAACATTTATTGAACAGGTATTTTACTGGTTTTATTTTATTTTTTGCTTGTGTGCAATATACATAAATATTTGCATACACAAACTAATATAAGTGAAAATAAAAAAGAGAACTCTGATGAGTTCATCTTCTGACAAAAACAACAATAATCCTACAAGCAGTAGGAATGTACAATATATAACTTTAGTTGCTGATGACGACAATAAAAAAATGAATTAAACAAAAACCTGAATTTAACAGAAAGCACAAATACTCGTGCGCGATCATTATCTCTGAACATGTTAAATAGTGATCAAGAAGCAACAACAATTGCACCCATCAGCAAACTTGTCAGCTTAGCTGTACAAACAAACAAACAAACAATAAGTAACAAGGTGACCAGCGTGCACAAAATGGTAGATGCGGTGAGTACAATAAATGATAATAAAATTCAAACAGGAATGGACAGATACATAACCGTGTTAAAAAGGGGAAGAAGTCCAAAATCAGCTCAAATTGCTTCAACATCGAAAGTTCCCAGAGATGGAAAAAACAATATAATAAATTCCGAAAATCGTTTCGCGATTTTATCTGAACAAGGCCCATATATTTAATAGAGCAGAATTCCAGTTTGCTGGTTAAAAGTCTTATCTCATTAATTGGAGAAAATGAGTTTTATGTAACTCCAATTAAGCGCGGAAACATCAATGAAACAAAAATTCAGGTAGCTCATGAAAATAATTACCGAAAAATTGTTTCAGATTTAGAATCTAAAAATAAAAACTTCTACACGTACCAATTAAAGAGTGCTAAAGGTCTAACAGTCGTAATAAAAGGTATAGACTCTAGCGTGGATCCAGAAGAGGTCAAGTCTGGCCTTGAAAATAGTGGCTACAAGGTGAAAAATGTCTCAAACATTAAAAATAGAGAAAAAATCCCCCAACCAATATTTAGAGTTGAGTTACAGCCAGATGGCATAAAAATAAAAAAGAATGAAGCACATCCAATATATGACTTGAAGTACTTGTTGCATCGAAGAGTTACTGTTGAGCTTCCACAAAAAAGAGCTGGACCTGTTCAATGCCTGAACTGCCAAGAATTTGGGCACACGAAGACTTATTGCAAGTTGCCTACAGTCTGCGTTGTATGTGGTGAGTTACACAGTACTGCTAACTGTGATAAAATAAACGGTTATATCAAGGCGAAAATATGTGGCAATTGCGGCGGAAATCACACTGCCAACTATAGAGGCTGCCCCCTTTACTCGTTTTTTAAGAATTCATCAAACAAAAAAAACTAATGCTACCCCCGCTCAGCCTAAAACCCCTATTAACTATCCACAGTTACCTCAACCGTCCACCAGCCAAAATCAATTTTCAAACATTTTCAAGTCTAACGCGACTAGTGCTCAACAACAATCTAACAACAAATTTTCATACGCTAGTATTTTAAAAAGCAATCAGAGTACGGCGCAAAAAACCGTAAATGTAAATGAAGATACGGGGTATAATTTTAGTCGTATTGAAGCCTCAATTGAGAGCTTAATACAAACTGTAAATACATTTACTCTCAACATGTCCTGTATGATGCAGGAAATGTTGAAAATGCAATCTACCTTGTTGCAGGCTGTACTAAGCAAACCATGAACTTAAAAATCTGTTTTTGGAACGCAAACGGCATCTGCCAACATAAAAACGAAATAGAATATTTTCTTCAGGATAAACAAATCGATGTGATGCTTATCTCAGAAACTTATTTGACATCTCGAAGCTGTTTCAGAATTAGTGGATATAATTTTTACGACACCAAGGATCCCCTTTGGCAGAGCTTGTGGTGGTTCGGGAATCCTAATAAAAACGCGAATAAAACACCACCTGCTGAATGATTTTTGTGAAGATTATCTTCAAGCAACGAACATCTGCATCGAAACTTACTATCAAAAACTTCTAATATCATCTGTCTATTCGCCCCCCAGATTCTCAATTACCGAGAGTCAATATACGGCTTTTTATAAATCACTGGGCCTCCGTTTTCTAGCAGCTGGCGACTACAATGCTAAACACACATTTTGGGGTTTACGTTTAATTACACCTAAGGGACGAATTTTATTCGACACACTATCTAAAATGGGTTTAAATGTAGTTTCAAGTGGACAGCCAACATATTGGCCAACAGATCGACAAAAAATTCCTGATGTTATCGACTTTGGAATTGTGAAAGCCGTGCCCAGCGAGATGGTTGAAGTTGAAGCATCTTTGGACTTATCTTCAGACCACTCGCCTACTATTGTCACTATTTACTCACACACAACATGTGATTTCGCGACGACATCTGCATGTATTAACTGGTTGAAATACAGAAAATATCTGAGTGCTCATTGCTCGGAAAAAATGCCGCTGAGAACACCTTCAGACATAAACAATTCTCTCAGGTTGTTTGAAGCGCATGTTAAACAAGCTGCTTTTAATGCTACTTCAAATAAAATAAACCAACCAGTGAGATTTAACAATATTTTTTCTGTAGATATAGAAAGGCTATTGACTGAAAAACGGAGAGCTCGACGAGAATGGCAGCAATACAGATCGCCCCAGCTAAAATTAAGGCTCAAGGAGTGTACCAAGCAGCTTAGGAAAGTTTTCAAACTCAAAAAACAGCTTCCCTTCAAAAATTCCTTCAAGAGCTAGATGCAAAACCACAAACAGATTATTCACTGTGGCGTGCAGCCAGAGGACTAAAAAGGCCGGTGATATGCAAACCCCCATTACGAGCCCCAAATGGTGACTGGGCAAAAACTGATGCTGAAAAAGGTGCACTTTTTGTTAAACACTTAGAAAAAGTTTTCACTCCGAATATTTCTGCTGATATTGTTGAACTGCCACCAGTCGTCTCTTTACCAGAAATACCGATGAGATTTAACATGACGGAGATTGAAAATACTATTACTAGTCTTAACACCAGAAAAGCTCCAGGTGTCGACAAAATAAGCAACAAAATGCTTCAAGAATTGCCTTACCCTGCAAAAAGAATAATTGTTTAATTATGCCTCATTTTAGGACAAGATTAAAATTAGATGTAGACGTATGTACGATTTATTTACGGTACATCTGTACTTCGATATGTAGATATGTATATGCCACGGGAGAAATATATAGATATATATATATATAGTTAATGTTCAATTCTGCCTCGTTTTCCGGCAAGATTCTAGAAATGTAAGTATGTGTATACAACGGGGTATATATGTAGGGATGTACACATATAGAGTTGGACGTGACGTCGGAATTGGGTAATGTACGTATGTTTATATAAATGATGGTTATGTACTAACATATATATGAGGATTGAATTGGGGATCTACGATCGTGATAAATAACTGGAGCCAGGTGGTTTCGTGTAAACAACTTACGTATAAATAACTTTATAATTTTATTCAAACGTTGATATGTAGGTAGGTATTTCAAATGTAGATATACTTATGTAAGTTAATTATTAATAATTACGTGGTTAAACATATATGTATGTATGTAGAGAATTTACAATGATTTGGAATAATGAGTTGTTGACACCGTGACAAAAGGATAAAGAGTGGCCGGAAATATTACCACTAAAACTCAACCAGCTAACTTTCGTTAAATTGACATTCCTTAGTATTAAATTCAACACGACTTAAACAGCTGGATATATGAATATATATACATATATAGATAAATAATTTGTAAAGGTTAAATATATTCACAAAAGGTAAGTATTATATGTGGGGAAGGTAAGTTATAATTAGACGTTAATACTAATTCAAAAAAGGGTGGGTATAGTGATTAACAAAGGTAAGTTATAATTTAAAGTTAGCAATTCATGTAATTTATGAGATAAAATTAATTAATAAAGATACGTTCTAATTTCTAAAGGTGAATAATAATTACTGACGATGAGAAATAATTCATAAATGAAAGAAAGGTAAGTATAATTTTAATAAGTGTAAATTGTATGTTACTAAAATACTAATAGGATCTTTATCGATGCAGTTTTGATGAAAGGTTTAGGCACCTTTTAACATCTTGGGCGCCTTGGCCAGTATGGCCAAAATATTCTAGTTTATAACTACAATATTATTGTAATACATACAGCTTTGGAGAAAAGTTGAGGTAAAGTTGAACATTGTAGCTTTGGTGAAAATTTAGGTAATTTTTTGAACATCTTGGGGCGCTTTGGCCAGTATGGCCAACATATTACAAGGCCTTGTGTAGCCGTTGGAGAGCTCGCAACGCACCAAGTAAAATTCGTCTGGGGCTGGTTGTCCGTGTTCTACTTTCTCCACGTGCTCTCTCCGATGTTTCATCAATTATTATTGGCCTTCGCTGCAGTCGGTGGCCATTTTGACCTAGTCTGTCCTGTACCCTTGCCGGTCGCACTCTTGTTGCGGCCGCACTAGTCGTGGGTCTGGACTCTCGACTCACCCGGTCGGCTGATCGTTGTTGTGGTGTAGATCGGGAGCCTCTACCGCGGGGTTCATGCAGCAGGGTATGATGAGCCCACCCGCATTTCTGGCAAACATCGGCTGACGTACAATCTTTAGCCCGGTGAGAGGTGGCTAGGCAATTGCGGCAATAACCATGAATGCGGACTCGGCGCTTGCGGTCTTCAACGGTCATCTCACGAAAACGCTTACAAAATCGAAGCGGATGGTAGCGTTTGCACACGCGACATTGATGGATGTCAGGGTTCCTAGACATCCTGTGAATAAAAATAAATTTTTTTTTTTTTAGATACATTATGAAGACATTGGGGGAACCGAAAATGAATTTATGGATATGGATTCAGGAAGTTTGTATGGGGAAAAGAAGGGTAGGAATTCAATATAAATATAAACATTATAACTTATGGGAATTCAAGTTTGCTAGAGATTCGTATTCACTCGACACAATGGGCAAAACGCACAATTTTGCAATCGCTCGTGTTATCGTCCCCGTCTGAGTCTTTAAATCGGCAACGCGTACGAAGCCGTCGTTACCATAGTAAATCTTAACAATTCGGGCTAGCTTCCATTCATTCGGAGGGAGGAGGTCGTCTTTAATGACCACCAGCTGTCCTTCACTAATATTCTCTTCCTCATTTTGCCATTTATATCTCTTTTGTAACTCTTTGAGATATTCATCCTTCCATCTCTGAGCAAACTGGTGGTGTATAATCTTTAGTTTTTCCCAGCGATCTCGTGGAGCTAGCGATGTATTTGGTGCTTCTGGGAGAGCTACCAAAGGCGCTCCTCGAAGGAAATGGTCTGGGGTAAGCGCTAACAGCTCAGTGGGATCATCTGACATAGGCGATAGTGGGCGAGAATACAAAACTGCTTCAATTCTGGTGAGGAGGGTGGTGAATTCTTCGAATGTGTATTTCTGGTTCTGCGATACCTTTTTAAAGTGTCGTTTGAATGACTTCACTCCGGCTTCCCACAGTCCACCCATGTGAGGCGCGTTTGGCGGAATAAAAGACCATTGCAGCCCGTGAGAAGCGTATGCTCCAGACATTTCGTGAGAGATCCCTTTCAGAAATTCTGCATATTCTTCTTGAATCGCACGGTCTGTACCAACAAAGTTTGTCCCATTATCTGACATGATTTTCTTTGGCAATCCTCGGCGTCCTATGAAACGGGTAAGGGCTGCCTTGAAGCTGCCTGTTGTCAGATCTGAGCATAATTCCAGATGGATGGATTTCGTGCAAAATCAGACGAACACACAGACATATCCTTTGTGATATGGAGCATTTCTCAGTAGGGAGGTTTTTATGGAGAACGGGCCTGCGAAGTCCACACCTGTGAAAGTGAATGGTAACGAGAAGGAGCTTCGTTCAAGAGGAAGGGCTCCCATTAGTTGAGAACGGACCCTTTTCTTGTATCGGATGCACGGGATACATCGGCGGATACACTGTCGGATCGCTGATCTTAGGCGAGGAACGAAATATTCTCCTCTAACTGCCCTCAACATAAGGTTAGTCTCCGCATGTATGAGAAGGTTATGTGTGTAATTGATAAACAACTTGCAATAAGTGGAACTCACTGGGAGGATTATTGGATGCCACTCGTTAAAGGGAAGTGCAACGTTGGAAATTCTACCATTAGTCCGTATGACATGGTTGTCATCCAGGAACGGATTTAAAGGATATAAAGAGCTTTTCTTACTGACTCCTTTTAATTTCATTAGAGAATGAAATTCTGCATTGTAGTACAGCCTCTGCGTTAAGCATATCAATTTATATTTGGTATTTGTGAATTCCACGCCGTTAATATTTGGGACCCTCTGTATGTCATATATTTCACGCGCGTCGTTCTGCGGTGCATCCTCGATCTGAGATATAAGAGTCAGAGGGGATTCTGGGGTGTGTTGTGTTCTTCTCCGGATTGTATGGATGAATCTGTAGACATAAGACATAACACGGAGCGCTTTATCCCATTTGGAAAACCGGTTTAAAACGTCCTCGGGTAAGTCTGCGTTACCTTCTTTTGCGTCGGGAGCACACAGATGGAACGCCAGAGTCCTATGTCTTATTTCTAAGGAATTTTCTTTTAAAACTATGGGCTTTGGCCATTCTTCGGGAGTCTTCTGAAGCCAGTTTGGTCCATTCCACCACAAAGAGTTTTCTGTGAGTTGGCTGGCATTGTGCCCTCTTGATCCCAAGTCTGCAGGGTTATCAGCAGACCTAACGTGACGCCAAGGGGTATTTCCCACATTTCGTATAATTTGTGACGTGC
Organism: Lypha dubia; assembly: GCA_947311025.1. Lineage (NCBI taxonomy): Eukaryota > Metazoa > Arthropoda > Insecta > Diptera > Tachinidae > Lypha > Lypha dubia. The sequence continues at coordinate 85,008,279 of OX371260.1, read as the reverse complement.
GGTTGGCGACATACGTCTTCCAATTATTAGGGGGTGTTATGATTCACAATTGAACTACCCTCCTACATTGCACTTATTTGTTAATGCAACAACAGTTCATTCACTTAAGTATTAATTGATTGTGCAATCGTCATTGCACTTATTTGTTAATGCAACAATAACAGTTCATTAACTTGAGTATTGTTTGCGTTGACAAATTGTGCAATGTTGCTCTTTCGCAATAGCCAAAATATTTGGGTCAGAATCAAATATGAAGAATTGCATATTCCCTTTGTGTAACTACTTTTAAGATAGTATAAATAGCTAGTGCTAAGTTATTTAGAGAGGAGAACGTTTGAACATGTAAAGAAGAAATAGTGTTAAAAATAAAACGAAGATAATAACAACATAACATTGGCGCAGCCGGTAACTTCAACAAAATTTCAACGGATTAAGTGTTAGTTTTCAACAGTACAGAATAGACAGCTTGATAAAAGACTAAATTCTAGCTACCTTCGGTCTGTCAAATCCTGCATTGATGAAAATATAGGACTTAATGCGCAACAGTACAGAATAGACAGCCTGATAAGAGACTAAATTCTAGCTACCTTCGGTCTGTCTAATAATGCATTGTTGAGGGTATAGGACTTAACAAGCTTCCATATCCTAACTATAAAAACATACATAATTTAAATAAACGGTTTGTTTTTTCAAATAAGTAAAACGAGAAAGTTTCCGAATAATACTAATAATAAAAACGGTTCACTGCTACGTGTTTTTTAAACGAGTGAAGAGATGACAAATTTAAGCCTGAAACTGGTAAGTACATTGTTATAGTTCTCTTTATTATATGAATGGACAGGCCACAGAGGAGCACAGACGATTTAGTTGCAAAGTTAGAGACATACAATTTTGAGGTAGACAGCTTACGAGTTCTAGCATGGGCAGAACTTGCTAATTTGAAGTCAGACAAGAGCTCTACAAGCGTGCATAGGGAGATCGTGAGGAAAAGGAGATTGACAAAGTTAGAGGAAGTAGGATACATATTACAAGTGTTGTTGGAGATTAATGAAGAACAATCAGACGAATTTTCAACAAGGGTAACCGAATTAGAGGAAACAAAAGAATTACTTGAAAATCATAGCAGAAAAATACGTGAGCAACTAAGCTACACAGAAAGTTTACTCGAAGAAGTAGTCAAAGAAAATACGGAACTAGTTAGTCAATTAAAACAAAAAGAGTTAAGTGAAAGGGAGTTTAAGAAGCAACTGAAAAAACAACAGCTGATAGAAACACAGGACGACACGGTTCAAAGACTGCAAATAGCGCTGGAAAACGCCCGGCACGAGCTAAATACAATACATAGGTTTAGGTCACCAACACCATCGTTACACGAGGAGTTATCAGAAGCAGAATATACGAAAATTCCTTCAATAATTATAACTCAGGACCAAGAAGGAGTAGTAGACGGAGTAGGAACTTATAGGGAGGAGGCAGTTGCTCTAGAGTTATTAGATAAAACTAAAGTAATTTTGACTAACGCAAAAAAGGCAGGCAGTAGGGGCTACACGGCCGAAACTAGAGCAAGAAAATTAGAAGATCTTGAAAGAAACAAAGCGGAATTTAATAGATTAGACAAAACAAAAATATCCGACGTTGGAATTATTGGGGAATTTTATAAATTAATATCACAAACAAAAAATTATTTGCAAAAGCAAACATCTTCACCAAGACAAGTATTAAATAGGAAAAATATAGGACAGCAAACAATCAGGATGCCAACTTTATCGGAAATTACTAAAATAGTTAATAACATAGTACCGACATTTTTTGGCACTGATGGACCTGATTTATCGTCTGAGGTCTTTAGATATATCCAAGGATGTAAAATGGTAGAAAGAGAAATTTTGTCGGGAGAGGATAGTAGCGCACGGGATAATGTCATCGAATGCCTAAAATTACGGCTTATGGGTATGGCATATTCTAGAATATCGCAACAGAAGTTCGAATCTGTGGATGCATTGTGTAATGCCATCAAAAAAGCATATTTGAAGAAGAAAAGCCTGGACCAGATCAGGGAGCTGATATTAGGATGTAGGCAGAGCATCAGAGAACCAGCCAGTGGATTCGGAGACCGTATTGAGGTCATGCTCAATGACGCGATCAGCACAATAAAGGAAGAATGGTCAGCAGACAGTGTTGAGGTTATGATAAAGGACTTCAAACGAATAGCTGTGAAAAGCTTTATTAAAGGGCTTAGAGATCAAACTCTCAGAGCAAGGTTTATTGGACAAGAAAGACAGGAACTGAGAACTCTTATAGCCATAGTAGAAGAAGCGGAAGAGTTGTTTGGAGAAAACCCAGGCACGATCAACACAGTGTTGGAGTCAACCCCATGTAGTTTTTGCAACAAAAAGGGACATGAGAGGTTAAATTGTAGGGAGCGATTAAATGCACCTTATTGCATTAACTGTGGGAAATATGGCCATGAAGTAGGTCCTCAGTGCGGCGATAGGGAAAAGTTTTACAACACTTGCACTTACTGCAGAAATAAAGGGCACACCTTTGACAACTGTAGTAGGAGGTTGTCATCGCTCTACTGTAGAACTTGTGGGACAAACGGCCACATCGAAAATCAGTTTTGTAGTTCACGGCAGCCCGAAAGGGTGAACCAGAGGCAAAGAGATAAGTCCAATGATACGGGCCAAGCACAGCAAAGATATAGAAACGGAAATATACCACAACACTCTAAGGGACCTCCACAGATGAGATGCTACAAATGCAATCAAACAGGGCATTTTGCACGTACCTGTCGGAGTGGATTTAGCGCAAGTAATGAACCAAATGACAGGAATTTTACAAATGATAAGAAGGTAAGAAATAAGGAAAATAATACTGGTAACATTTCGGGAAACTTTATTCGGCCCAGCTACAGCCAATAGCCGGGAAACCGAAAAAAAAGGACGAACTTAATTGGCAACAAGATAACAAGAGCAGAATATGTGAGGGCAAATTATAGTTCAAGAAAAAAAAAAAAAAAAACTATTAAATTAAAAGAAAATGAAAATGAAAAATTTTGTAGTAATTAAAATTTTATTAAAGTTTCATTTTTCAGTAAAGTAATACTACATATAAAGAAAGAGTTTGTTTTAATTTTTACAGACTTAACTAGTTTTTTTTTAATTGTAATTTAATCCTTTATTGAAATTAGTGTAACGTAGGAATAAGGAAATTAAAAGTTTTTGAAGAAATTATATAATCACCTAATATTAAAACACTTGTATAAGCAAATATTAAAAGACATGAAAACAACAAATAAACTAAGTTAAATCTATATTGAAAAGGAGAAAATAAAAATTTTTTTAATATTAATAATATAAATAAACAAAGAAATAAAATAAAGGAAGACACACACCAAAAGGACGACATCAAAGATTGCGCAGCCAGCCTAAGAGGATGGATAAGGTTGTTAAGGAGGAGAGGAAAGTTGCGGAAGCAAAGAACAAAGTGGAAGATATGGATATGCAGAAAAAAGAAGTGGGGTCGATGAAAGTATTACGGCCGCGGAGTATCTAAAAGAAGATAAGAAAGGGAAAACTGAAGAACGTTAAAGAAAACCATGGAGAATATAAAAGATCATGAAGAAATGTCAGAACCCGAAACAGCCACAGTAGGGGAAAAACACGAATAAGTTACAAAGAGTAGCCTACTAAACATTTTTTTTTTAAACAAGGTCATTACAAAAAGAAGAAGAAATGGACTCTTCGGAATCAGTATTATCAAAATAAGAAATCGAAAAAGACGAGATTGAAAAAGTGGCTGAAAAGAATTACGAAAACAAATAAATAAATATGAAAAGCAAAATGATAAAGAAATTATAACGAGAATAACATTCAAGAAATCAAAAGGATAAAACAAAAAGAAGAAAAAAAAGACGAGGAGAAGAAACAAGAAATAATATAAGTCATTTCACAAAAAATCGGATGACACAAAGGATAAAGAAACAGAGAAGCAAACCGAAAAACAAAAACAATATAATTGGAGTAGAGAAAATTTTGAGGAAATAGAAGACTACACAGAAGACATGAAGAAGAGACCACCAGCAGCAAAACTACACCAACGATATCAACCATTATGTTTGGACGTTTCCAACTGCAACTAACTTCTCACCCTAACCAACCTCACAACAATAGTAGCAGACATAAGAGATTTTTAACAACATACCCAACTACATCAACGACAACCAATAACCAATGATGATTTTCTCAGACACGTTATCAACCGTAATGCAGAATTATATTTATATTAATTTATTAAACTTGAAATAATTTGCAAAACAATTGTCAGTAACTATTTAAATAGCATATTAATGATTCTGTCCCAAATAGCTGAAAAATTTCCTGACTGAAAACACTTATATCTAGATGTTTTCTTCCGCAAAGGGGGGAGGGATGTTATGATTCACAATTGAACTACCCTCCTACATTGCACTTATTTGTTAATGCAACAACAGTTCATTCACTTAAGTATTAATTGATTGTGCAATCGTCATTGCACTTATTTGTTAATGCAACAATAACAGTTCATTAACTTGAGTATTGTTTGCGTTGACAAATTGTGCAATGTTGCTCTTTCGCAATAGCCAAAATATTTGGGTCAGAATCAAATATGAAGAATTGCATATTCCCTTTGTGTAACTACTTTTAAGATAGTATAAATAGCTAGTGCTAAGTTATTTAGAGAGGAGAACGTTTGAACATGTAAAGAAGAAATAGTGTTAAAAATAAAACGAAGATAATAACAACATAACAGGGGTTTTTCTAACCACCCTAGGACGATGGAGGAATCTGTCTAAAGGAAGCGGGCATAATCATAGAGTGCACCGGAATCAGTGATTTGTTTCATTAACTTTGATAGCAGCACCGCTCCGCAAAGCTCGAGACGAGGGAGACTTACCGGGTCAATGGGTGCTACTTTCGTCTTTGCCGCGAACAAGTGTGAAACGATTGATGAGTTTGTTTGAATTCGAAAGTATATGGCTGCACAATATGCCTTTTCTGACGCATCACAGAAGCCGTGGATTTGCATTACGTGGGACGGTGAAAATTCAATCCATCGCGGTATTCGTAGGGTGACAATCATCTGAAGATCTGTGACGAATGCATTCCAATTTGCCAGCGTGTTCGGTTTGACACTTTCATCCCAACCGGTACCATCTAACCAAAGTTGTTGAAGGCTCATCTTTGCTTTAACGATGATAGGCCAGATCCAGCCAGCGGGGTCGAAAAGCTTAGCAACGTTGGAAAGAATTTTCCTCTTAGTTATGGGATTTGAAGGAGGGCTCAGATTAATATTGTAGGAGAAACAATCGGCGAGTGCATTCCATTGAATGCCGAGGGTCTTAGTAGTACTCGCTTCTTTAAATTTTAGAAATTCAGTATCCAGTAAGTGATCTTTGGGTACCGATTCCAGAATTTCGGGACAATTTGACGTGATTTTCTTTAGAGGGAATCCTGCAGAGTTCAATACCGATATGACCTGATGTAGAGCGTTAATTGCAGACGGTTTGTCCTGAGAGCCTGACAAGATATCACCTACATAAGTTTCTTTGGTCAGAATGTAGGCGGCTTGTGGGTGGTGCTCCGCTGAATCTTTAGCCAATTGAATTAGCGTTCTATTTGCCAAATATGGCGCATAATTAACTCCGAAGGTCACGGTTTCTAGAGCATAATCTCGAATGGGTTCATTTGGGGTTTGACGAAAGAGGATTCGTTGGAACTGTGTGTCCTCCTTATGTATCAAAATTTGACGATACATTTTTTCAATGTCACCGTTAAAAATATATTTGTATAGCCTCCATTTAATAATCAAACCCATCAAATCGGCTTGCAGGGTGGGACCTACATGGAGAACGTCGTTGAGAGACATTCCGGAGGTTGTCTTTTTTGACGCATTAAAGACTACTCTCACCTTAGTGGTCTTGCTTTCGGGTTTGATCACGGCATGGTGCGGTAGATAGAAGGAATTATACCCATCTTGAGACCTATTTTCCGTAGAAGTCGTGGGCTTCATATGGTTCATTGTGATATATTCCATCAAAACGGTTTTATAAGTTTGAACAAGTTCGGGCCTTTTATAAAGGGATCTCTCCATACCGAAGTATTGCGCCTTTGCTACTGAGCGGGAAGTTCCGAGGGGCATTTTCTGTGGGAATTCTGATTTGAAGGGCAGTTTTACTACATAGCGACCCTCCCTATTGCGATAAGTAGTCTTCTGATACAGTGTCTCACAAAATTCGTCTTCTTTAGACATGGGTGGACGGATGTGTACCTCCTCTTGCTCCCAAAATTTTTTTAATTGGTCACTTAGAATGTCAGAAGTGACTTCGGTGACTCCAATTGAGAAGGCAGTTACTGACTCTATTTTAACGGGTCCACTAATGTCCATCCGAAAATGGTTGATTGTGCTATGAGAGATTGATCTATATTTTTAACACCTTCGATAAGGACTTGCGGAATTATATTACTTCCTATGAGAAGATCAACGTGCCCGGGCTTATGAAAATCGGGATCAGCTAAGTCCATATCCCGTAGGGCAGACAAAGAAATGTCACCTCGGGAAATAGGGAGGCTAGGTAACATTCGGGTTATTTTAGGAACCACTATTGCCTGAATATCAACGTAGCGATAAAATTTTTCTGAATACAGGGTTAAGTCACACACTGAATTGGAGTGAGCGACTACCTCGCCTCCGATTCCATGGATTAGGAAAGCCTTTGGCTGGGTGGCAAGTATAGTTTGTTGCTGGAGTTTTTTTTAGAGATGAAGGTCTTCTCGGAACCCTGGTCTATGAATGCGCGTGCTCGAAAGTCTTCTCCTTGATGCCTAATGTGCACTATTGCGGTGGGTAATAGTGTTTGTTCAGTCTTGGATATACCTGACGAATGAGCTATGTGAGCTGATGTGGACGAGTTTATTATCCTTTTTGCTTGGGCAGAGGTTGATGGCTTCTCGTCGTCATATGACTTAGACGGGTTGGAATTATCAGCCCGGAAGAAATGCAATAATTAATGATGATTCTTCTTGCAGTGGGAACATGAAAACTTACTGGGGCATTCATTTCGGTTATGGGTGTAGGCAAGGCAGTTGATGCACACCTGATTGTTAGAGACGAATTTATTTCTAGCTTGGGGATCAAAACTTAGAAATTCGGGGCAATTTTTTAACGCGTGGTTAGAGGCGCAAATCTTGCATTTGTATGGGGAATTTTCGTCTCTGGGAGTGGTTACATTGAATTTAAGTTCTTTTTTCGCAGGGTATGCTTGCCGGTCTTTGTTCCGGGATTCAAACCTCTCCACTACCTCGCATCTGTGACTGAGAAATTTGTCCATCTTTTGCCATTTGATCAGTGTTCGGTGAGATTCCAATGATTGCACCCAAAGTGAAAGGGTTTCCACGGGAAGTTTGCTCGAGCATAATATGACTATAAAGGGGTCCCACTGATCTATCGGCACATCTTCTGACTTTATTGCCGCAAGACAATCATTGATTGTGGTTTGCAGCATTTGGATCGATTTGCTGCTTTCTTCGCGTATAGGGGATAAATTGTGCAGTATTTTAATCTGATTCTCGACTAGGATCCTTTGATTTTCAAATCTTTCCTTTAAGGCTTCCCAAGCAAGTGTAAAGTTACCAGAGCATAACTTATACTTGTTTATGATACCCCTTGCTTGGCCTTGCACCTTTTGCCGGAGATAGTACAATTTTTGGACAGAGGGGACTCTGGGGTTATCTATGTATGTATACGGCCGTGAACATGTCTCTAAAAGACGGCCACTCTTCATAACCACCATAGAAAATATCGGTATCACACGGTGGGACTTTGACGTGTGCAAAATCATCGTCCCTATAGGATGGGTGACTTATTTGTGCCGCAATATCTGCTAATAAAGTACGATGGATATCTAAAATTTTGGCTTTGGACTTATGGAATGCCTTAGTGCAGGACAAGTATTTCGCCCGGGCAGACTCTAGAAATTCTTTTTTGGGTTTTTCATCCTTTTCGGTACAAATCAATCTGTACGATTTCTGTACCAATTCCCATCGACCGTTAAGATCTTGGAGGTATACCTCGAGAAGAGTCTCTGTGAGTTCCTCGACTGGGGTATTGTCGAACTCTGAGCAGAACGTGACTAAATCATCGGAATCAAATATGAATTCTTCTTCCATATTGGATAGGGATTGCCTTGTCTTCACAATCTTGGCGAAATTCAAAAAATAATAATTCGCGGGATTTGGGAATTTGGAGTGGGGAAAAATAGATTTTTTTTCAAATCCAAATTCGCTGGGTTTCGCGAAATTTAATTTAAACCAATTTAAGGAATTTAAATTTTTATATAAATTTCGTAAATAAATATTCGCGAAGATTTGCGAATCGATTTTAAGGGAACAATAAATCAATAAATATTTGCGGGGATTCGCCAATCGATTTTAGGGGAAACAAATGAATAGGTAAATATTTGCGGGATTCACAAATCGATTTTAGGAGAAAATCAAAACTCTTATTAAATGTTCGCTGGGATCCGCGAGGATTAATTTAGCAAATTCAAGGAATTTAAGTTTTTAATAAATTTTGGGAACAAATATTCGCAGAGATTTGCGAATTGATTATAGGGAAAAACAAAATTCTTATTAAACACTCGCTGGGATTCGCGAGGTTTGAGTTAAAAAATTCAATTAATTTTAATTTAAATAAATTTCGGGAAAAAATATTCGCAGAGATTTGCGACTTGATTTTAGGGGAAATCAAATTCTTATTAAATACTCGCTGGGATTCGCGAGGTTTGAGTAAAAAAAATTCAATTAATTTTAATTTAAATAAATTTAGGGAAAAAATATTCGCAGAGATTTGCGACTTGATTTTAGGGGAAATCAAATTCTTATTAAATACTCGCTGGGATTCGCGAGGTTTGAGTAAAAAAAATTCAATTAATTTTAATTTAAAATAAATTTCGGGAAAAAATATTCGCAGAGATTTGCGACTTGATTTTAGGGGAAATCAAATTCTTATTAAATACTCGCTGGGATTCGCGAGGTTTGAGTAAAAAAAATTCAATTAATTTTAATTTAAATAAATTTAGGGAAAAAATATTCGCAGAGATTTGCGACTTGATTTTAGGGGAAATCAAATTCTTATTAAATACTCGCTGGGATTCGCGAGGTTTGAGTAAAAAAAATTCAATTAATTTTAATTTCGGGAATAAATATTCGCAGTGATTTGCGAATTGATTTTAGGGGAAATCAAATTCTTATTAAATACTCGCTGGGATTCGCGAGGTTTGAGTAAAAAAAAATTCAATTAATTTTAATTAAATTTCGGGAATAAATATTCGCAGTGATTTGCGAATTGATTTTAGGGGAAATCAAATTCTTATTAAATACTCGCTGGGATTCGCGAGGTTTGAGTAAAAAAAATTCAATTAATTTTAATTTAAATAAATTTCGGGAAAAAATATTTATTTAAAACGATTCGAGTAAGTTAAAACTTTTATAGATTTTAATATTAAAGTAGGTAATATTTCATAATGAATGTTCGCGGGGATTTGCGAATTTATATAATTTTTATCTTCGTGTTATTTTTACATACCTTCGTAAAACTCTTCCCAGACGTACCTCGTCGTACTTGGTGTTCCAAATTTCACTCGTTCCTCTTATGTATGTATGAATGTAGAGATGTTTGTTTTTTTCTGTTAGTGGTAGCTTCTTATAACAACAAAATTCACTCCGATTGCGGTATTTATTTTGCATGTATTTTGTGTAATTTTTGTTGAAAAACTGATTTTTAGGAATTTTGTTTTGGGATTATTCACATTTTTTTTAATATGCGTGTATATATGTGAGTATGCATGTACTTATATATGCAACCAAATACATACATACACATGTACATATTATAACTGTTTTCAACAAATTTTCCTTAAGTTATTGGTTTAATTTGATCTTGTTGAATTTTCCCGTTTTAACTTTGTATATACATATATTTACAATTTCCCGTACTTTTCTTCCGTAAATATGTATGTACATATGTATGTATGTATGTACCTACAAATGTATGTATACTTATGTATTTAAGTAGATAGACAAGTATTCAAATTTTTCATTATTATGTACTTTAGGTACTTTGCTGTTAATTTTTGTTTTTCTATTTATAGAAGTATATATGTACATAAATACTTATGTATGTATGTATGTATGGATGTGAGCATCTACTTATTTTTATTATTTTCACTTATGCACTTTGATTTTGGTTATTAAAAAAATTTTTTTTGAATATTTTAATATTAATGTTTAACTTCTTTTGAATTTTCTTTAAACTCTTTCCAATGTAATTTGCTTATATATGTATGGTTTGTTCTTGACTCTTCGTCTTTTACTTGCCAGCAAATTTTGTTTTTTCTTGTTCAGCTACTTGGTGTGACTGTTTGAAGTGAAAAATGCGCAAATGTGCTAGACTTGGATAATAATTTCATCTCATTCCTTCAATGCACATGTGTATTTTGTGGGTATTATTATTTTTATTTATGAGAGAGTGAGGGAATTTGTGGACTGTAATTTTTACAGGTTGACTATAAATTAGTGGCTCAAAAAAGGACCATGTTTAATTATGTCTCATTTTAGGACAAGATTAAAATTAGATGTAGACGTATGTACGATTTATTTACGGTACATCTGTACTTCGATATGTAGATATGTATATGCCACGGGAGAAATATATAGATATATATATATAGTTAATGTTCAATTCTGCCTCGTTTTCTGGCAAGATTCTAGAAATGTAAGTATGTGTATACAACGGGGTATATATGTAGGGATGTACACATATAGAGTTGGACGTGACGTCGGAATTGGGTAATGTACGTATGTTTATATAAATGATGGTTATGTACTTACATATATATGAGGATTGAATTGGGGATCTACGATCGTGATAAATAACTGGAGCCAGGTGGTTTCGTGTAAACAACTTACGTATAAATAACTTTATAATTTTATTCAAACGTTGATATGTAGGTAGGTATTTCAAATGTAGATATACTTATGTAAGTTAATTATTAATAATTACGTGGTTAAACATATATGTATGTATGTAGAGAATTTACAATGATTTGGAATAATGAGTTGTTGACACCGTGACAAAAGGATAAAGAGTGGCCGGAAATATTACCACTAAAACTCAACCAGCTAACTTTCGTTAAATTGACATTCCTTAGTATTAAATTCAACACGACTTAAACAGCTGGATATATGAATATATATACATATATAGATAAATAATTTGTAAAGGTTAAATATAATTCACAAAAGGTAAGTATTATATGTGGGGAAGGTAAGTTATAATTAGACGTTAATACTAATTCAAAAAAGGGTGGGTATAGTGATTAACAAAGGTAAGTTATAATTTAAAGTTAGCAATTCATGTAATTTATGAGATAAAATTAATTAATAAAGATACGTTCTAATTTCTAAAGGTGAATAATAATTACTGACGATGAGAAATAATTCATAAATGAAAGAAAGGTAAGTATAATTTTAATAAGTGTAAATTTTATGTTACTAAAATACTAATAGGATCTTTATCGATGCAGTTTTGATGAAAGGTTAAGGCACCTTTTAACAATAATACTATTCATTTTTAACAGTATTCTACGCCTAGAACACTATCCTAAAGAATGGAAGGTTTCGCTAATTACTATGATACCAAAGCCCGGCAAGGATCATACAAAGGTTGAATCCTATCGGCCTATTAGTTTACTGTCTAACATTTCAGAACTATTTGAAAAGCTGTATATGAGCAAGCTGATGCCTATAGTGACTAGTAATGGATGTATTCCAGATCATCAATTCGGTTTTCGCAGACAACATAACACAATTGAACAAACCCACAGACTAGTGAATGTCGTTAGAGACACTTTTGAAAAAAAGCAATACTGCTCTGCGCTCTTTATTGATGTCTCACAAGCTTTCGATAAAGTATGGCACGAAGGTCTTTTCAAGAAATTAACACAAAATCTACCAGCAAACATCGTAAAGCTTTTAAAAAGCTATTTAATGGAACGTAAATTTGTAGTTAGGGAAGGGAATTTTTTAAGCCCTCCGCAGTCGATTGAAGCCGGAGTCCCTCAAGGCAGTATCTTCGGACCCTTACCGTTAAGCAGTAACATTCATACATCAACATTTGCGGATGATACAGCCTTTCTAAGCGTTCACGAAAATCCTGTAGAAGCTTCCCGCAACTTACAAGAATATATATCCAAACTGGAAAAATGGCTCAAACAATGGCGTATAAAAGTTAACGAGCAGAAATGTGCACACGTCACTTTTACGTTGCGCAGGGAAACATGCCCGCCTATAAAAATTAACACCGAGACTATACCACAACACACTGTAGTCAAATATCTAGGCGTTCATCTTGATCGTCGTTTAACATGGAAATGGCATATAGACGCAAAGTTAACACAAATGAAACTAAAAGCAGCCCAAATGAATTGGCTTATTGGAAGAAACTCTATACTAAGCCTTGACTGTAAACTTCTCTTATACAACGCGATCCTGAAACCAATATGGTCCTATGGAATCCAGTTATGGGGCACTGCCTCAGCATCGAATGTAGAAAGAATTCAAAGGCGACAGAATAAAATCCTACGTACAATAACAGCAGCCCCCTGGTATGTCAGAAACCATCGAATTCATAAAGACCTAGACGTTCCGTTGGTGAAGACAGTATTTTCAAAACACGCGAAAAAATATATAAAAAAACTTGAGTTGCACCCAAATCCACTTGCGCGCAATATTCTTCATTATAGAGGCCACACCCGGCTGAAAAGAAATTAAAAATTTTGTTTAGCATTGGCTAAACTTATATTTAATATTTTTTAGATTTAAGATTTGAAAAACTTATTGATAATTCAATTTAAATAATTAAAGATTCAATAAATAAAAAAAAAAAAAAAAAAAAAAATAAATTAAATTATTATTTTTATTAGAAAGAAAATCTAGAAGGTCGTAATAATTGAACAGAAAAAGAAAAACGAGACTGCACAGAGTGTTGAATTGTATTTGTATTTTATTATTTGCCTTTCTAAAGCAACAAGATATAATATCTTATAATAACAGCAATAGAATCAGGTAAGTTATCAGAGATAAATTTGACAAATTACATTTGTTGAAGCTTAAATAATAAATAATAAGTACAGTCTAATACATTAATAAATATGTAAAACTAGCAAAAAAAAAATGGAATATAAAAAATTCTAGTTTACACATACATGTATGTATTTAGGTATGATTGAAGAACATAGTAGAAAAATTACAGGTATACATATTTAGAAGTCAGATAAAGAACATCTAAGAATAATGCGTCATTAATAACTCATTCAGTTTCAACTCTCGTAGTGAACAGACGCGTTTTTATAATCGTCGCAACTAAATGTAAAAACAATATAAAAAAAAATTTTTCAAATCACAAAAAATATAAAAAAACAAAACATTTATTGAACAGTTATTTTACTGGTTTTATTTTATTTTTTGCTTGTGTGCAATATACATAAATATATGCATACACAAACTAATATAAGTGAAAATAAAAAAAGAGAACTCTGATAAGTTCATCTTCTGACAAAAACAGCAATAATCCTACAAGCAGTAGGAATGATGACGACAATAAAAAAAATTAATTAAACAAAAACCTGAATTTAACAGAAAACACAAATACTCGTGCGCGACCATTATCTCTGAACATGTTAAATGGTGATCAAGAAGCAACAACAATTGCACCCATCAGCAAACTTGTCAGCTTAGCTGTACAAACAAACAAACAATAAGTAGCAAGGTGACCAACGTGCACAAAATGGTAGATGTGGTGAGTACAATACATGATAATAAAATTCAAACAGGAATGGACAGATACATAACCGTGTTAAAAAGGGGAAGAAGTCCAAAATCAGCTCAAATTGCTTCAACAGCAAAAGTTCCCAGAGATGGAAAAAACAATATAATAAATTCCGAAAATCGTTTCGCGATTTTATCTGAACAAGGCGATGAAGACACAACTAAAATAAGTTCGAGTAAGCCCCCACCCATATATTTAAGAGAGTAGAATTCCAGTTTGCTGGTTAAAAGTCTTATCCCATTAATTGGAGAAAAAGAGTTTTATGTAACTCCAATTAAGCGCGGAAACATCAATGAAACAAAAATTCAGGTAGCTCATGAAAATAATTACCGAAAAATAGTTTCAGATTTAGAATATAAAAATAAAAACTTCTACACGTACCAATTAAAGAGTGCTAAAGGTCTAACAGTCGTAATAAAAGGTATAGACTCTAGCGTGGATCCAGAAGAGGTCAAGTCTGGCCTTGAAAATAGTGGCTACAAGGTGAAAAATGTCTCAAACATTAAAAATAGAGAAAAAATCCCCCAACCAATATTTAGAGTCGAGTTACAGCCAGATGGCATAAAAATAAAAATGAATGAAGGACATCCAATATATGACTTGAAGTACTTGTTGCATCGAAGAGTTACTGTTGAGCTTCCACATAAAAGAGCTGGACCTGTTCAATGCCTGAACTGCCAAGAATTTGGACACACGAAGACTTATTGCAAGTTGCCTACAGTCTGCGTTGTATGTGCTAACTGTGATAAAATAAAAGGAGATCCCAAGGCGAAAAAATGTGGCAATTGCGGCGGAAATCACACTGCCAACTATAGAGGCTACCCCCTTTATTCGTATTTTAAGAATTCATCAACCAAAAAAACCAATGCTACTCCCGTTCAGCCTAAAACCCCTCTTAACTATCCACAGTTACCTCCACCGTTCACCAGCCAAAATCAATTTTCAAACATTTTCAAGTCTAACGCGACAAGTGCTCAACAACAATCTAACAACAAATTTTCATACGCTAGTATTTTAAAAAGCAATCAGACTACGGCGCAAAAAACCGTAAATGTAAATGAAGATTCGGTGTATAATTTTAGTCGTATTGAAGACTCAATTGAGAGGTTAATACAAACTGAAAATACATTTACTCTCAACATGTCCTGTATGATGCAGGAAATGTTGAAAATGCAATCTACCTTGTTGCAGGCTGTACTAAGCAAACCATTAACTTAAAAATCTGTTTTTGGAACGCAAACGGCATCTGCCAACATAAAAACGAAATAGAATATTTTCTTCAAGATAAACAAATCGATGTTATGCTTATCTCAGAAAATCATTTGAAATCTCGAAGCTGTTTCAGAATTAGTGGATATAATTTTTACGACACCAAGGATCCCCGTGGAAGAGCTTGTGGTGGTTCGGGAATCCTAATAAAAACGCGAATAAAACACCACCTATTGCATGATTTTTGTGAAGATTATCTTCAAGCAACGAACATCTGCATCGAAACTTACTATCAAAAACTTGTAATATCATCTGTCTATTCGCCCCCCAGATTCTCAATTACCGAGAGTCAATATACGGCTTTTTATAAATCACTGGGCCTCCGTTTTCTAGCAGCTGGCGACTACAATGCTAAACACAAATTTTGGGGTCCACGTTTAATCACATTCAGTTTCAACTCTCGTAGTGAACAGACGCGTTTTTATAATCGTCGCAACTGAATATAAAAAAAATATAAAAGAAAAAAAATTTTCAAGTCACAAAAAATATAAAAAAAACAAAACATTTATTGAACAGTTATTTTACTGGTTTTATTTTATTTTTTGCTTGTGTGCAATACACATAAATATTTGCATACACAAACTAATATACATAAGTGAAAACACAAAAAAAAGAGAACTCTAAATGAGTTCACCTTCTAACAACAACAATAAACCTACAAGCAGTAGGAATGTACAATATATAACTTTGAACTTTGGTTGCTAACGACGACAAAAAAAAATGAAGTAAACACAAACCTGAATACTACACAAAACACAAATACTCGTGCGCGATCATTATCTTTGAACATGTTAAATATCGATCAAGAAGCAACAACAATTGCACCTATTAGCAAACTTGTCAGCTTAGCTGTACAATCAAACAAACAAACAATAAATACCCAGGTGACCAACGTGCACAAAATTGTAAATGCAGTGAGTGAAAATAGTGATAATAAATCCAAACTGGTATGGACAGATACATAACCGTGCTAAAAAGGGAAGAAGTCCCAAATCAGCTGAAATAGCGTCAACGGCGAAAATGCCCAAAGATGGGAAAAATAATATTAAACATTCTGAAAATCGTTTTGCGATTTTGAATGAACAAGTCGATGAAGACACAAGTACAACAAGGTCCACTAAACCACCGCCGATATATTTAAGAGAACAGAACTCCAACCTTTTGGTAAAAAGCCTTATCTCATTAATTGGAGAAAATGAGTTCGATGTAACTCCAATTAAGCGCGGCAAAATCAACGAAACTAAAATTCAGGTAACACAAGAAAATAATTATAGAAAAATTGTCTCAGATTTGAGACTTAAAACAAAAACTTTTATACATATCAACTGAAGAGTGCTAAAGGCCTAACAGTAGTTATAAAAGGAATAGATTCAAGCGTGGATCCGGAAGAGGTAAAGTCTGGCCTTGAAATAGTGGCTTCAAAGTCAAAAATGTTTCAAACATTAAAAACAGGGAAAAAATCCCCCAACCTATTTTTAGAGTCGAGCTACAGCCAGGCGACTTGAATTAAAAAAAATGAATCGCACCCAATCTATAGCTTAAAATACTTGTTGCATCGAAGAGTTACCGTTGAGATGCCACATAAAAAAACTGGACCTATCCAATGCATGAACTGTCAAGAATTTGGCCATACCAAAACTTATTGCAAGTTCCCTACCGTTTGCGTTGTATGTGGCGAGTTACACAGTACCGCTAACTGTGACAAAATAAAAGGTGATACCAAAGCAAAAAAATTTAGTAATTGCGGCGGAAACCACACTGCCAACTATAGGGGCTGCCCTCTTTATTCTCTTTTTAAAAATTCGTCGAACAGAAAAACCAATGCTACTCCCGCTCAGCCCAACACTCATTTAAACTACCCACAGTTACCTCAACCGTCGTCTAGCCATAATCAATACTCAAATGTTTTAAAGTCTAACACGACTCTTACTCAACAAAAACCTAATAGTCAATCTTCATACGCTAATATTTTAAAGAGTAACCAGATTCCGGCGCAAAAAACTGTACCAGTAAATGAAGAATCAGGGCATAATTTTAGTCGTATTGAAGCCTCAATAGAGATCCTTATACAAACAGTAAATACATTCACTCTCAACATGTCCTGTATGATGCAGGAAATGTTGAAAATGCAGTCTACCTTGTTGCAGGCTGTATTGAACAAACCATGAACTTAAGAATCTGTTTTTGGAACGCAAACGGCATCTGCCAACACAAAAATGAAATTGAATATTTTCTTCTGGATAAACAAATCGATGTTATGCTTATCTCAGAAACTCACTTGACGTCCCGAAGCTATTTTCGAATTAGTGGATATAATTTCTACGACACCAAGGATCCTCAAGGTAGAGCTTGTGGTGGCTCTGGAATCCTAATAAAAACTCAAATAAAACACTACCTACTAAACGACCTTCGTGAAGAATATATTCAAGCAACGAACATCTGCATTGAAAATTTTTATCAAAAGCTTGTGATATCATCTGTTTACTCTCCTCCCAGGTTTTCAATTTCAGAGAGTCAATATACCGCATTTTATACAACACTGGGGTCCCGTTTTCTAGCAGCTGGCGACTACAATGCTAAACACACTTTTTGGGGCTCACGTTTAATCAGTCCCAAGGGTCGTGTTTTGTTTGACACAATTTCAAAAATGGGTTTGAATGTAGTTTCAAGTGGTCAGCCAACATATTGGCCAACGGATCGTCAAAAAATTCCTGATGTTATCGACTTTGGGATTATGAAAGGCGTGCCCAGCGAAATGATTGAAGTAGAAGCATCTCTGGATTTATCTTCAGATCACTCGCCTACTATTATCACTATTTACTCACTCACGCTGACACCTGCACGTATTAACTGGCTGAAATACAAAAAATATTTGAGTGCTCATTGCACGGAAAATATGCCATTGAGAACACCTGCTGACATAGAAAATTCTATTAGGTTGTTTGAAGCACATGCTAAACAAGCTGCTCTTAATGCTTCTTCAATTCAACCAAATCAACAAGCGAGATTTAACAATATTTTTTGTGCAGATGTAGAAAGGCTTTTGACTGAAAAACGGAGAGCTCGACGAGAATGGCAACGTTACAGATCGCCTCAGCTAAAATTAAGGCTTAAGGAGTGTACCAAGCAGCTAAGAAAAGTTTTACAATCACAAAAAACAGCTTCGCTTCAAAAATTTCTGCAAGAACTCGATGCAACACCATCAACAGATTATTCGCTGTGGCGTGCAGCCAGAGGACTTAAAAGGCCAGTGATTTGCAAACCACCATTACGAGCCTCTAATGGTGACTGGGCAAGAACTGATGCTGAAAAAGGTGATCTATTTGTTAAGCACCTAGAAAAAGTATTTACCCCGAATATTTCTGCTGATATTGTTGAACTGCCACCAGTCGTCTCTTTACCAGAAATACCGATGAGATTTAACATGACGGAGATTGAAAATACTATTACTAGTCTTAACACCAGAAAAGCCCCAGGTGTCGACAAAATAAGCAACAAAATGCTTCAACAACTGCCTTATATTGCAAAAAGAGTTATACTCTTCATTTTTAATAGTATTCTACGGCTGCAATACTATCCTGCAGAATGGAAGGTTTCGATGATTATTATGATACCAAAGCCCGGCAAGGATCATACGAAGGTTGAATCCTATCGGGCTATTAGTTTATTGCCCAACATTTCAAAACTATTTGAAAAGCTGTATATGAGCAAGCTGATGCCTATAGTGACTAGAAGTGGTTGCATTCCAGATCATCAATTCGGTTTTCGCAGACAACATAGCACTATTGAACAAACTCACAGACTTGTGAACGTAGTTAGAGAAACCTTTGAAAAAAAGAAATTTTGCTCTGCGCTCTTTATAGATGTTTCTCAAGCTTTCGATAAAGTATGGCACGAAGGTCTTATACACAAATTAACACGCAATCTCCCCGCAAACATCGTCAAGCTTTTAAAAAGCTATTTAGAGGAACGAAAATTTGTAGTTAGGGAAGGTAATTTTTTAAGCCCTCCGCAGTCGATCGAAGCCGGAGTTCCCACGGCAGCATCTTCGGTCCCTTACTTTATTTAATTTATGCCTCTGACTTATCGTTAAGCAATAACATTCATACATCAACATTTGCTGATGATACAGCTTTTTGAAGCGTCCATGAAAATCCAGTAGAAGCTTCCATCAACTTACAAGGGTATATATCCAAATTGGAAAAATGGCTTAAACAATGGCGTATAAAAGTTAACGAACAGAAATGTGTACCCGTCACTTTTACGTTGCGAAGGGAAACATGCCCGCCTATACAAATCAACACTGAGACTATTCCGCAACATACTGTAGTCAAATATCTAGGCGTTCACCTTGATCGCCGTTTAACATGGAAATCGCATATAGACGCAAAGTTGATGCAAATGAAATTAAAAACTGCCCAAATTAATAGGCTTATGGAAGAAATTCTATACTGAGCCTAGACTGTAAACTTCTACTATACAACGCGATCCTGAAACCAATATGGTCCTATGGAATCCAGTTATGGGGCACTGCCTCAGCATCGAATGTCGAAAGAATTCAAAGGCGACAGAATAAAATTCTACGTACAATAACAGCAGCCCCCTGGTATGTCAGAAACCATCGAATTCATAAAGACCTAGACGTTCCGTTGGTGAACAGTATTTTCAAAACACGCGAAAAAATATATAAAAAAAACTTGAGTTGCACCCAAATCCACTTGCGCGCAATATTCTTCATTATAGAGGCCACACCCGGCTAAAAAGAAATTAAAAATTTTGTTTAGCATTGGCTAAACTTACATTTAATATTTTTTAGATTTAAGATTTGAAAAACTTATTGATAATTTAATATAAATAATAAAAGATTCAATAAATAATAAAATTATCAAAAAAAAAAAAAAAAAAAAACGTTTAATCACTCCTAAGGGACGAATTTTATTCGACACAATATCTAAAATGGGTTTGAATGTAGTTTCAAGTGGACAGCCAACATATTGGCCAACAGATCGACAAAAAATTCCTGATGTTATCGACTTTGGAATAGCGAAAGGCGTTCCCAGCGAGATGGTTGAAGTTGAAGCATCTTTGGACTTATCTTCAGACCACTCGCCTACAATTTTCACTATTTACTCACACACAACATGTGATTTAGCGACGACATCTGCACGTATTAACTGGCTGAAATACAGAAAATATCTGAGTGCTCATTGCTCGGACAAAATGCCGCTGAGAACACCTTCAGACATAGACGATTCTCTCAGGTTGTTTCAAGCGCATGTTAAACAAGCTGCTTTTAATGCTACTTCAATGAAATAAACCAACCAGTGAGATTTAACAATATTTTTCTGTAGATATAGAAAGGCTATTGACTGAAAAACGGAGAGCTCGACGAGAATGGCAGCAATACAGATCGCCCCAGCTAAAATTAAGGCTTAAGGAGTGTACCAAGCAGCTTAGGAAAGTTTTGCAAACTCAAAAAACAGCTTCCCTTCAAAAATTCCTTCAAGAGCTAGATGCAACACCACAAACAGATTATTCACTATGGCGTGCAGCCAGAGGACTAAAAAGGCCGGTGATATGCAAAATAACGTTACGCGATTCGAATGGTGACTGGGCAAAAACTGATGCTGAAAAAGGTGCACTTTTTGTTAAACACTTAGAAAAAGTTATCACTCCGAACATTTCTGCTGATATTGTTGAACTGCCACCAGTCGTCTCTTTACCAGAAATACCGATGAGATTTAACATGGAGATTGAAAATACTATTACTAGTCTTAACACAAGAAAAGCCCCAGGTGTCGACAAAATAAGCAACAAAATGCTTCAAGAATTGCCTTGCACTGCAAAAAGAATAATAATATTCATTTTTAACAGTATTCTACGCCTAGAACACTATACTAAAGAATGGAAGGTTTCGCTAATTACTATGATACCAAAGCCCTGCAAGGATCATACAAAGGTTGAATCCTATCGGCGTATTAGTTTACTGTCTAACATTTCAAAACTATTTGAAAAGCTGTATATTAGCAAGCTGATGCCTATAGTGACTTGTAATGGACAGAATAAAATCCTACGTACAATAACAGCAGCCCCCTGGTATGTCAGAAACCATCGAATTCATAAAGACCTAGACGTTCCGTTGGTGAACAGTATTTTCAAAACACGCGAAAAAATATATAAAAAAAACTTGAGTTGCACCCACATCCACTTGCGTGCAATATTCTTCATTATAGAGGCCACACCCGGCTGAAAAGAAGGGATACTCTTTTTCTCAGCCGTTCACGAGAGATGTAAAACAACAAAAATCAACCGTTGAAATTAAAAATTTTGTTTAGCATTGGCTAAACTTACATTTAATATTTTTTACATTTAAGATTGGAAAAACTTATTGATAATTTAATTTAAATAATTAAAGATTCAATAAATAATAAAATTATCAATTATCTTTTATAGTATTTTACGACTGCAATACTATCCGGAAAAATCGAAGGTTTCATAACGCTCATACAAAGGTTGAATCATATCGGCCTATCAGTTTATTGTCCAATATGTCGAAACTTTTTGAAAAACTGTACATGAGCAAGCTGACTCCTATAGTAAGTAGCAGTACATGTATTCCAGATCATCAATTCTATTTTCGCAGTCAGCATAACACTATTGAACAAACTCACAGACTTGTGAATGTTATTAGAGAAACTTTTGAAAAAAAGAAATATTGTTCAGCGCTTTTTATTGATGTCGCACAGGCCTTTGATAAAGTATGGCACGAAGGTCTTGTTCACAAATTAACACAAAATCTACCCACGAACATCGTCACAAAAGCTATCTAGAGGAACGTAAATTTGTAGTTAGGGAAGGCAATTTTTTAAGCCCTCCGCAGTCGATTGAAGCCGGAGTCCCTCAAGGCAGTATCTTCGGTCCCTTACTTTATTTAATATATGCCTCTGACTTACCGTTAAACAGTAACATTCATACATCAACATTTGCGGATGATACAGCCTTTCTAAGCGTTCACGAAAATCCTGTAGAAGCTTCCCGCAACTTACAAGAATATATATCCAAACTGGAAAAATGGCTCAAACAATGGCGTATAAAAGTTAACGAGCGGAAATGTGTACACGTCACTTTTACGTTGCGCAAGGAAACATGCCCGCCTATACAAATTAACACCGAGACTATACCGCAACACACTGAAGTAAAATATCTAGGCGTTCATCTTGATTGTCGTTTAACATGGAAATCGCATATAGACGCAAAGTTGACACAAATGAAATTAAAAGCTGCCCAAATGAATTGGCTTATTGGAAGAAAATCTATACTAAGCCTAGATTGCAAACTTCTCTTATACAACGTGATCCTGAAACCAATATGGTCCTATGGAATCCAGTTATGGGGCACTGCCTCAGAATCGAGTGTAGAAAAAATTCAAAGGCAACAAAATAAAATTCTACGTGCAATTACAGCAGCCCCTTGGTATGTCAGAAATCATCGAATTCATAAAGATCTTGATGTTCCGTTGGTGAAGACAGTATTTTCAAAACACGCGAAAAAATATATAAAAAAACTTGAGCTGCACCCAAATCCACTTGCGCGCAATATTCTACATTATAGAGGTCACTCCCGGCTGAGGAGGAGGGATACTCTTTCTCTCAGCCGTACACGAGAGATGTAAATCAACTAAAATCAACCGTTGAAATTAAAATTTTTGTTTAGTATTGGCTAAACATATATTTAATATTTTTTATTATTTAGATTTAAGATTTGAACAACTTAGTGATGTTTCAATTTATAATTGAAGATTCAATACATAATAAAATAGGAAAAAAAAAAAATCTTCAAGCATACATGCACACACGGCCGAAGTTAGTTTTCGGTTGACATCATGATTTTTCGAGACTAGCCACAGTCTTATCATCACAGTTGGTTACCGTTTAGACCTCACTGCCACCACGGCAGCTGCAATCATACTAGTTAAAAATCCTCTATCATTAATTGAATCTACAAAGTCACATGTAAAGGCCTATTAAGCCGACCTTGAAGTTGCAGATATAAGCTAAAATGTTGATGTAATGTAAGAGCCAACGTTTTTGTAGTTATAGAATGCTTAAAAACGTGTCATGTGACATATGAATGTGCAGACATACATACATATGTATGTTAAAACATACATAAAAAAAAATTCTTATTAAATATATTATCTCATATTTTGCTGTTCTTCTTCGAAATCTTGTGCCCCGGAGAATACTTGTTATAAATGAGTTCATTTTCCTGCTCCGGCCAACTGTGGATAACAAGGCACACGATGACGTTGTGTGCGTTGCTATCTGCTCATGGGGAGCATAGCTGAGTGCTACCGGACGCGTCACAGGTTGCGGATAGTGATACGCTCCGTAGATATACGGAGTAGCTGCTATTTGTAGTAGCCGCGGACAGTCAGCGGTTTCAAGAGGAGAGTCTCGGAGGGTCTTTCGAGTTCCCACAAATTCCGAGTATGCCGATGATCCTTGAAATGTCATGGCGAGTATTTGGCGCCATAAAACCAATAACCCACAGTATGTCTGGATACTTCAATCGGCAGACTCAGAGGCGATCGGCTAATTCCCGGTCCATCTTAAACTTCTTTTATTATTTATTTTTGTTGCACTATGTTCCTCCATGGAAACCCAGGGAATAAATATATATATATAAACGCTTCGTAGCTTTTTGTAACTATTATCAACGGTTCATACCGGGTTTTGCCGCATTATCACGATAGGTTGTCGAGAAAAAATGTACAATTTGAATGGACTCAGGAATGCGAACATTCTTTCCAAAGCCTCAAATCACATTTATTGAGTCCTACAATACTTCAATATCCAGATTTTTCTAAAGACTTCTGTATCACTACAGAAGCAAGTAAGCATGCTTGCGAAGCTGTTCTCAGTCAGGAAAAACATGGTATTCAACTACCAGATCTTTCACTAAGGGTGAAAGTAATAAATCAACTGCAAGACATTGAGCTGTAAAATATTATAGGCCATATATCTATGGAAGAAAGTTTGTGATCAAAACTGACCACAAACCGCTCACTTATCTGTTTTCATTAAAAAATCCTTCATCAAAGCTAATGCGGATGAGATTCGATTTAGAAGAGTATGATTTTGTAATCGAGTATGTTAAGGGTAAAGACAATACAGTGGCAGACGAGCTGTCACGAATAGATTTTGAAGACATAAAGAATACAGAGATCAATAAAATACTGAAGGTAACAACAAGACTTCAGTCTACAAATAGTTGTAACAATGAGGTTAAAACAAACCCTAATTGTAAGACATCGGTTGGTTTAAAAGCATATGAAGCGATATATGCCCAAGAGCACCGTAAAATACAAAGATTGTATTTTACTAAAGATGAAATAATAATAAAAAAGCAAAGCGAGTACTATCCGAATTTAAGTTGAACGACACAGTTATAAATAGAAATGTAGACTTAGGTCAGCTCTTTCTAAGGCTTGAAAAAGTAGCTGATAAAAAAACGGAGAATAAAGTTATACGAATTTTTTAACACAACCGGTCTCACAGACCAATAGGCCACCATTGGCGGGTTAAAAGATCTTATTACAGAAAGTAAAAATATTACATCGGATGTTATAAAAACATCAATATTAGAAAGTGAAGAAAAAACATTTTGATTTCATTAAACATTTGCTAAGAGAAAGCGATGAGAGAATTCTTTCTATTATTGAAACAAAACTAGTTTCTGTGAATGATCAACTAAATGCTATTAGTGAAAGAGTGAAAAAGTTAGAGGTGAAGAGTTCTGAAACAAAACAATTGAAGGATGAAATAATAGAGCTTAAAAGAAAAGTGTTAAAACATGAAAACTCAGTTGTTAAAGGCAGTGTTCGAATTTCTAGTATCCCCTATTATGATAATGATAATTTACACTCTATTTTTAAAAACATCTGCGACAGTGTAAAACTGCCTGTACCTCAGATCGACCACTTGTATAGGCTTAAAAATTTATAAGAACAACAAGCCTTATACCCCAAAGGATGAAGTAATTGTTGCTAAACTGCGACATCCATTTGAAAAAAATTTCCTTTTAAAATCAATCGCTAATTTTCGAAAGGAAAACCAAAACAATCTACGATTAAGAGATGCTGGATTTGAAAGTGATGAAAACATTTATATTAATGAGGATCTAACACCTCATAATTACCAAATATTTAAAGAGACAAAAAAAAAATAAAAAATTAAAGTCAACATATACCCTGCGCGTATATGTAAAAAATTTGATTCAGATGACCCTATCTTGGTACAAT
Source organism: Lypha dubia (assembly GCA_947311025.1). Taxonomy (NCBI): domain Eukaryota; kingdom Metazoa; phylum Arthropoda; class Insecta; order Diptera; family Tachinidae; genus Lypha; species Lypha dubia. The sequence continues at coordinate 84,982,781 of OX371260.1, read as the reverse complement.
TCATGGAGGATCTTAAAAGGCTTTTTCAAGAATAGTGTTTGGGAACTTTTACTTTCTACCAACAATAATATTTTTCTTAATACTGAACAAAAATTTTTTTATACGTCTGTGTTTTTTATGTACAAATATGTAAAATCTCCGTTTGATTATTGCGTTGTGCTAGGTTGTATATATTATACATGCGCATACTGCATTATTTAAATAATGCAGTAAAATTTTGGATTTTACTGCTTTGTAATGTGTGTTTATATATTTAGTTGGTTTCAAAAGACCTTCCTATCGAGGGTGCCGGCGCTAAAGAACGCCACTGGCCTAAATTTGCAAGGCAGATAAATGCCTGTGTTTTAAATAAAAATGTAAGCCGATTTGAGGCTGAATAATGAGTGATTTATTTACTTAAAAACAAGGACTTAAATACTAACTTAACTGTATCTTAAAACTACAAAATATTCCAATAATATTCCAATTATAATTCCAATTATAATTCCAATATTAATATTAATAATAGTTATTGTAATTGTTAGTAAGGAATTTAAATACAGTACCCTACGAGGGTAGAACTAAATTATAGGTAAATACTATAAAATAATGAAATAGGTAAAATAATATAAAATACTCTACACCCTACTCCTTAAGAAAAATTTTACAATTTTGAGGATAAAAATTTTAAAATTTCTTACTAATATTTTTACAATTAATATTTTTTAAAATTATTATTGTGTAGTTCTTTTGTTTTGCCTCTTATATCTATGACAGAGTTTACCCCTTTCGTTTCAACAATTTTATACGGGCCATGGTAAGGTGGCTGATTCTTTTTTCTATTAAAGTTTTTTACTAATACCATGTCTCCTATATTTAAATTTAATGTATTGAATTTTACACACTGGTCGACGCGTTTGATTTTAGATATTTCTAGTAATTCTTTTGCTTTTTGCAATGAAAATTTTAACCTTGCTTTTAGTTCTTTCGAATAATTATCAATATTATATACCGGTTCGAAAGTTAATATCTTGTCATTAGGCAAATTTGGTAATCTACCAAATATCAATTCATATGGAGTGTAATTAGTATCCATATGTCGTGTTGTGTTGTACGCGAAAAAAAATAAGGGATCCATTTGTCCCATTCATTATCTTTACAGAAGCCTAAAAGAAATTCATTTAGCACTCTGCGACTCCTTTCAACTGAACCAAGAGTTTCATGGTGGTATGGTGTACTAAAAACTTGTTTTATTTCTAATAATTGGCATACTTCCGACATCAACTCGTTTACGAACTCAGTGCCTTTGTCTGATTTGAGAACTTTGAAGTGTCCGTACCTTAAAATCAAATTTTCTACTAGAGCCTTTGCAATAGTCTTAGCTTCTTTCTTTTCAATGGGACATGCTATAATGTATTTTGTTAAATCGCATTGTATAGTTAGCACGTATCTATAGTTATTCGAAAATCTAAGCGGGCCTACTGTGTCTATTGACACTGTTTCAAAACTTGTCCCTGGCGTATCTGTTACAGTTAATTTCTCTTTAGTGTGTTTTGTTTGTTTATTGATTTTGCATTCTTTACAATTTACTATATATTGTTTAATCATCTTATTCATATTCTTCCATACATATTTTTGTTTAAGCTTTAGTGTTGTTTTTCTGACACCTAAATGTCATCCTATCGTTGAACTATGGTACTCACTAATGAGACTATTCTGTACTTCTCTATTTGTTATTCTTTCTGGTTCTTTATATATAATAATTTTTAAAATTGATTTACTTTTACTTCTTACTTCTTTAAATATTTCTCTAAACTGTTCTTTCGATATTAATTTAAAAATTTCATCTTTAGCATTTAATGCTAGTTCTTTCACGTTAATAGTATTTTTAATAATAGCTTCTCCAAATACATCTGTGTGTTAGTTGGATTATCACCACATCTCACTACTATTTCTAAATCGTGTATTACAACTTGTATTAATTTACATTTTTTTATTATTTCAAATCTAAGTTTCTTCATCCCTTTAATATCAGAGATTGAAGTGCATTCCCAAACATAATCTTCATCAGTCTCTTTACTGGAAGTATTAAGTATATGTTCTATATCTTTTCGCGCATTTAATTTATTTTTCATATTTCTAGTTACGACTAATATGTCTTTACGTGTATGTTCACTTTCGGTAGGAATTAATGTTTTCAACGATTCGCTATTTATAACTATTCTAGATAATGCATCGGCATTGGTATTCATTTTACCTTTTTTATACGATATTTCGAAATCGTAGTCACATAAATCCAATCTTATTCTAGTCATCTTTGATGATGGGTTTCTGTGAGAAAATAATGATACTAAGGGTCTATGATCAGTAATTACGTAGAACTTTCTACCATAGAGGTATGGCCGGAAAAAATTTATTGCCCAATGTATGGCTAGCAATTCTTTTTCTATAACAGGTTTGTTTATATCGTGTTTATTTAACGATTTGCTCGCATATGATATTGGTAAATCTGACGCAATTTCACCTTGCGACAATACTGCTCCTAGTGCAAAATTGAATGCATCTGTTGTTAATATAAAAGGTTTCCTAAAATCAGGATATTGAAGTATTGGTGGTTTAATTAATTTTGATTTTAATGTCTCAAAAGACTTTTGACAATTTTCATCCCACTTAAAAATTTTATCTTTTTTTTATAAAGTATTTAAATCTTTAGCTTTTTCTGCAAAATTTTTAACAACACGTCTGTAGTAACTACAGAACGCAACAAAACGTCTGACTTCATCAACATTCTTAGGAACTGGATACTTTTTTATTACATCATGCTTTGCAGGGTCTGTACATATTCCCTTATCAGTTATCAGGTGACCTAGATAGACTACTTCTGTTTTTAAAAAACAGCATTTACTTGTATTTAATTTTAAATTATATTTTCTCAACTTTTCAAAAACTTTTACTAAATTATCATGATGGTGTTGCATACTACAACCAAACACAATAATGTCATCGACATATAAAAATGCTTCGGCATCTAATCCACTCAATGCAATTGTGAGCATCCTCTCAAAACTATTGGATGATATTTTCAATCCAAAGGGTAAACGAGTAAATTGAAAATGACCATTTCTAGTAGAAAATGATGTTACTGGTCTAGAATCTTTATCTAAACTGATTTGATGGAAAGTACTAGTCATGTCTAGCGTAGAAAAATATTTAGCTCTACCTAGCTTGTCTAATACGTCTTCAACTCTAGTTAATGGAAACTTATCACTTATGATTTTTTCATTTATCTTTCGGAAATCAACTACTAATCTCCATTTCTTCGTGTCATCTGCTGATTTTTTTGGTACTACTAACAATGGAGAGTTGTACGGACTCACAGATGGTTCAATTATGCCATCTTCTAGCAATGTATTTACTTGTTTGTTTATTTCGCTCATTTGTGACTCAGCGAGCCTATATGGTTTTATATTAACTGGTGCCAAATCGGCCATCGCAATTTTTTGACTATAAAAATTATTAACAGTTAACTTGTCACCATCAAGGTGGAAGACATCGCTATATTTTGCAATTATATCTTTCAAAGATTGTCTTGCTGACGGATCTATTGATTCTATTTTTAAATCTTGTAAAACTTTATACACTCGTTCTTTGTCTTTATTAGCTATTTTGTTGTAACTATATATCTTGTAATTCGACAACGGTTTAGTTTCTAATTTTAACTTATTCAAAACTACATCTTTGTCAGTAGTATTTAATAATTTCACGTGTTTTATTCCCACGGCTGGTATCACACTATTTCCTACGAAAATTCCAGAACTTATTTCCTGATTCAAAACGATGCTTTCCTCATTGGTACATATATTAATTGGTGCTATTAGTTCTGATCGCGCTGGTATACATATTTCAGTTTTATAAACGCGTTTAGGGGTTATCGGTAGAATAACTTCTTCATTATCTATATTGAAAGACGTTGTATAAGTTTCGAAATCAATTTTACATCCATACTTTTCTAAAATGTCCCTACCAATAATTCCATTACTATTAAACGGAAAATTATCTTCAACTATGTGAAATTTGTGTGTAATGCGTTTGTTATCTAACTTTAGAGTTAATTCTGCAGTACCAAGACTTTCTATAGTACCTGCAGTAATACCACTCAGTGATGATATATCACGTTCATCTATATTATCTATATTATCTCTTTTGCAAATTGAAATATCGGCTATTAAAAACTTAAGTTTTTTATTAATTGTATTGCAATTAATTGCTATATAATTATCTGTATTGTTTGAAATTTTGAAACATTTTTGCCCTTCTGGATAACAAACTTTGTTATCCGGGTTTGTTAGTTTCCCTGATTATTTCTATTGTTGCCAGATCTATTCGAGAAGCTGTTTCTATTGTTATTATTAAATGGATTATTACTTCTTGCTGCACTACTTCTACTTGCACCATTGTTATTATTTCTATATCTATCAGGGTTATTGTTATTATTGTTATTTCCGTATCCATTACGATTGTAATAGTTTGTTTCAGTACGATTAAAACTGTTATTATGATTATTATAATTTCTATTATTATTTTGATTATAATACCCTTGATTTCTCTACCCTGTATAATTTCTATTATTTCTTTGTGAATTATAGTTATTAATGCATTCATTTTCACGCCTGTTGATTCTGAAAATGCTATTATTATTATTATCTGTTTGTAACGATCTCTCTATAGTTACACATTTCTCAACTGCTTCGCAAAGCGTTTTGGGACTACTTGCCACTAATACGTTTTGGTATTCTATATTAACACCTTTCGTAAAATTTCGATAAATTTCTTGCGCCCGGCCGTAGGCCTGTTATGCAGAGATTGCTTGGAACGCGAAGCCGGTGTTCGATATACCATATGGATAAAGGCCTTGCGCCCGGCCGTAGCCCGGTTATGCAGAGAATACTTTGAACGCGAAGCCGGTGTTCGATATACCATAGAGGATAAATTCCTTGCGCCCGGCCGTAGGCCGGTTATGCAGAGAATACTTTGAACGCGAAGCCGGTGTTCAATATACCATAGAGAATAATTTCCTTGCGCCCGGCCATAGGCCGGTTATGCAGGGAATGCTTGGAATGCGAAGCCGGTGTTCGATATACCATAGAGGATAAAGGCCTTGCGCCCGGCCGTAGGCCGGTTATGCAGAAAATACTTTGAACGCGAAGCCTGTGTTCGATATACCATAGAGGATAAATTTTTTGCGCCCGGCCGTAGGCCTGTTATGCAGAGAATGCTTGGAACGCGAAGCCGGTGTTCAATATACCATAGAGGATAAATTTTTTGCGCCCGGCCGTAGGCCTGTTATGCAGAGAATGCTTGGAACGCGAAGCCGGTGTTCGATATAACTTTGAGGATAAAATTCTTACATTTTATGATTTCTTCTTAAGCTTACTTCATAAAGTTAACAAATTTGGGGCTTATTTCATTTTTTTGGGGTTTATTTCATTTTTTAAAAATTTGGGGTTTATTTCATAAAATTTTTTGGGGTTTATTTCATTTTATTTGGGGCTTATTTCGTAAATTTTGTTTGGGGCTTATTTCATTTTTTTTGGGGTTTATTTCATAAAATTTTTTGGGGCTTATTTCATTTTTCGATTTGGGGCTTATTTCATTGGGGCTTATTTCGTGGTGCCGTTGAAATCTATCAAAGCGAATTAAAGCGAGATTAACTGTTATAAATAGGCCGTGCTCATAGCTCGTAAATTTTGACCTCCAGCAAATATCTTTATTTAATATTTTCTTCTTACTTTTCTATTTCCTACAAAAAAGTTTCTTTTTTTAATCTCTGGGCTTTAATCTTTTCACAAATTCGCTTTTCCATGAGAACTTCAAAAGGTTATAACTTCTAAACTATAAATCACTGCTAATAATTTTATAATATTTTCTGCTTATTTTGCATTTACTTCAACAAGGCTTAATTTTTATTTCTCCTGAATTCAATTCATTCATAAATTTATTGCAAACTTGATTTTATAAGGGAAATTCATAACAATTGTTTTTGACAGCTCAGATGATCATTTTCGCTGTGTTTGGGATCCAGTTGATATATCAAATGTTCTGATGACATATTGTTTGGCACATTAGTTGACATCTATTAAAGCGAATTGAAGCAAAAGTACCTGTTATAAAAAGGCCGTGCTCATAGCTCGTAAATTATGAGTTGCTTCCAATATATATATTTAATATTTTCTTCTAACTTTGCGATTTCAAACAACATAGTTTGTTTTTATATCTCTGAGCTTCAATTCTTTCGAAAAATTTTCTGCAAGTTCGCGAATTTTGAGAACTTCAGAAGGTCATAACTTCTAAACTATAAATTGCTGTTAACTATTTTATAATATTTTCTGCTTACTTTTGCATTTTCATTTTTATATTGTTTTATTAACCTACAGGTCAGCTAAATTGGGTAATTATTATCGTATAAAATACTTTTTATTCTTTCTATATTAGTCTTATGAAATTCTGTATCACTAATTTTTAGTACTTTCTGAATTAAATTTTTAGCTGTATTAATAATAATTATAATTATTAAAGCTTTCATTAGATATTTGAATGCATTGTCACATAGTCTATTTAAATTGTGATTCTTTTCTGGACAATTTCATTAGATGTCTGGAATATTCTGAGAATAATTTTTTTTTTTTTCAAATCTTAAGTCTAAAAATGATAAATATATGTTTAGCCAATGCTAAACAAAATTTTTCTGTTTCAACGGTTGATTATTGTTGTTTTACATCTCTCGTGTACGGCTGAGAAAAAGAGCATCCCTTCTTTTCAGCCGGGTGTGGCCTCTATAATGAAGAATATTGCACGCAAGTGGATTTGGGTGCAACTCAAGTTTTTTAATATATTTTCTCGCGTGTTTTGAAAATACCGTCTTCACCAACGGAACATCAAGTACTTTGTGAATTCGCTTAATTCCGATATACCAGGGGGCTGCTGTAATTACAGGTAGAATTTTGTTTTGTTGCGTTTGAATTTTGTCTACAGTCGATGCTGCCCCATAACTGGGTTCCATAAAACCATATTGGTTTCAGGAACGCGTTGTATAATAGAAGTTTACATTCTACGCGTAGTATAGAATTTCTTCCAATATGCTAATTCATTTAGGCTGCTTTTAATTTCATTTGTGTTAACTTTGCGTCCATGTGCGATTTCCATGTTAAACGACGATCAAGATGAACGACTAGATATTTGATTTCAGTGGGCTGCGGTATGGTCACGGTGTTAATTTGTATAGGCGGGGATGTTTCCAACGTAAATGTGACGTGTACACATTTCTGCTCATTGATTTTTATCCGCCATTGTTTTAGCCATGTTTCCAATTTTGAGATGTACCCTTGTAGATTCCGGGAAGCTTCTACAGGATTTTCATGAACGCTTAGAAAAGCCGTATCATCAGCAAATGTTGACGTGTGAATGTTACTGCTTAACGGTAAGTCAGACGCATATATTAAGTAAAGTAAAGGTCCGAAGATACTGCCTTGAGGAACTCCGGCTTCAATCGACGGCGGAGGGCTTAAGAAATTGCCTTCCCTAACTACAAATTTTTGTTCCTTTAAATAGCTTTTTAAGAGCCTGATGATGTTTGCGCGTAGATTTTGTGTTAGTTTGTGGACAAGACCTTCGTGCCATACTTTATCAAAAGCCAGATGTAAAAAGCCCTGAACAATATTTCTTTTTTTTAAGTTTCCGTAACTGCATTCACAATTCTGTGAGTTTGTTCAATAGTGTTATGCTGCCATTCGAAGCTCGTAACGGAGGTTTGCATATCACTGGCCTTTTAAGTCCCCTGGCTGCATGCCACAGCGAATAATCTGTTTGTGCCTTAATTTTAGCTGGGGCCATCTGTACCGTTGCCATTCTCGTCGAACTCTCCGTTTTTCAGTCAATAGCCTTTCTATATCTACAGAAAAAATATTGTTAAATCTCACTTGTTGATTTGTTTTATTTAAAATAGCATTAAAAGCAGCTTGTTTAACGTGCGCTCCAAACAACCTGAAGGAATCGTCTATGTCAGAAGGTGTTCTCAGCGGTATTCTTTCCGAGCAATGAGCACTCAGATATTTTCTTTATTTCAACCAGTTAGTGAGTGCAAATGTCATCGGTAAATCACATGTTGGTGTTGCAGTTATGTGTGAGTAAATAGTGACAATTGTAGGCTAGTGGTCTGAAGATAAATCCAAATTTGCTTCAACTTCAACCATCTCGCTGGGTACACCTTTCGCTTTCCAAAGTCAATAACATCAGGAATTTTTTTTCGATCTGTTGGCCAATATGTTGGCTGACCACTTGACACTACGTTCAAACCCATTTTAGAAACGACGTCAAACAAAACTCCTCCCTTAGGAGTGATTAAACGTGAACCCCAGAATGTGTATTTAGCATTGTAGTCGCCAGCTGATAGAAAACGGGGGCCCAGTGATGTATAATAAGCCGTATATTGACTTTTGGTAATTGAAAATCTGGGGGCGAATAGACAGATGATATTACAAGTTTTTGGTTGTAATTTTCAATGCAGATGTTCGTTGCTTGAAGATAATCTTTACAACAATCATTCAACAGGTAGTGTTTTATTCGCGTTTTTATTTGAATTCCCGAGCCACCACAAGCTCTACCTCGAGGATCCATTGTGTCGTAAATAATATACCCACTAATTCTGAAACAGCTTCAAGACGTCAATTGAGTTTCCGAGATAAGCGTAACATCGATTTGTTTATCCAGAAGAAAATACTCTATTTCGTTTTTATGTTGGCAGATGCCGTTTGCGTTCCAAAAACAGATTTTTAAGTTCATGGATTGTTCAATACAGCCTGCAACAAGGTAGACTGCATTTTCAACATTTCTTGCATCATACTGGACATGTTGAGAGTGTAGTGTGTTTGACTAACCACTACTGCATGCCATCTGCATGTAGCAAGTGAAACATAACACTTTTGTTATTGTTGAAATATTTGTCCACGCTATGACCGCATGATCAGAATGTATTATGTTGATCATGCATATTCCCACACATACTTTGTGTATGTGTTAGTTTAAGACATAGAATGTTTAAGCTACTTTAAGAATATTAATATTAATACAAACAGATAAAAATCATACGTTAAACAGTCGCACAAGCGGCTGTTCAACCAAACCAATAATAAACATTTTATTAATAAAGTGACCAATATTAAAATTAACAAAAAATACAATTGTTTTAATAACATAACATGGCGATCCTGCCAATAATAATTTTTATAAGCAAAAGCTTAGACTCATAGTAAACAACCGGTTTATATAAAAAATTACAGAATACCTCACTCACATAAAGAGGAAGTAAACAAACATGTTTATAAATTGATAAAAGATGATATAATAGAGCCATCAGTGTCTGAATATAATAGACCTATTCTTTTAGTACTTAAAAAACCTCTGCCAGGTACAAATCAAAAAAAGATGGAGACTAGTAGTTGACTATAGGGGAGTAAATACAAACTTGGTAGCTGATAAGTTTCCGTTACCACGTATAGATGATATACTCGACCAATTGGGTAGAGCTAAATTTTTCTCTTGCCTTGACTTAATGTCAGGTTATCATCAAATAGAACTAGACAAAGATTCTAGAGATATTATCTCATTTTCTAAAGAAAAATTATCTTTCCGTTTTAACAGACTACCATATGGTATAAAAATCGCCCCAAACTCATTTCAACGAATGATGTCATTGGCTTTTTCCGGATTATCACCAATACAAGCTTTCGTATATATGGACAATTTGGTTAGGATTGGTTGCTCTACAGAACACATGTTACGTAATCTCAAAGACGTATTCAGTTTATGTAGAAAATATAATCTTAAATTGCATCCTGATAAATATTTATTCTATGTGCATTACCTACATAGTAGTCGTGCTATGTTTTGAATGAAACGTTAAAAAATTTTCAAGAATGGGGTTTTTTCACTCTCAGGTTAATAAATTAGAAATACAGTAAAGCCAAAAAATTGAGCTCGTTTTGGAAGTATTTTACCAAGCACAAAAATGAAAAAAAAACAAAGTCACAAGTAACAAGTATCTTAAAGTAAACAAAATTGGTAGATCAACAACAAAAAAATTAATAAAATAAGAATAAATGAGAGACGTATAAAATTTTTAAATACCTTAATAATATTTTTTAAATTCTGGAAATTTTCCGAGCAATGAAATTTTTTAAAATTATTCTTAAAAAAATGAAACTAAAGAATAAATTATACTCCAGATTATTTTATGTTGAAAGTAACCACAATAATTCAGATGAAAATAATGATATAGAAAATGTTGCTAGTAATGAAAATAACAATCTTTTTTGCGAATTAAATATATTTTATATTAAATATAAAAAGACTTTAGCGATATATTGGACGATATGGTATATTTGAAAAAATGTAAAAAAAGAACAGAAAAATTAGATAAACTATTTTATTAGATAAACTATTTTAGTGAAAGATTTATTTCAAAAACCAAAACCAAAAATCGTTTGAAAGCTAAAAAATTTAGTAAACTTTTATTTGTAAAAGATTATTTCTTAAGAACAACCCAAATTGTCTGATTACACAAAAAAAAAAAAAAAAAAAAAACATTTGATATTTTTTGACTGAATGACTGAAAGCATGTTTATTTGAATTAATAGTTTTATGTATTTTTTGTTAATAAAAACTTATTAACTATTTTATTTTTAAGTTTTTTGTGTGAAATGTTTATATTTTGTCAATAAATTTTTGAAATCATTTTTTATTCGTTGTTCTCATCGATTAATCGAAAAATTTTTCAGATTTAATCGTTTGATCGAACGAACAAAATCAATTATTTGAATTATTCGAACAAAGGTGAAAGGCGAATAATTGACAACTCTAATAAATATCCTATACCAAAAATTGTGATGAAGCTAAACGCTCCGGCAAACTGTGGATAGCAAGGCACACGATCTTATTTTAAGGACGTTGTGTGCGTTGCTATCTGCTCATGGGGAGCATAGCTGAGTGCTACCGGACGCGTCACAGGTTGCGGATAGTGATACGCTCCGTAGATATACGAAGTAGCTGCTATTTGTAGTAGCCGCGGACAGTCAGCGATTTCAAGAGGAGAGTCTCGGAGGGTTCTTTCGAGTTCCCACAAATTCCGAGTATGCCGATGATCCTTGAAATGTCATGGCGAGTATTTGGCGCCATAAAACCAATAACCCACAGTATGTCTGGATACTTTAATCGGCAGCCCCGTTACCAGACTCGGATGCGATCGGCTTATTCCTGGTCCATCTTAAACTTCTTTTATTAATGAAACCACAATTTTATTGTGGCCCTATGTTCCTCCATGGAACCCCAGGAATAAATATATATATATATATATATATATCATTTTCCTGCACCAGTATTAATTTTTTGTCGCCCATTGCAACTTTTTATCACTTTGAAAAACACAAATTATATACAAAACAGCTGTACCAAACGTTGGTGGGAGTTCCAAATGATTACATTATTTGTGATTGTGTGCAAATAGTACGATATAAACATAGAGGATAAATTCCTTGCTCCCGGCCGTAGGCTGGTTATGCAGAGAATTGTAGCATGTGGGCAACAGTGTGTAGTATGCATTGCGATTCAATAGTACCGCAACATGCAAGCATTGACAAACTGCAAGCAAGATATTTTGTGTGTGTCGGTAATTTGACACTTTGTGCAGTTAATCAAGTGCAGCAGCACAATGCACTTAAATGAATCACATTTATTAACTGCATTTGTTTGTTTGTAGATATAAGCTACACAAAGTATCTGTTGCTTTTAAGTATGCACTCGTTGAACTTTAAAACTGTTGAACACGTGCCATACATAAATAGTTGGAAGCTAAATATGCTTACCCAACAATAATATATATTTCTATTCTTTTACTCTTATGTTAATGTACCCCTAAGAATTATTCTGATAATTAGTATATAAGCCAATGTCATTTAGTTTATAAATCAATTAATAAATCATCAGTCTTAGGAGCTCCAAATATTAAAGCTCTAAGACAAAAATAAAATTAAATAAAACAATTTTATTACATGGCGATCCTGCCAGTTTTCTTGGAGTGCTACTAGATTTGCACCCAGAAACAAGAGCAGAAGAAGGAGAGGGTCCGCCTGGCCAAAAGGCACCCCAGCATTAAAGAAGCAAATAAAGGTCCGCCTGGCCAAAAGGTAGCCAAAGAAGGACGACATCTTCAATACAAATATCACCTCCATCAGCCAGCCAAAATGATCTGAAGAGAACCAAGAAGACCACAAAATCACCAAAAAATATATTTTTCTTCATACAATTAATTAATTAATAACTTTTATTTTAAAAGTGGTGCGCTAAAGTCGCACACTAGGGCCAGTAAGCGTTAACCGCTCGTGGCAAATATTTTTTTTTTATTTTTCAAATTAACTTAAGACTAAACAAAAAAAAAATTTTTTTAAACCTTTTATTACATGAAGAGATCATTAAGAAAATCTCATAAGTAAAATTTTTTTACTATGCCGTCAGTGGGACCAAAACCACTCACCATAGAAGAGTATAAGAAGAGACATTTAAAAAAGAAAGAAGAAGTAGCCACAGCAATAGGCAAGATAAAAAAGCCAAAACGTAGAGGTGGCTACTCAAATAAATTAAAACGTGATAGGGCCATCCTATTAAGAGAAGTAAATAATGAACAGCCACCAAGCTGGGAAAGAGCCACAAAAATATGGGAGCAAATTTCCCATATTGAAAAATTACTAGAAACTTTAAGAAATAAATATTAAACCAAAACTAACGTTTTAAAGATTTTTTATAAAATATCATAATTTTAATAAGAATAAAGTAAATTAAAAGAAAAATTTATAAAATTATTATACATAACTTTTTACACGGTCCTTTATAATGAATAGAAAATAGAAAAAGAGGGCAGCAAAATAAAAATAGAAAAACTAATTAGAGACATTAAATTAAATTATACTAATGGAATGGCAGGAAATACTTAACAAAGCCAGATTAATAAAGGAAGATTTTGACCGTTCTTATAAATGCCTAAACATTGACAGACCTACAAAAGAAGAAACAATAAAAATACATTTCGATAAACTTTTAGGTTGCTTGGAAAGAATAAGAACTTTATTTAATGTGCACTACAATAGACTTACAGTTTCTCACAAAACAGCAGCAGATGCATTCTTTGCAGATTTAAAAGAAAAAATTTTCAAATTGGCAGCTAAGAAAGGGGTAGAACTTGACCTACCAACATCCATCCACGAAAATTCACCTCATAAATTCAGAACTAAACCAATAAATGCTAAAATGGGCCAAACAATAGTGGAATTTTTAAATACAGCCTCAAAGCTAATTCCAGACTTTGATGGCAGAGCAGAAAATTTACGCTCTTTCATAGATTCATTATCGTTACTAAATTCAATAAAAGGAGAACACAAATCCACAGCAGTATCCCTCATAAAAACAAAATTAAAGGGTACTGCAAGAAATCTTATCAACGATGAAGCAACAATAATAAACATTATAAATAAGTTGCAACAAACCGTTAAAGGTGAATCAGTAGAAGTAATATCTGCGAAAATAATGAACATTAAGCAAAGCAGTAAAACGGCGAATGCCTACTGCAATGAAATTGAAAGTTTAGCAAAATCATTAGAAAGTGCATATATAACAGATGGATTACCATCAGAATTAGCAACCAAATATTCAACACAAGTCGCTGTTAAAGCACTTACCAAAAACTGCAACATTGATAAAGTAAAGCTTATCATGGAGGCAGGCCAATTCGATAGCATGAATGATGCTATAAGTAAATTTGTCAATAGCTGCACCGAAGCCACAGGCCAACAGAATGCCATACTATATTATGGGCAAAAACATAGACCCAATAACAATTATCGTGGCAATAATACATGGTTGCGTGGAAGAAATAATTTCCCACGTAACAATAATAGCAATAACAGCTATAACAACAATAATGACAATTATAACAGAAACCGACAAAGAAATAACAATAACAACAATAGTGACAATTACCGCCAAAGATACACCAATAACCGTAGGAACAACAACTACGTAAGAGCAACAGAATCTAATCAAAATGATTCGGAAAACTCCGAATTTCCCCTATGTTATGAGTCATTTTCCCCTAACCAACAGAAGTATCAGCGACAGCGGAACATACGCTGCACACACATACTGACGTTGAGTTATTTTCCCTCAACCAACAAAAAATACCTACAGCAGCAAAATATACGCTGCATACATACATACACAGACATATGCTGACGTTGCAATAACGCTGCATACAATACTGACGTTATTACCAGTAATTTTCCTACAGATATATGCTGACATTGCATTATCGTGAGAACCGCAATCGGCTGGAAGTCCCACGGGTATGAATATGCTGAAGTTGCAATAATCGCACACTCAGCAGTATCGCGGGAACAACCACGCCAGCGGCAGCGAACGGCAGCAGCACCGTTCATCGAGCAGCACAAAAGTGGGTATAAAAGCGGAGGGTGATTTGGTATGGAGGTCTATTATTCAGTCTATCCAGCCAACTGTAGTCAGTGAAGTCAGCTCTATTCTAATCAGTTCATAACACACATAACAAAAACCTGATCAAACACCAGCCTTAAAAAGCGGGTCCCTGAGATGGTTATAATTTAATAAACCTAGAATAGAAAACAAAAATGAAAATCTAAATAAACTAAATAACTAAATTCAAAATAATCCTATTGTCTTGTTTCTTAATTCTAAAAAATAAGTTACAAAATAAATTGTAACATTTTGGCGCAGCCGGTAGCCGCGTAAATAATAACATCAAGGAAATATAATTATCCTTGTGTTGATCTTGCTCAAGAAAAAACTGTCAGGTGTAGCAAAACCAACAATACATAAAAGTCTAAATCCTAGCTACCTTGTATTGTTGCATCCTACACACGCCGGTGTAGAACTGCACAGACAAATTGAATAAAGTCTAAATCCTAGCTACCCTCATATTGTCATTGCAGGACTAATCGCTAAAGCAGATCAAGGCAACAAGGAGAATTACCTTGATTGTAAAAATTCTGCGCGGTTGCGAACAAACTTAAATAATAAAATAATAATAATAATAATAATAATATAAAGTGAAAATAAGCCTAAACCACAGACCACTATGAGGATAATAAACAGCGGAATATGGGTAAGTAGAATACAGCTTTAATGGACAATCCACAGACACAGACAGACGACTTAATAAAACGGATAGATAATTATAATTATTCAGTGGACAGTCTACAAGTTCTTGCGTGGACAGAACTTAAGGGTTTAGAAGCAGACAAAACATTCCTGGACAACCATAGGGAAACAATAAGAATACAAAGACTGACAAAGTTAGAAGAAGTTAGTTATGTGTTACAATTAATAAGTGAATTAAGTAGGGATAGATCATTGGAGTTTGTGAAAAGAATCGAAGAACTCGAAGAGACAAAAACATTCCTTAAGGGACATTGCGAAAAGCTAAGAGGACAAATAGAGTACACAGATACTTTGTTGGAGGACGTAGAAAAGGAAAATTCAGAATTAGTAGAACAGTTGAAAGGAAAAGGACTGAGTGAAGAGAATTTTAGGAAACAGTTAAAACAGAAACAGTTAATAGAGACACAAGACGACACTATCCAAAGGCTACAAACAGCATTGGAAAACGCAAGAAGAGAGTTGGATACAATTCACAGAGCTAGTTCACCAAATCCTTCACTGCACGAAGAACTAAACGAAGTAGGACTACCAACAATAGTCATCTCGCACGAGAAAGAAACACATGCCTTGACGCTGTTGGAAAAAGTAAAAACCCTAATTAACAACGCAAGGAAAGCAGGTAGCAGAGGATACTCCGCTGAGACAATAGCAAGGAAAATAAACGAGTTAGGCGAATATAAGGCGAAATTCAGCGAATTGGAAGAAAAAGAAGACATTGACAGCATAGTAGCGGAAGAATTTAATAGACTGATCCCAGTGGCCCAAGAAATTTTGGAAAGACGATCACCATCACCCCGGCAAAACCATACTATTGAGAGAGCAGAAATCGAAACAATCAGAATGACGTCGCTATCCGAGATTATTAAAATAGTTAACAACACAGTCCCATCATTCTTCGGTACCGATGGACCTGACTTACCATCAGAAGTATGCAGGTACATACAAGGATGCAAGATGGTAGAAAGAGAAGTACTCACAGGTGCAAATAACGTCCTAACACAAGATGTGATACAGTGCCTGAAATTGCGACTGCTGGGGGGTGCATACTCTAAAATATCCCAGATGACTTTTGGTTCAGTGGACGCATACTGTAACACCATCAAGAAGTTATACCTAAAAAATAAAAGCCTGGATAAGATAAGGGAGCTGATCTTGGGTTGCAAACAGAGCATCAGAGAGTCAGCATGTAAATTTGGAGAACGCCTGGATAGCCTATTGAATGAGGCAAAGACAACAATAGAGAACGAATGGCCGGTGGGACCTGGCCGGGAAACCATGCTGAAGGACTTCAAGAGGATAGCAGTGAGAAGTTTCATCAAGGGTCTGAAGGACCATGCTCTTAAAGCTCGATTTGTGGGGCAGGAGGAGGAAGAGCTCACTAAGTTAATAGAGATAGTCGAGAACGCTGAGGAATTGTTTGGCGAACCAACGCACAGCATCAACGTAATTGATTCAGAAGTCCCTTGTAGTTTTTGTAACAAGATGGGACATGAATGGAATAGCTGCAAAAAGCGGCTAAACACACCATACTGTATGAGCTGTGGAAAATACGGCCATGAAATGGGACCACTGTGCCGGAATATCGCGAGCTGTACGTTCTGCGGAAACAGCGGGCACGATGTGGAAAACTGCAGAAAGAGATTAGGCTCCCTATAGTGCCGATTGTGTAGGATAAACGGTCACAAGGAAACCCCTTTCTGTGAGCCAAAAAGAAACCTACCCAACCAAAACCAATTGAATAGAAGGACGGCAGAAACCAATAGAAGGACAACAAACACAGAATTCCGTGGAAGCCCACAAACAGCGATGGGACAAAATACGAACAGAGGGGCAAATAGAAACAATGGTACACTCCCAACCTGTTTTAAATGTCAGCAACAAGGACATTTTGCACGGGACTGCAGAAGCAATATCAGACAAACTCAGACAGTAGGAACAGGGATCTACCAACAGGTGCGAAATAGCAACAACGGCAGGGACCTAGCTAACAGACCAGTAGAGGTCCATAGCAACACAAATCGGACAAATGCCCAGGGAAACGAAATTCGGCCCAGTTACCGCCAATAACTGGGGTCCCGCAGATTAACAGAAAATTAGATTGGCATAAAAAGGAGAACAACTACAATTATAATAAAGAAACGGAAACAAAGAATCGGGTAAATAAAGATGATACGGCGACTGACTCAGAAACAGAGCAGCCAACCAGGATAGTAACCGAGGCAGTTGTACACTCGGTGAACAAGGAGAACGGACAAACTATAGAAGAAAATACTGAGAAAGATAGTGAATTAAACAAAAAAAAGGAGAAAAAAAGGTAAAGAGATGATGCGAAATATAGAAGATAGTGCTGAATCCCCGGGCAATGTGGACACAGTTTTCATTACGCTCCCCTGCCAAGAAGCAAGGGGGGGAGGATTGGTCCTACTTGTGGATACCGGAGCAGATTTCAGCATAATAAAAGAAGACTCAATGAAGATTTTCCTCAATAAGAACAGAAAGCAAACTAAAACTCTTTCTGGAGCCTTCGGAGGAAAGACTACGACACTGGGCACTACCGAGATCAGGATAGGAGATAAAAGGCAGTTGTCGTGGGTGTTCCATATTGTGTCACGGGAAATACAAATCCCTGGAGATGGTATTCTCGGAAGAAATAATATGTGGAACCGATGTATAGTGAACACCATAGACAGAACCTTGAGTATATTTGATAGCGAACATTGGGTGAAGACGTTTACCCTTCGTACGGAAATAGATTGTCAAACAAATCATCAACAAGGTGTCTGTCTGAGGAAAAGAGCAGTCACTATAGTACCGGTCAATATTGTATCGAGAGACAAAACTGTGGTTGTGCATAAACAGGAGATTTCCCCTGGAGTTTATGTTGGAAATACTGTGGTCAACATTAAAAATGGAGGCACAGCAGTACCCATACTGAACGCAACCGAGCAGGACATACCATGGAGGAAGGACATTAAGGTGAAATTTTCAAATTTCAACCACTACACGCAATATGGAGGGCGAGATGAACCCCCTTCGTCGGTGACAAATCAGGACGATAGAATAAGGCGTCTAAAAAACACTATTATGACGGAGAGGGATTGGAACATGGAAGAAACAGAGTCAATGAACCGGATATGCGAGGAATATCATGACTTATTCATGTTGGACAATGACAAATTGCCATTCACCACATTGGTGAAACATAAAATACCAATAAAAGGTGAACAACCACCCATTAATCAACGACAGTATCGTCTACCTCACGTCCATAAAGAAGAAATCAACCGGCAAGTGTCGGAGCTACTACAGGAAGGTATAATAAGTCCAAGCATATCCCCATGGAATTCACCAATATTGTTAGTGCCCAAAAAATCTCAAGACGGTCAGAAAACCTTTAGACTGGTAGTCGATTTTCGAAAACTAAATGAGGCTACAATAAAGCAGGTATTCCCTATTCCTAGAATTGATGAAATTTTGGATCAATTAGGAAATAGTAGGTATTTCACTACCTTAGATCTGGCGAGTGGATATCACCAGGTGCTAGTTCACGAAGGAGATAAGGAAAAGACTGCCTTCAGCACCGATAAGGGTCATTTTGAATTTAATAGAATGCCCTTCGGCCTAACAGGAGCACCAGCCACATTCCAGATGGTCATGAACACGATCCTTACAGGCTTACAGGGCCTGGACTGTTTTGTGTACCTCGACGACATAGTCGTATACGGAAGAAACGTGGCAGATCACGAAACGAAGATCATGAACGTTCTATCAAGACTACGAGAGGGTGGTCTTAAACTAAACACGAAGAAATGCCAATTCTTACGTAGAGAAATAGTTTACTTAGGACACAAATGTTCCAATGAGGGAGCACTACCAGACCCTTCGAAAGTGGAATGTGTCAAACAACTTAAGCCACCAAGAACAATAAAAGAAGTACAAGCACTCCTGGGCTTGATCAACTATTACCGAAAATTTGTGGCAGGAATGGCAAAATTGGCTTCACCAATAACAAAGCTGTTAAGAAAAAACGCTAAGTTTGTGTGGACGCCCCAATGCCAAGAGGCCCTGGACAAGGTCAAAGAAAATATTGCAAATCCTCCAATATTAATTTACCCGGATCTTGAACAACCCTTCAGAGTAACAACAGATGCAAGTAACGAGGCCTTAGGAGCAGTCTTGTCACAGATACGAAACGAAATGGATCATCCGATAGCATTTGCCAGCCGAACGCTCAGTGACACCGAACAAAGATATTCGACAATAGAAAAAGAAATGCTTGGTGTGGTGTGGGCAACACATACTTTCCGCCCATATCTCCTGGGGCGACACTTCACCGTATTTACTGACCATCAACCCTTAAGGGGGATAGCATATGAGAAAGGACATAGCGATGCAAGGAAGGGTTTATCGACTTGTGATAAGTAGGAATGGAGAGGAAGTCTTGAGGATGACATGATTCGGAATCATGACGAATTGCCTATATATTTTTCAACGATTTTTGTTAGACATTAACACTGAGGATTTTTTATAGAAGAAAAAAAAACAGTAAATAAATTAAAGAAAAATTGAAAAAACAAAATAACATTATTTTGTTGGACAATAACATTGAAAATTTTTAATAAATAAATTCAAGAAAAACTTTAACAAAGAGCAATATTTTGAAAATAAACTGTTAACAAGTATAAATCATTAAAAACAGCAACCAAATAAGCAGCATAATTAAAGCAAAAATTTAACAGCAGAACCTATAGTCAAATACACACTAGTTTTTAGCACAAAGATCAACAGATTCTACACCAATTTAATGAAACATATTGGAAAGATTAATTTAATTACAAAAACAAAAAAAAAAAGAAAGAAAAGACCGATATAATTATGAGGAACGAGTTAATGCAGACATTCAAATTACCTGTATTACTGCGTTTTTTTATTGGAAATTTTTTTTTGGCTTCTAGACGATCGGCTGCTGGTGTTTGTTGATTTGTGGCTGGTGAAAATTCCTTTTTGGGTTGAAGTATTCTTATCATTTTGTATTTGTATAAAGTTTTTACAAAACACGCACTTAATTTTAATTAAATTTAAACGAATTTAGTTAAAGAAAAAGTATTCACATCTATATTTGTAAATTTTGTCACAAAATTAATAACTGCATAGCAGTAGAAACAGAAAGAAATTGCAAAAATTTTCAATGTTTGCAATTTTCAATGTTTGTTGATTTGTAGCTGGTGAAAATTCCTTTTTGGGTTGAAGTATTCTTATCATTTTGTATTTGTATAAAGTTTTTACAAAATACGCACTTAATTTTAATTAAATTTAAACGAATTTAGTTAAAGAAAAAGTATTCACATCTATATTTGTAAATTTTGTCACAAAATTAATAACTGCATAGCAGTAGAAACAGAAAGAAATTCCAAAAATTTTCAATGGTTGCAATTTTCAATGTTTGTTGATTTGTAGCTGGTGAAAATTCCTTTTTGGGTTGAAGTATTCTTATCATTTTGTATTTGTATAAAGTTTTTACAAAACACGCACTTAATTTTAATTAAATTTAAACGAATTTAGTTAAAGAAAAAGTATTCACATCCACATTGGTAAATTTTTAAGAAAATTAATGACAGTATAAACAGAAAGCAATTGCAAAAATTTTTCAATGTTTGCACATGCTTGTGTCAGTAGATGTTTGAATAATAAAAACAAAACCCTGCAGTTTTATGCACATTAATAGAAACATAAATAAAGCAATTGCAAACATTTTAAATGTTTGCACATGCTTACAATTACAGGGTAAAAAATGAGTGCAATATATCCAAACTGAGACGAAATGCAGTTTTGATGGTATCTACATTTTTTTTCATTTTTTTTTAATTTTTTTTTGTTTTGCATGATTTTAGTTGAGTACTTGACTGTGAAGTATGATTACACAGCAAAATTCTGCCAGACTATTTCACAGCCGGGTACAACTGAATAAACAGATATACACATGCATGTATGTGTGTAAGAATACAAATAAGTTTGGCATTGACATTGAAACAAAAATAAAAGCCAAACATACATACATGCATGGTATTTCAGTAATACTAATAATAACAATAAAAAGCACGAATTAATCTATGTTTGAATGTAAGCTTTTAAGCTAAAATAAATAATGAACAATGAATAAAGATTTCAAGTACAGAAACTAAAATTTAATTTTCAAATAAAGAAGAACAAGCAACTTATGAAATAATTTCAACAAATTTCCTATTAATATTTATTTTTGTCTTTCTTCTAAATAACAAACTATTTGCAATTTTAAACTTTCCTAATTTTTTGCCATTTTTGCTGTTGATTTAAAAAAATTATAAGCAAGTGAATAATTTTTCTTTCAAATCATTAAAACAGCAAAGGTGTTAAATTTCTTCCACAAAGACAAGGATAAATACAAGCTAAACTAAACTCATTTTTTTTATATATATATAAAAAAAAGGGAGAAGAAAAAATGTTTAAATAAGTTGAAATTTGATATATGTAGTACTAAATGTAATAAAGTTTTGTTTTTTTTTCTTACTCATTTTTTTGCAACGTTTTCAAATAATTTAAGAATTTTCAATTTCTTGTATGACTTTATTTCAAGGTTAATATAAGAGTACATATATATAAATATCAATACACATACACAATAATTATGCAATTAACTTGTAAATGCATAACTATTATAAATTTTTTGTGTGTCATACATACATACAATTTTGTATTAAGTTGAATAGAAAAAAAAACATACAATTAAAAATACACATATAAATATATATATATATATTGAAAAATTACTTCTAGAATAGATAGAACAAATAGTTTCATGTAAGAAAAAAATTTTATATAAGTATACGTAAGAAGAAATTGTTAGTTATAAGATTAAAAATATTAACCAGCGTTTTAAAAAAAACAACCAACAATCATCATCCCGTTAACAATGAAGAATCCAACAATCATCAACAGCAGCCTATACCTATCAACCTCACGCAACCGCAAAACCTACATACGATACTACAACGCATACATGGACGAAAAACCCAGTTCCGACAACAATAAAGAATCCAATCCAAATATCAACAGACAGACAGCCATAACCTTCAACCTCACACAACCATAATCAACAGTTAAAGCTATATGCGATGGCACAACACATACATGGACGGAAAACGCAGTTCCGTTAGAAAATGGGAAATCACCCCAACGTCAGTAACAACCTCAACATTTCACCAACAACATCATATTTTTTCCTTGGTGACGCAGCAAACGTACCAAGTCGACAGACACTTAGCAGTCACCAACTAATGATAAACTGCGAACCTTCAGGCAATCGAGGCTCGGGAGATAATTACATATTACTCCGAGAGCTGCCAAAGCTGTATCGCCAAGGTAGTCGGATGCATACACACATCTATTTTGACTTGATTCCAGAAGGATGGCTACGAAACATCCTAGGACAGGATGTTTCTTGTCCGTAAGGGGGGAGGGATGTTATGAGTCATTTTCCCCTAACCAACAGAAGTATCAGCGACAGCGGAACATACGCTGCACACACATACTGACGTTGAGTTATTTTCCCTCAACCAACAAAAAATACCTACAGCAGCAAAATATACGCTGCATACATACATACACAGACATATGCTGACGTTGCAATAACGCTGCATACAATACTGACGTTATTACCAGTAATTTTCCTACAGATATATGCTGACATTGCATTATCGTGAGAACCGCAATCGGCTGGAAGTCCCACGGGTATGGATATGCTGAAGTTGCAATAATCGCACACTCAGCAGTATCGCGGGAACAACCACGCCAGCGGCAGCGAACGGCAGCAGCACCGTTCATCGAGCAGCACAAAAGTGGGTATAAAAGCGGAGGGTGATTTGGTATGGAGTCTATCCAGCCAACTGTAGTCAGTGAAGTCAGCTCTATTCTAATCAGTTCATAACACACATAACAAAAACCTGATCAAACACCAGCCTTAAAAAGCGGGTCCCTGAGATGGTTATAATTTAATAAACCTAGAATAGAAAACAAAAATGAAAATCTAAATAAACTAAATAACTAAATTCAAAATAATCCTATTGTCTTGTGTTCTTAATTCTAAAAAATAAGTTACAAAATAAATTGTAACACCTAAGACAAAATCAATAAATATCTATCATCTAAACCTCAACTTAAGTTTCTTTATAAATGTTCAACTAAATAATACCGACACTACACTCACACTCTTGGTAGACACTGGTGCTGATATTTCTCTAATAAAATCAAAATTTTTCAGATTAAACAAAATAAATACTAATGACACTACAGTTTTTAGTGGAATAGGACAGGGCAATATAAAATCAATGGGAAGTATATTTTTTGATCTAAAATTCGAAAAATTTTTAATACCACATAAATTCCAAGTGGTATACAATAACTTTCCAATACCATGCGATGGAATCATTGGAATGGATTTCATGAAAAAGTATAATTGCATGTTGGATTTTAACAAAAACAATGATTGCCTTATCCTAAGACCATTTAATATGCCACACACAATCAATATACCAATTACAAATAACAATAGCGAAATAACTTTACCACCAAGATGTGAAATAATACATCAAATAAAATTTAAAAATTTAAACAGTGAAATTCTAATTCCTAATAAAGAAATTGCACCAGGCGTCTTCATTCCAAACACAATAGTTAACACTAACAAAGCATACGTTCGTTTTCTAAACACTAATAACACTAATGCCAAAATTAAGAAAAGTAACATAAAAACCGAAAATATCTCTGATTATGATATAATAAAAGCAAATTCTTGCAAAAATATATCAAGAAAATCCGAAATACTAAAAAGTTTGAAGAAAAATTTCCCGGAACAATTTAAAAATACATTAACAGAATTATGCTCAACATACAGTGATATTTTCGGTTTAGAATCAGAAAAAATAACAATAAATAATTTTTATGAACAAAAGTTGAGGGTAAAAGATAAAGAACCGGTATACATTAAAAATTATCGTATACCACATACACATAAGGAAGAAATAGATAAACAGGTCAAAAAGCTAATAGATGAGCAAATTGTAGAGCCTTCGTACTCTGAGTACAACAGTCCAATATTACTCGTACCAAAGAAATCACTGCCCAATTCTGATAAGAAAAGATGGAGACTTGTTATAGACTACAGGCAAATAAATAAAAAACTAATTGCAGATAAGTTTCCATTGCCTAGAATAGACGATATTCTAGACCAGCTCGGCAGAGCAAAATATTTTTCTTGTTTAGACTTAATGTCAGGTTTTCACCAAATTGGCTTGGAGAACAAATCTAGGGACTTAACATCATTTTCAACAAACAATGGCTCATACAGATTTACTAGATTACCGTATGGTTTAAAAATAGCTCCAAATTCGTTTCAAAGAATGATAACACTTGCTTTTGCTGGTTTAAAACCAAACCAGGCTTTCCTATACATGGATGACTTAGTGGTTTTGGGTTGTTCAGAAAAACATATGCTTTCAAATTTAAAAGAGGTATTTGATTTGTGAAGAAAACACAACTTAAAACTTCATCCAGAAAAGTGTTCATTTTTCAGGACAGAAGTTACTTATCTTGGACACAAATGTACAGACAAAGGAATATTACCTGATGATAGTAAATACGCAGCTATCGAAAACTATCCAACACCTAAGGATGCGGATAGTGCAAAACGATTCGTTGCATTTTGTAATTATTATCGAAGATTCATCAAAAACTTCTCAGAATATTCCAGACATCTAACGAAATTGTCAAGAAAAGGAGTACAATTTGAATGGACTAAAGATTGTGACAATTATCATATTTATTTTCTATGAAAAACCCAAGTTCAAAATTAACAAGAATGAGGTTAGATTTGGAAGAATACAATTTTACTATAGAATATCTTAGGGGAAAAGATAATTATGTTGCAGACGCGTTATCAAGAATAACGATTGATGACTTAAAAGATATAAATATAAAAACTAATACGGTGTTAAAAATTACAACAAGATCTATGGCATATAAAAAGAAACAACAAAGTAATACCGAAAATATTCAGCATCAAATTAAAAATAATGATAAAAAGCCCAATATATATGTACCACTAAAGAACACTGACGTCAGAAAGTACTATAAATTAGAGATTACTCCTGTAAAATGTTACATCAAACGAGGAAAATCTATTATTACATATATAAATATAAATGATTTGTTTACTAATGGAAATATTGACCTAGGACAATTTTTCCCAAGGCTTGAGAAAGTGGCCGGTAAACTTAGTGTAGAGACACTACAAATGGCACCCAGTGAGAAAATTTTCGAATTTATCTCCATAAATGAATTTAAAAATATGGGCAATAAATATTTAAATAAATTAAAAGTAGCGCTACTTAATGAGGTGACCAATATAAATGATAAGAATGCTAAGGCAATTCTTGATATAATGCTGAAATACCATGATGATCCGATAGAGGGAGGACATTGTGGAATATATAGAACAATATAAAAAATAAAGAGGTATTACTATTGGAAAAATATGATAAAAGACATAACGAAATATGTTAAATCATGTCAAAAATGCCAAAAATCAAAAACAGTAAACCATAATAAAAGTCCTATGACTATAACAGAAACACCAGAAAAAGCATTCGACACGGTGTATGTAGATACAATAGGGCCATTTCCGAAATCGATTAATGGAAATGAATATGCAATCACTTTAATATGTGATCTTACTAAATATTTGGTGACAATACCAACACCAGATAAATCTGCAAAAACAATCGCTAAAGCGATATTTGAAAATTTTGTATTAACCTATGGTCCAATGAAAACGTTCATTTTGGACATGGGAACAGAGTACAAAAATTCTATACTGACGGAACTATGCACACTACTAAAAATTGAAAATATAACTTCCACAGCACATCACCATCAAACACTAGGAACAATAGAAAGAAGTCATAGAACTTTTAACGAATATGTTCGTTCTTATATATCTGTGGACAAAACGGACTGGGACGAATGGTTAAGATATTTCACTTACTGCTTTAATACAACGCCATCAACGGCACATAACTACTGTCCTTATGAGTTAGTATTTTCAAGATTACCAAACAATTTTAGACAATTTGCTAAAGTAGATAGTGTGACACCACTATACAATGTGGATAACTATGCCAAAGAGGCAAAATTTAGGGTAGAAGTAGCACATAAGCGCGCGCAAATACTTTTAGATAAAAATAAAATAAAACAAAAATTAAATTATGATAGGAATATTTTAGAACATAATTTTAAAATAGGAGATTTAGTTCTACTTAGGAATAATTCAGGGCATAAATTGGAAAATCAATATAAAGGTCCGTATAAAATTAAGAAAATAGATTTAAGAAATAATGTTACCATAGTAGATAAGAAAACCAATAAACAACAAGTAGTTCATAAAAATAGACTTAAGATATGTAACATTTAATATTATTGGACGTCCAAACTAATATAAAATTAGAATATAAGTACATCTAAATATTATAATTTTTTTTTAAAAACAAAATAAATATTATATTACACTTATACTTAGACTAATTAAAAACTAATTGTAAAAGAATGTCCATAAAACTAACGTTATATGAACATTCTTGTAAGGGGTGGAGGTGTAGCATGTGGCCAACAGTGTGTAGTATGCATTGCGATTCAATAGTACCGCAACATGCAAGCATTGACAAACTGCAAGCAAGATATTTTGTGTGTGTCGGTAATTTGACACTTTGTGCAGATAATCAAGTGCAGCAGCACAATGCACTTAAATGAATCACATTTATTAACTGCATTTGTTTGATTGTAGATATAAGCTACACAAAGTATCTGTTGCTTTTAAGTATGCACTCGTTGAATTTTAAAACTGTTGAACACGTGCCATACATAAATAGTTGGAAGCTAAATATGCTTACCCAACAATAATATATATTTCTATTCTTTTACTCTTATGTTAATGTACCCCTAAGAATTATTCTCATAATTAGTATATAAGCCAATGTCATTTAGTTTATAAATCAATTAATAAATCATCAGTCTTAGGAGCTCCAAATATTAAAGCTCTAAGACAAAAATAAAATTAAATAAAACAATTTTATTACAGAATGCTTGGAACGCGAAGCCGGTGTTCGATATAACTTAGAGGATAAAATTCTTACATTTTATGATTTCTTCTTAAGCTTACTTCATAAAGTTAACAAATTTGGGGCTTATTTCATTTTTTTGGGGTTTATTTCATTTTTTAAAAATTTGGGGTTTATTTCATAAAATTTTTTGGGGTTTATTTCATTTTATTTGGGGCTTATTTCGTAAATTTTGTTTGGGGCTTATTTCATTTTTTTTGGGGTTTATTTCATAAAATTTTTTGGGGTTTATTTCATTTTTCGATTTGGGGCTTATTTCATTGGGGCTTATTTCGTGGTGCCGTTGAAATCTATCAAAGCGAATTAAAGCGAGATTACCTGTTATAAATAGGCCGTGCTCATAGCTCGTAAATTTTGAGCTACAGCAAATATCTTTATTTAATATTTTCTTCTAACTTTTCTATTTCCTACAAAAAAGTTTCTTTTTTTAATCTCTGGGCTTTAATCTTTTCACAAATTCGCTTTTCCATGAGAACTTCAAAAGGTTATAACTTCTAAACTATAAATCACTGCTAATAATTTTATAATATTTTCTGCTTATTTTGCATTTACTTCAACAAGGCTTAATTTTTATTTCTCCTGAATTCAATTCATTCATAAATTTATTGCAAACTTGATTTTGTAAGGGAAATTCATAACAATTGTTTTTGACAACTCAGATGATCATTTTCGCTGTGTTTGGGATCCAGTTGATATATCAAATGTTCTGATGACATATTGTTTGGCACATTAGTTGACATCTATTAAAGCGAATTGAAGCAAAAGTACCTGTTATAAAAAGGCCGTGCTCATAGCTCGTAAATTATGAGTTGCTGCCAATATATATATTTAATATTTTCTTCTAACTTTGCGATTTCAAACAACATAGTTTGTTTTTATATCTCTGAGCTTCAATTCTTTCGCAAAATTTTCTGCAAGTTCGCGATTTTATGAGAACTTCAGAAGGTCATAACTTCTAAACTATAAATTGCTGTTAACTATTTTATAATATTTTCTGCTTACTTTTGCATTTTCATTTTTATATTGTTTTATTAAACTACAGGTCAGCTAAATTGGGAATTATTATCGTATAAAATACTTTTTATTCTTTCTATATTAGTCTTATGAAATTCTGTATCACTAATTTTTAGTACTTTCTGAACTAAATTTTTAGCTGTATTAATAATAATTATAATTATTAAAGCTTTCTTTAGATATTTGAATGCATTGTACCATAGTCTATTTAAATTGTGATTCTTTTCTGGACAATTTCATTAGATGTCTGGAATATTCTGAGAATAATTTTTTTTTTTCAAATCTTAAGTCTAAAAATGATAAATATATGTTTAGCCAATGCTAAACAAAATTTTGCTGTTTCAACGGTTGATTATTGTTTTTTTACATCTCTCGTGTACGGCTGAGAAAAAGAGCATCCCTTCTTTTCAGCCGGGTGTGGCCTCTATAATGAAGAATAATGCACGCAAGTGGATTTGGTTGCAACTCAAGTTTTTTAATATATTTTCTCGCGTGTTTTGAAAATACCGTCTTCACCAACGGAACATCAAGGTCTTTGTGAATTCGCTTAATTCCGATATACCAGGGGGCTGCTGTAATTACAGGTAGAATTTTGTTTTGTTGCGTTTGAATTTTGTATACAGTCGATGCTTAGGCAGTGCCCCATAACTGGATTCCATAAAACCATATTGGTTTCAGGAACGCGTTGTATAATAGAAGTTTACATTCTACGCGCAGTATAGAATTTCTTCCAATATGCTAATTCATTTAGGCTGCTTTTAATTTCATTTGTGTCAACTTTGCGTCCATGTGCGATTTCCATGTTAAACGACGATCAAGATGAACGACTAGATATTTGATTTCAGTGGGCTGCGGTATGGTCACGGTGTTAATTTGTATAGGCGGGGATGTTTCCCTGCGCAACGTAAATGTGACGTGTACACATTTCTGCTCATTGATTTTTATCCACCATTGTTTTAGCCATGTTTCCAATTTTGAGATGTACCCTTGTAGATTCCGGGAAGCTTCTACAGGATTTTCATGAACGCTTAGAAAAGCCGTATCATCAGCAAATGTTGACGTGTGAATGTTACTGCTTAACGGTAAGTCAGAGGCATATATTAAGTAAAGTAAAGGTCCGAAGATACTGCCTTGAGGAACTCCGGCTTCAATCGACGGCGGAGGGCTTAAGAAATTGCCTTCCCTAACTACAAATTTTTGTTCCTTTAAATAGCTTTTTAAGAGCCTGATGATGTTTGCGCGTAGATTTTGTGTTAGTTTGTGGACAAGACCTTCGTGCCATACTTTATCAAAAGCCAGATGTAAAAAGCCCTGAACAATATTTCTTTTTTTTAAGTTTCCCTAACTGCATTCACAATTCTGTGAGTTTGTTCAATAGTGTTATGCTGCCATTCGAAGCTCGTAACGGAGGTTTGCATATCACTGGCCTTTTAAGTCCCCTGGCTGCATGCCACAGCGAATAATCTGTTTGTGCCTTAATTTTAGCTGGGGCCATCTGTACCGTTGCCATTCTCGTCGAACTCTCCGTTTTTCAGTCAATAGCCTTTCTATATCTACAGAAAAAATATTGTTAAATCTCACTTGTTGATTTGTTTTATTTAAAGTAGCATTAAAAGCAGCTTGTTTAACGTGCGCTCCAAACAACCTGAAGGAATCGTCTATGTCAGAAGGTGTTCTCAGCGGTATTCTTTCCGAGCAATGAGCACTCAGATATTTTCTTTATTTCAACCAGTTAGTGAGTGCAAATGTCATCGGTAAATCACATGTTGGTGTTGCAGTTATGTGTGAGTAAATAGTGACAATTGTAGGCTAGTGGTCTGAAGATAAATCCAAATTTGCTTCAACTTCAACCATCTCGCTGGGTACACCTTTCGCTTTCCAAAGTCAATAACATCAGGAATTTTTTTTCGATCTGTTGGCCAATATGTTGGCTGACCACTTGACACTACGTTCAAACCCATTTTAGAAACGACGTCAAACAAAACTCCTCCCTTAGGAGTGATTAAACGTGAACGCCAGAATGTGTATTTAGCATTGTAGTCGCCAGCTGATAGAAAACGGGGGCCCAGTGATGTATAATAAGCCGTATATTGACTTTTGGTAATTGAAAATCTGGGGGCGAATAGACAGATGATATTACAAGTTTTTGGTTGTAATTTTCAATGCAGATGTTCGTTGCTTGAAGATAATCTTTACAACAATCATTCAACAGGTAGTGTTTTATTCGCGTTTTTATTTGAATTCCCGAGCCACCACAAGCTCTACCTCGAGGATCCATTGTATCGTAAATAATATACCCACTAATTCTGAAACAGCTTCAAGACGTCAATTGAGTTTCCGAGATAAGCGTAACATCGATTTGTTTATCCAGAAGAAAATACTCTATTTCGTTTTTATGTTGGCAGATGCCGTTTGCGTTCCAAAAACAGATTTTTAAGTTCATGGATTGTTCAATACAGCCTGCAACAAGGTAGACTGCATTTTCAACATTTCTTGCATCATACTGGACATGTTGAGAGTGTAGTGTGTTTGACTAACCACTACTGCATGCCATCTGCATGTAGCAAGTGAAACATAACACTTTTGTTATTGTTGAAATATTTGTCCACGCTATGACCGCATGATCAGAATGTATTATGTTGATCATGCATATTCCCACACATACTTTGTGTATGTGTTAGTTTAAGACATAGAATGTTTAAGCTACTTTAAGAATATTAATATTAATACAAACAGATAAAAATCATACGTTAAACAGTCGCACAAGCGGCTGTTCAACCAAACCAATAATAAACATTTTATTAATAAAGTGACCAATATTAAAATTAACAAAAAATACAATTGTTTTAATAACATAACATGGCGATCCTGCCAATAATAATTTTTATAAGCAAAAGCTTAGACTCATAGTAAACAACCGGTTTATATAAAAAATTACAGAATACCTCACTCACATAAAGAGGAAGTGAACAAACATGTTTATAAATTGATAAAAGATGATATAATAGAGCCATCAGTGCCTGAATATAATAGACCTATTCTTTTAGTACTTAAAAAACCTCTGCCAGGTACAAATCAAAAAAAGATGGAGACTAGTAGTTGACTATAGGGGAGTAAATACAAACTTGGTAGCTGATAAGTTTCCGTTACCACGTATAGATGATATACTCGACCAATTGGGTAGAGCTAAATTTTTCTCTTGCGTTGACTTAATGTCAGGTTATCATCAAATAGAACTAGACAAAGATTCTAGAGATATTATCTCATTTTCCGTTAACAGATTACCATATGGTATAAAAATCGCCCCAAACTCATTTCAACGAATGATGTCATTGGCTTTTGCCGGATTATCACCAATACAAGCTTTCGTATATATGGACAATTTGGTTATGATTGGTTGCTCTACAGAACACATGTTACGTAATCTCAAAGACGTATTCAGTTTATGTAGAAAATATAATCTTAAATTGCATCCTGATAAATATTTATTCTATGTGCATTACCTACATAGTAGTCGTGCTATATTTTGAATGAAACGTTAAAAAATTTTCAAGAATGGGGTTTTTTCACTCTCAGGTTAATAAATTAGAAATACAGTAAAGCCAAAAAATTGAGCTCGTTTTGGAAGTATTTTACCAAGCACAAAAATGAAAAAAAAAACAAAGTCACAAGTAACAAGTATCTTAAAGTAAACAAAATTGGTAGATCAACAACAAAAAAATTAATAAAATAAGAATAAATGAGAGACGTATAAAATTTTTAAATACGTTAATAATATTTTTTAAATTCTGGAAATTTTCCGAGCAATGAAATTTTTTAAAATTATTCTTAAAAAAATGAAACTAAAGAATAAATTATACTCCAGATTATTTTATGTTGAAAGTAACCACAATAATTCAGATGAAAGTAATGATATAGAAAATGTTGCTAGTAATGAAAATAACAATCTTTTTTGCGAATTAAATATATTTTATATTAAATATAAAAAGACTTTAGCGATATATTGGACGATATGGTATATTTGAAAAAATGTAAAAAAAGAACAGAAAAATTAGATAAACTATTTTATTAGATAAACTATTTTAGTGAAAGATTTATTTCAAAAACCAAAACCAAAAATCGTTTGAAAGCTAAAAAATTTAGTAAACTTTTATTTGTAAAAGATTATTTCTTAAGAACAACCCAAATTGTCTGATTACACAAAAAAAAAAAAAAAAAAACATTTGATATTTTTTGACTGAATGACAGAAAGCATGTTTATTTGAATTAATAGTTTTATGTATTTTTTGTTAATAAAAACTTATTAACTA
Organism: Lypha dubia; assembly: GCA_947311025.1. NCBI lineage: Eukaryota > Metazoa > Arthropoda > Insecta > Diptera > Tachinidae > Lypha > Lypha dubia. The sequence continues at coordinate 84,949,978 of OX371260.1, read as the reverse complement.
TTTTATTTTTAAGTTTTTTGTGTGAAATGTTTATATTTTGTCAATAAATTTTTGAAATCATTTTTTATTCGTTGTTCTCATCGATTAATCGAAAAATTTTTCAGATTTAATCGTTTGATCGAACGAACAAAATAAATTATTTGAATTATTCGAACAAAGGTGAAAGGCGAATAATTGACACCTCTAATAAATATCCTACACCAAAAAATTGTGATGAAGCTATACGCTCCGGCAAACTGTGGATAGCAAGGCACACGATGTTATTTTAAGGACGTTGTGTGCGTTGCTATCTGCTCATGGGGAGCATAGCTGAGTGCTACCGGACGCGTCACAGGTTGCGGATAGTGATACGCTCCGTAGATATACGGAGTAGCTGCTATTTGTAGTAGCCGCGGACAGTCAGCGATTTCAAGAGGAGAGTCTCGGAAGGTCTTTCGAGTTCCCACAAATTCCGAGTATGCCGATGATCCTTGACATGTCATGGCGAGTATTTGGCGCCATAAAACCAATAACCCACAGTATGTCTGGATACTTTAATCGGCAGCCCCGTTACCAGACTCGGATGCGATCGGCTAATTCCCGGTCCATCTTAAACTTCTTTTATTATTTATTTTTATTGCACTTTGTTCCTCCATGGAAATCCAGGAATAAATATATATATATAAACGCTTCGTAGCTTTTTGTAACTATTATCAACGGTTCATACCGGGTTTTGCCGCATTATCACGATAGGTTGTCGAGAAAAAATGTACAATTTGAATGGACTCAGGAATGCGAACATTCTCTCCAAAGCCTCAAATCACATTTATTGAGTCCTACAATACTTCAATATCCAGATTTTTCTAAAGAATTCTGTATCACTACAGAAGCAAGTAAGCATGCTTGCGAAGCTGTTCTCAGTCAGGAAAAACATGGTATTCAACTACCTGTTTCATATGCATCCAGATCTTTCACTAAGGGTGAAAGTAATAAATCAACTGCAAGACATTGAGCTGTAAAATATTATAGGCCATATATCTATGGAAGAAAGTTTGTGATCAAAACTGACCACAAACCGCTCACTTATCTGTTTTCATTAAAAAATCCTTCATCAAAGCTAATGCGGATGAGATTCGATTTAGAAGAGTATGATTTTGTAATCGAGTATGTTAAGGGTAAAGACAATACAGTGGCAGACGAGCTGTCACGAATAGATTTTGAAGACATAAAGAATATAGAGATCAATAAAATACTGAAGGTAACAACAAGACTTCAGTCTAAAAATAGTTGTAACAATGAGGTTAAAACAAACCCTAATTGTAAGACATCGGTTGGTTTAAAAGCATATGAGGCGATAAATGCCCAAGAGCACCGTAAAATACAAAGATTGTATTTTACTAAAGATGAAATAATAATAAAAAAGCAAAGCGAGTACTATCCGAATTTAAGTTGAACGACACAGTTATAAATAGAAATGTAGACTTAGGTCACCTCTTTCTAAGGCTTGAAAAAGTAGCTGATAAAAAAACGGAGAATAAAGTTATACGAATTTTTTAACACAACCGGTCTCACAGACCAATAGGCCACCATTGGCGGGTTAAAAGATCTTATTACAGAAAGTGAAAACATTACATCGGATGTTATAAAAACATCAATATTAGAAAGTGAAGAAAAAACATTTTGATTTCATTAAACATTTGCTAAGAGAAAGCGATGAGAGAATTCTTTCTATTATTGAAACAAAACTAGTTTCTGTGAATGTTCAACTAAATGCTATTAGTGAAAGAGTGAAAAAGTTAGAGGTGAAGAGTTCTGAAACAAAACAATTGAAGGATGAAATAATAGAGCTTAAAAGAAAAGTGTTAAAACATGAAAACTCAGTTGTTAAAGGCAGTGTTCGAATTTCTAGTATCCCCTATTATGATAATGATAATTTACACTCTATTTTTAAAAACATCTGCGACAGTGTAAAACTGCCTGTGCCTCAGATCGACCACTTGTATAGGCTTAAAAATTTATAAGAACAACAAGCCTTATACCCCAAAGGATGAAGTAATTGTTGCTAAACTGCGACATCCATTTGAAAAAAATTTCCTTTTAAAATCAATCGCTAATTTTCGAAAGGAAAACCAAAACAATCTACGATTAAGAGATGCTGGATTTGAAAGTGATGAAAACATTTATATTAATGAGGATCTAACACCTCATAATTACCAAATATTTAAAGAGACAAAAAAAAAATAAAAAATTAAAGTCAACATATACCCTGCGCGTATATGTAAAAAATTTGATTCAGATGACCCTATCTTGGTACAATTCATGGAGGATCTTAAAAGGCTTTTTCAAGAATAGTGTTTGGGAACTTTTACTTTCTACCAACAATAATATTTTTCTTAATACTGAACAAAAATTTTTTTATACGTCTGTGTTTTTTATGTACAAATATGTAAAATCTCCGTTTGATTATTGCGTTGTGCTAGGTTGTATATATTATACATGCGCATACTGCATTATTTAAATAATGCAGTAAAATTTTGGATTTTACTGCTTTGTAATGTGTGTTTATATATTTAGTGGGTTTCAAAAGACTGGCCTAAATTTGCAAGGCAGATAAATGCCTGTGTTTTAAATAAAAATGTAAGCCGATTTGAGGCTGAATAATGAGTGATTTATTTACTTAAAAACAAGGACTTAAATACTAACTTAACTGTATCTTAAAACTACAAAATATTCCAATAATATTCCAATTATAATTCCAATATTAATAATAGTTATTGTAATTGTTATTAAGGAATTTATAAAGGAATTTAAATACAGTACCCTACGAGGGTAGAACTAAATTATAGGTAAATACTATAAAATAATGAAATAGGTAAAATAATATAAAATACACTACACCCTACCCCATAAGAAAGATTTTACAATTTTGAGGATAAAAATTTTAAAATTTCTTACTAATATTTTTACAATTAATATTTTTTTTAAATTATTATTGTGTAGTTCTTTTGTTTTGCCTCTTATATCTATGACAGAGTTTACCCCTTTCGTTTCAACAATTTTATACGGGCCATGGTAAGGTGGCTGATTCTTTTTTCTATTAAAGTTTTTTACTAAGACCATGTCTCCTATATTTAAAATTAATGTATTGAATTTTACACACTGGTCGACGCGTTTGATTTTAGATATTTCTAGTAATTCTTTTGCTTTTTGCAATGAAAATTTTAACCTTGCTTTTAGTTCTTTCGAATAATTATCAATATTATATACCGGTTCGAAAGTTAATATCTTGTCATTAGGCAAATTTGGTAATCTACCAAATATCAATTCATATGGAGTGTAATTAGTATCCATATGTGGTGTTGTGTTGTACGCGAAAAAAAAATAAGGGATCCATTTGTCCCATTCATTATCTTTACAGAAGCCTAAAAGAAATTCCTTTAGCACTCTGTGACTCCTTTCAACTGAACCAAGAGTTTCATGGTGGTATGGTGTACTAAAAACTTGTTTTATTTCTAATAATTGGCATACTTCCGACATCAACTCGTTTACGAACTCAGTGCCTTTGTCTGATTTGAGAACTTTGAAGTGTCCGTACCTTAAAATCAAATTTTCTACTAGAGCCTTTGCAATAGTCTTAGCTTCTTTCGTTTAATGGGACATGCTATAATGTATTTTGTTAAATCGCATTGTATAGTTAGCACGTATCTATAGTTATTCGAAAATCTAAGCGGGCCTACTGTGTCTATTGACACTGTTTCAAAACTTGTCCCTGGCGTATATGTTACAGTTAATTTCTCTTTAGTGTGTTTTGTTTGTTTATTGATTTTGCATTCTTTACAATTTACTATATATTGTTTAATCATCTTATTCATATTCTTCCATACATATTTTTGTTTAAGCTTTAGTGTTGTTTTTCTGACACCTAAATGTCCTCCTATCGTTGAACTATGGTACTCACTAATGAGACTATTCTGTACTTCTCTATTTGTTATTCTTTCTGGTTCTTTATATATAAGAATTTTTAAAATTGTTTTACTTTTACTTCTTTAAATATTTCTTTAAACTGTTCTTTCGATATTAATTTAAAAATTTCATCTTTAGCATTTAATGCTAGTTCTTTCACGTTCTTTAATAGTATTTTTGATAATAGCTTCTCCAAATACATCTGTGCGTTAGTTGGATTATCACCACATATCACTACTATTTCTAAATCGTGTATTACAACTTGTATTAATTTACATTTTTTTATTATTTCAAATCTAAGTTTCTTCATCCCTTTAATATCAGATATTGAAGTGCATTCCCAAACATAATCTTCATCAGTCTCTTTACTAGAAGTATTAAGTATATGTTCTATATCTTTTCGCGCATTTAATTTATTTTTCATATTTCTAGTTACGACTAATATGTCTTTACGTGTATGTTCACTTTCGGTAGGAATTAATGTTTTCAACGATTCGCTATTTATAACTATTCTAGATAATGCATCGGCATTGGTATTCATTTTACCTTTTTTATACGATATTTCGAAATCGTAGTCACATAAATCCAATCTTATTCTAGTCATCTTTGATGATGGGTTTCTGTGAGAAAATAATGATACTAAGGGTCTATGATCAGTAATTACGTAGAACTTTCTACCATAGAGGTATGGCCGGAAAAAATTTATTGCCCAATGTATGGCTAGCAATTCTTTTTCTATAACAGGTTTGTTTATATCGTGTTTATTTAACGATTTGCTCGCATATGATATTGGTAAATCTGACCCAATTTCACCTTGCGACAATACTGCTCCTAGTGCAAAATTGGATGCATCTGTTGTTAATATAAAAGGTTTCCTAAAATCAGGATATTGAAGTATTGGTGGTTTAATTAATTTTGATTTTAATGTCTCAAAAGACTTTTGACAATTTTCATCCCACTTAAAAATTTTATTTTTTTTTATAAAGTATTTAAATCTTTAGCTTTTTCTGCAAAATTTTTAACAACACGTCTGTAGTAATTACAGAACGCAACAAAACGTCTGACTTCATCAACATTCTTAGGAACTGGATAGTTTTTTATTACATCATGCTTTGCAGGGTCTGTACATATTCCCTTATCAGTTATCAGGTGACCTAGATAGACTACTTCTGTTTTTAAAAAACAGCATTTACTTGTATTTAATTTTAAATTATATTTTCTCAACTTTTCAAAAACTTTAACTAAATTATCATGATGGTGTTGCATACTACAAACACAATAATGTCATCGACATATAAAAATGCTTCGGCATCTAATCCACTCAATGCAATTGTGAGCATCCTCTGAAAACTATTGGATGATATTTTCAATCCAAAGGATAAACGAGTAAATTGAAAATGACCATTTCTAGTAGAAAATGATGTTACTGGTCTAGAATCTTTATCTAAACTGATTTGATGGAAAGTACTAGTCATGTCTAGCGTAGAAAAATATTTAGCTCTACCTAGCTTGTCTAATACGTCTTCAACTCTAGTTAATGGAAACTTATCACTTATGATTTTTTCATTTATCTTTCGGAAATCAACTACTAATCTCCATTTCTTCGTGTCATCTGCTGATTTTTTTGGTACTACTAACAATGGAGAGTTGTACGGACTCACAGATGGTTCAATTATGCCATCTTCTAGCAATGTATTTACTTGTTTGTTTATTTCGCTCATTTGTGACTCAGCGAGCCTATATGGTTTTATATTAACTGGTGCCAAATCGGCCATCGCAATTTTTTGACTATAAAAATTATTAACAGTTAACTTGTCACCATCAAGGTGGAAGACATCGCTATATTTTGCAATTATATCTTTCAAAGATTGTCTTGCTGACGGATCTATTGATTCTATTTTTAAATCTTGTAAAACTTTATGCACTCGTTCTTTGTCTTTATTAGCTATTTTGTTGTAACTATATATCTTGTAATTCGACAACGGTTTAGTTTCTAATTTTAACTTATTCAAAACTACATCTTTGTCAGTAGTATTTAATAATTTCACGTGTTTTATTCCCACGGCTGGTATCACACTATTTCCTACGAAAATTCCAGGACTTATTTCTTGATTCAAAACGATGCTTTCCTCATTGGTACATATATTAATTGGTGCTATTAGTTCTGATCGCGCTGGTATACATATTTCAGTTTTATAAACGCGTTTAGGGGTTATCGGTAGAATAACTTCTTCATTATCTATATTGAAAGACGTTGTATAAGTTTCGAAATCAATTTTACATCCATACTTTTCTAAAATGTCCCTACCAATAATTCCATTAGTATTAATCGGAAAATTATCTTCAACTATGTGAAATTTGTGTGTAATGCGTTTGTTATCTAACTTTAGAGTTAATTCTGCAGTACCAAGACTTTCTATAGTACCTACAGTAATACCACTCAGTGATGATATATCACGTTCATCTATATTATCTATATTATCTCTTTTGCAAATTGAAATATCGGCTATTAAAAACTTAAGTTTTTTATTAATTGTATTGCAATTAATTGCTATATAATTATCTGTATTGTTTGAAATTTTGAAACATTTTTGCCCTTCTGGATAACAAACTTTGTTATCCGGGTTTGTTAGTTTCCCTGATTATTTCTATTGTTGCCAGATCTATTCGAGAAGCTGTTTCTATTGTTATTATTAAATGGATTATTACTTCTTGCTGCACTACTTCTATTTGCACCATTGTTATTATTTCTATATCTATCAGGGTTATTGTTATTATTGTTATTTCCGTATCCATTACGATTGTAATAGTTTGTTTCAGTACGATTAAAACTGTTATTATGATTATTATAATTTCTATTATTATTTTGATTATAATACCCTTGATTTCTGTACCCTGTGTAATTTCTATTATTTCTTTGTGAATTATAGTTATTAATGCATTCATTTTCACGCTTGTTGATTCTGAAAATGCTATTATTATTATTATCTGTTTGTAACGATCTCTCTATAGTTACACATTTCTCAACTGCTTCGCAAAGCGTTTTGGGACTACTTGCCACTAATACGTTTTTTTATATTAACACCTTTCGTAAATACATTTAAAGCCATATTTTCGATCATTTTAAAAATTGCATTTTTTGTCTCTATCGTTGGATTTTCTATTGCTTTTAATTCAAAATTACTTAATTGTTCTGATAGTAATGCAATTTTTTCCCTGTAGGCTAAAATACTCATGTTTCCTTGCTTCATTGTGCCTAACTCATTTAAGACTTGTTGCAAAGTTCTAGGGTTTGGGTACGCATCAATTAGCAACTTCTTCAACTCCGCAAACGTAGTTTGTCTGTTGGAACGTCCTAAGACACTTCGGACATGCGCAGCTAGTTTGAAGTTATAGACGTACTTGATGAATATCTCTCGGTCTTCTGTTCTCAAAATATCATGTAATAATTCTGTTTGAATTATAAAATCTTCCAACACCTCATATGAGCCCTTAAAAACATGTAGGTTTTTACCTACGACATTTATGTCAAAATGTGCCATATTGACAATTTTTTCTTCAAGTGTATCTCTTGGTAATTCTTTAGTTTCTTTTATGACTATACTATTGATCAATTTCTCAACCTTTGTGTATAATTCTCTAAATTTTAATATAACTGACTTAGTCTCTTTTTCTTCAAAATGTTCACTAATACTCTCTACTTCTTCTTTAATATGCGACAAACGCGATAATTTTTCTAATTTATACGCAGAGGTGTAAATTCTGTCTTTACTCTTTTTTAAATTTTTCTCTAGTTTCTCTAATTCAATACAATATTCGTGTACTATTTCCATTTAAAATATAATATTTATAATTTATATTTTCTTTTTATATTTTTAAAAATGCTTGCAACACTTAATTTATTTTTAACATTTTATATATTCTAGCTTCTGTATATATTTTGTTATAATTGTTTAATATGGCAACTCTTAAAATTCTGACATTTTCTTTTCTTTAACTTCTCTCTTTCATTTCTGTTTCTTTTAATTTCATTTGTGCAAAAATAATTTAGTGTTTTTATATTTTATTACATACAAATCTTTGCGCAATTGGTTTTTATAAATTAATATATAAACAAAAATTGTGTTAATTTGGAAAATAATTAAAAATGAATAGTTTGTGTGATGTTTGTATCGAACTGAAACGTAAATACGATGTTTCAATTTATGGTTCTCGGAAAGATTTTTAAAATATTATTTCATCGTGTATAAGGACTTGTCGCCAATTTGGTGCCTGCTTTTCATAGGATGCATTCAATTAAAGGTTATTACTTCGGCCGAGACGTAAGGGATGTACTCCTCTACAGGTATGTAGTTCGTTGGGCAGGATCGCCATGTAATGTGTGTTTATATATTTAGTGGGTTTCAAAAGACCTACCTATCGAGGGTGCCGGCGCTAAAGAACGCCACTGGCCTAAATTTGCAAGGCAGATAAATGCCTGTGTTTTAAATAAAAATGTAAGCCGATTTGAGGCTGAATAATGAGTGATTTATTTACTTAAAAACAAGGACTTAAATACTAACTTAACTGTATCTTAAAACTACAAAATATTCCAATAATATTCCAATTATAATTCCAATATTAATAATAGTTATTGTAATTGTTATTAAGGAATTTATAAAGGAATTTAAATACAGTACCCTACGAGGGTAGAACTAAATTATAGGTAAATACTATAAAATAATGAAATAGGTAAAATAATATAAAATAATATAAAATACACTACAGCTTACTGCATTTTTTTTCAGTAAAATTGGCAACTGCAAATTTTTTCAGTAACCAGTAAAATTTTACTAAAATCCAGTGCTACGCAAATTTTGACTGATTGCAGTGTTGTAATCAGTTATTAGTTATTACTGACATAAATGACATTTATATATTAATTTTTTTGATATTCGTAACATAGCTGAAATTAATTTTTTCAGAAATCAAACAACATTTTCATTTACAAGTAAAAGTTTACTGGTTACTACAATTTTTTCAGTAACCAGTAAATTTTTACTGGATTCTGCTATACAAAATGCATTAAAAATATACTGAAGTAGTAGTGAGGGAATTTCGTACTAACCAGCACTGTTTCATTGTAGAATAAAAATTGAATTAAATTTTAATTCTCATATTCTATTTCTGTTGAAAACTGGTTAAATAGTTGATATTCTTCTCAATTAGTATCCACTTTACGAAAATTGTAAAGATGGACAATTGAACGCTGATGAGAGGTGTAGCGGCCTTGAAATCAGTACTGATACGTTCTGCTAAAAACTGATTGGATATAAATAATAATATTTTCCAACACAAAAAAACTCTTAGTAATTTTGAATTTTCATTAATTCAATAAAACTGAACTAGAGCCTGATAATATTACTTTTCATATGTAAATCAATATAAGTTCAAATAATAATTACGTTTATTCGTAATAATAATAATATAAAAAAATATAAATTCCGCTTGGGCACGAGCTATAAATACCCTAATAACAGGGGTCACAGTAATATGTGAATTCCCTAATATAGAGTAAAAACAACAAAAACGTTAAAATACAAAGTAGAATACTTTGATGATAACGGACTATGAGTTTGTGTTGATTATTAGTTCCAAACAGTAGTGAGGGAATTTCGTACTAACCAGCACTGTTTCATTGTAGAATAAAAATTGAATTAAAAATTAATTCTCATATTCTATTTCTGTTGAAAACTGGTTAAATAGTTGATATTCTTCTCAATTAGTATCCACTTTACGAAAATTGTAAAGATGGACAATTGAACGCTGATGAGAGGTGTAGCGGCCTTGAAATCAGTACTGATACGTTCTGCTAAAAACTGATTGGATATAAATAATAATATTTTCCAACACAAAAAAACTCTTAGTAATTTTGAATTTTCATTAATTCAATAAAACTGAACTAGAGCCTGATAATATTACTTTTCATATGTAAATCAATATAAGTTCAAATAATAATTACGTTTATTCGTAATAATAATAATATAAAAAAATATAAATTCCGCTTGGGCACGAGCTATAAATACCCTAATAACAGGGGTCACAGTAATATGTGAATTCCCTAATTTAGAGTAAAAACAACAAAAACGATAAAATACAAAGTAGAATACTTTGATGATAACGGACTATGAGTTTGTGTTGATTATTAGTTCCAAACAGTAGTGAGGGAATTTCGTACTAACCAGCACTGTTTCATTGTAGAATAAAAATTGAATTAAAAATTAATTCTCATATTCTATTTCTGTTGAAAACTGGTTAAATAGTTGATATTCTTCTCAATTAGTATCCACTTTACGAAAATTGTAAAGATGGACAATTGAACGCTGATGAGAGGTGTAGCGGCCTTGAAATCAGTACTGATACGTTCTGCTAAAAACTGATTGGATATAAATAATAATATTTTCCAACACAAAAAAAACTCTTAGTAATTTTGAATTTTCATTAATTCAATAAAACTGAACTAGAGCCTGATAATATTACTTTTTCATATGTAAATCAATATAAGTTCAAATAATAATTACGTTTATTCGTAATAATAATAATATAAAAAAATATAAATTCCGCTTGGGCACGAGCTATAAATACCCTAATAACAGGGGTCACAGTAATATGTGAATTCCCTAATATAGAGTAAAAACAACAAAAACGATAAAATACAAAGTAGAATACTTTGATGATAACGGACTATGAGTTTGTGTTGATTATTAGTTCCAAACAGTAGTGAGGGAATTTCGTACTAACCAGCACTGTTTCATTGTAGAATAAAAATTGAATTAAAAATTAATTCTCATATTCTATTTCTGTTGAAAACTGGTTAAATAGTTGATATTCTTCTCAATTAGTATCCACTTTACGAAAATTGTAAAGATGGACAATTGAACGCTGATGAGATGTGTAGCGGCCTTGAAATCAGTACTGATACGTTCTGCTAAAAACTGATTGGATATAAATAATAATATTTTCCAACACAAAAAAACTCTTAGTAATTTTGAATTTTCATTAATTCAATAAAACTGAACTAGAGCTGATAATATTACTTTTCATATGTAAATCAATATAAGTTCAAATAATAATTACGTTTATTCGTAATAATAATAATATAAAAAAATATAAATTCCGCTTGGGCACGAGCTATAAATACCCTAATAACAGGGGTCACAGTAATATGTGAATTCCCTAATATAGAGTAAAAACAACAAAAACGTTAAAATACAAAGTAGAATACTTTGATGATAACGGACTATGAGTTTGTGTTGATTATTAGTTCCAAACAGTAGTGAGGGAATTTCGTACTAACCAGCACTGTTTCATTGTAGAATAAAAATTGAATTAAAAATTAATTCTCATATTCTATTTCTGTTGAAAACTGGTTAAATAGTTGATATTCTCTCAATTAGTATCCACTTTACGAAAATTGTAAAGATGGACAATTGAACGCTGATGAGGTGTAGCGGCCTTGAAATCAGTACTGATACGTTCTGCTAAAAACTGATTGGATATAAATAATAATATTTTCCAACACAAAAAACTCTTAGTAATTTGAATTTTCATTAATTCAATAAAACTGAACTAGAGCCTGATAATATTACTTTTCATATGTAAATCAATATAAGTTCAAATAATAATTACGTTTATTCGTAATAATAATAATATAAAAAAATATAAATTCCGCTTGGGGCACGAGCTATAAATACCCTAATAACAGGGGTCACAGTAATATGTGAATTCCCTAATATAGAGTAAAAACAACAAAAACGTTAAAATACAAAGTAGAATACTTTGATGATAACGGACTATGAGTTTGTGTTGATTATTAGTTCCAAACAGTAGTGAGGGAATTTCGTACTAACCAGCACTGTTTCATTGTAGAATAAAAATTGAATTAAAAATTAATTCTCATATTCTATTTCTGTTGAAAACTGGTTAAATAGTTGATATTCTTCTCAATTAGTATCCACTTTACGAAATTGTAAAGATGGACAATTGAACGCTGATGAGAGGTGTAGCGGCCTTGAAATCAGTACTGATACGTTCTGTTAAAAACTGATTGGATATAAATAATAATATTTTCCAACACAAAAAAACTCTTAGTAATTTTGAATTTTCATTAATTCAATAAAACTGAACTAGAGCCTGATAATATTACTTTTCATATGTAAATCAATATAAGTTCAAATAATAATTACGTTTATTCGTAATAATAATAATATAAAAAAATATAAATTCCGCTTGGGCACGAGCTATAAATATACCCTAATAACAGGGGTCACAGTAATATGTGAATTCCCTAATATAGAGTAAAAACAACAAAAACGTTAAAATACAAAGTAGAATACTTTGATGATAACGGACTATGAGTTTGTGTTGATTATTAGTTCCAAACAGTAGTGAGGGAATTTCGTACTAACCAGCACTGTTTCATTGTAGAATAAAAATTGAATTAAAAATTAATTCTCATATTCTATTTCTGTTGAAAACTGGTTAAATAGTTGATATTCTTCTCAATTAGTATCCACTTTACGAAAATTGTAAAGATGGACAATTGAACGCTGATGAGAGGTGTAGCGGCCTTGAAATCAGTACTGATACGTTCTGCTAAAAACTGATTGGATATAAATAATAATATTTTCCAACACAAAAAAACTCTTAGTAATTTTGAATTTTCATTAATTCAATAAAACTGAACTAGAGCCTGATAATATTACTTTTTCATATGTAAATCATATAAGTTCAAATAATAATTACGTTTATTCGTAATAATAATAATATAAAAAAATATAAATTCCGCTTGGGCACGAGCTATAAATACCCTAATAACAGGGGTCACAGTAATATGTGAATTCCCTAATATAGAGTAAAAACAACAAAAACGATAAAATACAAAGTAGAATACTTTGATGATAACGGACTATGAGTTTGTGTTGATTATTAGTTTCCAAACAGTAGTGAGGGAATTTCGTACTAACCAGCACTGTTTCATTGTAGAATAAAAATTGAATTAAAAATTAATTCTCATATTCTATTTCTGTTGAAAAACTGGTTAAATAGTTGATATTCTTCTCAATTAGTATCCACTTTACGAAAATTGTAAAGATGGACAATTGAACGCTGATGAGAGGTGTAGCGGCCTTGAAATCAGTACTGATACGTTCTGCTAAAAACTGATTGGATATAAATAATAATATTTTCCAACACAAAAAAACTCTTAGTAATTTTGAATTTTCATTAATTCAATAAAAACTGAACTGGAGCCTGATAATATTACTTTTCATATGTAAATCAATATAAGTTCAAATAATAATTACGTTTATTCGTAATAATAATAATATAAAAAAATATAAATTACGCTTGGGCACGAGCTATAAATACCCTAATAACAGGGGTCACAGTAATATGTGAATTCCCTAATATAGAGTAAAAACAACAAAAACGTTAAAATACAAAGTAGAGTACTTTGATGATAACGGACTATGAGTTTGTGTTGATTATTAGTTCCAAAACAGTAGTGAGGGAATTTCGTACTAACCAGCACTGTTTCATTGTAGAATAAAAATTGAATTAAAATTAATTATCATATTCTATTTCTGTTGAAAACTGGTTAAATAGTTGATATTCTTCTTAATTAGTATCCACTTTACGAAAATTGTAAAGATGGACAATTGAACGCTGATGAGAGGTGTAGCGGCCTTGAAATCAGTACTGATACGTTCTGCTAAAAACTGATTGGATATAAATAATAATATTTTCCAACACAAAAAAACTCTTAGTAATTTTGAATTTTTCATTAATTCAATAAAACTGAACTAGAGCCTGATAATATTACTTTTCATATGTAAATCAATATAAGTTCAAATAATAATTACGTTTATTCGTAATAATAATAATATAAAAAAATATAAATTCCGCTTGGGCACGAGCTATAAATACCCTAATAACAGGGGTCACAGTAATATGTGAATTCCCTAATATAGAGTAAAAACAACACAAACGTTAAAATACAAAGTAGAATACTTTGATGATAACGGACTATGAGTTTGTGTTGATTATTAGTTCCAAACAGTAGTGAGGGAATTTCGTACTAACCAGCACTGTTTCATTGTAGAATAAAAATTGAATTAAAAATTAATTATCATATTCTATTTCTGTTGAAAACTGGTTAAATAGTTGATATTCTTCTTAATTAGTATCCACTTTACGAAAATTGTAAAGATGGACAATTGAACGCTGATGAGAGGTGTAGCGGCCTTGAAATCAGTACTGATACGTTCTGCTAAAAACTGATTGGATATAAATAATAATATTTTCCAACACAAAAAAACTCTTAGTAATTTTGAATTTTCATTAATTCAATAAAACTGAACTAGAGCCTGATAATATTACTTTTCATATGTAAATCAATATAAGTTCAAATAATAATTACGTTTATTCGTAATAATAATAATATAAAAAAATATAAATTCCGCTTGGGCACGAGCTATAAATACCCTAATAACAGGGGTCACAGTAATATGTGAATTCCCTAATATAGAGTAAAAACAACACAAACGTTAAAATACAAAGTAGAATACTTTGATGATAACGGACTATGAGTTTGTGTTGATTATTAGTTCCAAACAGTAGTGAGGGAATTTCGTACTAACCAGCACTGTTTCATTGTAGAATAAAAATTGAATTAAAAATTAATTCTCATATTCTATTTCTGTTGAAAACTGGTTAAATAGTTGATATTCTTCTCAATTAGTATCCACTTTACGAAAATTGTAAAGATGGACAATTGAAGGCTGATGAGAGGTGTAGCGGCCTTGAAATCAGTACTGATACGTTCTGCTAAAAACTGATTGGATATAAATAATAATATTTTCCAACACAAAAAAACTCTTAGTAATTTTGAATTTTCATTAATTCAATAAAACTGAACTAGAGCCTGATAATATTACTTTTCATATGTAAATCAATATAAGTTCAAATAATAATTACGTTTATTCGTAATAATAATAATAAAAAAAAATATAAATTCCGCTTGGGCACGAGCTATAAATACCCTAATAACAGGGGTAACAGTAATATGTGAATTCCCTAATATAGAGTAAAAACAATAAAAACGTTAAAATACAAAGTAGAATACTTTGATGATAACGGACTATGAGTTTGTGTTGATTATTAGTTCCAAACAGTAGTGAGGGAATTTCGTACTAACCAGCACTGTTTCATTGTAGAATAAAAATTAATTCTCATATTCTATTTCTGTTGAAAACTGGTTAAATAGTTGATATTCTTCTCAATTAGTATCCACTTTACGAAAATTGTAAAGATGGACAATTGAACGCTGATGAGAGGTGTAGCGGCCTTGAAATCAGTACTGATACGTTCTGCTAAAAACTAATTGGATATAAATAATAATATTTTCCAACACAAAAAACTCTTAGTAATTCTGAATTTTCATTAATTCAATAAAACTGAACTAGAGCCTGATAATATTACTTTTCATATGTAAATCAATATAAGTTCAAATAATAATTACGTTTATTCGTAATAATAATAATATAAAAAAATATAAATTCCGCTTGGGCACGAGCTATAAATACCCTAATAACAGGGGTCACAGTAATATGTGAATTCCCTAATATAGAGTAAAAACAACAAAAACGATAAAATACAAAGTAGAATACTTTGATGATAACGGACTATGAGTTTGTGTTGATTATTAGTTCCAAACAGTAGTGAGGGAATTTCGTACTAACCAGCACTGTTTCATTGTAGAATAAAAATTGAATTAAAAATTAATTCTCATATTCTATTTCTGTTGAAAACTGGTTAAATAGTTGATATTCTTCTCAATTAGTATCCACTTTACGAAAATTGTAAAGATGGACAATTGAACGCTGATGAGAGGTGTAGCGGCCTTGAAATCAGTACTGATACGTTCTGCTAAAAACTGATTGGATATAAATAATAATATTTTCCAACACAAAAAAACTCTTAGTAATTTTGAATTTTCATTAATTCAATAAAACTGAACTAGAGCCTGATAATATTACTTTTCATATGTAAATCAATATAAGTTCAAATAATAATTACGTTTATTCGTAATAATAATAATATAAAAAAATATAAATTCCGCTTGGGCACGAGCTATAAATACCCTAATAACAGGGGTCACAGTAATATGTGAATTCCCTAATATAGAGTAAAAACAACAAAAACGATAAAATACAAAGTAGAATACTTTGATGATAACGGACTATGAGTTTGTGTTGATTATTAGTTCCAAACAGTAGTGAGGGAATTTCGTACTAACCAGCACTGTTTCATTGTAGAATAAAAATTGAATTAAAAATTAATTCTCATATTCTATTTCTGTTGAAAACTGGTTAAATAGTTGATATTCTTCTCAATTAGTATCCACTTTACGAAAATTGTAAAGATGGACAATTGAACGCTGATGAGAGGTGTAGCGGCCTTGAAATCAGTACTGATACGTTCTGCTAAAAACTGATTGGATATAAATAATAATATTTTCCAACACAAAAAAACTCTTAGTAATTTTGAATTTTCATTAATTCAATAAAACTGAACTGGAGCCTGATAATATTACTTTTCATATGTAAATCAATATAAGTTCAAATAATAATTACGTTTATTCGTAATAATAATAATATAAAAAAATATAAATTACGCTTGGGCACGAGCTATAAATACCCTAATAACAGGGGTCACAGTAATATGTGAATTCCCTAATATAGAGTAAAAACAACAAAAACGTTAAAATACAAAGTAGAGTACTTTGATGATAACGGACTATGAGTTTGTGTTGATTATTAGTTCCAAACAGTAGTGAGGGAATTTCGTACTAACCAGCACTGTTTCATTGTAGAATAAAAATTGAATTAAAAATTAATTATCATATTCTATTTCTGTTGAAAACTGGTTAAATAGTTGATATTCTTCTTAATTAGTATCCACTTTACGAAAATTGTAAAGATGGACAATTGAACGCTGATGAGAGGTGTAGCGGCCTTGAAATCAGTACTGATACGTTCTGCTAAAAACTGATTGGATATAAATAATAATATTTTCCAACACAAAAAAACTCTTAGTAATTTTGAATTTTCATTAATTCAATAAAACTGAACTAGAGCCTGATAATATTACTTTTCATATGTAAATCAATATAAGTTCAAATAATAATTACGTTTATTCGTAATAATAATAATATAAAAAAATATAAATTCCGCTTGGGCACGAGCTATAAATACCCTAATAACAGGGGTCACAGTAATATGTGAATTCCCTAATATAGAGTAAAAACAACACAAACGTTAAAATACAAAGTAGAATACTTTGATGATAACGGACTATGAGTTTGTGTTGATTATTAGTTCCAAACAGTAGTGAGGGAATTTCGTACTAACCAGCACTGTTTCATTGTAGAATAAAAATTGAATTAAAAATTAATTATCATATTCTATTTCTGTTGAAAACTGGTTAAATAGTTGATATTCTTCTTAATTAGTATCCACTTTACGAAAATTGTAAAGATGGACAATTGAACGCTGATGAGAGGTGTAGCGGCCTTGAAATCAGTACTGATACGTTCTGCTAAAAACTGATTGGATATAAATAATAATATTTTCCAACACAAAAAAACTCTTAGTAATTTTGAATTTTCATTAATTCAATAAAACTGAACTAGAGCCTGATAATATTACTTTTCATATGTAAATCAATATAAGTTCAAATAATAATTACGTTTATTCGTAATAATAATAATATAAAAAAATATAAATTCCGCTTGGGCACGAGCTATAAATACCCTAATAACAGGGGTCACAGTAATATGTGAATTCCCTAATATAGAGTAAAAACAACACAAACGTTAAAATACAAAGTAGAATACTTTGATGATAACGGACTATGAGTTTGTGTTGATTATTAGTTCCAAACAGTAGTGAGGGAATTTCGTACTAACCAGCACTGTTTCATTGTAGAATAAAAATTGAATTAAAAATTAATTCTCATATTCTATTTCTGTTGAAAACTGGTTAAATAGTTGATATTCTTCTCAATTAGTATCCACTTTACGAAAATTGTAAAGATGGACAATTGAAGGCTGATGAGAGGTGTAGCGGCCTTGAAATCAGTACTGATACGTTCTGCTAAAAACTGATTGGATATAAATAATAATATTTTCCAACACAAAAAAACTCTTAGTAATTTTGAATTTTCATTAATTCAATAAAACTGAACTAGAGCCTGATAATATTACTTTTCATATGTAAATCAATATAAGTTCAAATAATAATTACGTTTATTCGTAATAATAATAATAAAAAAAAATATAAATTCCGCTTGGGCACGAGCTATAAATACCCTAATAACAGGGGTAACAGTAATATGTGAATTCCCTAATATAGAGTAAAAACAATAAAAACGTTAAAATACAAAGTAGAATACTTTGATGATAACGGACTATGAGTTTGTGTTGATTATTAGTTCCAAACAGTAGTGAGGGAATTTCGTACTAACCAGCACTGTTTCATTGTAGAATAAAAATTAATTCTCATATTCTATTTCTGTTGAAAACTGGTTAAATAGTTGATATTCTTCTCAATTAGTATCCACTTTACGAAAATTGTAAAGATGGACAATTGAACGCTGATGAGAGGTGTAGCGGCCTTGAAATCAGTACTGATACGTTCTGCTAAAAACTAATTGGATATAAATAATAATATTTTCCAACACAAAAAACTCTTAGTAATTCTGAATTTTCATTAATTCAATAAAACTGAACTAGAGCCTGATAATATTACTTTTCATATGTAAATCAATATAAGTTCAAATAATAATTACGTTTATTCGTAATAATAATAATATAAAAAAATATAAATTCCGCTTGGGCACGAGCTATAAATACCCTAATAACAGGGGTCACAGTAATATGTGAATTCCCTAATATAGAGAAAAAACAACAAAAACGTTAAAATACAAAGTAGAATACTTTGATGATAACGGACTATGAGTTTGTGTTGATTATTAGTTCCAAACAGTAGTGAGGGAATTTCGTACTAACCAGCACTGTTTCATTGTAGAATAAAAATTGAATTAAAAATTAATTCTCATATTCTATTTCTGTTGAAAAGTGGTTAAATAGTTGATATTCTTCTCAATTAGTATCCACTTTACGAAAATTGTAAAGATGGACAATTGAACGCTGATGAGAGGTGTAGCGGCCTTGAAATCAGTACTGATACGTTCTGCTAAAAACTGATTGGATATAAATAATAATATTTTCCAACACAAAAAAACTCTTAGTAATTTTGAATTTTCATTAATTCAATAAAACTGAACTAGAGCCTGATAATATTACTTTTCATATGTAAATCAATATAAGTTCAAATAATAATTACGTTTATTCGTAATAATAATAATATAAAAAAATATATAAATTCCGCTTGGGCACGAGCTATAAATACCCTAATAACAGGGGTCACAGTAATATGTGAATTCCCTAATATAGAGTAAAAACAACAAAAACGTTAAAATACAAAGTAGAATACTTTGATGATAACGGACTATGAGTTTGTGTTGATTATTAGTTCCAAACAGTAGTGAGGGAATTTCGTACTAACCACCACTGTTTCATTGTAGAATAAAAATTGAATTAAAAATTAATTCTCATATTCTATTTCTGTTGAAAACTGGTTAAATAGTTGATATTCTTCTCAATTAGTATCCACTTTACGAAAATTGTAAAGATGGACAATTGAACGCTGATGAGAGGTGTAGCGGCCTTGAAATCAGTACTGATACGTTCTGCTAAAAACTGATTGGATATAAATAATAATATTTTCCAACACAAAAAAACTCTTAGTAATTTTGAATTTTCATTAATTCAATAAAACTGAACTAGAGCCTGATAATATTACTTTTCATATGTAAATCAATATAAGTTCAAATAATAATTACGTTTATTCGTAATAATAATAATATAAAAAAATATAAATTACGCTTGGGCACGAGCTATAAATACCCTAATAACAGGGGTCACAGTAATATGTGAATTCCCTAATATAGAGTAAAAACAACAAAAACGTTAAAATACAAAGTAGAATACTTTGATGATAACGGACTATGAGTTTGTGTTGATTATTAGTTCCAAACAGTAGTGAGGGAATTTCGTACTAACCAGCACTGTTTCATTGTAGAATAAAAATTTAATTAAAAATTAATTATCATATTCTATTTCTGTTGAAAACTGGTTAAATAGTTGATATTCTTCTTAATTAGTATCCACTTTACGAAAATTGTAAAGATGGACAATTGAACGCTGATGAGAGGTGTAGCGGCCTTGAAATCAGTACTGATACGTTCTGCTAAAAACTGATTGGATATAAATAATAATATTTTCCAACACAAAAAAACTCTTAGTAATTTTGAATTTTCATTAATTCAATAAAACTGAACTAGAGCCTGATAATATTACTTTTCATATGTAAATCAATATAAGTTCAAATAATAATTACGTTTATTCGTAATAATAATAATATAAAAAAATATAAATTCCGCTTGGGCACGAGCTATAAATACCCTAATAACAGGGGTCACAGTAATATGTGAATTCCCTAATATAGAGTAAAAACAACACAAACGTTAAAATACAAAGTAGAATACTTTGATGATAACGGACTATGAGTTTGTGTTGATTATTAGTTCCAAACAGTAGTGAGGGAATTTCGTACTAACCAGCACTGTTTCATTGTAGAATAAAAATTGAATTAAAAATTAATTCTCATATTCTATTTCTGTTGAAAACTGGTTAAATAGTTGATATTCTTCTCAATTAGTATCCACTTTACGAAAATTGTAAAGATGGACAATTGAAGGCTGATGAGAGGTGTAGCGGCCTTGAAATCAGTACTGATACGTTCTGCTAAAAACTGATTGGATATAAATAATAATATTTTCCAACACAAAAAAACTCTTAGTAATTTTGAATTTTCATTAATTCAATAAAACTGAACTAGAGCCTGATAATATTACTTTTCATATGTAAATCAATATAAGTTCAAATAATAATTACGTTTATTCGTAATAATAATAATATAAAAAAATATAAATTCCGCTTGGGCACGAGCTATAAATACCCTAATAACAGGGGTAACAGTAATATGTGAATTCCCTAATATAGAGTAAAAACAATAAAAACGTTAAAATACAAAGTAGAATACTTTGATGATAACGGACTATGAGTTTGTGTTGATTATTAGTTCCAAACAGTAGTGAGGGAATTTCGTACTAACCAGCACTGTTTCATTGTAGAATAAAAATTGAATTAAAAATTAATTCTCATATTCTATTTCTGTTGAAAACTGGTTAAATAGTTGATATTCTTCTCAATTAGTATCCACTTTACGAAAATTGTAAAGATGGACAATTGAAGGCTGATGAGAGGTGTAGCGGCCTTGAAATCAGTACTGATACGTTCTGCTAAAAACTGATTGGATATAAATAATAATATTTTCCAACACAAAAAAACTCTTAGTAATTTTGAATTTTCATTAATTCAATAAAACTGAACTAGAGCCTGATAATATTACTTTTCATATGTAAATCAATATAAGTTCAAATAATAATTACGTTTATTCGTAATAATAATAATATAAAAAAATATAAATTCCGCTTGGGCACGAGCTATAAATACCCTAATAACAGGGGTCACAGTAATATGTGAATTCCCTAATATAGAGTAAAAACAACAAAAACGTTAAAATACAAAGTAGAATACTTTGATGATAACGGACTATGAGTTTGTGTTGATTATTAGTTCCAAACAGTAGTGAGGGAATTTCGTACTAACCAGCACTGTTTCATTGTAGAATAAAAATTGAATTAAAAATTAATTCTCATATTCTATTTCTGTTGAAAACTGGTTAAATATTTGATATTCTTCTCAATTAGTATCCACTTTACGAAAATTGTAAAGATGGACAATTGAACGCTGATGAGAGGTGTAGCGGCCTTGAAATCAGTACTGATACGTTCTGCTAAAAACTGATTGGATATAAATAATAATATTTTCCAACACAAAAAACTCTTAGTAATTTTGAATTTTCATTAATTCAATAAAACTGAACTAGAGCCTGATAATATTACTTTTCATATGTAAATCAATATAAGTTTAAATAATAATTACGTTTATTCGTAATAATAATAATATAAAAAAATATAAATTCCGCTTGGGCACGAGCTATAAATACCCTAATAACAGGGGTCACAGTAATATGTGAATTCCCTAATATAGAGTAAAAACAACAAAAACGTTAAAATACAAAGTAGAATACTTTGATGATAACGGACTATGAGTTTGTGTTGATTATTAGTTCCAAACAGTAGTGAGGGAATTTCGTACTAACCAGCACTGTTTCGTTGTAGAATAAAAATTAAATTAAAAAATAATTCTCATATTCTATTTCTGTTGAAAACTGGTTAAATAGTTGATATTCTTCTCAATTAGTATCCACTTTACGAAAATTGTAAAGATGGACAATTGAATGCTGATGAGAGGTGTAGCGGCCTTGAAATCAGTACTGATACGTTCTGCTAAAAACTGATTGGATATAAATAATAATATTTTCCAACACAAAAAAACTCTTAGTAATTTTGAATTTTCATTAATTCAATAAAACTGAACTAGAGCCTGATAATATTACTTTTCATATGTAAATCAATATAAGTTCAAATAATAATTACGTTTATTCGTAATAATAATAATATAAAAAAATATAAATTCCGCTTGGGCACGAGCTATAAATACCCTAATAACAGGGCTCACAGTATTATGTGAATTCCCTAATATAGAGTAAAAACAACAAAAACGTTAAAATACAAACTAGAATACTTTGATGATAACGGACTATGAGTTTGTGTTGATTATTAGTTCCAAACAGTAGTGAGGGAATTTCGTACTAACCAGCACTGTTTCATTGTAGAATAAAAATTGAATTAAAAGTTAATTCTCATATTCTATTTCTGTTGAAAACTGGTTAAATAGTTGATATTCTTCTCAATTAGTATCCACTTTACGAAAATTGTAAAGATGGACAATTGAACGCTGATGAGAGGTGTAGCGGCCTTGAAATCAGTACTGATACGTTCTGCTAAAAACTGATTGGATATAAATAATAATATTTTCCAACACAAAAAAACTCTTAGTAATTTTGAATTTTCATTAATTCAATAAAACTGAACTAGAGCCTGATAATATTACTTTTCATATGTAAATCAATATAAGTTCAAATAATAATTACGTTTATTCGTAATAATAATAATATAAAAAAATATAAATTCCGCTTGGGCACGAGCTATAAATACCCTAATAACAGGGGTCACAGTAATATGTGAATTCCCTAATATAGAGTAAAAACAACACAAACGTTAAAATACAAAGTAGAATACTTTGATGATAACGGACTATGAGTTTGTGTTGATTATTAGTTCCAAACAGTAGTGAGGGAATTTCGTACTAACCAGCACTGTTTCATTGTAGAATAAAAATTGAATTAAAAATTAATTCTCATATTCTATTTCTGTTGAAAACTGGTTAAATAGTTGATATTCTTCTCAATTAGTATCCACTTTACGAAAATTGTAAAGATGGACAATTGAACGCTGATGAGAGGTGTAGCGGCCTTGAAATCAGTACTGATACGTTCTGCTAAAAACTGATTGGATATAAATAATAATATTTTCCAACACAAAAAAACTCTTAGTAATTTTGAATTTTCATTAATTATATAAAACTGAACTAGAGCCTGATAATATTACTTTTCATATGTAAATCAATATAAGTTCAAATAATAATTACGTTTATTCGTAATAATAATAATATAAAAAAATATAAATTCCGCTTGGGCACGAGCTATAAATACCCTAATAACAGGGCTCACAGTATTATGTGAATTCCCTTATATAGAGTAAAAACAACAAAAACGTTAAAATACAAACTAGAATACTTTGATGATAACGGACTATGAGTTTGTGTTGATTATTAGTTCCAAACAGTAGTGAGGGAATTTCGTACTAACCAGCACTGTTTCATTGTAGAATAAAAATTGAATTAAAAATTAATTCTCATATTCTATTTCTGTTGAAAACTGGTTAAATAGTTGATATTCTTCTCAATTAGTATCCACTTTACGAAAATTGTAAAGATGGACAATTGAACGCTGATGAGAGGTGTAGCGGCCTTGAAATCAGTACTGATACGTTCTGCTAAAAACTGATTGGATATAAATAATAATATTTTCCAACACAAAAAAACTCTTAGTAATTTTGAATTTTCATTAATTCAATAAAACTGAACTAGAGCCTGATAATATTACTTTTCATATGTAAATCAATATAAGTTCAAATAATAATTACGTTTATTCGTAATAATAATAATATAAAAAAATATATAAATTCCGCTTGGGCACGAGCTATAAATACCCTAATAACAGTGGTCACAGTAATATGTGAATTCCCTAATATAGAGTAAAAACAACAAAAACGTTAAAATACAAAGTAGAATACTTTGATGATAACGGACTATGAGTTTGTGTTGATTATAAGTTCCAAACAGTAGTGAGGGAATTTCGTACTAACCAGCACTGTTTCATTGTAGAATAAAAATTGAATTAAAAATTAATTCTCATATTCTATTTCTGTTGAAAACTGGTTAAATAGTTGATATTCTTCTCAATTAGTATCCACTTTACGAAAATTGTAAAGATGGACAATTGAACGCTGATGAGAGGTGTAGCGGCCTTGAAATCAGTACTGATACGTTCTGCTAAAAACTGATTGGATATAAATAATAATATTTTCCAACACAAAAAAACTCTTAGTAATTTTGAATTTTCATTAATTCAATAAAACTGAACTAGAGCCTGATAATATTACTTTTCATATGTAAATCAATATAAGTTCAAATAATAATTACGTTTATTCGTAATAATAATAATATAAAAAAAAATATAAATTCCGCTTGGGCACGAGCTATAAATACCCTAATAACAGGGGTCACAGTAATATGTGAATTCCCTAATATAGAGTAAAAACAACAAAAACGTTAAAATACAAAGTAGAATACTTTGATGATAACGGACTATGAGTTTGTGTTGATTATTAGTTCCAAACAGTAGTGAGGGAATTTCGTACTAACCAGCACTGTTTCATTGTAGAATAAAAATTGAATTAAAAATTAATTCTCATATTCTATTTCTGTTGAAAACTGGTTAAATAGTTGATATTCTTCTCAATTAGTATCCACTTTACGAAAATTGTAAAGATGGACAATTGAACGCTGATGAGAGGTGTAGCGGCCTTGAAATCAGTACTGATACGTTCTGTTAAAAACTGATTGGATATAAATAATAATATTTTCCAACACAAAAAAACTCTTAGTAATTTTGAATTTTCATTAATTCAATAAAACTGAACTAGAGCCTGATAATATTACTTTTCATATGTAAATCAATATAAGTTCAAATAATAATTACGTTTATTCGTAATAATAATAATATAAAAAAATATAAATTCCGCTTGGGCACGAGCTATAAATACCCTAATAACAGGGGTCACAGTAATATGTGAATTCCCTAATATAGAGTAAAAAAAACAAAAACGTTAAAATACAAAGTAGAATACTTTGATGATAACGGACTATGAGTTTGTGTTGATTATTAGTTCCAAACAGTAGTGAGGGAATTTCGTACTAACCAGCACTGTTTCATTGTAGAATAAAAATTGAATTAAAAATTAATTCTCATATTCTATTTCTGTTGAAAACTGGTTAAATAGTTGATATTCTTCTCAATTAGTATCCACTTTACGAAAATTGTAAAGATGGACAATTGAACGCTGATGAGAGGTGTAGCGGCCTTGAAATCAGTACTGATACGTTCTGCTAAAAACTGATTGGATATAAATAATAATATTTTCCAACACAAAAAAACTCTTAGTAATTTTGAATTTTCATTAATTATATAAAACTGAACTAGAGCCTGATAATATTACTTTTCATATGTAAATCAATATAAGTTCAAATAATAATTACGTTTATTCGTAATAATAATAATATAAAAAAATATAAATTCCGCTTGGGCACGAGCTATAAATACCCTAATAACAGGGCTCACAGTATTATGTGAATTCCCTAATATAGAGTAAAAACAACAAAAACGTTAAAATACAAACTAGAATACTTTGATGATAACGGACTATGAGTTTGTGTTGATTATTAGTTCCAAACAGTAGTGAGGGAATTTCGTACTAACCAGCACTGTTTCATTGTAGAATAAAAATTGAATTAAAAATTAATTCTCATATTCTATTTCTGTTGAAAACTGGTTAAATAGTTGATATTCTTCTCAATTAGTATTCACTTTACGAAAATTGTAAAGATGGACAATTGAACGCTGATGAGAGGTGTAGCGGCCTTGAAATCAGTACTGATACGTTCTGCTAAAAACTGATTGGATATAAATAATAATATTTTCCAACACAAAAAAACTCTTAGTAATTTTGAATTTTCATTAATTCAATAAAACTGAACTAGAGCCTGATAATATTACTTTTCATATGTAAATCAATATAAGTTCAAATAATAATTACGTTTATTCGTAATAATAATAATATAAAAAAATATATAAATTCCGCTTGGGCACGAGCTATAAATACACTAATAACAGTGGTCACAGTAATATGTGAATTCCCTAATATAGAGTAAAAACAACAAAAACGTTAAAATACAAAGTAGAATACTTTGATGATAACGGACTATGAGTTTGTGTTGATTATTAGTTCCAAACAGTAGTGAGGGAATTTCGTACTAACCAGCACTGTTTCATTGTAGAATAAAAATTGAATTAAAAATTAATTCTCATATTCTATTTCTGTTGAAAACTGGTTAAATAGTTGATATTCTTCTCAATTAGTATCCACTTTACGAAAATTGTAAAGATGGACAATTGAACGCTGATGAGAGGTGTAGCGGCCTTGAAATCAGTACTGATACGTTCTGCTAAAAACTGATTGGATATAAATAATAATATTTTCCAACACAAAAAAACTCTTAGTAATTTTGAATTTTCATTAATTCAATAAAACTGAACTAGAGCCTGATAATATTACTTTTCATATGTAAATCAGTATAAGTTCAAATAATAATTACGTTTATTCGTAATAATAATAATATAAAAAAATATAAATTCCGCTTGGGCACGAGCTATAAATACCCTAATAACAGGGCTCACAGTATTATGTGAATTCCCTAATATAGAGTAAAAACAACAAAAACGTTAAAATACAAACTAGAATACTTTGATGATAACGGACTATGAGTTTGTGTTGATTATTAGTTCCAAACAGTAGTGAGGGAATCGTACTAACCAGCACTGTTTCATTGTAGAATAAAAATTGAATTAAAAATTAATTCTCATATTCTATTTCTGTTGAAAACTGGTTAAATAGTTGATATTCTTCTCAATTAGTATCCACTTTACGAAAATTGTAAAGATGGACAATTGAACGCTGATGAGAGGTGTAGCGGCCTTGAAATCAGTACTGATACGTTCTGCTAAAAACTGATTGGATATAAATAATAATATTTTCCAACACAAAAAAACTCTTAGTAATTTTGAATTTTCATTAATTCAATAAAACTGAACTAGAGCCTGATAATATTACTTTTCATATGTAAATCAATATAAGTTCAAATAATAATTACGTTTATTCGTAATAATAATAATATAAAAAAATATAAATTCCGCTTGGGCACGAGCTATAAATACCCTAATAACAGGGCTCACAGTATTATGTGAATTCCCTAATATAGAGTAAAAACAACAAAAACGTTAAAATACAAACTAGAATACTTTGATGATAACGGACTATGAGTTTGTGTTGATTATTAGTTCCAAACAGTAGTGAGGGAATTTCGTACTAACCAGCACTGTTTCATTGTAGAATAAAAATTGAATTAAAAGTTAATTCTCATATTCTATTTCTGTTGAAAACTGATTAAATAGTTGATATTCTTCTCAATTAGTATCCACTTTACGAAAATTGTAAAGATGGACAATTGAACGCTGATGAGAGGTGTAGCGGCCTTGAAATCAGTACTGATACGTTCTGCTAAAAACTGATTGGATATAAATAATAATATTTTCCAACACAAAAAAACTCTTAGTAATTTTGAATTTTCATTAATTCAATAAAACTGAACTAGAGCCTGATAATATTACTTTTCATATGTAAATCAATATAAGTTCAAATAATAATTACGTTTATTCGTAATAATAATAATATAAAAAAATATAAATTCCGCTTGGGCACGAGCTATAAATACCCTAATAACAGGGGTCACAGTAATATGTGAATTCCCTAATATAGAGTAAAAACAACACAAACGTTAAAATACAAAGTAGAATACTTTGATGATAACGGACTATGAGTTTGTGTTGATTATTAGTTCCAAACAGTAGTGAGGGAATTTCGTACTAACCAGCACTGTTTCATTGTAGAATAAAAATTGAATTAAAAATTAATTCTCATATTCTATTTCTGTTGAAAACTG
This sequence comes from Lypha dubia, assembly GCA_947311025.1. Lineage (NCBI taxonomy): Eukaryota > Metazoa > Arthropoda > Insecta > Diptera > Tachinidae > Lypha > Lypha dubia. Next base: position 84,921,381 of record OX371260.1, on the reverse strand, counting down.
GTTAAATAGTTGATATTCTTCTCAATTAGTATCCACTTTACGAAAATTGTAAAGATGGACAATTGAACGCTGATGAGAGGTGTAGCGGCCTTGAAATCAGTACTGATACGTTCTGTTAAAAACTGATTGGATATAAATAATAATATTTTCCAACACAAAAAAACTCTTAGTAATTTTGAATTTTCATTAATTCAATAAAACTGAACTAGAGCCTGATAATATTACTTTTCATATGTAAATCAATATAAGTTCAAATAATAATTACGTTTATTCGTAATAATAATAATATAAAAAAATATAAATTCCGCTTGGGCACGAGCTATAAATACCCTAATAACAGGGGTCACAGTAATATGTGAATTCCCTAATATAGAGTAAAAAAAACAAAAACGTTAAAATACAAAGTAGAATACTTTGATGATAACGGACTATGAGTTTGTGTTGATTATTAGTTCCAAACAGTAGTGAGGGAATTTCGTAATAACCAGCACTGTTTCATTGTAGAATAAAAATTGAATTAAAAATTAATTCTCATATTCTATTTCTGTTGAAAACTGGTTAAATAGTTGATATTCTTCTCAATTAGTATCCACTTTACGAAAATTGTAAAGATGGACAATTGAACGCTGATGAGAGGTGTAGCGGCCTTGAAATCAGTACTGATACGTTCTGCTAAAAACTGATTGGATATAAATAATAATATTTTCCAACACAAAAAAACTCTTAGTAATTTTGAATTTTCATTAATTATATAAAACTGAACTAGAGCCTGATAATATTACTTTTCATATGTAAATCAATATAAGTTCAAATAATAATTACGTTTATTCGTAATAATAATAATATAAAAAAATATAAATTCCGCTTGGGCACGAGCTATAAATACCCTAATAACAGGGCTCACAGTATTATGTGAATTCCCTAATATAGAGTAAAAACAACAAAAACGTTAAAATACAAACTAGAATACTTTGATGATAACGGACTATGAGTTTGTGTTGATTATTAGTTCCAAACAGTAGTGAGGGAATTTCGTACTAACCAGCACTGTTTCATTGTAGAATAAAAATTGAATTAAAAATTAATTCTCATATTCTATTTCTGTTGAAAACTGGTTAAATAGTTGATATTCTTCTCAATTAGTATCCACTTTACGAAAATTGTAAAGATGGACAATTGAACGCTGATGAGAGGTGTAGCGGCCTTGAAATCAGTACTGATACGTTCTGCTAAAAACTGATTGGATATAAATAATAATATTTTCCAACACAAAAAAACTCTTAGTAATTTTGAATTTTCATTAATTCAATAAAACTGAACTAGAGCCTGATAATATTACTTTTCATATGTAAATCAATATAAGTTCAAATAATAATTACGTTTATTCGTAATAATAATAATATAAAAAAATATATAAATTCCGCTTGGGCACGAGCTATAAATACCCTAATAACAGTGGTCACAGTAATATGTGAATTCCCTAATATAGAGTAAAAACAACAAAAACGTTAAAATACAAAGTAGAATACTTTGATGATAACGGACTATGAGTTTGTGTTGATTATTAGTTCCAAACAGTAGTGAGGGAATTTCGTACTAACCAGCACTGTTTCATTGTAGAATAAAAATTGAATTAAAAATTAATTCTCATATTCTATTTCTGTTGAAAACTGGTTAAATAGTTGATATTCTTCTCAATTAGTATCCACTTTACGAAAATTGTAAAGATGGACAATTGAACGCTGATGAGAGGTGTAGCGGCCTTGAAATCAGTACTGATACGTTCTGCTAAAAACTGATTGGATATAAATAATAATATTTTCCAACACAAAAAAACTCTTAGTAATTTTGAATTTTCATTAATTCAATAAAACTGAACTAGAGCCTGATAATATTACTTTTCATATGTAAATCAGTATAAGTTCAAATAATAATTACGTTTATTCGTAATAATAATAATATAAAAAAATATAAATTCCGCTTGGGCACGAGCTATAAATACCCTAATAACAGGGCTCACAGTATTATGTGAATTCCCTAATATAGAGTAAAAACAACAAAAACGTTAAAATACAAACTAGAATACTTTGATGATAACGGACTATGAGTTTGTGTTGATTATTAGTTCCAAACAGTAGTGAGGGAATCGTACTAACCAGCACTGTTTCATTGTAGAATAAAAATTGAATTAAAAATTAATTCTCATATTCTATTTCTGTTGAAAACTGGTTAAATAGTTGATATTCTTCTCAATTAGTATCCACTTTACGAAAATTGTAAAGATGGACAATTGAACGCTGATGAGAGGTGTAGCGGCCTTGAAATCAGTACTGATACGTTCTGCTAAAAACTGATTGGATATAAATAATAATATTTTCCAACACAAAAAAACTCTTAGTAATTTTGAATTTTCATTTAATCCAATAAAACTGAACTAGAGCCTGATAATATTACTTTTCATATGTAAATCAATATAAGTTCAAATAATAATTACGTTTATTCGTAATAATAATAATATAAAAAAATATAAATTCCGCTTGGGCACGAGCTATAAATACCCTAATAACAGGGCTCACAGTATTATATGAATTCCCTAATATAGAGTAAAAACAACAAAAACGTTAAAATACAAACTAGAATACTTTGATGATAACGGACTATGAGTTTGTGTTGATTATTAGTTCCAAACAGTAGTGAGGGAATTTCGTACTAACCAGCACTGTTTCATTGTAGAATAAAAATTGAATTAAAAGTTAATTCTCATATTCTATTTCTGTTGAAAACTGATTAAATAGTTGATATTCTTCTCAATTAGTATCCACTTTACGAAAATTGTAAAGATGGACAATTGAACGCTGATGAGAGGTGTAGCGGCCTTGAAATCAGTACTGATACGTTCTGCTAAAAACTGATTGGATATAAATAATAATATTTTCCAACACAAAAAAACTCTTAGTAATTTTGAATTTTCATTAATTCAATAAAACTGAACTAGAGCCTGATAATATTACTTTTCATATGTAAATCAATATAAGTTCAAATAATAATTACGTTTATTCGTAATAATAATAATATAAAAAAATATAAATTCCGCTTGGGCACGAGCTATAAATACCCTAATAACAGGGGTCACAGTAATATGTGAATTCCCTAATATAGAGTAAAAACAACACAAACGTTAAAATACAAAGTAGAATACTTTGATGATAACGGACTATGAGTTTGTGTTGATTATTAGTTCCAAACAGTAGTGAGGGAATTTCGTACTAACCAGCACTGTTTCATTGTAGAATAAAAATTGAATTAAAAATTAATTCTCATATTCTATTTCTGTTGAAAACTGGTTAAATAGTTGATATTCTTCTCAATTAGTATCCACTTTACGAAAATTGTAAAGATGCACAATTGAACGCTGATGAGAGGTGTAGCGGCCTTGAAATCAGTACTGATACGTTCTGCTAAAAACTGATTGGATATAAATAATAATATTTTCCAACACAAAAAAACTCTTAGTAATTTTGAATTTTCATTAATTATATAAAACTGAACTAGAGCCTGATAATATTACTTTTCATATGTAAATCAATATAAGTTCAAATAATAATTACGTTTATTCGTAATAATAATAATATAAAAAAATATAAATTCCGCTTGGGCACGAGCTATAAATACCCTAATAACAGGGCTCACAGTATTATGTGAATTCCCTTATATAGAGTAAAAACAACAAAAACGTTAAAATACAAACTAGAATACTTTGATGATAACGGACTATGAGTTTGTGTTGATTATTAGTTCCAAACAGTAGTGAGGGAATTTCGTACTAACCAGCACTGTTTCATTGTAGAATAAAAATTGAATTAAAAATTAATTCTCATATTCTATTTCTGTTGAAAACTGGTTAAATAGTTGATATTCTTCTCAATTAGTATCCACTTTACGAAAATTGTAAAGATGGACAATTGAACGCTGATGAGAGGTGTAGCGGCCTTGAAATCAGTACTGATACGTTCTGCTAAAAACTGATTGGATATAAATAATAATATTTTCCAACACAAAAAAACTCTTAGTAATTTTGAATTTTCATTAATTCAATAAAACTGAACTAGAGCCTGATAATATTACTTTTCATATGTAAATCAATATAAGTTCAAATAATAATTACGTTTATTCGTAATAATAATAATATAAAAAAATATATAAATTCCGCTTGGGCACGAGCTATAAATACCCTAATAACAGTGGTCACAGTAATATGTGAATTCCCTAATATAGAGTAAAAACAACAAAAACGTTAAAATACAAAGTAGAATACTTTGATGATAACGGACTATGAGTTTGTGTTGATTATTAGTTCCAAACAGTAGTGAGGGAATTTCGTACTAACCAGCACTGTTTCATTGTAGAATAAAAATTGAATTAAAAATTAATTCTCATATTCTATTTCTGTTGAAAACTGGTTAAATAGTTGATATTCTTCTCAATTAGTATCCACTTTACGAAAATTGTAAAGATGGACAATTGAACGCTGATGAGAGGTGTAGCGGCCTTGAAATCAGTACTGATACGTTCTGCTAAAAACTGATTGGATATAAATAATAATATTTTCCAACACAAAAAAACTCTTAGTAATTTTGAATTTTCATTAATTCAATAAAACTGAACTAGAGCCTGATAATATTACTTTTCATATGTAAATCAATATAAGTTCAAATAATAATTACGTTTATTCGTAATAATAATAATATAAAAAAATATAAATTCCGCTTGGGCACGAGCTATAAATACCCTAATAACAGGGGTCACAGTAATATGTGAATTCCCTAATATAGAGTAAAAACAACAAAAACGTTAAAATACAAAGTAGAATACTTTGATGATAACGGACTATGAGTTTGTGTTGATTATTAGTTCCAAACAGTAGTGAGGGAATTTCGTACTAACCAGCACTGTTTCATTGTAGAATAAAAATTGAATTAAAAATTAATTCTCATATTCTATTTCTGTTGAAAACTGGTTAAATAGTTGATATTCTTCTCATACTAATCCACTTTACGAAAATTGTAAAGATGGACAATTGAACGCTGATGAGAGGTGTAGCGGCCTTGAAATCAGTACTGATACGTTCTGCTAAAAACTGATTGGATATAAATAATAATATTTTCCAACACAAAAAAACTCTTAGTAATTTTGAATTTTCATTAATTATATAAAACTGAACTAGAGCCTGATAATATTACTTTTCATATGTAAATCAATATAAGTTCAAATAATAATTACGTTTATTCGTAATAATAATAATATAAAAAAATATAAATTCCGCTTGGGCACGAGCTATAAATACCCTAATAACAGGGCTCACAGTATTATGTGAATTCCCTAATATAGAGTAAAAACAACAAAAACGTTAAAATACAAACTAGAATACTTTGATGATAACGGACTATGAGTTTGTGTTGATTATTAGTTCCAAACAGTAGTGAGGGAATTTCGTACTAACCAGCACTGTTTCATTGTAGAATAAAAATTGAATTAAAAATTAATTCTCATATTCTATTTCTGTTGAAAACTGGTTAAATAGTTGATATTCTTCTCAATTAGTATCCACTTTACGAAAATTGTAAAGATGGACAATTGAACGCTGATGAGAGGTGTAGCGGCCTTGAAATCAGTACTGATACGTTCTGCTAAAAACTGATTGGATATAAATAATAATATTTTCCAACACAAAAAAACTCTTAGTAATTTTGAATTTTCATTAATTCAATAAAACTGAACTAGAGCCTGATAATATTACTTTTCATATGTAAATCAATATAAGTTCAAATAATAATTACGTTTATTCGTAATAATAATAATATAAAAAAATATATAAATTCCGCTTGGGCACGAGCTATAAATACCCTAATAACAGTGGTCACAGTAATATGTGAATTCCCTAATATAGAGTAAAAACAACAAAAACGTTAAAATACAAAGTAGAATACTTTGATGATAACGGACTATGAGTTTGTGTTGATTATTAGTTCCAAACAGTAGTGAGGGAATTTCGTACTAACCAGCACTGTTTCATTGTAGAATAAAAATTGAATTAAAAATTAATTCTCATATTCTATTTCTGTTGAAAACTGGTTAAATAGTTGATATTCTTCTCAATTAGTATCCACTTTACGAAAATTGTAAAGATGGACAATTGAACGCTGATGAGAGGTGTAGCGGCCTTGAAATCAGTACTGATACGTTCTGCTAAAAACTGATTGGATATAAATAATAATATTTTCCAACACAAAAAAACTCTTAGTAATTTTGAATTTTCATTAATTCAATAAAACTGAACTAGAGCCTGATAATATTACTTTTCATATGTAAATCAATATAAGTTCAAATAATAATTACGTTTATTCGTAATAATAATAATATAAAAAAATATAAATTCCGCTTGGGCACGAGCTATAAATACCCTAATAACAGGGGTCACAGTAATATGTGAATTCCCTAATATAGAGTAAAAACAACAAAAACGTTAAAATACAAAGTAGAATACTTTGATGATAACGGACTATGAGTTTGTGTTGATTATTAGTTCCAAACAGTAGTGAGGGAATTTCGTACTAACCAGCACTGTTTCATTGTAGAATAAAAATTGAATTAAAAATTAATTCTCATATTCTATTTCTGTTGAAAACTGGTTAAATAGTTGATATTCTTCTCAATTAGTATCCACTTTACGAAAATTGTAAAGATGGACAATTGAACGCTGATGAGAGGTGTAGCGGCCTTGAAATCAGTACTGATACGTTCTGCTACAAACTGATTGGATATAAATAATAATATTTTCCAACACAAAAAAACTCTTAGTAATTTTGAATTTTCATTAATTCAATAAAACTGAACTAGAGCCTGATAATATTACTTTTCATATGTAAATCAATATAAGTTCAAATAATAATTACGTTTATTCGTAATAATAATAATATAAAAATATATAAATTCCGCTTGGGCACGAGCTATAAATACCCTAATAACAGGGGTCACAGTAATATGTGAATTCCCTAATATAGAGTAAAAACAACAAAAACGTTAAAATACAAAGTAGAATACTTTGATGATAACGGACTATGAGTTTGTGTTGATTATTAGTTCCAAACAGTAGTGAGGGAATTTCGTACTAACCAGCACTGTTTCATTGTAGAATAAAAATTTAATTAAAAATTAATTCTCATATTCTATTTCTGTTGAAAACTGGTTAAATAGTTGATATTCTTCTCAATTAGTATCCACTTTACGAAAATTGTAAAGATGGACAATTTAACGCTGATGAGAGGTGTAGCGGCCTTGAAATCAGTACTGATACGTTCTGCTAAAAACTGATTGGATATAAATAATAATATTTTCCAACACAAAAAAACTCTTAGTAATTTTGAATTTTCATTAATTCAATAAAACTGAACTAGAGCCTGATAATATTACTTTTCATATGTAAATCAATATAAGTTCAAATAATAATTACGTTTATTCGTAATAATAATAATATAAAAAAATATAAATTCCGCTTGGGCACGAGCTATAAATACCCTAATAACAGGGGTCACAGTAATATGTGAATTCCCTAATATAGAGTAAAAACAACAAAAACGTTAAAATACAAAGTAGAATACTTTGATGATAACGGACTATGAGTTTGTGTTGATTATTAGTTCCAAACAGTAGTGAGGGAATTTCGTACTAACCAGCACTGTTTCATTGTAGAATAAAAATTGAATTAAAAATTAATTCTCATATTCTATTTCTGTTGAAAACTGGTTAAATAGTTGATATTCTTCTCAATTAGTATCCACTTTACGAAAATTGTAAAGATGGACAATTGAACGCTGATGAGAGGTGTAGCGGCCTTGAAATCAGAACTGATACGTTCTGCTAAAAACTGATTGGATATAAATAATAATATTTTCCAAGACAAAAAAACTCTTAGTAATTTTGAATTTTCATTAATTCAATAAAACTGAACTAGAGCCTGATAATATTACTTTTCATATGTAAATCAATATAAGTTCAAATAATAATTACGTTTATTCGTAATAATAATAATATAAAAAAATATAAATTCCGCTTGGGCACGAGCTATAAATACCCTAATAACAGGGGTCACAGTAATATGTGAATTCCCTAATATAGAGTAAAAAAAACAAAAACGTTAAAATACAAAGTAGAATACTTTGATGATAACGGACTATGAGTTTGTGTTGATTATTAGTTCCAAACAGTAGTGAGGGAATTTCGTACTAACCAGCACTGTTTCATTGTAGAATAAAAATTGAATTAAAAATTAATTCTCATATTCTATTTCTGTTGAAAACTGGTTAAATAGTTGATATTCTTCTCAATTAGTATCCACTTTACGAAAATTGTAAAGATGGACAATTGAACGCTGATGAGAGGTGTAGCGGCCTTGAAATCAGTACTGATACGTTCTGCTAAAAACTGATTGGATATAAATAATAATATTTTCCAACACAAAAAAACTCTTAGTAATTTTGAATTTTCATTAATTCAATAAAACTGAACTAGAGCCTGATAATATTACTTTTCATATGTAAATCAATATAAGTTTAAATAATAATTACGTTTATTCGTAATAATAATAATATAAAAAAAATATAAATTCCGCTTGGGCACGAGCTATAAATACCCTAATAACAGGGGTCACAGTAATATGTGAATTCCCTAATATAGAGTAAAAACAACAAAAACGTTAAAATACAAAGTAGAATACTTTGATGATAACGGACTATGAGTTTGTGTTGATTATTAGTTCCAAACAGTAGTGAGGGAATTTCGTACTAACCAGCACTGTTTCATTGTAGAATAAAAATTGATTTAAAAATTAATTCTCATATTCTATTTCTGTTGAAAACTGGTTAAATAGTTGATATTCTTCTCAATTAGTATCCACTTTACGAAAATTGTAAAGATGGACAATTGAACGCTGATGAGAGGTGTAGCGGCCTTGAAATCAGTACTGATACGTTCTGCTAAAAACTGATTGGATATAAATAATAATATTTTCCAAGACAAAAAAACTCTTAGTAATTTTGAATTTTCATTAATTCAATAAAACTGAACTAGAGCCTGATAATATTACTTTTCATATGTAAATCAATATAAGTTCAAATAATAATTACGTTTATTCGTAATAATAATAATATAAAAAAATATAAATTCCGCTTGGGCACGAGCTATAAATACCCTAATAACAGGGGTCACAGTAATATGTGAATTCCCTAATATAGAGTAAAAACAACAAAAACGTTAAAATACAAAGTAGAATACTTTGATGATAACGGACTATGAGTTTGTGTTGATTATTATGTGGTGAATTTGTAAGGGTTTATAATATTGAGGATTTGTAAGGTTTGTTAAAAAAAATGTTTAAGTATTATCTTAGCACTTCTGCCGATTCTACCGAGCATCAAAATGCCCCTTTTGAGAATGTGTAATAAAAAAAACAATTCTTAGTTGTTAATCAAAACAAATTCTGAATTTTATTTACAAAATTAGTGGCTTATATACTAAAATTAATTCTAGTCAGCATAAGTTTGCAGTTCATGAATTCCCACGAATTATGCTGACGCTTACACAATCAAAAATAAAAATATAAAATTGATTACGTCTACTTAACAATTAAAAGTTATTAATTTGTGTGTTATTGACTTCTGCACTGACAAGGTAAAGAATATTATATTTCAATACAGTGACGTGCAGAAGTGGACATACACTACACCCTTACCCTTTTTGGTTTTGGGTATTATTAAAAATAAAATGAACAAAAAATATACATAAGTATTAGAATAAAGATTCCTATTATCTAATTGTTTGTATTTATTATTGTATGTATTTACATATCTGTATGTTTACAAAATTTTTTTTTTTTTTGATTTAAAATTTCTTAATCTCTAGTTATATTTATTTGAATGCTTATAAAATTCCTAAAGTATTTGAAATTTTAAAGTTATTAATATCTAATTATATTTATGTACTTATGTTTTAAATATTTTTTTTTTTTTTTTTTTTATGATATAAACCTTTTTAAATTATTTTTGTGTATACTTTTAACTTTTGATTTATCTATTTCTATGGTTACATTTAAATCATCTATGTCTAGTATTTTATATGGACCTTTGTATGGGGGTTCTAGTTTTTTCCTATTCTCGGCTTTTACTAAAACTAGGTCTCCTATATTTAGTTCTATTTTATTCTGTTTCCTTTCAGAATCTAATTTTCTTTTATTTTTTACTTCTAAAATTATGTCTCTTGCTTTCTGTAATGAGTAGCGAAGTCTCATTTTAAGTTCACTTAAATAATTTTCAAGATTGTAAATTTTTTTAGGGACATATAATTCGTCACCTGGTAGTCTAGGAAGTTTTCCATATACTAGTTCAAATGGTGTGTAATTAGTATCTACGTTAGGGGTTGTGTTATAAGCGAAAGCAAAGTATGGTGTCCATTCGTGCCAATTGTTGTCTTCTACGAAGTTTAGGAAATATTCATTTAGAACACGGTGATTGCGTTCTAAAGTTCCAAAGGTTTCGTGATGGTATGGTGTTGAAAAATTTTGTTTTATTTTTAATAATGCACAAACCTCTCTCATAAGTTCATTAGTAAATTCTGTTCCTCGGTCCGTTTTGAGAACTTTAAATATACCGTACTTTAAAATTACTTGTTCCACAAGAGTCCTAGCTATTGTTTTTGAATCTTTTGATTCAATCGGACAAGCGATAACATATTTCGTCAGTTCGCATTGCATAGTGAGTATATATCTGAAGTTGCCTGACGGTCTTAGTGGTCCAACTGTGTCCATTACTACGATGTCGAAACTAGTTGATGGTGTATCAGTTATGTTAAAGGGTTCTTTTGTGTATCTCGTTAGTTTGTTCTTTTGGCATGAGTCGCATGTTCCTATATAGTTTTTAACCATTTTGTTCATATTTTTCCAAATAAATCGCTGTTTTAATTTTATTAATGTCTTTCTGACACCGAAATGTCCACTATGTTGTGAGTTATGGAATTCTTCTATTAGTCTGTATTGTTTTATATTATCATTTACTCTTTTTGGCATTTTGTATATAATTATATCGACGTCATTATTTTTTAATTTATTGTATTCTTCTTTCAATTTCTCTACCGGTATATATTTAAAAATTTCATCATTATCATATAGTACGTACTTTTTATTCTTCAATTTCTTTATTTTCAATAAAAGTTTCTCCATAAATGTTTCTGAAAACATTGGATTTTCGCTTCTATTGCATATCACACGTGTAATTTTATCATTATATTCATTCTGCAGATTATTATTATCATTATCATTATTTTCATATATAAATTTTATTCTTTGAAGCTTCTTTATATCATTCATTGATATACATTCCCACATATGAAGGTGATCAGTCTCCTGTTGAGATATGTAATTTTTCTTATTCTTAATTTCAATTTCATCGTTTTTCTTTTTAGTGTTTTTATTAAGCATGCTACGTGTTATTGCCAGAGTTTTTCTTTCTTTTTCATCAATACAGAGTGGAATCATTGCTTTCAATATGTTTGAATTTAATTCAATACGAGATAAAGCGTCTGCGTTAGTGTTATTTGCTCCCTTTTTATATATAATGTCAAAGTCATAATCTGATAGCTCAAGTCGAATTCTGGTCAGTTTTGAGGATGGATTCTTATGAGAAAATAGAGCAATGAGGGGTCTATGGTCTGTTACTACCGTGAATTTTCTGCCATATAGATATGGTCTAAAAAACTGTATGCCCCAATGAATTCCTAATAGTTCTTTCTCAATAACCGACTTATTTCTTTCGTGTTTATTTAAAGATTTGCTTGCATATGATATAGGCAAGTCGTTACCAATTTCGCCTTGTGAGAGTATTGCTCCTAAAGCTACGTTTGAGGCATCTGTGGTCAGTACAAACGGTTTCTCAAAATCAGGGTATTGTAATAGAGGTGGGTTCTTTAGTCTGTCTCTTAATGTGTCAAATGCTCTTTGGCAATCTTTTGTCCATTCGAATTTGACTTTTTTTTTCAATAAATTATTTAGACAATTTGCTATTTTAGCAAAATCCGGAATAAATCTTCTATAATAATTACAGAAGGCTATGAATCTTCTAACTTCGTCTGAATTTTTTGGAACGGGATACTGTTCAATAACCTTATATTTTGTTGGATCGGTTTTAATACCGTCTTTTGTAATAAGATGTCCTAAATATAGGACTTCTGGTTTTAAGAAGCAACATTTTTCTGCGTTTAATTTTAAATTGTAATGTTTTAGTCTTTCAAATACTCTTATGAGATTTTCGTTGTGGTGTTTAAGGCTGCATACGAAAATAATTATATCGTCTACATATAGGAATGCTTTAGATTCCAAACCAGATAACGCTATGGTAAGCATTCTTTGAAAGCTGTTTGATGATATTTTAAGTCCAAAAGGTAGTCTATTGTACTGATAGTGACCGCTGTTAGTGGAAAATGCTGTAATTGGTCTTGACGCTGTATCTAGTTCTACCTGATGAAAAGAACTTGTCATATCAAGAGTTGAGAAAAATTTTGCTCGTCCTAGCCTGTCTAAAACATCTTCTAGTCTTGTTAGGGGAAATTTGTCGTTCACAACTTTATCATTTAGACGCCTGTAATCTACAACCAAACGCCATTTCTTTATTTCATCTTGTCCGTTTTTTGGAACCAATAACAAAGGGGAGTTGTATGGGCTAATTGAATGCTCTATTATATTTTCTTGTAATAGTTTTTGTACTTGTCTGTCTATTTCAGTCAATTGTGTTTCTGGTAACCGATAATTTTTTATGTATACCGGGGTGTTATCATTTAGCTCTATGGTTTGTTTGTAGAAATTGGTAGTTGTTAAGGGTTCTCCTTCTAGATGAAAAATTTTTTGATATTGTTTTAATATGTTGTATAATGCTTTCTGTTTCTCGTCGTCAAAATCTTTGAATTTGATTGTTTCTAGTAACTTCCGAAATCTTGTTTCTGAATAATATTCGTCATCCTGGTGAGTGGTTTTATAGATGTTATAATATTGTAAAGGTATTGCAGATAGTTTAAGTTGTGATAATCGTATGGGTGTTTCTAATGTATTTAGAATCTTAATGTGACGATTACCATTTTTTGGTATTATCGTATTTGCAACGAAAATTCCGTGTTCTATTTCTTTATTACATATGACACTATCTTCACCTATTTCAATATTGATTTTTACTATTTTTTCACTTCTTGGGGGGTATAATAATACTTCTTACTTGTTTGGCATTAGTTTCTATAGGAATTGTGATAATATCTTCATTTATATAAATACTGATGGTTTGTGTGTCATAATTTATTATGCAATTGTATTTATAAAAAAAATCCATTTCCAAAATTCCGTCTGTGTTTATCGGAAAGTCGCTGTTTACCAGATAGAATTTATGTTTCAAGTATTGTTCTCCAAGTGCTACTTCTAATTCAGTCGATCCGAGAGTTTCTGTATGGTCTTTGGTTATGCCATTCAACATAAAAATATCTTGTTCAAATACATTATATCCGTGTATAACATTTTCCTTGTAAAGAGATATATCAGAGCCAGTATCTATTAAAAAAGTCAATTTATAAGTCAGGTTTTTGATAGATAAATATATAAAGTTCGACGTGTTGGGATTTATTGTGTGAATCTGTAATTTTCCCCTTCCAGAGATTCGTTCTGAATCTCCAGGGTTTCTCCGTTTCCCTGTCGATGTATTGTGCGTATGTTTGGGTGGTTATTCCTTTGATTGGTATGGTTGTTATTGTTATAGTTATTTCTATTATTTCTGTTGTAAGCATTATTTGTGTTATATCTACTGTTGGTATTAGTTCTATTCCTATTATAATTGTTAAAATTTCTACTGTTATTGCTGTTGTTATAGTTATTGTTGTGGTTTCTATTATTTCTGTTGCGATTAGTGTTAAAATCTTGTCTTTCTTGAATGCTGTATCTATTATTGTTATCGTTGTAATTGTTATTGTTCCTACTGTATTGGCCATAAAAATTGTTTTGTCTTGAATATTTGTTGTTCCGAAATTCTATATTGTTTTTGTTATTTCTATTTATTTGTAGGGTTTTAAATGTATCTGGTAGGTGTAATGATCTTTCTTGTGTGATAGCAATATCATAAGCCTGCGATAAAGTCTTTGGTTGGGCTGCTATAACTGCTATTCGTATATTTTCATACAGACCTTCCTGAAAGATTCCCAGTGCTAATTTTTCGTTCATTTGTTTTATTGTAGCGCGGGGTATTTCGTTTGTATTGTGTCCTAGTTCTGAAATTTGTGCTAACGTCAAGTCTGCAATTAATGAAGTTATTTTTTCTTTATAATTTAGTACGTTACCCTTCTGCCTAGTATTCTTCAGTTCAAAATAAATGCTACTTGCTGTCCTTGTAGATTTGAAATTTTTAGTCAGTGAAGTTCTTAATTCGCTCAATGTTGTCGGTGTTTGTTCTATTGTTAAAATATCTCTCACTCTATCATTCAGTTTCATTGCTATTACATATTTTATCAAATGTTTTTTCCCTTGTTCATTTAATTCATCGTAGACTAGTTCAACCATCGATAGGAATGTTTCAATGTGTTTTGCCTTTCCGTCAAATGTCGGAATTGTATCCGAAGCCTGTTTACCGTTGAAATTAGACATGGTTCTAGCTTCTACTGTTTCCTCATTAGACATGGTTCCTAATTCTAACGTTTCTTCTCTAAAGAACTCTTTACTATTTCTTATAATAGTATCAAGTGCTGTCTGCTTTAATTCTTTAAATTGATTAATTTTTTCTTCTCTCGCTATTTTTGGTAAAGTTGCAATTAATTTACCGTATTTTTTACTAAGTTGTTTAATTAATATTATTTTTTGGGTAATAGTTTCTTTAGTGTATTTTCTACTACCTGATTTTTTTGCATTTGTAATTATTTTTTGCAACTCTCTGTTTATTTCTTCCATCTACAATAAGTATTTATTTTATTTTATATACATATATGTTATACCTTTTATTTCTTTCATCTACAATAAGTTTGTAATTTATTTTTCCTTATACTATACATTTTGTACTCTATTGCTAATAATTTCTCTTTTGATATAATTTCTTGTTAATTTCCATAATCCAAATACAATTAAAATAATTAAAAGTACTATTATTACTTCCTGGCTTATTGTAATTTTGTTGTCATTTATGGCGTATGCATTTGCATTGCCTTCTATTTTTGCATCATTTATTCCCATGGTTTGGTCTATATTTCGTAGAATTATATCGAGTCTATCTTCTTCCGTAAGTTCAAAATTGGTCATTAGTTAAAGTTTTTCCATCCTACTTTCTTTAGCTCTATTAGTTGTTTTATTAGACTCTTCTTTTGGGTACCTTGGCTGATGTCTATGACTCTTTGCAGGTCTCGGCTAGCTGCTTCAAATTTTCTTTTTTTTCCTCCTCTCTTTTTTGTTATTGTGTATTTTGTTTCGGTTACTCTGGGGTTTCTGTTCTTTTCTTGCCTTGCCTTATACTGCTCGATGGTAATCCGTTTGGGGCCTGCTTCCTTTGGTGTTGGTATGTAAACCGGTGGTTGTTGTTGAGTGTTTTCCAAGGCAACTGGGACGTATTCTTGTGACTCGTTCACCAATTCTTCGTATTTTTTAAAAAGTGCATCTATTTCTTCCTTAGTACTCATTGAAATTACAGGATCAGCTTTTAAAACTTTTTTTTTTTTTTTATAATTGTCTTAAAGGTTTAAATAATATTTTATAAAAATATTTTGCAGGATCGCCATGTGGTGAATTTGTAAGGGTTTATAATATTGAGGATTTGTAAGGTTTGTTAAAAAAAATGTTTAAGTATTATCTTAGCACTTCTGCCGATTCTACCGAGCATCAAAATGCCCCTTTTGAGAATGTGTAATAAAAAAAACAATTCTTAGTTGTTAATCAAAACAAATTCTGAATTTTATTTACAAAATTAGTGGCTTATATACTAAAATTAATTCTAGTCAGCATAAGTTTGCAGTTCATGAATTCCCACGAATTATGCTGACGCTTACACAATCAAAAATAAAAATATAAAATTGATTACGTCTACTTAACAATTAAAAGTTATTAATTTGTGTGTTATTGACTTCTGCACTGACAAGGTAAAGAATATTATATTTCAATACAGTGACGTGCAGAAGTGGACATACACTACAATTAGTTCCAAACAGTAGTGAGGGAATTTCGTACTAACCAGCACTGTTTCATTGTAGAATAAAAATTGAATTAAAAATTAATTCTCATATTCTATTTCTGTTGAAAACTGGTTAAATAGTTGATATTCTTCTCAATTAGTATCCACTTTACGAAAATTGTAAAGATGGACAATTGAACGCTGATGAGAGGTGTAGCGGCCTTGAAATCAGTACTGATACGTTCTGCTAAAAACTGATTGGATATAAATAATAATATTTTCCAACACAAAAAAAACTCTTAGTAATTTTGAATTTTCATTAATTCAATAAAACTGAACTAGAGCCTGATAATATTACTTTTCATATGTAAATCAATATAAGTTTAAATAATAATTACGTTTATTCGTAATAATAATAATATAAAAAAATATATAAATTCCGCTTGGGCACGAGCTATAAATGCCCTAATAACAGGGGTCACAGTAATATGTGAATTCCCTAATATAGAGTAAAAACAACAAAAACGTTAAAATACAAAGTAGAATACTTTGATAATAACGGACTATGAGTTTGTGTTGATTATTAGTTCCAAACAGTAGTGAGGGAATTTCGTACTAACCAGCACTGTTTCATTGTAGAATAAAAATTGATTTAAAAATTAATTCTCATATTCTATTTCTGTTGAAAACTGGTTAAATAGTTGATATTCTTCTCAATTAGTATCCACTTTACGAAAATTGTAAAGATGGACAATTGAACGCTGATGAGAGGTGTAGCGGCCTTGAAATCAGTACTGATACGTTCTGCTAAAAACTGATTGGATATAAATAATAATATTTTCCAAGACAAAAAAACTCTTAGTAATTTTGAATTTTCATTAATTCAATAAAACTGAACTAGAGCCTGATAATATTACTTTTCATATGTAAATCAATATAAGTTCAAATAATAATTACGTTTATTCGTAATAATAATAATATAAAAAAATATAAATTCCGCTTGGGCACGAGCTATAAATACCCTAATAACAGGGGTCACAGTAATATGTGAATTCCCTAATATAGAGTAAAAACAACAAAAACGTTAAAATACAAAGTAGAATACTTTGATGATAACGGACTATGAGTTTGTGTTGATTATTATGTGGTGAATTTGTAAGGGTTTATAATATTGAGGATTTGTAAGGTTTGTTAAAAAAAATGTTTAAGTATTATCTTAGCACTTCTGCCGATTCTACCGAGCATCAAAATGCCCCTTTTGAGAATGTGTAATAAAAAAAACAATTCTTAGTTGTTAATCAAAACAAATTCTGAATTTTATTTACAAAATTAGTGGCTTATATACTAAAATTAATTCTAGTCAGCATAAGTTTGCAGTTCATGAATTCCCACGAATTATGCTGACGCTTACACAATCAAAAATAAAAATATAAAATTGATTACGTCTACTTAACAATTAAAAGTTATTAATTTGTGTGTTATTGACTTCTGCACTGACAAGGTAAAGAATATTATATTTCAATACAGTGACGTGCAGAAGTGGACATACACTACACCCTTACCCTTTTTGGTTTTGGGTATTATTAAAAATAAAATGAACAAAAAATATACATAAGTATTAGAATAAAGATTCCTATTATCTAATTGTTTGTATTTATTATTGTATGTATTTACATATCTGTATGTTTACAAAATTTTTTTTTTTTTTGATTTAAAATTTCTTAATCTCTAGTTATATTTATTTGAATGCTTATAAAATTCCTAAAGTATTTGAAATTTTAAAGTTATTAATATCTAATTATATTTATGTACTTATGTTTTAAATATTTTTTTTTTTTTTTTTTTTATGATATAAACCTTTTTAAATTATTTTTGTGTATACTTTTAACTTTTGATTTATCTATTTCTATGGTTACATTTAAATCATCTATGTCTAGTATTTTATATGGACCTTTGTATGGGGGTTCTAGTTTTTTCCTATTCTCGGCTTTTACTAAAACTAGGTCTCCTATATTTAGTTCTATTTTATTCTGTTTCCTTTCAGAATCTAATTTTCTTTTATTTTTTACTTCTAAAATTATGTCTCTTGCTTTCTGTAATGAGTAGCGAAGTCTCATTTTAAGTTCACTTAAATAATTTTCAAGATTGTAAATTTTTTTAGGGACATATAATTCGTCACCTGGTAGTCTAGGAAGTTTTCCATATACTAGTTCAAATGGTGTGTAATTAGTATCTACGTTAGGGGTTGTGTTATAAGCGAAAGCAAAGTATGGTGTCCATTCGTGCCAATTGTTGTCTTCTACGAAGTTTAGGAAATATTCATTTAGAACACGGTGATTGCGTTCTAAAGTTCCAAAGGTTTCGTGATGGTATGGTGTTGAAAAATTTTGTTTTATTTTTAATAATGCACAAACCTCTCTCATAAGTTCATTAGTAAATTCTGTTCCTCGGTCCGTTTTGAGAACTTTAAATATACCGTACTTTAAAATTACTTGTTCCACAAGAGTCCTAGCTATTGTTTTTGAATCTTTTGATTCAATCGGACAAGCGATAACATATTTCGTCAGTTCGCATTGCATAGTGAGTATATATCTGAAGTTGCCTGACGGTCTTAGTGGTCCAACTGTGTCCATTACTACGATGTCGAAACTAGTTGATGGTGTATCAGTTATGTTAAAGGGTTCTTTTGTGTATCTCGTTAGTTTGTTCTTTTGGCATGAGTCGCATGTTCCTATATAGTTTTTAACCATTTTGTTCATATTTTTCCAAATAAATCGCTGTTTTAATTTTATTAATGTCTTTCTGACACCGAAATGTCCACTATGTTGTGAGTTATGGAATTCTTCTATTAGTCTGTATTGTTTTATATTATCATTTACTCTTTTTGGCATTTTGTATATAATTATATCGACGTCATTATTTTTTAATTTATTGTATTCTTCTTTCAATTTCTCTACCGGTATATATTTAAAAATTTCATCATTATCATATAGTACGTACTTTTTATTCTTCAATTTCTTTATTTTCAATAAAAGTTTCTCCATAAATGTTTCTGAAAACATTGGATTTTCGCTTCTATTGCATATCACACGTGTAATTTTATCATTATATTCATTCTGCAGATTATTATTATCATTATCATTATTTTCATATATAAATTTTATTCTTTGAAGCTTCTTTATATCATTCATTGATATACATTCCCACATATGAAGGTGATCAGTCTCCTGTTGAGATATGTAATTTTTCTTATTCTTAATTTCAATTTCATCGTTTTTCTTTTTAGTGTTTTTATTAAGCATGCTACGTGTTATTGCCAGAGTTTTTCTTTCTTTTTCATCAATACAGAGTGGAATCATTGCTTTCAATATGTTTGAATTTAATTCAATACGAGATAAAGCGTCTGCGTTAGTGTTATTTGCTCCCTTTTTATATATAATGTCAAAGTCATAATCTGATAGCTCAAGTCGAATTCTGGTCAGTTTTGAGGATGGATTCTTATGAGAAAATAGAGCAATGAGGGGTCTATGGTCTGTTACTACCGTGAATTTTCTGCCATATAGATATGGTCTAAAAAACTGTATGCCCCAATGAATTCCTAATAGTTCTTTCTCAATAACCGACTTATTTCTTTCGTGTTTATTTAAAGATTTGCTTGCATATGATATAGGCAAGTCGTTACCAATTTCGCCTTGTGAGAGTATTGCTCCTAAAGCTACGTTTGAGGCATCTGTGGTCAGTACAAACGGTTTCTCAAAATCAGGGTATTGTAATAGAGGTGGGTTCTTTAGTCTGTCTCTTAATGTGTCAAATGCTCTTTGGCAATCTTTTGTCCATTCGAATTTGACTTTTTTTTTCAATAAATTATTTAGACAATTTGCTATTTTAGCAAAATCCGGAATAAATCTTCTATAATAATTACAGAAGGCTATGAATCTTCTAACTTCGTCTGAATTTTTTGGAACGGGATACTGTTCAATAACCTTATATTTTGTTGGATCGGTTTTAATACCGTCTTTTGTAATAAGATGTCCTAAATATAGGACTTCTGGTTTTAAGAAGCAACATTTTTCTGCGTTTAATTTTAAATTGTAATGTTTTAGTCTTTCAAATACTCTTATGAGATTTTCGTTGTGGTGTTTAAGGCTGCATACGAAAATAATTATATCGTCTACATATAGGAATGCTTTAGATTCCAAACCAGATAACGCTATGGTAAGCATTCTTTGAAAGCTGTTTGATGATATTTTAAGTCCAAAAGGTAGTCTATTGTACTGATAGTGACCGCTGTTAGTGGAAAATGCTGTAATTGGTCTTGACGCTGTATCTAGTTCTACCTGATGAAAAGAACTTGTCATATCAAGAGTTGAGAAAAATTTTGCTCGTCCTAGCCTGTCTAAAACATCTTCTAGTCTTGTTAGGGGAAATTTGTCGTTCACAACTTTATCATTTAGACGCCTGTAATCTACAACCAAACGCCATTTCTTTATTTCATCTTGTCCCTTTTTTGGAACCAATAACAAAGGGGAGTTGTATGGGCTAATTGAATGCTCTATTATATTTTCTTGTAATAGTTTTTGTACTTGTCTGTCTATTTCAGTCAATTGTGTTTCTGGTAACCGATAATTTTTTATGTATACCGGGGTGTTATCATTTAGCTCTATGGTTTGTTTGTAGAAATTGGTAGTTGTTAAGGGTTCTCCTTCTAGATGAAAAATTTTTTGATATTGTTTTAATATGTTGTATAATGCTTTCTGTTTCTCGTCGTCAAAATCTTTGAATTTGATTGTTTCTAGTAACTTCCGAAATCTTGTTTCTGAATAATATTCGTCATCCTGGTGAGTGGTTTTATAGATGTTATAATATTGTAAAGGTATTGCAGATAGTTTAAGTTGTGATAATCGTATGGGTGTTTCTAATGTATTTAGAATCTTAATGTGACGATTACCATTTTTTGGTATTATCGTATTTGCAACGAAAATTCCGTGTTCTATTTCTTTATTACATATGACACTATCTTCACCTATTTCAATATTGATTTTTACTATTTTTTCACTTCTTGGGGGTATAATAATACTTCTTACTTGTTTGGCATTAGTTTCTATAGGAATTGTGATAATATCTTCATTTATATAAATACTGATGGTTTGTGTGTCATAATTTATTATGCAATTGTATTTATAAAAAAAATCCATTTCCAAAATTCCGTCTGTGTTTATCGGAAAGTCGCTGTTTACCAGATAGAATTTATGTTTCAAGTATTGTTCTCCAAGTGCTACTTCTAATTCAGTCGATCCGAGAGTTTCTGTATGGTCTTTGGTTATGCCATTCAACATAAAAATATCTTGTTCAAATACATTATATCCGTGTATAACATTTTCCTTGTAAAGAGATATATCAGAGCCAGTATCTATTAAAAAAGTCAATTTATAAGTCAGGTTTTTGATAGATATATATATAAAGTTCGACGTGTTGGGATTTATTGTGTGAATCTGTAATTTTCCCCTTCCAGAGATTCGTTCTGAATCTCCAGGGTTTCTCCGTTTCCCTGTCGATGTATTGTGCGTATGTTTGGGTGGTTATTCCTTTGATTGGTATGGTTGTTATTGTTATAGTTATTTCTATTATTTCTGTTGTAAGCATTATTTGTGTTATATCTACTGTTGGTATTAGTTCTATTCCTATTATAATTGTTAAAATTTCTACTGTTATTGCTGTTGTTATAGTTATTGTTGTGGTTTCTATTATTTCTGTTGCGATTAGTGTTAAAATCTTGTCTTTCTTGAATGCTGTATCTATTATTGTTATCGTTGTAATTGTTATTGTTCCTACTGTATTGGCCATAAAAATTGTTTTGTCTTGAATATTTGTTGTTCCGAAATTCTATATTGTTTTTGTTATTTCTATTTATTTGTAGGGTTTTAAATGTATCTGGTAGGTGTAATGATCTTTCTTGTGTGATAGCAATATCATAAGCCTGCGATAAAGTCTTTGGTTGGGCTGCTATAACTGCTATTCGTATATTTTCATACAGACCTTCCTGAAAGATTCCCAGTGCTAATTTTTCGTTCATTTGTTTTATTGTAGCGCGGGGTATTTCGTTTGTATTGTGTCCTAGTTCTGAAATTTGTGCTAACGTCAAGTCTGCAATTAATGAAGTTATTTTTTCTTTATAATTTAGTACGTTACCCTTCTGCCTAGTATTCTTCAGTTCAAAATAAATGCTACTTGCTGTCCTTGTAGATTTGAAATTTTTAGTCAGTGAAGTTCTTAATTCGCTCAATGTTGTCGGTGTTTGTTCTATTGTTAAAATATCTCTCACTCTATCATTCAGTTTCATTGCTATTACATATTTTATCAAATGTTTTTTCCCTTGTTCATTTAATTCATCGTAGACTAGTTCAACCATCGATAGGAATGTTTCAATGTGTTTTGCCTTTCCGTCAAATGTCGGAATTGTATCCGAAGCCTGTTTACCGTTGAAATTAGACATGGTTCTAGCTTCTACTGTTTCCTCATTAGACATGGTTCCTAATTCTAACGTTTCTTCTCTAAAGAACTCTTTACTATTTCTTATAATAGTATCAAGTGCTGTCTGCTTTAATTCTTTAAATTGATTAATTTTTTCTTCTCTCGCTATTTTTGGTAAAGTTGCAATTAATTTACCGTATTTTTTACTAAGTTGTTTAATTAATATTATTTTTTGGGTAATAGTTTCTTTAGTGTATTTTCTACTACCTGATTTTTTTGCATTTGTAATTATTTTTTGCAACTCTCTGTTTATTTCTTCCATCTACAATAAGTATTTATTTTATTTTATATACATATATGTTATACCTTTTATTTCTTTCATCTACAATAAGTTTGTAATTTATTTTTCCTTATACTATACATTTTGTACTCTATTGCTAATAATTTCTCTTTTGATATAATTTCTTGTTAATTTCCATAATCCAAATACAATTAAAATAATTAAAAGTACTATTATTACTTCCTGGCTTATTGTAATTTTGTTGTCATTTATGGCGTATGCATTTGCATTGCCTTCTATTTTTGCATCATTTATTCCCATGGTTTGGTCTATATTTCGTAGAATTATATCGAGTCTATCTTCTTCCGTAAGTTCAAAATTGGTCATTAGTTAAAGTTTTTCCATCCTACTTTCTTTAGCTCTATTAGTTGTTTTATTAGACTCTTCTTTTGGGTACCTTGGCTGATGTCTATGACTCTTTGCAGGTCTCGGCTAGCTGCTTCAAATTTTCTTTTTTTTCCTCCTCTCTTTTTTGTTATTGTGTATTTTGTTTCGGTTACTCTGGGGTTTCTGTTCTTTTCTTGCCTTGCCTTATACTGCTCGATGGTAATCCGTTTGGGGCCTGCTTCCTTTGGTGTTGGTATGTAAACCGGTGGTTGTTGTTGAGTGTTTTCCAAGGCAACTGGGACGTATTCTTGTGACTCGTTCACCAATTCTTCGTATTTTTTAAAAAGTGCATCTATTTCTTCCTTAGTACTCATTGAAATTACAGGATCAGCTTTTAAAACTTTTTTTTTTTTTTTATAATTGTCTTAAAGGTTTAAATAATATTTTATAAAAATATTTTGCAGGATCGCCATGTGGTGAATTTGTAAGGGTTTATAATATTGAGGATTTGTAAGGTTTGTTAAAAAAAATGTTTAAGTATTATCTTAGCACTTCTGCCGATTCTACCGAGCATCAAAATGCCCCTTTTGAGAATGTGTAATAAAAAAAACAATTCTTAGTTGTTAATCAAAACAAATTCTGAATTTTATTTACAAAATTAGTGGCTTATATACTAAAATTAATTCTAGTCAGCATAAGTTTGCAGTTCATGAATTCCCACGAATTATGCTGACGCTTACACAATCAAAAATAAAAATATAAAATTGATTACGTCTACTTAACAATTAAAAGTTATTAATTTGTGTGTTATTGACTTCTGCACTGACAAGGTAAAGAATATTATATTTCAATACAGTGACGTGCAGAAGTGGACATACACTACAATTAGTTCCAAACAGTAGTGAGGGAATTTCGTACTAACCAGCACTGTTTCATTGTAGAATAAAAATTGAATTAAAAATTAATTCTCATATTCTATTTCTGTTGAAAACTGGTTAAATAGTTGATATTCTTCTCAATTAGTATCCACTTTACGAAAATTGTAAAGATGGACAATTGAACGCTGATGAGAGGTGTAGCGGCCTTGAAATCAGTACTGATACGTTCTGCTAAAAACTGATTGGATATAAATAATAATATTTTCCAACACAAAAAAAACTCTTAGTAATTTTGAATTTTCATTAATTCAATAAAACTGAACTAGAGCCTGATAATATTACTTTTCATATGTAAATCAATATAAGTTTAAATAATAATTACGTTTATTCGTAATAATAATAATATAAAAAAATATATAAATTCCGCTTGGGCACGAGCTATAAATGCCCTAATAACAGGGGTCACAGTAATATGTGAATTCCCTAATATAGAGTAAAAACAACAAAAACGTTAAAATACAAAGTAGAATACTTTGATAATAACGGACTATGAGTTTGTGTTGATTATTAGTTCCAAACAGTAGTGAGGGAATTTCGTACTAACCAGCACTGTTTCATTGTAGAATAAAAATTGAATTAAAAATTAATTCTCATATTCTATTTCTGTTGAAAACTGGTTAAATAGTTGATATTCTTCTCAATTAGTATCCACTTTACGAAAATTGTAAAGATGGACAATTGAACGCTGATGAGAGGTGTAGCGGCCTTGAAATCAGTACTGATACGTTCTGCTAAAAACTGATTGGATATAAATAATAATATTTTCCAACACAAAAAAACTCTTAGTAATTTTGAATTTTCATTAATTCAATAAAACTGAACTAGAGCCTGATAATATTACTTTTCATATGTAAATCAATATAAGTTCAAATAATAATTACGTTTATTCGTAATAATAATAATATAAAAAAATATAAATTCCGCTTGGGCACGAGCTATAAATACCCTAATAACAGGGGTCACAGTAATATGTGAATTCCCTAATATAGAGTAAAAACAACAAAAACGTTAAAATACAAAGTAGAATACTTTGATGATAACGGACTATGATTTTGTGTTGATTATTAGTTCCAAACAGTAGTGAGGGAATTTCGTACTAACCAGCACTGTTTCATTGTAGAATAAAAATTGAATTAAAAATTAATTCTCATATTCTATTTCTGTTAAAAACTGGTTAAATAGTTGATATTCTTCTCAATTAGTATCCACTTTACGAAAATTGTAAGGATGGACAATTGAACGCTGATGAGAGGTGTAGCGGCCTTGAAATCAGTACTGATACGTTCTGCTAAAAACTGATTGGATATAAATAATAATATTTTCCAACACAAAAAAACTCTTAGTAATTTTGAATTTTCATTAATTCAATAAAACTGAACTAGAGCCTGATAATATTACTTTTCATATGAAAATTCAAAATAATTAACTTATTTATAGGCATATTTATGTAAAATCCAATTGCCATCTTTTGCAGTTCTGTCGTGTTTTTTTTCGTCATGCTAGAAAAAAACATATCTTCGTATATATAATTCACTCCATACATTAGTATGTATTCGTATATGTACATACCTTAAATCACTGATGTAGAAGATTTCAGGTGCACTTTTATTTTGTTGTAAAATTAAATAACATTCATCATATAATTATAATTTTAACATTAATTTTTTCACTTCACATCTCCTCGTACTAAATTCTATGAACACCTTGGTAGCTATTTTGTTTCTTTTCAGAACAAAAAAAATGTATGGTCACAATAAACTTTAATTTTAAATAAACGTTTATTATTCTCATTTGCAAAAGATAATCTTGTAGCAGCAAAATTACTTTTTTTGATACATCCACTTTTTATGGGATGAAACCCAGAATGATTATTTTATTGTCGCATGAAATATTTTAACAATTGAAGAATGTTTAATGCAACCATATTGGTTGTGGCAGATATATTTAGTTGACATAAACATAAATAAATTTTAATAATGTGAAAATACTGAAAAGAGAATGTAATATAAACGATTCACTTTCTAGTCTATGAAACGCAAAAAAGAACAAGGAAAATACCATTTGGAAACAAATGATTGACCTTAATAGTCCGTAGGAAAATAATATGGCTGATCAGTTAAAATGTTTGATTGACCCACATTATTAAAATAAGTGGATGCTGTTTAGTCAGTTAAAACGAGTACCTTAAATGCTTTACTATTTTCATAATACCAAACGAAGCAAATGTAACTTTTGTAGTAAGTTGGAATGGTTAAGTCAAACGGCTAAAAATAGTAAAGCAAAGGAAATTTTGAAACCGAAAAGATTTTTATTTTTAAACTTAATCGGTAACATCCGCCTGGTTTCAAAGGAATGGTATAAACGTTTTTGCAGTTCTTTTGAAAGCTGTAGCTGAGACGTTGCAGCTGTTGTAAAATGTACTATGGAATACAGAGAATTAAATCAAGCAAAATAGGTAGGCCAAGTTTATGAAAGCATACAACCCCTTACAGTGAAATATATATGCATTTAGAGAGAAAAAATTTGTTGATAGTTCATACATACCTATTACTTGATAAGCGTCTGCCTTCTGATTAGTATCTTCATTCGTCCTCTTCCTTGTCAATAACTGTAAATGTCTAATACCATCTACCCGCCTTTCTTTAATAGCATTCAGAAAAAATATCATCAGAAAAATACCCAAAAATACTAAATTACTCCACCAAATGAATGGATTCCCCAATAGATAGATCCGATAAGTGCCAGCGGAGAAAAATTGTCCCTGAAATAGTTAGAATCGAAATATCTTTTAGAAAGCTTTTGTTAAATTGACGATATTAAATAATACTCGATAATTTATTGGCCATTGCCACGGACGACTAGTGATCTCTCCTTCCTTTGCTTTAAGTCCTGCGTTGCCTTGAAACATAACTGCATGAGATTCCAAAAATCTGGCTAGAAAACCGGGCGCATAAATGCTGAAGCTTACACTGGATACTGGAAAATAAAAGAAAATGTATATAACAATGCAATAATAACACTGATCAACAAAAGGGTTTTCCCTGCGATTTTTTTTGTTTCTATCTCAAATTGAGGCGTGTTTTCTAAATATGTTCAAAACAGTTTTTCCTTTGTTTTTTAGTTATAGCTAACTACCCAATTTTACTATTTGTAGTATATTTTGTTGATGTTTTAGATATTGTTTCTACAAGAAGATGTTGTATGCTTAATCCAGATTATTTTTGCTATATTTCTTTTGAATATATATTTGGAAATGTTTGTAAACCTATATCGGACTTTGTGAAAACAGCGAATGTTTAAATTTTTTATCACGAAAGTTTCCAGCATTAGGTACAGAAAAAGTGAGAGCTTGTATTTGTCAAATCAATGACTGAAGTGGGATCTGAAGCTTGGAATTAATTTGTTATAGGTTAGGTTAGGTTGCTGGTGAAAAGAAAATTAGATTCCAGCCCACATGGGTCTTGATGTGATCCTATTGTGTTTATTGCATTTATTTCTTTTTCCTTTTGTGCTATCTTTCTATCCAAATTAGTATTATAATACACAAAACTGAATAAATATAAATATATTTCCATAATTAAATTAATAAATTCTATTAATAAATTAATTTAGGTTTTTTTTCATTGATCTTTTCTTTTTTTGGTGCAAATTTTTTTTTTAAGAAATTGTGGGAAAAAATTTTTTTTTTTCTTATTATAAATTCGAGGCGATTCTAATTTTACACTAACAAAATTTAGCAAATTTGTAGATAAAATAAAGATGAAAAACTCTTGTAAACATACCAATTCAATCTGGATGTGTCTAGGCACTTAAATATCGTATAAAAGTCCCTGGAAGATAATGTACTCGTACATAAGTATATAGTTAAAATTGTAATTATCTTGCTTAGTTGTTGATCTGTGCTTTAATCAATGACGCATTACGTTTATATGTTCGCAAAAATTAAAAAAAATATTTGTCATTCAATAAAATCAAAATTACAAAAACAAATTATTGTCAAAATTTCTTAAAAAAATTTGCATTAACAGCAATTTTTTGGCAAAAAATATTAACAAATTGGACATATTATTAAGTTTCCCCTCTTGTAGTGTGCAGACACGTTTTTATAATCGTCGCAACTGAATATTAAACATTATCAAAAGTTAAATTCACAAAAAACAATACAAAAACCAAAAATTGATTAAATAGTTATTTTACTGGTTTAATTTTTTTTTGCTTGTGTGTAATATACATAAATATTTGCATAAAGTCATAAAGGTGACCACAAAAAAAGAGAACTTTAAATGAGTTCATCTTCTAACATCAACTATAAACCTACAAGCAGTAGGAATGTTTACTTAATCTTATTTTCTGATGAGGACAAAAAAAAATAGTTTAAACACAAACTTGGATTTTTCACAAAACAAATATTACTCGTGCGCGATCATGCTCTCATTTAGTGATAAATATTGATCGAGAAACGACAACAATTGCACCCATTAGCAAACCTTTCAGCTTAGCTGTACAAACAAACAAACAAAAAAAAAAAAAGGTGACCAACGTGCACAACATTGTAGATGCGGTGCGTGAAAATAGTAACAAAAAAGTGTAAACAGGTATATAGATACATAACCGTACTAATTCGTGGAAGAAGTCGCTAATCTGCTCAATTAGCGTCAACGGAAAAAGTTCCTAGAGATGGAAAAATAATATTAAAAATTCCGAAAATCGTTTTCGATTTTAAACGAACAAGAAGATGAAGCCAAAAGTGTAACAAGTTCGAGTAAGCCACCAACTATGTATATATTTACGAGAACATAATTCTAGTGTGCTGGTGAAAAGCCTTACCTCATTAATTGTAGAAAATAAGTTCAACGTTACTCCAACTTTGCGTGGGAAAATCAACGAAACAAAAATGCAGGTAGCTCAGAAAAATAGTTACCGAAAAATAGTCTCAGATTTTGAGTCAAAGAATAAAAATTTACATACTAAACTAAACTAAAGATTGTTAAATGTTGGGCAACAGTCGTAATAAAACGTATAGGTTCTAGTGTGGAACCAGAAGAGGTAAAGTCTAGCTTTGATACTAGTGGCTTCAAGGGGAAAAATGTTTCAAACATTAAAAATAGAGTAGAACTTCCCCAACCTATATAGAGAGTCGAGTTATAGCAAGGTGACTTAAAAATAAAAAAAAAATAATAATCACACCCAATTTATAATTCAAGGTATTTGTTGTTCCGAAGAATTACAGTTGAGCTGCCATATAAAAGAGCTAGACCTATCCTATGCATTAACTGCCAAGAATTTGGCAACACCAAGTTAGCGACCGTCTGCGTTATATGTGGTGAGTTACACAGTACCGTTAACTGGGACAAACTAAAAGGTGAACCCAAGGCAAAAAAAATGGGGCGAATGCGGCGGAAACCACACTGCTAACTATAGGTTTGCGCTTAGATCGTTTAACAGAAAAACTAATTCTACTTCCGCTCAGCCTTACCATATGCTAATATTTTTCATATGCTAATATTTTTCATATGCTAACCAGTCTACGCCGCAAGAAATTTTACCAGCAAAGGAATTTTCCGTATCTAATTTTGATGCAGGAAATGTGTAAAATTCCTGATGTTATCGAGATATGTTATGATACCAGGTAGAATCGAATAGGCCTATTCGATTATTGCCTCATATGTCAAAACTATTTCAAAAGCTACATATAAGCAAGCTGAACCCTATAGTGAGCAGCAATGGATGTATTCCAGGTCATTAATTAGGTTATCGCTGTCGAACAAACACACACTTCTTGTAACTATTGTTAGAAATACTTTTGAAAAAATTGAAATAATGCTCTAAGCTCTTCTTTGATGTTTCAACAGGTTTCCATAAAGTATGCTACGAAGAAGGTCTTATACACAAATTAACGCAAAAGTTACACGCAAACATCGTAAAGCTTTTAAAAACCTATTTGAAGAAACAAAAATTTGACGTTAGTGAAGGCAATTTTTAAAGCCCTCTACAGTCGGTTGAAGACGGAGTTCCTCAAGGTAGCATCTTCTTAATATATGCCGCTAACTTACCCTTAACCGTTCATGAAAATCAAGTAGAAGCTGCTCGGAATTTACAAGGGTATATATCAAAACTGCAAACATGGCTGAAACAATGGCGGATAAAAGTTAATGAGCAGAAATCTGTATACGTCACTTTTACGTTGCGCATGGAAACATGCCCGCCTATACAAATCAACACCGAGACTATACCGCACCACACTGAAGTCAATACCTAGGTGTTCATCTTGATCGTCGCTTAACATGGAAATCGCACATAGACGCAAAATTGACCCAAATGCAATTAAAAGCAGCCCAAATGAGTTGGATTATTAGAAGAAGCTCTATACTAAGAATAGAGTGTACTCTTCTATTATACAATGGGATCCTAAAACCAATATGGTCCTATGAAATCGAGTTTTGGGGCATGCCTTAGTATCGAATGTAGAAAATATTCAAAGGCGATAAAACAAAATTCTAAGTAAGTATGACAAAATATATTAAAAAGGTCGAGTTGCATCCAAATCCACTTGCGCGCAATATTCTAAATTACAGAGACCACAACCGGTTGAGAAGTAGCGATAATCTTTCTCACCACCGTACACGAGAGATGTAAAATAACAAAAATCAACCGTTCAAAATAAAAAATTTTTTAGCTATCTTATTAATTTATAATTAAGGATTTAATAAATAATAAGACTACATAAAAAAATCTTATTTTGAGGTTCCACTTTTCAGACCCATAAGAAAAATTGGTCACCAATCTGACCAAACTGAGTATAGGAATTAAATGATCGATTTTTCGATGCTTTAAAAAAAACAATTATTTGTTTCTTTGTAAAGACTTGTTTATTTGAATCAAAGAATATGACTGAATTTTATTTTACAAAATCTTAATATTAAATACAAAAATTAAAGTACTTATTCCTAATAAAATGTTACAAAAGTAAAAGTGTTTACTTTTGTAGTTTTTAAGAATAAAAAATATGCTTATTTATATTTCAAAGAATTCAAATTGTAGTTTCATTATTTTCATCGGTTCATTGTTCCAATTATTAATTAATATGCGCTTGGTCACCCACCAAATATTGGAAAGCCAAGCATTCTTGGAAAAGTCAATAAAAATAGTTCAAGTGGTTTTACATGCAAGTATGAATGTTTGTGTGCAATGTTATTGACACAAGCATTCTTATTGTAAATTTGTAAATAAAGAAAATAATAAAATAATTTTAAGTACTCACATAAACATGTGAGTATGTATGTACTTGCAAATGTTTGTTCATATTATTGTGGACAAACATTTGATAAGTGGAAAACAACAAAAGAACTTAGTTTGTTTCAATTAATATATATTTATGTATTAATGAACGTATGTATGTAAAACAAATAAGAAGTGTTAAAAACTAAAGTTTATATAAATGTATACATACATACATGTATGTTTATATTAATATTTTATGTGATGGTGTAGTGGATATCATAACTCCCCCACCGTTAGCCTGAGGCTCCGACGAAGAGACTATATAAGTTCTGTTATTGTTTTTTATACAAATTATAATAATAGTACAGATAAAAATCATTAAAATTCCTATATTACTTCCAGTGTTTATTATGGTATTTCTAAAAAGATTATGTTTTACAGTTTTTATTGTATCGTTAAATTGTATTTCATCAAAATTTAAATTGGGAAGTGATATATTATTTTCTTTAACTCTTAATGCTAGTTTGTTTAGGATAAACATTTCTTTTACATTTATTTTATAATTTTCATAGATTTTTAAATTAGTTTCAACAAAGCAATTTTCATATTTTATCAAAAATGTTTTAAAATTTTCAAATATTCGTGATTTTTCACAATTGGTAATAATTTTATCATGGTAATTCTTAAATATAAGTAAGCCTGGATAAATTTCTTTTTCTTCTTGATTTTTCATTGTAGTCATAATACAATTAGGTTCTAAGTTTTTCACAATGTTTGTTAAGCAATTATCATTCATTTTTGTTAATTTCTTATATTCTAAAGTGTTTGACTCATATATTTCATTTTTATATATTAAGACAGTATTTTCATTTAATACTACAGTTTTATTTTGAATATTTGGTAGTGGCTCAAATAAAACTTCAGCAAATGTTTCATTTAAAAATTTTGGGATGCTCAATGTCAAAACTACTAAGTTTTCTTTATATGCGACGGATACTTTTGTGTGTAGGTAAGATTCTGTTTGGTTTATAAAATTGAATTCTTTAGTTGTCAATATGTCTGATGGAATTATTCCTAGTTTTGAATTAAAGATAACATGTCCTATTTCATTTACGTGGTCTATTAATAAGTTGATATCATTATTAATCTGAAAAATATTTTCGAGAAAATTTGTTTCGTCTTCTAAGTTGAGAATTTTGTTTTGGATTTCTGCTTATTTATATATTTTTGAATAGTTTTCTGTTGTTTGTTAATATGATTTGTGATATTTAATATTTTGTTTTCTATAGAACTCCCTAGGTAATTCATTTCGTTTAGGGCAGTCATTGTTTCAGTCTTACTTTTTTCTAGAGTTTGAATTTTGTCCATAATTTCTTTTTCGTCATCACTATCCATTGTCCCTGCTACAAATTTAAGTCCTTTCCCTATTACGTTTATTAGTCCTCGTTTTCGTCTAAAATTAGGAATTAAGTTTTTAATTTTTGTCCTACATATGTCCATGCTTTTGTTAACACTTTCTAATAAAGGAGTAACATTTGTATATGTGTCCGAAAGTTTATGTATATTGTCTTGTAAAATATTTACTGTTTCAAAGTACTGAGTAGTGTTAATAATATGTATTACTCTTAAATAGTTTTCAATAATTTCCGTGTCCCTCAGCTTAATTGGTATATAACCGTGGTTATCTGTCAAGTCTTCAACTTCTAAGTATTGTGCTCCAGTGTCGAGTAGCATTGATGCACAAAGTAATATAAAAAAAATCATCTGAAAAAGTGGTATGTTAAGTATTTTAAAGTATTAAGTTATTTAAATTCTGAGATTTTTTATTTCTTTTAATGTGTGATTTGTAATATTTATGTCCTCGATCTGTTATTACGTGTTTATTGTCTAATGCGGTGACGGTTGTTTTTCGAAATTTAGAATGGTTTTTACCTCCTCTTTCGTCCTTTAAATAAACAGGGCCTGTCTGAATTTCTACATTTTCGCGTGTTTTGTTGAGTTTATTAATAGTTTTTTCTTTATTCTTTATTATAAGTTCTCTAATTATTTCATATTCGTTTGGGCCTATATTTCCATTTCTAAAACTAATTGGTTTCTTTCCTGTACTTGAATGGATTGTATTATTATAAAACATAATTATTTTATATATTTTTTCTTCTGTATTTTCTGTATCTCGATTAGGATCATGTTTTAAAATTCTAATATGTTCGTTTATAGTGTTGTGTAACCTCTCTACATCTGAGTTAGATATATGATTATTATTTGACGTATAATGTATTTCAATTTCTTGTTCTCTAAGAAAGTCTAATAGAGGTAGAGCTTTAAAACCTAGTTCATTATCTACAACCAATTTCTTTATATTTCCTACTGTTGACAAATACTGTGTTAGAGCTAATTTAAATTCTATCCAAGATCTATTTTTAATTTTGATTGCTTGGGCAAATTTCGAGAATTCGTCGATAAACGTTAAAAATAATGTTTTCTGTAAACTATAAAAAACATCTAAGTGAATAATTTCTCCAGGTTTCTCAGGAGTTTCAGTTATTTTATATTCTTGTTTGATTGGGTGCCTATCATATTTTTCTTTGTTACAAATATCGCAGTTATTTATATATTGGGTTATTCGTATTCTTAGTTGGGGATGATAGATTATTGTTTTCAATTCAGCAAAGTTTTCATTTATTCCTCTGTGATTATTTCGTTTGTGTTCTTTTTCAATTTTTTCTGTTAACTGATTTTCATCTATAATATCTTCTAGTAGCCTTTTACATCTAATGATTTTGAATTGCCTGTTTTCGCTAAAATACATTGAATACATTGAATAAAGATTCTTCTTTAATTAATATGGCATTAGTCTTATTAGGGTCAAAATGATTTTTTATTATAGTGATGTGTTTGTTCGTCGAATATTTTTGCAGTTATTGTTTTTCTTTTATTTTTAAAAATATTTTCGTTTTTTATTTTCAATGATCCCGATGTAGCTTTATTAAAAATTATTTGCCGTCGATAGAAATTTATTGGACAATCAGTTTCGAAAATGATATTTTCATTTTGAGTCATCTCATCAGTTTCATCCATTTCAGTATTCTGGGTTTCTTCGTTAATATTTATTTCAACTCTTGATAAAGCATCTGCGTTACCATTCAAAACTCCCTTTTTATATTTTATTTCATAATCATATTCTTGTAAACGAAGTCTCCATCGGACTAATTTGGAATTCGGCTCTTTAATAGAAAATAGCCAAGTCAAGGGTCTATGATCCGTTTCTATCAAAAATCGCCTGCCGAATAAATATGGTCTCAGTTGTTGAGTAGCCCATACGATCGCCAGTAATTCTTTTTCTATAGTACTATAGTTTTGCTCATGATCATTAAGTGTTCTACTAGCAAAACAAATGGGATGTCCATCTTGGGACAGTACTGCTCCGACTGCAAAGTTGCTTGCATCCGTTTGCAAAATAAACTTTTTATTGAAATCTGGATATGCCAAGACAGGGGAATTAGTTAATAATTTTTTTAGTGTATCAAAACTTTCTTTATAATCAGGATCCTTAACATCGATTTTAGCGTCTTTCTTTAAATACTTTGTGATCGGTCGTGCAATTTTCGAGTAGTCTTTAATAAATTTACGGTAATATCCTGCGAGACCTAAGAATTGTTTAATTTGTTTTTGGGTTGTTGGTAATGGAAATTTTTGTACGCATAAAATTTTATCTGGATTCGGTTTTATACCTGATTCGGTCACTACATGTCCCAAAAAACTAGTTTCTCTCTTCATAAATTCGCTTTTATCCAACTGGATCTTTAAATTTACTTCTTTCAAACGATTAAATATTTTTGTTATAGATTCCAAATGTTCTTGAAGTGAGGTTGAGAATATTATTATGTCATCGAGGTATACGAGACAAATTTTATTAATAAAATCACCTAGGACATTATTCATCAGCCTTTGAAAAGTCGCTGGTGCTGTTTTTAGTCCGAACGGCATACGAAGGAACTCGTAATGGCCGCCTTCTACGCTAAATGCGGTT
This sequence comes from Lypha dubia, assembly GCA_947311025.1. NCBI lineage: Eukaryota > Metazoa > Arthropoda > Insecta > Diptera > Tachinidae > Lypha > Lypha dubia. The sequence continues at coordinate 84,885,828 of OX371260.1, read as the reverse complement.
TTTGGAATATCTTTTTCACTTATTTCAATTTGATGAAAACCCTTAGCAAGGTCAAGGGTCGTAAAATATTGACACCTTCCCAATTTCTCCAAAATTTCGTCGATGTTGGGAATCGGGTATTTATCATCAATGGTGACTTCGTTTAACTTACGATAGTCAACCACCAATCTCCATTTTTTCTTTCCGCTTGCATCCAGTTTTTTCGGTACAATCCATACTGGAGCTGAATATGGTGTGATGGCTGGGTGTGATTATCCCACCATTCGACATTTCTTTAATTTGTCTACCCACTTCTTCCTTATGAATGTATGCGTATCTATAAGTTTTTGTATTAATTGGAATGTTATTCACAGTCCTTATTTCATGCTTTATTGCATTGGTAAAAGTTAAATCGCTATTCTCTGTATAAAATATTTTTTTAAATTTATTTATTAATTGTAGTATTTTTTCTTTTTCTTCGCTATTGAGGTGTTCAACTCTTATTTGTTCCGAAATTGGAAGTTGTTGAGTTTCCTCTCCTATATCATATATGCAAAAATTTTCTATATTAGCGTTTTCAATTTTAAAAGGGGAAAATTTTATTAGTTTTGGGGTGTCCCCGTTAAAGTTTATTGTAGCGTTAATTTTAAAGTTATCTGCTTCATATACGCCTTCTAATATCTCTAGACTTTTATCGTTTGAAAATTCCTGGTTTTTGTATACTAGTCCTTCTTTGCATTCTACTGGCAATTCGACTTGATATACTCCCGGTTTTTCAAAATGATATTCTACTTGTTGATCCTCATATCTTAGTGGTATTTTCTTTTCACCTATAATGATTACGTCGTCATTTAAATTTATTATTGCTCCCAATGGCTTTAAAATATTATTTCCTAACAATCCATCGTAAAAATCATGGAAGTTACACACAAAAAATTCAATTGATTCGTCCTTACTACCTAGTTCTTCAAAAAGAGGGATACGAACCTTTTTATTTATTCTGATTATATGTTGTAAAGTTTTAATAGTTATTTCGTTCGTTGGTATATTCCATCTTGGATGGCATATGCCTGGGTTAATAATTGAATGTGAAGCTCCTGCATCAATTAAAAATTTTAAATAGCCTAATTTAGATTTTATTGTTATATGTGGTAATTTTCCCGTGAGGCTGGAAATTGAAAATTTTCATATGTTGGTTGTTTTTTGACTTTTTGGAAATTATTTACGTCCATAGGTTCTGGAGCTTGTTGTTCATTTCGTTGTTGATTAGGATTGAAGTTTGATCTATATTGTGTGTTTTGATGTTGATTATAGTTAGAGTTGAAATTAGGTCTATATTGGGGATTTTGTTGGTTGTTTCTATACTGGTTTTGGTAAGAATTCGATCTATATTGTGAATTTGGAAGTGTCTTTTGTTGATTATTTCTATACTGGTTTTGGTTAGAATTAAAGTTCGATCTGTATTGTGAGTTGGCAAACATCCTTTGTTGTCCATTTTGGTAATAATTTTGTACAGGAGTTTTTATTCTACTATTTCTGTTATTCTGTTTATTGTCGTTTTGGTTACCGTAATGTCCATAACCTGATTGAAAAAGTATTTCCATAGCACTTTCGAGTGTCTGTGGATTTCTACAAGCCAGAATTGTCTTCATCGGTTCTGGTATTTTTTCTTTGAAAATATTCAAGGCAGACTTCATATTATTACTTACTATTGTTTCGGAACCTGTATTTGTTCCCATTATAAGACTAGCTTTGTTATTAAGTCTCCGTAGCCTATCTTTTATTTCAGTGTAAAAGTCCAGTGTATTAGTTCTAAAACTTACTGATCTCATTTTATCGTATAACTCTTCTAAACTTAGCCTTTCACCAAAATTAGTCACTAGAACATTTTTTATATCTGTCCATGATTGGACGTGGAAGTTTATTTCTATAACTTCTCTTGCTTTACCCTGTAGTCTACTTTTAATAATATCTGAAAAGACTAATTGTGACATTTCGTCATATTGTGTCAGTAAGGGATATATTCTGTCTATCAGTGCAACAAAATTATGTAGATCTAACCTATTTCTGGAAGAGTTTTTAGATATTTCATTGGATCTATAGCAATGGTATGTACTACTGGTTGGGCCATGATTATTAAAGGGGTATTTTTATTTATGTATGTGTACAAATAATTTTTGTTTTAGTAAAACTAAATAAGTTATGAATTTTCTTAAATAAATTATTTTATATTAGGGCTTACAGTAAAAAATTTTTCTGGATTTTGTCCTCTTTCGGCTGTCTTCCTTCTTTTAGTTGTTATAGATTCGCTTCTTCACAATACAATGGCAATGTTGTGTACTTCTTCGCTGGTTTTCTTCTTTTGGATTGCTGGATAGTCAACTTCACTTTTATCAAGGATAGTATAATTTTTCACTGTTACGTTTTGGATATTTGAATGGATATTTCTTCAGGCTTTATAAGTTTTAAATGTTCGTACTTGATTCTTTTTGTTTTGTTTTTATTTAGAATTTATTTTTGTGTCTTTTTAAAATAGTATTTATGTATTTAATTTTTTATTTAATTTATTTATTTATTTTTATTTGATTAAACTGCTTAATTGCTATATTCACAATCACTTTTGGTTTCAGGGTTAGTCCTTGAATTATAGTCATGTTTGTTACTTAAGGAATATTTTACAATTAATTATAACAATTTCCTTTTAGAGATTATTTTTCACAATCGCTAATGTCACTTATTTTCCATGAAAAAGGATTATTATTTTTTGTTCTTAAAAACAAAAATGTCTTAATATTTTAAGGACACTTGTAGAGCTTCGCGTTAGTTCGCGTTAATTATTGATATAAAAAAAAATAGAGCCTTAATTATTCAAGGGTATTTTTCCGCTATATCCCATCCTCGTCGCCAATTAAATGATCGATTTTTCGATGCTTTAAAAAAAACAATTATTTGTTTCTTTGTAAAGACTTGTTTATTTGAATCAAATAATATGACTGAATTTTATTTTACAAAATCTTAATATTAAATACAAAAATTAAAGTACTTATTCCTAATAAAATGTTACAAAAGTAAAAGTGTTTACTTTTGTAGTTTTTAAGAATAAAAAATATGCTTATTTATATTTCAAAGAATTCAAATTGTAGTTTCATTATTTTCATCGGTTCATTGTTCCAATTATTAATTAATATGCGCTTGGCCACCCACCAAATATTGGAAAGCCAAGCATTCTTGGAAAAGTCAATAAAAATAGTTCAAGTGGTTTTACATGCAAGTATGAATGTTTGTGTGCAATGTTATTGACACAAGCATTCTTATTGTAAACTTGTAAATAAAGAAAATAATAAAATAATTTTAAGTACTCACATAAACATGTGAGTATGTATGTACTTGCAAATGTTTGTTCGTATTATTGTGGACAAACATTTGATAAGTGGAAAACAACAAAAGAACTTAGTTTGTTTCAATTAATATATATTTATGTATTAATGAACGTATGTATGTAAAACAAATAAGAAGTGTTAAAAACTAAAGTTTATATAAATATATACATACATACATGTATGTTTATATTAATATTTTATGTGATGGTGTAGTGGATATCATAACTTATAGGGTCTTACTACCCTTTCGTACTGGAGTGGAACCTATAGCATAATATCCGTGTATTTTGTGCAATGTGTAATAGACAAAAATAAATTTTAAATTCAAATGAGTAAATAAAACAATTTAATAAAATTTTTTTTAAAATTTAATTAAAAATATTAATTCAACTGTTTTCCAGGATAATCCCGATTAGCTCCAATTTCAAATTCCATGGTGTTAACCTATTTTATCTACTGTTGCAACTATTAGTTTATTAATAAGTACAGTAATACAACATGAAAAAATAACGCCCAAAAATTAACACTAAAAAATGTCCTTACATATTTTGCATTATGCAATAATTACCATACATATATTGGTATTTATTTCATCTAATTTTTCAAGTAATATCATTTTTGGAATTATTTCATTTTATAAATAAAATTACAAATGAAATAAGACCACAAGAAACTAGTTTTGAGTTTTCTTTCATTGGGGAAAGATTTTGGAACTAAATTAATTTTTTTGGGACATTATATTTTTATATTTTTTTTTATTAATTTCCATATAACATTACAAAACAAAATAGGTAAATAACTGTATTGCATAGCCATATTACACTGAGTAACTTATAAAGTCATTATGTATATTAAATTTAATAATAATTAACTAATATTAAATAAAGTTATCAACATAGTATTTTGGCTCCCCATCCATCGAAAAAGTAAATGTTTTTTTATATATAGTTAAGAAAATCACTCATTTGTATATATAGTCCAGTTTCCTAAAAATAAAGATCTTAGTAAAACATTAAAATGAATTAATAAATATATATGAGCAACATTAAATTGTCCCTTAAATATTTTTAACTTCATATTAAGGTACGAGTTATCATTAACCACCGGACCAAGATTGTCATTCAAGGACATAAGCACTTTGTGACGAGGCATAAGTCAGGTTTCGTTTTTGGCACACATCGACTAAGTGTCGTCTTATGTTTTCTTAACATAATAGTTAATTTTCATAAAAGCTTAAATCACATTAACAAGTAATAATAAGGCATATATAACGTGACCATACGTCCCGTTTTGAACGGGACAGTCCCGTTTTCAGCTACTTTGTCCCGTTGTCCCCGACAACAACTCGGGGACGCAAAAATGTCCCGTTTTCAGAAATTCGGCAAAGATAATTTTTTTAATATTGATACATACTTATGTACATTTTTTTTTTTTGATAAATTTTTATTTATTGAATCTTCAATTATAAATTGAAACATCAATAAGTTGTTCAAATCTTAAATCTAAAAATGTACATATGTATGTATGTATATTAAAATACATCACAAGTCTAGCTGAAAGATAATTTCATCTAAAAAATATTGACCGAACTCCAGTTGCGTTGTCAGTTGCTGACAATTGTATTACGGATGGCAACTGCCAACTTAAAGGTTCCAGTTTCAGTTGCTATTTAGTGCTTTTCCGGCAACCACCAACTTTCAGTTGCCGGCTGGCTACTGAAGTTCGGTCGCTATCCATAATCGAGCCATTAAATTACTGTTCTTAAAAAGCAAAAAAAAATTAACCCCCTCTCAAAATAAGAATACTGTGCGTTTACTTGTACGTCGCTCGTCAAACTAATAATCGAAATAAAACAGACAAACAACAACTAACCAGACAAACAAATTGTACTACGATCGATAATGCTGAAATTGTAGGCGAAAAGCAACTGATTTACGACCTTCTAAAAACCCATCGTATTTATTTGTTTAGCTCATGTGCCTCTACACAAATAATAAGTTTAATAAAATCCGTTATTAGTGGAACGCATGTTAGTTTTTTACGTCTAGAAATCCAGCGATCGACATCGTTCGATATCGTGGGCCAGGCAGTGAAATTGACGGGGTGAAACAAAATTGATCGTTAATTTTATGTAGTCGTATAATTACCACAAAACATTCATATCTATTCCAGAAAACGCGTCGATGGAGTGAATATTTTGTAATATAATTAAAAAGTCTTTGGGTTATAGTGGTGCTCTCTAGGAGCTCTCAATTTATTTATTAATTTATAATTTACTTCGAGCTATCTAGTAGCTCCTAAGCTTGAGGTTTTATGATTGATTTCTTAAACTAATTGACATTGGCTTATATACTAATTATGAGAATAATTCTTAGGGGTACCTTAACATAAGAGTAAAAGAATACAAATATATATTAATGTTGGGTAAGCATATTTAGCTTCCCACTATTTACGTTTGGCATGTGTTCAACAGTTCAATAGTCTAAACGAGTGCATACCCAAAAGTAACAGATACTTTGGGTTGCTTATATTTACAATTAAACAAGTGCAGTTAATAAATGTTATTCATTTAAGTGCATTGTGCAGCTGCACTTGATTAAACACACAAGTGTCAAATTACAGTCATACAAAATATCTTGCTTGCAGTTTGTCAACGATTGCATGTTGCGGTACTATTTAATTGCAATGCATACTACACACTGTTGGTCACATGCTACACCTCCATCCTTTACAAGAATGTTCATACAACGCTAGTTTTATGGACATTCTTTTACAATTAGTTTTTAATTAGTCTAAGTATAAGTATAATATTTATTTTGTTTTTAAAGAGAAAAAAAAATATTTTTTTTTTTTTATATTACGGAAAAAAATAATTTTAATATGTAGATGTACTTCTATTCTAATTTTATAGTAGTCCGGACGTACAATATTATTGAATGTTAGTTATTATTGTATATCTTAAGTCTATTTTTATGAACTATTTGTTGTTTATTTGTTTTCTTATCTTCTATGGTAACATTATTTCTTAAATCTATTTTCTTAATTTTATACGGACCTTTATATTGATTTTCCAATTTATGTCCTGAATTATTCCTAAGTAAAACTAAATCTCCTATTTTAAAATTATGTTCTAAAATATTCTTATCGTAATATAATTTTTGTTTTATTTTATTTCTATCTAAAAATATCTGCGCGCGTTTATGAGCTAGTTCTAACCTATATTTTGCCTCTTTGGCATAGTTATCCACATTATATAGTGGCGTCACACTATCTATTTTAGCAAATTGCCTAAAATTGTTTGGTAATTTTGAAAATACTAACTCATAAGGACAGTAGTTATGCACCGTTGACGGTGTTGTATTAAAACAGTATGTGAAATACTTTAACCATTCGTCCCAGTCAGTTTTGTCCACAGATATATAAGAACGAACATATTCGTTAAAAGTTCTATGACTTCTTTCTATTGTTCCTAGTGTTTGATGGTGATGTGCCGTGGAAGTTATATTTTCAATTTTTAGTAGTGTGCATAGTTCCGTGAGTATAGAATTTTTGTACTCTGTTCCCATGTCCGAAATGAACGTTTTCATTGGACCATAGGTTAATACAAAATTTTCAAATATCGCTTTTGCGATTGTTCTTGCAGATTTATCTGGTGTTGGTATTGTCACCAAATATTTAGTAAGATCACATATTAAAGTAATTGCATACTCATTTCCATTAATCGATTTTGGAAATGGCCCTATTGTATCTACATACACCGTGTCGAATGCTTTTTCTGGTGTTTCTGTTATAGTCATAGGACTTTTATTATGGCTTATTATTTTTGATTTCTGGCATTTTTTACATAATTTCACATATTTTGTTACATCTTTTATCATATTTTTCCAATAGTAATACCTCTTTATTTTTTCTAATGTTCTATATATTCCACAATGTCCTCCCTCTATCGGATCATCGTGGTATTTCAGCATTATATCAAGAATTGCCTTAGCATTCTTATCATTTATATTGGTCACCTCATTAAGTAGCGCTACTTTTAATTTATTTAAATATTTATTGCCCATATTTTTAAATTCATTTATGGAGATAAATTCGAAAATTTTCTCACTGGGTGCCATTTGTAGTGTCTCTACACTAAGTTTACCGGCCACTTTCTCAAGCCTTGGGAAAAATTGTCCTAGGTCAATATTCCCATTAGTAAACAAATCATTTATATTTATATATGTAATAACAGATTTTCCTCGTTTGATGTAACATTTTACGGGAGTAATCTTCAATTTATAGTACTTTCTGACGTCAGTGTTCTTTAGTGGTACATATATATTGGGCTCTTTATCATTATTTTTAATTTTATGCTGAATATTTTCGGTATTACTTTGTTGTTTCTTTTTATATGCCATAGATCTTGTTGTAATTTTCAATATTGTATTAGTTTTTATATTTATGTCTTTTAAGTCATTAATCGTTATTCTTGATAACGCGTCCGCAACGTAATTATCTTTTCCCCTAAGGTATTCTATAGTAAAATTGTATTCTTCCAAATCTAACCTCATTCTTGTTAATTTTGAACTTGGGTTTTTCATAGAAAATAAATATGATAATGGTCTGTGATCAGTACGAACAAGAAAATGTTTACCATATATGTATGGTCTGAAGTGTGTAATAGCCCAATGGATAGCTGTCAATTCCTGTTCGATTGTAGATTTATTGCTTTCACCTTTGGTAAAAGATTTTGATGCGTATGCTATTGGTAAGTGCTTTCCATCATATTCCTGTGTTAATACGGCTCCACAAGCTTGTTTGCTTGCGTCCGTCGTTATACAAAATTCTTTTGTGAAATCAGGATATTGAAGTAGTGTGGGTTTTATTAGAGCTTTTTTCAGATATTTGAATGCATTGTCACAATCTTTAGTCCATTCAAACTGTACTCCTTTTCTTGACAATTTCGTTAGATGTCTGGAATATTCTGAGAAGTTTTGGATGAATCTTCGATAATAATTACAAAATGCAACGAACCGTTTTGCACTATCCGCATCCTTAGGTGTTGGATAGTTTTCGATAGCTGCGTATTTACTATCATCAGGTAATATTCCTTTGTCTGTACATTTGTGTCCAAGATAAGTAACTTCTGTCCTGAAAAATGAACATTTTTCTGGATGAAGTTTTAAGTTGTGTTTTCTACACAAATCAAATACATCTTTTAAATTTGAAAGCATATGTTTCTCTGAACAACCTAACACCACTAAGTCGTCCATGTACAGGAAAGCCTGGTTTGGTTTTAGACCAGCAAAAGCAAGTGTCATCATTCTTTGAAATGAATTTGGAGCTATTTTTAAACCATACGGTAATCTAGTAAATCTGTATGAGCCATTGTTTATTGAAAATGCTGTCAAGTCCCTAGATTTGTTCTCCAAGCCAATTTGGTGAAAACCTGACATTAAGTCTAAACAAGAAAAGTATTTTGCTCTGCCGAGCTGGTCTAGAATATCGTCTATTCTAGGTAATGGAAACTTATCTGCAATTAGTTTTTTATTTATTTGCCTGTAGTCTATGACAAGTCTCCATCTTTTCTTATCGGAATTGGGCAGTGATTTCTTTGGTACGAGTAATATTGGACTGTTGTACTCAGAGTACGAAGGTTCTATAATTTGATCATCTATTAGTTTTTTGACCTGTTTATCTATTTCTTCTTTATGTGTATGTGGTATACGATAATTTTTGATGTATACCGGTTCTTTATCTTTTACCCTCAACTTTTGTTCATAGAAATTATTTATTGTTATTTTTTCTGATTCTAAACCGAAAATATCACTGTATGTTGAGCATAATTCTGTTAATGTATTTTTAAATTGTTCCGGGAAATTTTCCTTCAAAATTTTTAGTATTTCTGATTTTCTTGATATATTTTTGCAAGAATTTTCTTTTATTATATCATAATCAGATATGTTTTCGGTTTTTATGTTACTTTTCTTAATTTTGGTATTAGTGTTATTAGTGTTTAAAAAACGAACGTATGCTTTGTTAGTGTTAACTATTGTGTTTGGAATGAAGACGCCTGGTGCAATTTCTTGATTAGGAATTAGTATTTCACTGTTTACATTGTTAAATTTTATTTTATGTATTATTTCACATCTTGGTGGTAGAGTTATTTCGCTATTATTATTTGTTATTGGTATATTGATTGTGTGTGATATATTAAATGGTCTTAGGATAAGGCAATCATTGTTTCTGTTAAAATCCAACATGCAATTATACTTTTTCATGAAATCCATTCCAATGATTCCATCGCATGGTATTGGAAAGTTATTGTATACCACTTGAAATTTATGTGGTATTAAAAATTTTTCGAATTTTAGATCAAAAAATATACTTCCCATTGATTTTATATTGCCCTGTCCTATTCCACTAGAAACTGTTGTGTCATTAGTATTTATTTTGTTTAATCTGAAAAATTTTGATTTTATTAGTGAAATGTCAGCACCAGTGTCTACCAAAAGTGTGAGTGTAGTGTCAGTATTATTTATTTGAACATTAATGAAGAAACTTAAGTTGAGGTTTAGATGGTATATATTTACTGAATTGGTCTTAGGGGAAATTCGGAGTTTTCCGAATCATTTTGATTTGATTCTGTTGCTCTTATGTAGTTGTTGTTCCTACGATTATTGGTGTATCTTTGATGGTTTCTGTTGTAATTGTCATTATTATTGTAATTGTTATTATTTTTGTAATTGTTATTATTGTTATTATTATTACGTGGGAAATTATTTCTTCCACGGAATCGTGTATTATTGCCACGGAAATTGTTATTGGGTCTGTATTTTTGCCCATAATATAGAATGGCATTTTGTTGACCTGTGGCTTCGGTACAACTATTGACAAATTTGCTGACAGCTTCGTTCATTGTATTAAAGGTTCCTGCTTCCATAATTAGTCTTACTTTGTCTATGGTGCAGTTCTTAGTCATAGCTTTTACAGCATGTTGTGTAGCATATTTATTTGATATTTCTGGTGTTAACCCATCAGAAATGTATGCTCCTTCCAGTGATTTTGTAAGTGTTTCAATTTCACTACAATATGCATTTGCTGTTTTGGTGTTTTGTTTAATGTTCATTAATTTGGCTGTCAGTACCTCGACTGATTCGCCTTTTACGCTATTTTTTAATTTATTGCTAATGTCAGCTATGGTGTTTTCTGTACTAACAAGGTTTCTTGCATTGCCTTTTAATTTTGTTTTTATTAAGTTTACTGCCAAAGATTCGTGATTGCCTTTTATGGAATCAACTAAAGACAGTGAATCTAGAAATGTATTTTAATAGTTTTTCTTTCCGCTATCTGTATTACTCTATTCCTTATATCTTGGAAAAATGCTTCGGCTGCTATTTTATGTGAAGGTGTTAATCTTTGATAATTTACGTTTAAAATAACCCTTATTTCTTCTAAATATTGTATAAGTTTTTTATAATGTTTATTAATTGTGTCCTCTTTTATTGGTCTGTCTATATTGAGGCATTTGTAACTTTTTTCAAATTCAATTTTGATTTTTCTGCAGTGTTCTAGGATGTCTAACCAGTCCATGTGAAAATTTTATACTTTGTCTAGATCAGTTGCTCTGCTTAGATATTGCTTCCTTAGAGATCTTTTATGTAACAAGTAAATTTTTAATAGAAGACTAACTGTGTTTATTACCACTAATATTAATAGTAGTGTCCATAACGAGCCTATGTGTTCTGTATGGTCAATAATTTCTAAATTATTTACTACGTTAGCGTTTGGTTTTTCTATTTTGGATTGCGGTTTTCCCATTTTATTCTTATTTCTACGTATTTTGACAATATAAATGACCGTTTACATTGAATTATTTGTATTAAAATATTGGAAAGTATAATGGAATATTAATTTAATTTTTATTTAAAATTTAATTTTAATTTTAATTTTATTTTGATTAAGTTTAATTTTATTTTTACTTATTATAAAGGTTATAAAAGTTAGTTAGTTAGTTATTTTTTTTTTTTTTTTTTTTTTCTTATTTTATTAGGGCTTAATTTTTATATGAGTAACATATTATATTTGTTTTTCTTTAATGCTCTTAAAGGAGTTCAGCTACTAGCTATTTTGTAATTCAAAAAAAAAAGTTTGTCAACGGCGGTTAACGCCTACCGACCTGAGAGTGCACAGAAATTTATGCACTTCTTTAAATAAAAAAAAAGGAATGTATAAGGATTTTACTTTTTGATTTTAAAATTTATAAGCCGCTCCAGCTCGTCAATCCTTTGCCACATTTTTGTGGCGTTGTTCCATGTCGGTGGTGGATTTGAATTTACTTCTCTGAGTAGGTTTGACTTCTCTCTTTTTAGTTTGCAGAGGTATCCTCCCCTTCTTTTTTGTTTTGGTACAGCTGGTATTTTTATGTCGGGCTTCTTTTTTGTTGTTGTTGTCCTTTTCCTATACTCCTCTATAGTAATAGGTTTTGGCCCTTCCATTAGTGGTGCTACGCCTTTTGGCCAGGCGCTTCCTTCTCAGTGTTTTTAGGCATAAAACACTCTTCTGACGGAGACTTGGCTGTCCGTCAGGTTCCGTTTCGTGCTAATTTTAAAGCACCAGGACTGGCAGGATCGCCATGTAATATAATTAAAAAGTCTTTGGGTTATAGTGGTGCTCTCTAGGAGCTCTCAATTTATTTATTAATTTATAATTTACTTCGAGCTATCTAGTAGCTCCTAAGCTTGAGGTTTTATGATTGATTTCTTAAACTAATTGACATTGGCTTATATACTAATTATGAGAATAATTCTTAGGGGTACCTTAACATAAGAGTAAAAGAATACAAATATATATTAATGTTGGGTAAGCATATTTAGCTTCCCACTATTTACGTTTGGCATGTGTTCAACAGTTCAATAGTCTAAACGAGTGCATACCCAAAAGTAACAGATACTTTGGGTTGCTTATATTTACAATTAAACAAGTGCAGTTAATAAATGTTATTCATTTAAGTGCATTGTGCAGCTGCACTTGATTAAACACACAAGTGTCAAATTACAGTCATACAAAATATCTTGCTTGCAGTTTGTCAACGATTGCATGTTGCGGTACTATTTAATTGCAATGCATACTACACACTGTTGGTCACATGCTACAATTTACATGGAAACAAAAACAAAATTTCAAGAATTGTTTTTGTTTTTCATACGTTTCTTAAATTAAATATACGTGAGAAATTTTAACGCGTTTCTCTCTCTATGAAAAGCAGTAAAATTTATTTGATAAACAAAAACAAATTTTTTAAATGTATGTAGAAGATGGTTACACCGATATTGACGAGAATTTCGTGAAAATTAAGGCTAAAGAATTTTATAAAACTAGTCGAGAGTATTTAGAGCAATGGACTGTTTATAACAAAGATTTAGAAAAACTTAATTGAGCAAATTTAACAGAAGTACCACAGTGGGAAGATGTTCAAAAAGTTCTAGATATATTGATCGAAAAAGAACATATCGATTGCAATAAAGATACGGAAGTATTCGATGAATTTTCACTCGTATCTAAATACGTAACATCGCAGAAAATTGATGAATGGAATCAACAAAATATTTCTACGGAAAATCGTTGGGTGGAAGTATTTAAACATTTTAAAAGCAATTACCTAAACCATGCAAATTTGCAAATTATAGTTGAATATATTTTATGTTTGCCTGGTACAAATGCGCCGGTTGAACGTGTATTTTCCTTGATGAATAAGTTGTGGACCGAAGATAAAACTCAATTAAGGGTATCAGTGCTTAAGGCTATGTTAATTATTAAAGTTAATATTAAAAAATCCTGCCAAGAGTTCCACACATATTTGAAATCGTCACCTAAAATTTTGAAACAAATTTGTGCCTCTGAAAAATATAACAATGTATAAACAATGTTTTTTTAGTGTCCATTTACTATGGACAAATATTATTACATTATTTATGCATTTCTATTTCATATAACCGAACCCATCAGAATTATTCGATGTCCCGTTTTCAGGTAAAAAAAATATGGTCACTTTAGGCATATATGAGTCGTTTATTTTGAAAGTGGTTTAAGTCCATTTTAAAAAAAAAGTAGTTATTGATAATAATAATCACAATCCAATATAATCTTTTTTTTTATAAACAATTTAAGTCTAGTATCATTAATATCGGTATGATTTTGGGCACTTGAAAATTAGTTAGCTAACGAAATAAAAAAAAAAAATATTTTGAAACCGGTTTAAGTCCACTGAAATAAATAATTTATATATGGCATCTTTTATGTTACAAAAAAAAAAAAAATCATAGAAAATTATTTGTCATCAGATGATGATGATGGAGTGCCATGTGATTTCAGCACAAATTCTCTAAAAGAGAATGAAATACCAGAAAGAAATGGTGATAAATATGCTCAAAAATTAAGAAAATCTTACAGGAATACAGGAAAGAAATATTACACGGCAACTGGAAAAATTATCCGGGAAAAAATATTCCAAGACAAAGACTGCCATTGTTTAAAGAATTGCAGCAATCTTATTAATGTAGAAGAAAGGAAAAATATTTTTGATAACTGTTGGAATTTGGGGAATTTCAATAAACAAAATGTATATTTACATGGAACTACAGAGCAGCATATTGTGCAACGTAAACGCTTGAGAAACGGCAAAGTTTCGGCAAAAAATTACACTTACAAATATTACTTAAAAACTACTCACGGAAATGTTTCAGTATGTAAAAAATTCTTTTTGAGTACTTTTAATATATCAGCAGGCCGATTACAACGTATTTTAAAATGTAAAAATATTGGAAATGATTTACGTGGACGTATGCCAGGATCTTCAAGGAAAATTCATGAAGAGGATAGAGAAGCTGTAAGAAATCATATTAATTCTTTTCCTCAATATGAATCCCATTACACAAGGTCTCATAATCCAAGAAGAAGGTACTTACACCCTGAATTAAATGTTACTAAAATGTTTAATCTATACCTGGAAGAGTGTAAACAATAAAAATTAAGCAATGTTAATGAATGGACATATAGAAAAATTTTTAAAAACGAATTTAATTTGCATTTTCATCAGCCACAAAAAGATACTTGCCAAAAATGTGATCAATTGAATATTAAAATTAAAGCATCATGTAATACGGAAGAAAAGGAAAACCTCACGGAAGAGCATAATATTCATTTAAGATGTGCTGAATTGGCCAGAAAATCATTAAAAGAAGATAAAGATTTGGCCCGAAATAATCCAAATGTATATTTCGCTTTTTCATTCGACTTAGAAAATGCGTTATCTTTTCCAAAATTGTCTGTTTCCATCGCATATTACAAACGTAATATGTACATTTACAACCTAGGCTGTCATAATTTTCACGATAATGAAGTTTATATGTATGCCTGGGATGAAACTGTGGCATCGAGGGGTTCTCAAGAAGTAGGATCTTGTATATTAAAACACCTCAAAAAACTTACAAATCATAAACATATGATAGCTTACAGCGATATGTGCACTGGGCAGAACAGGAATATAAAATTGGCGTTGACATGGTTGAAAATTGTGCAATCGGCAGAAAATAATGCAGATATTATTGACCATAAGTTTTTACTATCAGGACATTCATTTTTGCCAAATGATAGTGATTTTGGAGTGATAGAAATGGCTTTGAGGAAAAATAATTTAATGTATGTCCCCCAGGATTACTATGAAACCATAAAAAAATGTCGAAAGAGTAACAAATTTATATTAACTATAATGAAACGTAAAGATTTTTTTTCTACAAAACCTCTGGAAGTAGCAATTCATAAAAGATTAAAAAACACTAGTGGCGAACCTGTAAATTGGCTAAGGATATGTTGGATGCGATTTATAAAAAGTGAACCCTATAAAATGTTTTATAAAGAATCTATGGAAGTGGATAAAGAGTTCAAAATACTTGATTTATTACCTTGTCGGGGAAGACCAAGGAAATTCAACAAAATAAAATTAACACCATTATACAAAAATGTACGTCCCATTTCAACTCCTAAGTATAAGGATATGATGGAGTTACTATGGTATATACCACCTATGTACCATGAATATTTTAACAACCTCACACATAATCTGAATGAGGAGAAATAATATGGCAAAATCTTTAATATTATCCTTATAAATGAATGTAAATTTAATTTTTTAAAATATGAATTAATATTTATGTTTAAAAACATTTTTTTAATTATATAAATAAAAATCTGTATCTAAATTGAAAGCTTCCCACAAAATATTTATAATTTCTATTATTTAATTTCTTTAATATAAGTGGACTTATTCCTTTTCACAAACAAAAAAGTCATTTTATTAATTTTGAAAGTGATTTAAGTCCATTTTAGGTTCTGAAACACACCTTATTTTTCTAGTAAAGCTTACAAAAGGTATTACGTTATATATTTTAACATGTTTAAGGTCACAAAGCCATAAAAAAAAAATAATTCCAGTTAACAATATTTTTGAAACAAAACAAACACAAACCCTTAAATATCTCAATATAAGAAAAAATGGACTTAAACCACTTTCAAAATAAACGACTCATATATTTGAAATTAGATTTAAATTTTGAAAACCGTTATACAACGTCTGAAGATAAGATATACAACTAGAATAAGAGATTTGTGAATTAAATGTGTTTTAGTGAACAAGAGAAATTAAGTATGTTTTACGAATACAAATAATTGCAACGAATCTTGGCAGCCGAGAGCTTACCTCAGCATAGACGAAAACGCTTCGTTACAATGGCGCCCGAGCAGGGACAGTTTAAATCTGTCAAGATGAAAAGAGTATTAATGAGAAAACATAAATAAATATTTTGCTTATGTACACCATATACCCATCAATGGAGAAGTGATTTATGAATAAAGAGTGCAAACCGAAAAAAAAGGAAATAAATATATAATATATAGCAATGTATATAAAGTCAGCGAATTAAAACCCTATATACACTACTTTGTATTTAAGTTCCTCTTGTTTTGTGTATGCCTAACACTTACAGTATCTCCATATTAATTCTTTTGCTTTTTCTTTTCTTTCTAACCTTATATTGACACCGCGGAAACGCTAGTTTCGAAATAAAAAGAAATAATGGAAGAAAAGTTTGAGAAGCCACGACGCAAGTTTCACACCTCCTAGGAGCGCGCAGAAAAAGGCGTACCATTTCCATTGACGATAACTATTTCCGTGTATTCGAAAAGACACCGTGAGCGCTGCCGACCTCGAAACACCAAGGCCGTCACCTGATCGACCACTGCCATCATCATCCACTGCACCATCGTCATCTACCGCTTCTTCAACATCATCATCCTCTGCATAATCACCATCGTCATCTTCCGCATATTTATCATCATCATCCTCTACATCATCACCATCGTCATCTTCCGCATCTTCATCTTCGACGTCACCGGCTTTAACTCCAGCCGAGCCAACACCAGCAACCGCCTCGACCATAATTTCCATACCGGAACAAGAACCAACAACGGTGCCACCATTACCTGGTGCCCAGGACACCGATATGTCCTACTGCCAGATGAATTTGGACCAGCAACAAATAATAGAGAGTTGTAAGCCCGCAACAGAACTGGCAAAAGAACGAGAGGGATATATCCCAGAAGAGGTTGAAGACGCATTCACCAAACACTCCTACGGCGCAAGTCCAACCAACGGCTGAAATTCATCACCCACGTAGGAGCTTATAGCTACCATTAATTTCAAACAAGTGAATTATCTTATTTATATACTTATTATTGACATAATTTTGAATTTCTATAACCATATGAAAAAAAAACCTAATGCATCACTAATCATAACTTGCCCTAATGAAGTTTAAATACGGGTTTAAAAAAAAAATATAAAAAAAAATTCCCGACCAATTTCTACAACAGATGGCTTATTATCATTAGGATGCACTTGGTGCACGTAGCTATTAATTGTATCTATAGAACATTTATAATAATATACCGGACGTTCCATTGCTCGGGTTACCCGAAGAGCGGAGGCAATGTGACGAGCTAAAAGTCAGATTTCGTTTTTGGCACACATCGCCTTAATGTCGTCTTATGTTTTCTTAACATAATAGTTTATTGTCATAAAAGCTTAAATCATAATACTTACAAGTAATAATAAGGCATTATGAAATCACTGGAATTAAAATACCCAGCATATATATTTGAAAGTAGATTTAAATTTTGTAAATCGTTATACAAAACCATCTGACGCCAAATTAAATTAAAGGACACACCAATCTAATGTTACAACGCTGTTGGTTACCCACAGCTGATATATTACGAATAGCTTAGAGACGACTCGAGTGCAGACACAACACATACACATGTTTGTATTAGGGTATGAATGGTAGCTAAATATTTGATTTGCAAATTGTGATCTGTCAGTCTATGGCCGGTTACTTGGTAAGACGTGCTAAATTATCATTAAATCTTATTTAATTTAATTTAGCTAGCTAATACAAAAGTAAAGTTTTGGATGAGAATAATATTCCTTCACCTTATACGGAAGCAATCCCTCTGCTGTGACTGCAGACTAGAACTTTGTTCGCTCTGAAAAGAGTATTAATGAGAAAACATAAATAAATATTATGCTTATGTACACCATATTCCCATCAATGGAAAAGTGATTTATGAATAAAGAGTGCAATATATATAAAGGGGTGTATCACATAATCCCCAAAAACAAAATCCTCATATCAAAATACCCATGTACAAAATCCCCATTTTCTGTATGAAATACATTTAAATTAGGTTTAAAATTTTTTTTTTTTTTTTTTAATTAGGACCAGCACTCAGGGGATGACCCCTACGTATGCAAAGCATTGAGCCGGAACTAGGAAAATAGGTTTTGGGAAGGAGGATAAAGGGAGTAGTGTTTGTGGACATTCGATTTGAACACTGACACACTGAAACTGGCAGGAAAGACCTCTGCGGGGAGTTTATTCCACATACGAACAGTACGGCTAAAGTACGAATTCTCTCTGTAATGCGTAGTTCGGTTCACTGGCATATCGACCACAAAGGGATGTGCTCTTGATGAAGAGCGTGTTGTACGTGAAAAGTGACGGGTTTCGGGAACAAGTTCCCTGATTTCATTAGAGCACATTCCGTTGTAGTAGCGATAGAACAACGAAACACAACCAACATTGCGTCGATGCTCCAGTGAGTCAACAGAGTTGGCTACCCTGCTGTCACCGATAAGCTTCTTCGCCCTATCCTGTACGCGGTCGAGTAATTTCAAAATAGATTTTGAAGCACCGGCCCATACATGAGAGTTGTATTCCATTTTCGGTCGGATAAAGGTGGTATAAATACTAAGGAGATCAGATGGAGTGAAGTATGTCCTACACCGTCTTAAAAAGCCGAGGCACTTGAATGCTTCTTTTGAGACATGAAAAATGTGATCATTCCATCAAACATCACAATGTATTTTCATGCCAAGAACATCAAGAGCTTCTGATTCCTCAATATCTATACCATCCATATTTACAGATGGAGCAGCATGACCGGTCATACGTCTGTGTGAGAGCATACCACATTGGGTCTTTCGTGCGTTAAAATTGACCCTATTAGCATGACCCCAATTTGAAATTGAAATGAGATCGCGATTTAGCGTATCATTCATATTTTGCCGCATTGCCCGAATCTCCGACGGGTTAGGCCTGTTGCTGAATGAATACGAATGAACTAAGCTGCTGTCATCTGCAAAAGAGTAGATAGGGTTGGAAGTTTGACGTAGAAGGTCATTAATAAAAATAAGAAAAAGGGTAGGAGAAAGAACGGAGCCTTGCGGTACCCCTGAATTTATCTTGAACTCGTTTGATGAGACCCCATCTACAACAACTCGTATAGTGCGGTCTCTGAGAAAGCTCGATACAAATCGAGTGAAGCCATCACCGACACCAAAAGCAATCAGTTTTGACAGAAGTGCTCCATGCTACACTCTATCAAATGCCTTGGAAATATCAAGAGCCACCACTTTACTTTCGCCAAAGTGATGTATGCTATTACACCACTTCTCCGAAAGGAAAGCTAGTAGGTCCCCCGTAGAGCGGCCCTTACGGAAGCCATACTGCCGGTCGCTAAGTAAACTGTTGAGCTCTAAATACTTCACAAGATGGAAATTCAACATACTTTCCATTACTTTGGAAAGCGCAGAACAAATTGCAATTGGGCGGTAATTTTCAGGGTTGTTGGCCTCTCCCTTTTTGGGGATCGGCGTTACATTGGCAACCTTCCAACACTTTGGAAATTCACCAGCATTGTACAAAGTGCTGAACAGGCGTGCCAATGGACGTGCTAACGTCGAAAAGCACTGTTTCAAGACCAGTGCTGGAATACCATCCGGCCCAGGAGACTTGTTTACGTTAAGCTTCGCTAAAACCTTTTTAACTGCACGCGCTCGAAAGAATATTTTTGGCATAGTTACAGATACTCCCTCGAGAACGGGTAGTGTCTGACTACTTTCCGGCAAGTGAGAATTTCTTGCGAACATTTCAGCCAGAAGGTTAGCTTTATCAACCGGGTCAGTGAATACATGGTCGTCCTTTAAAAGAGGTGGAATTGAGGAACTAGCATTATCCTTGACTCTTTTAACGAATGACCAAAAGCTCTTGATACCCCGTGGAGCATCAAGAACTTTAGTGCGAAGGCGCTGCTCGTACAGAGCTTTTTCGCGCCTTAGTACTCTGGCACATGAAGATCTCGCCTTTTTGCGCAGCGAATTAGTAACGTCGTTTTTATTATTACGCCAGATACTAAATGCTTCCTCTCTGGATCTGATTGCATTTCTGCACGTCTGATTAAACCAAGACTTAACTTTCGGTTTAATCAAAATTTGCTTAGATGGAATGAAAGTTTTCATTCCTAGCAAAATGATATTTTCAACCATTTTCGTCATGGCATCGACGTTATTGTCTAGAAAGCATAGCTTCCAATTAAAATGCGGGAAAAATTCGTTGAGCTCAGCCTAACGCGCCTTTTCGTACATATATTTTAAGCGTCTCGTAGCTGATTGGGAGACGTTGCGAAGATAAGAGAACGAAAAGGTGGCGGAAATGGTACAATGATCCGAAATACCAAGAGGTGCATTAACACTCACTTCGTACTTTTCAGGGTGCGAAGTGAGAAAAAGGTCGAGAGTGTTGTTATGGTGCCCTTCAACACATGAAATATGTGTTGGCTCATTCACTAGTTGCGCAAGGGCATTATGCGCGGCGAAAAGCTCAACATATTGGCCTTCTGGGGTTGTGTGGCTCGAATGGTGAAGCCAAGATGAGTTGTGAACATTGAAATCACCAGCAACGACAATTTCACTGCTCGGACAGCTCTCAAGGATCTTCAAAATTGAATCGGAAAGGGAATCGAAGTTGGATAAGGTTTTATCCCTTGCCGCGTTTGGACTTCTGTAAAGAAACCCGAAATGTAAATAGTGTGTCCTGATTTTGAATTTAACCCAAAGACAGCTAAATTCAGGATCAGACGTGCCTAATGGTTGCTGGCACTGGTACACAACTTCATTACGTATGTATATTGCGAGACCCCTGTGTAGATTAAAAAGCGATAGGAGGTGATAACCAGGTATATGAAAATCCTGTGGATCAGAGTCTTCAGACACCTGGGTCTCACATAAGGCGAAAACATCCGGCCGATGGAGACAAATGTGAGCATACACAGAGAAAAAATTCGACCTTAGCCCCCTAATGTTACAGAAGTCGATTCTAAATTGACCTACCATAAAAGCATGTAAAATTCAAATCGGACGTTCATTTTGTGATGCTGATACCAATGATATTAATTGCTGTCGTTAGAGTGTTCAGTGACCAGTGTTATGCCTTCGTCAATTAACAGTCAAACAGCAACTAACACAAACGGCATCAGCATAACAAATGGTTTTTTTTGTTTTTTTTTTTTAGGAAAAAAAATGGAACGGCTGACACTAACTAGAGCCATAAAAGCCCTGGGCTGGTCATTTATTATAATTAATTTTTTATTTATAATTATTTATTATTTTGTGTCACGGGGTCCGCACTATTCACTGTGCCAACACTGTTGCCCGTTAATTATTGTTTTTGAGTTTTGTTGTTATTGGTTTTTTTAATGTAATATTGGAATGTAGCTTTTTTTTATTTTTGTTTTTGTAGAGAAGTATGCGGTGTAATTTTTATATATTTATATTTTTTTTTCTTTAACGTATGTATGTAAGTATGCATGTATGTCTATGGCGTTTTTATATGCATATATGTATGTATGTAGTAATGGTTATTTTATTTTGTTTGTTTTTTTTTTTTTGTGTATTTATTTATTTAATTTTTTTTTTTTTTTTTTTGTTTTGACGATAAAAAAGAGACTGGACGATACGCGGACAACATGTTTACACAGCAAAGGACAAAACACTACTACTGACGCGACGATTTTGTGTTTGTAATTCTTTCTGATAAAGAATTAAAGAAAGAATATAGATAAGATACATTCAGACATATCAATGCGAAAAAATAAAAAAACATATACCGCCGAAAACATATTAAAAAAGTTTTACATTTATTTGAGCATGTACTCAAGTATTTATGTTTGAAATTTTATTTATTTGTAGCGGGTTAGCAATATCTAAATATATATTTCGTTGGTAGCCATACCAACTCATCAGTAGATGTTTTTCCCTTTATGTTTAAAAAATTCTAAAGCTCATCTATTTATACAAAAACTCACAAATATATTTTTGTGAATTACAAAGCATAAAAATAACCTTTAAAAAAATTTTTCAAACACACACAACAATAATTTTCCATTATGAATGTGTTTACTTTTCTACACCTATACAATAAGACAACCGCTGGTTGCCATTAAAAGTATTTTATAACGCAAAAATGAAAAGCAAATCTCCCCGTTACAAAATTTTACATTTATTTAAGCATGTACTCAAGTATTTATGTTTAAAATTTTATTTATTTGTTGTGGGTTAGCAATATCTAAATATATATTTCGTTGGTAGCCATACCAACTCATCAGTAGATGTTTTACCCTTTATGTTTAAAAAATTCTAAAGCTCATCTATTTATACAAAAACTCACAAATATATTTTTGTGAATTACAAAGCATAAAAATAACCTTTAAAAAAATTTTTCAAACACACACAACAATAATTTTCCATTATGAATGTGTTTACTTTTCTACACCTATACAATTAGACAACCGCTGGTTGCCATTAAAAGTATTTATAAGACAAAAAATTAAAAGTAAATCTCCCATTTACAAAATTTTACATTTATTTGAGCATGTACTCAAGTATTATTTATGATTTAAATTCTATTTATTTGTTGCATGTTAGCAATATCTAAATATATATTTCGTTGGTAGTCATACCAACTCATCAGTAAAATAATAACAAATACTTTTCAATAATATTTTCATGAATTAACTTTTTGTTCCATTTAATCGTTCATAATAAATATATGTTAATTTATCATAAATTTTTTTTTTAGTTTTAATTTCAGTTTGGGGATTTTCTGTTTGAGGATTTTTTGGCACTTACGCTAATGTTGGATTTTGGGGATTTTGAATTTGGGGATTTTGTTTTATGGGGATTTTGTGGCACTCCCGGTAACAGCATGGTTTCCACCAGCAATAAGATCGATGGAGACCGTGCTGTCAGTACTGAAAAACCAGAACGTTCCCCTTAGGACCAACCATTGGAAGCCTTTGGCCTCGCTGGAGTGTCAGTTTCAGATTTCCGAAATCTGATGATCCCAGGGAGGCTGCGAGTGGTTCAGATAAACCTGCATCATAGTATGGCAGCCTCAGCCGAGTTGACAGCGCACCTAAACAGATCGCAGGTAGACGTGGATCTTATCCAGGAACCCTAGATAAATAAAAGTAGGGTTTGTGGACTGAGAGTCACGGGCTACTCCTTGTATGTCCCGGGTACGGGGGGCTTTCAGCCAAGGAGGCCTCACGGTCGTTTCAGGTGTGGCCAGGGGCAAGCAAGGAATTTGTGCTTTCTGCAGTCTACTTGTCCTATGAGGCTGTGGATCCACCAGAGAATGGTGTGCTGAAGCTGACGGAGTACCCGAAGTTGAGTGGCAGCTTACTGATACTCGGGTTTGATGCAAACGCACACCATAGTCAGTGGGGAAGCAGCAACATAAATAAAAGGGGTGACTTACTTTTCGATTTTATAACATCTTGTAATATGTCTATCTGTAACAAGGGCAATACGCCAACGTTTAGGAATAGGGATAGGGAGGAGGTAACAGACATAACACTAGCCAACAGGAATAGGAATCTTGTAGAGAAATGGAGGGTTGACACGGATTGTTCTTTTTCAGACCACAGTAGGATATCTTTCAGTCTTAACTTTGCAGGATCAAGGCGTGACACATAAAGGAATCCGAGAAAGACAAACTGGGATACCTTCAGGGCCACTGTAGATAGTAAAGTAAGGAACGCTCCACTGGGATTAATTCAGCAAGAGGGGTGGAAGAGGAGGTGGATTATTTCACCAATATATTTAGATAAAGTTTTGAGCTATCCTTTTCCCAGGAAAAAGGACACAGCCATCGTGGTGGAATAGTGATCTTAGAGATCTACGGTCTGCGGTACGAAGGCAGTTCAATAGGGCAAAACTTACTGGCAGAAATAATTTTCCATTATGAATGTGTTTACTTTTCTACACCTATACAATTAGACAACCGCTGGTTGCCATTAAAAGTATTTTATAAGGCAAAAATGAAAAGCAAATCTCCCAGTTACAAAATTTTACATTTAGTTGAGCATGTACTCAAGCATTTATGTTTAAAATTTTATTTATTTGTTGCGGGTTAGCAATATCTAGATATATATTTCGTTGGTAGCTATACCAATTCATCAGTAGATGTTTTACCCTTTATGTTTAAAAAATTCCAAAGCTCATCTATTTATACAAAAACTCACAAGCATATTTTTGTGAATTACAAAGCATAAAAATAACCTTTAAAAAAATTTTTCAAACACACACAACAATAATTTTCCATTATGAATGTGTTTACTTTTCTACACCTATACAGTTAGACAACCGCTGGTTGCCATTAAAAGTATTTTATAAGGCAAAAATGAAAAGCAAATCTCCCCGTTACAAAATTTTACATTTATTTAAGCATGTACTCAAGTATTTATGTTTAAAATTTTATTTATTTGTTGTGGGTTAGCAATATCTAAAAAAAATTTAAAAAAATTTTTCAAACACACACAACAATAATTTTCCATTATGAATGTGTTTACTTTTCTATACCTATACAATAAGACAACCGCTGGTTGCCATTAAAAGTATTTATAAGACAAAAAATTAAAAGTAAATCTCCCATTTACAAAATTTTACATTTATTTGAGCATGTACTCAAGTATTATTTATGATTTAAATTCTATTTATTTGTTGCATGTTAGCAATATCTAAATATATATTTCGTTGGTAATCATACCAACTCATCAGTAAAATAATAACAAATACTTTTCAATAATATTTTCATGAATTAACTTTTTGTTCCATTTAATCGTTCATAATAAATATATGTTAATTTAGCATCAATTTTTTTTTTAGTTTTAATTTCAGTTTGGGGATTTTCTGTTTGAGGATTTTTTGGCACTTTCGCTAATGTTGGATTTTGGGGATTTTGAATTTGGGGATTTTGTTTTTAAGGATTTTGTGCTTGGGGATTTTTTTAGGTTGGGGATTTAGTGTTTGGGGATTTTGTTTTATGGGGATTTTGTGGCACTCCCGGTAACAGCATGGTTTCCACCAGCAATAAGATCGATGGAGACCGTGCTGTCAGTACTGAAAAACCAGAACGTTCCCCTTAGGACCAACCATTGGAAGCCTTTGGCCTCGCTGGAGTGTCAGATTCAGATTTCCGAAATCTGATGATCCCAGGGAGGCTGCGAGTGGTTCAGATAAACCTGCATCATAGTATGGCAGCCTCAGCCGAGTTGACAGCGCACCTAAACAGATCGCAGGTAGACGTGGATCTTATCCAGGAACCCTAGATAAATAAAAGTAGGGTTTGTGGACTGAGAGTCACGGGCTACTCCTTGTATGTCCCGGGTACGGGGGGCTTTCAGCCAAGGAGGCCTCACGGTCGTTTCAGGTGTGGCCAGGGGCAAGCAAGGAATTTGTGCTTTCTGCAGTCTACTTGTCCTATGAGGCTGTGGATCCACCAGAGAATGGTGTGCTGAAGCTGACGGAGTACCCGAAGTTGAGTGGCAGCTTACTGATACTCGGGTTTGATGCAAACGCACACCATAGTCAGTGGGGAAGCAGCAACATAAATAAAAGGGGTGACTTACTTTTCGATTTTATAACATCTTGTAATATGTCTATCTGTAACAAGGGCAATACGCCAACGTTTAGGAATAGGGATAGGGAGGAGGTAACAGACATAACACAAGCCAACAGGAATAGGAATCTTGTAGAGAAATGGAGGGTTGACACGGATTGTTCTTTTTCAGACCACAGTAGGATATCTTTCAGTCTTAACTTTGCAGGATCAAGGCGTGACACATAAAGGAATCCGAGAAAGACAAACTGGGATACCTTCAGGGCCACTGTAGATAGTAAAGTAAGGAACGCTCCACTGGGATTAATTCAACAAGAGGGGTGGAAGAGGAGGTGGATTATTTCACCAATATATTTAGATAAAGTTTTGAGCTATCCTTTTCCCAGGAAAAAGGACACAGCCATCGTGGTGGAATAGTGATCTTAGAGATCTACGGTCTGCGGTACGAAGGCAGTTCAATAGGGCAAAACTTACTGGCAGAAATAATTTTCCATTATGAATGTGTTTACTTTTCTACACCTATACAATTAGACAACCGCTGGTTGCCATTAAAAGTATTTTATAAGGCAAAAATGAAAAGCAAATCTCCCAGTTACAAAATTTTACATTTAGTTGAGCATGTACTCAAGCATTTATGTTTAAAATTTTATTTATTTGTTGCGGGTTAGCAATATCTAGATATATATTTCGTTGGTAGCTATACCAATTCATCAGTAGATGTTTTACCCTTTATGTTTAAAAAATTCCAAAGCTCATCTATTTATACAAAAACTCACAAGCATATTTTTGTGAATTACAAAGCATAAAAATAACCTTTAAAAAAATTTTTCAAACACACACAACAATAATTTTCCATTATGAATGTGTTTACTTTTCTACACCTATACAGTTAGACAACCGCTGGTTGCCATTGAAAGTATTTTATAAGGCAAAAATGAAAAGCAAATCTCTCCGTTACAAAATTTTACATTTATTTGTGCATGTACTCAAGTATTTATGTTTAAAATTTTATTTATTTGTTGCGGGTTCGCAATATCTAGATATATATTTCGTTGGTAGCTATACCAATTCATCAGTAGATGTTTTACCCTTTATGTGTAAAAAATTCCAAAGCTCATCTATTTATACAAAAACTCACAAGCATATTTTTGTGAATTACAAAGCATAAAAATAACCTTTAAAAAAATTTTTTAAACACACACATCAATAATTTTCCATTATGAATGTGTTTACTTTTCTACACCTATACAATTAGACAACCGCTGGTTGCCATTGAAAGTATTTTATAAGGCAAAAATGAAAAGCAAATCTCCCCGTTACAAAATTTTACATTTATTTGAGCATGTACTCAAGTATTTATGTTTAAAATTTTATTTATTTGTTGCGGGTTCGCAATATCTAGATATATATTTCGTTGGTAGCTATACCAATTCATCAGTAGATGTTTTACCCTTTATGTGTAAAAAATTCCAAAGCTCATCTATTTATACAAAAACTCACAAGCATATTTTTGTGAATTACAAAGCATAAAAATTACCTTTAAAAAAATTTTTCAAACACACAAAACTATAATTTTCCATTATGAATGTGTTTACTTTTCTACATCTATACAATTAGACAACCGCTGGTTGTTAGAAAAGTAAACACATTCATAATGGAAAATTATTGTTGTGTGTGTTGTTGTTGTGCTGCCCTCTTTACTCTTTTCTTAAAAATTCGTCGAACAGAAAAACAAATGCTACGCCCGATCAGCCCAACACCCCTTTAAACTACCCTCAGTTACCTCAACCGTCGTCTAGCCATAACCAATACTCAAATGTTTTTAAGTCCAACACGACTCTTACTTAACAAAAACCTAAAAGTCAATTTTCATACGCTAATATTTTAAAGAGTAACCAGACTCCGGCGCAAAAAACTGTACCAGCTAATGAAGAATCAGGGCATAGTTTTAGTCGTATTGAAGCCTCGATAGAGATCGTAATACAAACAGTAAATACATTTACTCTCAACATGTCCTGTATGATGCAGGAAATGTTGAAAATGCATTCTACCTTGTTGCAGGCTGTATTGAAAAAACCATGAACCTAAGAATCTGTTTTTGGAAAGCAAATAGAAATAGAATATTTTCTTCTCGATAAACAAATCGATGTTATGGTTATCTCAGAAACTCATTTGACGTCTCGAAGCTATTTTAAAATTAGTGGATATAATTTCTACGATACTAAGGATCCTCGAGGTAGAGCTTGTGGTGGCTCTGGAATCCCAATAAAAACTCGAATTAAACACTACCTGCTAAATGACCTTCGTGAAGAATATCTTCAAGCAACAAATATCTGTATAGAAAATTTTTATCAAAAGCTTGTGATATCATCTGTTTATTCTCCTCCCAGGTTTTCAATTTCAGAGAGTCAATATACCGCATTTTATAAAACACTGGGGTCCCGTTTTCTAGCAGCTGGCGACTACAATGCTAAACACACTTTTTGGGGTTCACGTTTAATCAGTCCTAAGGGTCGTGTTTTGTTTGACACAATTTCAAAAGTGGGTTTGAATGTAGTTTCAAGTGGTCAGCCAACATATTGGCCAACGGATCGACAAAAAATTCCTGATGTTATAGACTTTGGAATCTCGAAAGGTGTGCCCAGCAAAATGATGGAAGTAGAAGCTTCTTTGGATTTGTCTTCAGATCATTCAGTGCTGATGATGAAAATTTGAAAAATGTAGGATTTGTTTGGATCATAGGGATGTTGGTAAATGATCTGTTTAAAATGTTTGGATCCACTTTGGATTCAATATTGTTGTTGGTCTTACCAATTCCTATTTCGCGAAAAGCATTCCAAGTTTGTTTAGTACTGATCGCAGAACTAAAGTGCTTGGAATAATATTCCGTCTTTGCTTGTTTTATTTGCTTAGTAACATTTTTTCTGGCAATTTTATATTCTGCCATTAACTCAGAAGTTCTAAAACGCTTCCACCCGGCATATACTAGATCTCCTAAATGTATAGCATTCCTAATAGCATTTGAAAACCAGGGTTTTAATTTCTGTGTGGTTTTGTTATGTTTGAGTGGTACAGTTAACTCAAAGAGTTGTTTAATGTTGTACTCAAGAAATGAAGATTGATCATCAACGGAGGGCATAAAGAAGATGTTCCTCCAGGCAACATGGGAAAAATATTCAGATAATAGGTCAAAATCTAAGTGCTTAAAGTCTGGATAATTATAACTCTGGTCAACTTCTTGGACCCGAAAATTGTTTGTTAAAAAGATCAGGTCATGTTTAGAGAAACACGGAGCAGATTTTTGATCATAAAAATTTACATTCTCAGTGTTAGACACAAAGAAGAGATCAATTAGAGTACTTGTTGTAGATGTATGATGTGTTGCACTTATGGTATTAACCGGAAAAAGTCCATAAGATAACATCATCATCAAGGAGTGTTGGATCTGTCAACACGTTTGAATTGAAATTACCGGTTATTACTATATCATCATGCATTGAGGCGAGTGTTTCGAGTGTCGAATGCAAACCAGAAAAGGGTATCCTCTTATTTGGTCTATATACACAACCCACCAGCATACTTTTGCCAAAAGAGAAAACTTCAACAATAATGAACTCCACATTTTGCCCAATTGAACTACATAGATACAGTTTACAAGATATGCCACTTTTGGCAAATATGGCAACATCACCACCATGACTTCCTCTAACAGCTCTAAATACTTTGTACTCATTAGAACATACAAAACTATCAGGGGTAGATGTCAATGTCGGAATTTTCAAAAACTAATTTAAATAAATCTACTTTATTATTTAGGCTTTGGGCATTTATTTATGTGTACGATTTTAAATCCTTTGTTATGCTTAGCCAGTATCCTGACCATACTCATAGTAAAATCTATGGATCTTCCACGATCATTATTGTCAAAGGTAATAGAAATATAAGTTAATGCATGAAATGCTAATAGTAACAAAAAATACGTCAAAGAATAGCTTTAACAATAATCATAGAGCTTGAAAAATATATTCAAAAACAGTATAAAAATTATTGTTAAAATATCATAACATACAATATCTGTAGAGCGAAAAAACGGACTCAGTTGCTCCGGAAAAGTAATTTTTATGGCTTTTTCATTTTCATTTTCATTTTTCATTTTGACGTGTACGATTCCCCGTATAGTGTAAACTGCTTTCAATTTCTTATCTTTCTTCAGACTAAGAGCTGTTTTGAAGATATCATAGTTATGTGGAGTAAGTGATTCGTTGACATAAAAAGGTGTATCACTATCAAACCCAGCATTAGATAGACGTAACGGTGACTTAAAGTTACGACGATGTGCTGCAACAATCCTCAAAAAATAATTTTAATCATATGCTGTGTTGAATTTTATTAAAATGGGCGGATCATCAACATTGCGATAATTTTTAAAATGCTTAACACAGAACATGGACTTATAAAGGGGTAACGTTGTGTTTAATGAATTACAAATATTTTCAAAAATTTTCATTGTTATGAAAAGGTAAACCAGTGATACGTATATCTGACGCCAATGTAGAATTCTCTTGGTTCAAACATTTTATTTTTAAAATTTCAATATGTGTTTTTAATTGATGAACTTCTGTTGTGGCATCCTCTAATTTAATCACCCTATCAGTCAATTCAAGATTCAAAATAAGTTCTGCCGGAATATTATCAGATATCGGAGTGATTTGATCTTCACCTGCAGTTCTCTTTGCTTTATGAGTTTTTTCTGCAGACAGCGAGTTGCAATCGGCTTCGCATGTTGTTCTTTTTGCTCTACGCGTTGACATGTTTGTGCTAATATCGAATATGGTTTTTGTTGCTTTTATTATTTTCTTATATTGTTGTTTTTGATTGATTGGTTGTGCTATTTATTGTAATAACAGGTTTTGATTTTGTTTTATTTGCTGCACTTTAAAGTTTATTGAACTCTATGTTATTGAGAGAGAAAATAATGCAAATTCAAAATCAATGAAACAAAAATTAAAGAAAATTTAAAGCAAAAAAAATTTAACCATATGAAAATCTCAACCCACTTAAGATTCAAAAGCCCTCAGAATCAAGATTAAAATGCACTATAAATTTTAAAGATAACGATAGCTGAAGCCCCACGTTGGGCGCCACAAATCTCTGTAACGATTCCAATTTTCTGGTATATATATTATTTTGGGAACGGGGCTACCTAATATTCCGGCCGTGCTCGTTGTTGGGTTGGGTACTTTGTTCCCGAAAAAAAATTTATAGTTCGCTACAAAAGATTTTAAATTTATGTAGCTAAGAAAATCAAAATAATTCATACAGTGGTAAATAAAAGAAGAAGAAGACATTGGTTCACGATTGGAGGGTAACTTATGATGGAATTTGTTACATTAGGTCTAGCCCTCCCTCCATGCTGATATAATTAAAATTTAGTTATCAGCCCATAGCAAAAATAAAAAAATAAATAAACAAAATAAAAAAAATTTACCCCATATCTGACGATAGGAAATTTAGGAGTTGTAAAACGTGTACTCACGAAGAAACCAAAATGAATTCCAATGGAAATCTTGTCGTTTCAAGGCAATAACTTTAAACTATTAGAATCCTATACTACCGGAAAGCACCCAAATAAAATTTTTCTTCTCTCTGCAATTCAGTAAATTGCAAAAAACAAAATACGATTTTTTTCTTCCTTTTTATTTTTATAAAATTTGAAATAAAATAAAAATAATTTATGCAACCGTTTCCTTTCAAATTATTTTTCGAATCCCTCATTTAAAAATTTTTCAAAACTCAAATAAAATTCAAAGCCTATACAAATCAATTTTTAATTTGAAATCTAAAGTAGACTTTCCTACTGCCAGAAAATTACTGCCTGTAAAAACTTAAAATCGAGTCAATACAAATTGTCACCATCAGTGTGCTTTGTCTGCAGGGTGTCAAACGCGGTTTGTTGTGCATCGCTCCATTTCCAGTGCTTACTTTTTTCAATAGTTGTGTTAAGGGCTGGGAGATAGTAGCGAAGTCTGGCACAAAACGACGGTACCCCGAGGTAACTCCAAGGAAGCGACGCTCGTCTTTGGCTGTCTTTGGTGGGGACATCTCGGTGACGGCGGCTACTTTACTGGGGTCGGTTTTTATGACGTTCAGCCGAACAGCTTGGTGGATAATCTTTTTTGTCCCATCGGCCTCAACGGGGATATAAGTTGGACGTCTCATCAGTTGCTTGACTTGGCCGTGATTTTCCAGAACTTGATGTATGATGTCTTAATAGAACTGTATATTCTCTGCCGTGCCTGTATGGTTATGGAATTGTGCTGCAGCACGCATTCTAGTTCCAAACTAAGTAAGCCTGATCCTTTTAGAGTTAAATGCGTGATCTCCTTTTTGCATACGGCAGTTGCATGAGACGAAGATGGTGTTGCATACATCGACTTGTTCTGATGCCGTAGTGAGACCCACGCAAATCTTCTGTTAACATCTGTAATGTACAGTCTGACTTTTTTTTATTTCTAAACAGATTGCCTTCGCAAGCGCATGCTGCTGCACCTTGCCCGTATATAGTTTGACCCTTGGAGCATATATACATTTCTTCTTTGAGAGTGATTCACCCGTCGAGTTCCGAGTTAATCAAGGTCAAATGTTTGTTCTGAATACTATTGATTGCTAACAGCGGAGAACATGGTTTTATTGATACCAGCTTGTTAGTAATCCACCTTGGTATTGGTATCAGATTGAACACATCGAATTTTTCACTCTCAATTAGAGGTAAAGTAACACTTAAAATTTATGTGGTATTTGTGAGTCCTCCTGTGACCATGAGTTTGTATAGTTGTAGGAAATCTTCTCTTTTTGCACTTAACAGGGTGGTGTTGGCTGAAGTGGTTAGCGCGTTGACTACTAAGCAAACAATGACTTGGCGCCTGGGTTTAAACCCTGGCCAGAGCAAGTCAATCAACATCATTAATTTCTCTAATGTGCATTAGTGAGACATTGTATTAATTGTTGTCGGATTATTTCAGTGATGAAGGCATAGCACTGGTCACTAAAAAACTGTTCCGACCGCGATTGATGCTGTTCCAAGCTAATGTACACAACATCGCCCTCCTTCGTCGGTTAGCAGAAACATCGGCGAAGTAAACCAATTAATAAAATGCGTGCTTATACAGCTTAACAAAGGTAATGCGTCTACTTAACACCGGAGGCGCCTCAACACTGCCTTAAAAAAAATTAACATAACGCGAAAAGCAGAGTTGGGAAAGAGTTAAGTCTTCTAAATTTTCAACATCTATCTTCTCTACTCTATCCCTCTCCCTGAGTTCCGGCACAGTGCACTGCACACGTAGGGGTCATCCCCTAAGTGCTGGTGCTAATTAAAAAAAAAATAGGTTAAGTAAATGGGCTTCATTTTGTTAAACTTGCGCTTCCTCCCGGGGGTATATAGTCTCATCTTGTTGATTCTCAACAACAAGATGTAACACTTCCCGGGGAAAGGGTATTCTGATTTTTATACACATTTTTCAGTTACCCATAAAAACTTATATGCACGGAACAATCTCTGAATTAACAGAGCAACGGGAATATTTTCCATATTACTTTGTTGTTTCTTTTTATATGCCATAGATCTTGTTGTGATTTTTAATATTGTATTAGTTTTTGTATTTATATCTTTTACTGCCACAAAAATGGGTTGTATGTTTATTTATGGTGACATTTTATTTTTAATATTTTATAATGAAGGAAGTGGCTTGCCACGAAAGTCTATATAGAAGGTGTAAGGGTACCTAAGGTCTAGCCCATGACCAAAACCAAAAGAAGGCTAATCCCTCGGGATTTACTTTCGAAACTCCACCAGTAGTTTGAATTGGTACTACGGGGACCGGCAGCTCGCATGGGAGATTATTTTAACACCGGGAAGTAGAGTGATGAACTATGGAGGTCACACGTTTGCAATGAGAAGGACGATTTGCCGTTGCATCTACTTTTTCCATTGACATGATTCCATGGCCGCTTGTTGGTTGAGGTCTCCTTCGGGAGTACACGTATTGGTTGTGGTTGTTACCAAAAGCTGGGAGAGGTGTTGGTTTAAGGACTGGTGCTTAGCGCTGGTCGGACTTCGTGTTTACCAACGTGAAGCCTCTATATGCTGTTGTGAATCAACAGATACTAGAGTTTAGGTAGCTCGCACACTTTAGCAAGGTGTTGGCACATGACTGGCCTTGGTCATGTCTGAGAAGTTGCTACCAGTTGTTGTCCCCTCGGTGATGCCTTCAGGTTTACCCGAGAGTGCGGCTCGGGGGCGATGGTGGACGCTTAAGAAGCACCAGTGTTTAAGTAAACCGTCAGATGAACAGTAATGTAGTTTGCATAGTTCCGTCAGTATAGAATTTTTGCACTCTGTTCCCATGTCCGAGATAAACGTCTTCATTGGACCATAGGTTAATACAAAATTTTCATATATCGCTTTTGCGATTGTCCTTGCAGATTTATCTGGTGTTGGTATTGTCACCAAATATTTAGTAAGATCACATATTAAAGTGATTGCATATTCATTTCCATTAATCGATTTTGGAAATGGCCTTATTCTATCTACATACACCGTGTCGAATGCTTTTTCTGGTTTTTCTGTTATAGTCATAGGACTTTTATTATTGTTTGCTGTTTTTGATTTCTGGCATTTTTTACATAATTTGAAATATTTTGTTACATCTTTTATCATATTTTTCCAATAGTAATACCTCTTTATTTTTTCTATTGTTCTATATATTCCACAATGTCCTCCCTCTATAGGATCATCATGGTATTTCAGCATTATATCAACAATTGCCTTAGCATTCTTATCATTTATATTGGTCACCTCATTGAGTAGTTGCGCTACTTTTATACCCTTTTATTTATAAATTATTTAATTGAGATAAATTCTAAAATTTTCTCGTTAGGCGCCTCTTTGTTCACCGGCCACTTTATCAAGCCTTGGGAAAAATTGTCCTAGGTCCCTTTAGTAAACAGTTTTCTTCTGACGTCATATTGGGCTTTTTATCATTATTTTTAATTTGATACTGAATATTTTCCATATTACTTTGTTGTTTCTTTTTATATGCCATAGATCTTGTTCTGATTTTTAATATTGTATAAGTTTTTGTATTTATATCTTTTACTGCCACAAAAATGGGTTGTATGTTTATTTATGGTGACATTTTATTTCTAATATTATTATTTGATGAACTACATATTTTAGCATCAGGCTATTAATGCCTTCGCTGTATAATTTTGACATTTCTTAATTTTGGCATGTTTAAAATATATATATATACACTAATACATTTTTATATTATGTCAAATTATTTTTATTATTATTTTTTAAAACTACTACCAATATTTCTTCTACATGTATTAAACTTCATCCAAATTATTTTCTCTACTAACATATTTCTTGCGTAGAGCTCTTTATGCAACAAATATATATTAAGTAATTGATTTATTGCTGATATTATCACCAATATCAGCATTAGTAGCCATAATGAATTTATTTCTGACTTATGGTCTATGATTTCCAAATTGGTAACCACGTTTGCACTGGGCTTTTCAAATTTTGATTCTGTTTTGCCTATCTTTTAATTTTATAATATTATTTTTATGTATATTATTTTGTCTTAAAACATTAAAAAGTTAAATTAACTTTAATTATTTTATTCTAGTTGTTATTTAATTTAATTTTATAATTTTATTATCTTTAATCCATTATAAATTTAAATATATTCTTTAAGTGCTACTTTTTTTCTTATTTAATTTTTATTTAAGTAACATTTTAATTATTTTAATATTATGAGGCTCTTTTAATAAAAGATTTTATCCACGAGTTATGTAGTAATCCATAATTATGAGCGGTTTACGCTAACTGGCCATAGTGTGCAAATTGAATGCACTACAGTTATAAATAAAAGATTTAGAATAAAATGATATAGGTAATGTTTTATTATTTACTTTTAGATGACTACTGTTTTTATTCTTTTCTTCATTTTGTGTTAAAGTGTTATTCTGTTTCTTACATACTAAAATATATACATGTATATATGTTTATATACATATATATACATATAAATATATACAACATCTCCCCTCTTGGAATACTAACCAATAGTAAGATTTCATTAAATAAATAAAAAATTCATTTACGTAGCCAACGAGCATTTCTTCTAAATACAGAGCCATCCTCCAGTTCTATCCAATATGACCTTGGAGCATCATGAGCTTCCAGAATTTCTGCCTTTATCCATCCTTTTGTAACGTGCCGTTACAAATAACTACAAACTACCACGTAAGTACCCTACAAGTACAAACGTGCTCACAAAGGAGTATATACCACCCTGCATAAGTGTGGCGACCAACAAATTATTAACATAAACAAAACACAAAAACATGCACGCTGATATAACTCTCATATAGTTGAGATTTTTATTTAGATATAACGTCCAGGTTTTTACACAACAAGAGGAGCAATCACCAATATCGATCTTGTTCCCATACTACCATAACCGTAGCTTTTGTTCGTAATTTGCCGATTGTAAGGGCTCCCGAATACTCCTTGCACTCGTACTAATCGTAATTTGAAGTAGCCGATCTTAAGGGCCTCCGAATACTCCTTAAGCTCGTAGTTCGTAATTTGCCGATTGTAAGGGCTCCCGAATACTCCTTGCAGTCGTACTAATCGTAGTATCCCGTAAATACCACCGAATCTTACCGATATTTTATCCGAATCATCTATTATATCTTTTCCAGATACCCAGACAACAACAACTAGAAATCACACCAGCACACTGATCGCCGTCACCCGCCATCATCCTGCTTCACCGAAGCACCAGTAAACGCACGAGCAAACTTCGTAGTAATAAGTTAGTCTTAAGTAGTATAAGTTTCGTTTAAATAAATCTTTGTTCCATATATCTTTAACATCTAAAAGAACGAGTATTTTATTTCAAAGGAAGTAGACCTTTGATAAGAATCTGGACAGACTGAGTAATACCCCAGCTGGAAAATTAAACTACGTTACAATGGCGCCCGAGCAGGGACTCGATTCTGAGAACGCAACTTGTAGTAAAACCCTAAATACAGCCACCAACGAACTCAGATCGGGTCAGGAACATAGAAACGAAACTTTACTACAGACGGAATCCCTTACTTGGGTATGCCTTCTACGAAAGGACAAATTAGCCGAAGTTTGCCGTCAACATAATATCTCCATCACCGAAAAAGCTACCGTCGACCAACTTCGTCGTCAGCTGAGCGACCTAATACGAGCAAGACGGCATCAGCGATCCTCGGAAAACCTTCTCCGAGTGTTAGAAGCCGAAGTCTTGCAGGAAGAGGAAAAACCAATCGGTGAGGATTTAATCTTCATGCCCGGCCCGCGACCAAGCCCCCAAACCCCTATATCGAATGTAACGAATGACATTGAAATCACGGCTACTATTCGGAGATGGGACCTAACTTACGATGGCAGTGACAATCTTCTGGAGTTCATCGAAAGGCTCGAGGAGCTGTCAGATTGCTATGGCTACCAACGCAGCCGACTACTGTTATCCCTACTAGAAATTCTGAAAGGACGAGCATTGAAGTGGTATCGTGTGAAGAGGGATGAAATACACAACACCTGGGAGAATTTTAAGGAACAGGCAATCCGATTTTTCTTACCAAAGCGTTACCTCACTAAATTAGAGGAAGGCATATACCACCGAAAGCAGGGCCCGAGAGAAAGGGCAAAAGATTACATCATATCTCTACAGGCCGTCATACGACAACACCCCGATTGGCGAAAGAAAGATCATACGGACCGCATCTACGATGGGTTACGATACGAGCATAAATTATATGTCCGCCGGAAAGATTTTGAAAACCTAGATGAAGTCATAGAACTCGCGGACGACTATGAAATGCTGCGACGTGAAGAAGCCAGGCAGGGAAGACCACAGCCGAACCATTTTATCGATGCAGAGGAATATTGGCGTAAGACCCACTGTTGGAGGTTCAAACAGCAGGGACATAGTAGACAGCAGTGCCAGAACCCAAAGCGCATTTTTTGCTCACGTTGCGGCCTGGATAACGTCATGTCCCGAGACTGCAACTGCACATTGAACAGGACCACCAGAACAGGGCGATTCTAACTTCAGGTTAAAATTTGTAATATTCCCGTTCGAGCGCTCATAGTTACAGGCTCCACCCTCACGTACGTCGATGGAAGGATACGCCGCCTTTTGGAGGCCCGCAACATACAACCACGCAACCATAATCGGACCATCCAGCTAGCCGACAGTTCATGCGTGCCCAGCGTCCAAGTTTATCCAATAGTGGTCACTGTCAATGGAACAAGCACAAGGCTTCTAGCGTCAGCCCTAGATGCCTGCCCGAGCCGGTTGTCCTAGGCATGGATTTCCTCCGCCGGCGCAACACTACACTCGTGATCGACGGAGTCAAAATAGAGACAAGTAACAACACGAGATACCGAAATAGCTTACCTTCACTCCACGCGATCAACGACGACATAAGCACAACCCAGATACAACAGTTGGAATCCCTTATAACATCGGCGAAAGAAACATTTGCGAAAATCAGCGGACCGTGTAATATGTGCACTCACACGATCTATATGAAACACGATCGACCTATTAAACAACGATACAGCACCGAAAAACATATAACGAACGAGCACCAAACAATCAGCCCCTATCAACCAAAAATGTATAAAAGGCAGCATATTCATCACCAATCACTCACTTTTAACATGGAACGCAAACCAACAAGACCTCTCACACCAGGGAAAATTGGGGCCTATCTACGTCAAACCGCGATGCCCAGATGCGTTCCACCATATCTACCACCACCAGAGGCAAGGCCAAAAATCCTTTCGGTAGAAATATCTCCGGTAGCAAAATCAAGGCGTAAAGAAGTAAACGAGGTAGCAGAAAAAGTATGGAAACGAAGAACCATCCAACCCGTACACTCAAAAACGACCCAACAACAACCTCCGCTAGCGCCCCTGTCCAGGCAACATAGTCCCCCACACCAGATAGCAGGGCCACCGGTGCACCCACCACTGCTCATCCCGCTGGCACAACAACCACTACCACCACACATAGAAAACTACGCCGAGGAAGACTTCATAGGCGAAGACATATTGTCATTGACTACTCCCGACCTCACCGAAGAAGACGAGCCCCAAGACCCGTTCAGGGGCATAAAAGTCGAAGCTCCCTTAACAGGAGGAAAATCGAAGTGGGTGATTTACCCGAAAGGGCGGCCAAAAGTTCAGGTAAGGGTGCGGAATGGAGTCGTACGCTTCAGGAGCCAGGGGAAAACCAAGACCGTCACCCTATAAATTTTTTTTTAATAAATTTCTTTTTAATTGTTTTTTTAATGTATTTAAAAAAAAAAAAAAATTATATATATATATATTATATATATAAAAAAAAAATTATAATAAAAAAATATATTATTATTTTTTTAATAAAGTAAGGGGGAATGTAACGTGCCGTTACAAATAACTACAAACTACTACGTAAGTACCCTACAAGTACAAACGTGCTAACACCCTGCATAAGTGTAGCGACCAACAAATTATTAACATAAACAAAACACAAAAACATGCACGCTGATATAACTCTCATATAGTTGAGATTTTAATATAGATATAACGTGCAGGTTTTTACACAACAAGAGGAGCAATCACCGATATCGATCTTGTTCCCATACTAACATAACCGTAGCTTTTGTTCGTAATTTGCCGATTGTAAGGGCTCCCGAATACTCCTTGCAGTCGTACTAATCGTAATTTGAAGTAGCCGATCTTAAGGGCCTCCGAATACTCCTTAAGTTCGTAGTTCGTAAGTTGCCGATTGTAAGGGCTCCCGAATACTCCTTGCACTCGTACTAATCGTAATTTGAAGAAGCCGATCTTAAGGGCCTCCGAATACTCCTTAAGTTCGTAGTTTGTAATTTGCCGATTGTAAGGGCTCCCGAATGCTCCTTGCAGTCGTACTAATCGTAATTTGAAGTAGCCGATCTTAAGGGCCTCCGAATACTCCTTAAGTTCGTAGTTTGTAATTTGCCGATTGTAAGGACTCCCGAATACTCCTTACACTCGTACTAATCGTAATTTGAAGTAGCCGATCTTAAGGACCTCCGAATACTCCTTAAATTCGTAATTTGTAATTTGCCGACTGTAAGGGCTCCCGAATACTCCTTACACTCGTACTAATCGTAAGTTGATGTAGCCGATCGTAACGGCCTCCGAATACTCCTTAAGTTCGTAGTTTGTAATTTGCCGATTGTAAGGGCTCTCGAATACTCCTTGCACTCGTACTAATCGTAATTTGAAGTAGCCGATCTTAAGGACCTCCGAATACTCCTTTAGCTCGTAGTTCGTAATTTGCCGATTGTTAGGCTCCCGAATACTCCTTGCAGTCGTACTAATCGTAGTATCCCGTAAATACCACCGAATCTTACCGATATTTTATCCGAATCATCTATTATATCTTTTCCAGATACCCAGACAACAACAACTAGAAATCACACCAGCACACTGATCGCCGTCACCCGCCATCATCCTGCTTCACCGAATCACCAGTAAACGCACGAGCAAACTTCGTAGTAATAAGTTAGTCTTAAGTAGTATAAGTTTCGTTTAAATAAAGCTTTGTTCCATATATCTTTAACATCTAAAAGAACGAGTATTTTATTTCAAAGGAAGTAGACCTTTGATAAGAATCTGGACAGACTGAGTAATACCCCAGCTGGAAAATTAAACTACGTTACACTTTTCGATTGTGGTTGTACCATGCGATCATAGAGTATCGGTTCTTATTTATGTTCGGCACGACACTTGGCTTATATAAAGAACTTTTCGCTGGCACCAATGTTCGTGTTTTTCGGTCCCATCAAAATTTCTGCTGGTGATGCGTTTACTTCTTTTAACGGGGTATTTCTGTATTCAAGCAAAGCGAGCCACAGTTCCTCTTGATTTTCGTGAGACTTTTTTATTAGATTTATTGCTATCCCACGTACCTTTCTGCAAATCCATTAGATTGGGCGTACCCTGGACTCGTTGTTACCAGATTTATATCATTTTTTCTGCAAAAAGTTTCGGAGACAATTTCCGTCGGTATTCCATGTTGCGAAAAACAATTTTTTAGTTTGTCTATACATTCATTTGCTGTTTTTGATTTCATTGAAATGATATCTAAATATCGAGAATAATAGTCGGCAACAATCAGAAATGTCTTTGTAGCATACTCGCAGATGTCAATCCCAAGCTTGTTGTAAGGCAATGTTGGAACAATATGTTGCAAAAGTGGCTCCTTTATATTCGAGGAACGGTTCTTTTGACAAACTGAACATTTTGCAATCATATTTTCTATTGATTCGAAAATTTTTGGCCAATTTACTAAACTACGAGCTCTGTTTTTTGTTTTTTCTACTCCTAAATGCGAAGCGTGTAATTGGGATAAAACTTCTTCTCGTAAGCCAACTGTAACAATTACTCTGTCGTTTGTTATGTTTGAATTAAAACATTATTTTTATTATTTATTTATTGTTATTTTTATTTATTAACCACAGACTACTTTAAAATATTACTTGGCCTTCACAGGGACCCGCTTTTTAAGGCTGGTGTTTGATCAGGTTTACTTTATAAAATATATTAAGCCTTCACAGGGACCCGCTTTTTAAGGCTGGTGTTTGATTAAGTTAGTTGTTACGTGTTAAAGAATGTTCCCGAACTGCTTTCTGTCAAGATTCTACAGACTAGGCAGACTCTACAGACTATACAGACTAGAACTCTACAGACTAGAACATCCATACCAAATCACCCTCCGCTTTTATACCCAATTTCGCTGTCTGATTGAACGATGCTGCTGACTTTCGCTGCCGCCGGCGTGGTCATTGCTAAGTGTGTTAGTATGCAAATTCAGCATATTCATACCCTTGGAAGTTCCAGCCGATTGCGGTTCTCACGATATTGCAATGTCAGGATATATATGTAGGAAAATTACTGGCATATATACACTCTAAACCACTTTTGCTGAAAATTAGGTCAATATTAGTAGGCAAAACTTTACCGAATATAATCGACCTAAAATTACACAACTACTTTTTTTCAACACTTTGTTGATTTTTGAACAAAACATGTTTAATAATAAACAAAAATGTTCAATTCCTTCAAACACATTGTGTCTAGTTTTCTCTCTTTTTACATTTAGTTACATATGCTTGATTTTAATAGTGCTTTTTAAATAAAAATGCATATGTACATATTATTATTGAAAAATATATTTCTGTTTAGTTATATATATAAAAAGGAAAAAAATATTAAGAAAAATAAACTTAACTGCATTTACATTGAATTATTTTCAATTACTGCCTGCTCATTTAAACCTGAATAACAGTTTAACGATGTTAAGTATATAATAACAAAGCAATTGCAAAACAAGATCGACAAATTAAAATTATTTACCACCGACGTAATCTCCTTTTCAAACCAAATATAGGCTGTGGATTCTTCTTCCATTGATGTTTCTATATAAATAAAGAAATTTGCAATCATTATAAGGGGGTATTATATTCATTGATAAAGGTACTTACCAACTATAGTTAGCAAAGGCGTTAATTCATGAATATCATCTTTAACCTTATTGAGTGTTAAACCAAACTAAAAATTAAACAAAAAAGGTTTATATAAGGTTTTTAACTAATAACTTTATGGAAATTTTGGTTTACCTTGTATTCTTTGAAGATAAGAGTATCTTTCTTCTTAAAAATTTGCAAATCGCTTTTATTATTACTATTTCTTCAGCGTTTTTGTGAAGACCGAAAACAGTTTTTATTTTATCGGAAGATGCATAAAAGTTTTTTTTAAATACATCAACGTCCAGGTACATTACTTTACTAAAGT
Organism: Lypha dubia; assembly: GCA_947311025.1. Taxonomy (NCBI): domain Eukaryota; kingdom Metazoa; phylum Arthropoda; class Insecta; order Diptera; family Tachinidae; genus Lypha; species Lypha dubia. The sequence goes on along the minus strand of OX371260.1, from coordinate 84,843,190 downwards.
GAAAGAAAAGACAGTCTTTTCGAAAAATAATTGGCCAATTATTCAAAATGTCTTTCCTTCTCCGTCTTTTTCTATAAAGCAATCAGGAAATTTACTTGCTGCCTTGCCAGCAACTTCCCTAAAATTTCATCGGTATATAATGTGATATTTGGCGTAACTCCTCGACCACAACGTTGGCAAAAGCTTTCATTAGTTTGCCGAGCTTTTGTTTCTCATTCAATTGCTTTATAATTTCTGGTGATAATTTACCCCAAGGAATTTCACAAATTTGGCACACTAACATTTTTTATTTAAACAATATTTTATGATTAAAATTTATTAAATAACTTAAATATATTACTTTAGCTTTATAGAAAACCAATTTTTATTATTTTTTAATACTGAAAACACGACGAAATTTTATTTTTTTCTCAGAGAAAATATGACGCCATGTGCTTGTAAAATAAAAACTCTTTAATGCTTCTTCTTCATTATAAAACCTGTATAATACATTAATTGTTGTTTTTTTGGACAGATAAGCTTAATATTACACTTTTTCATGTGATTTAGGCAAATTGAACATATTTTTATACAGAGTTTGCTTAAAAATGAAAAATTTTAACCTAAAATTAGTATTTTTGCTTAAAATTGGACAAATTATGTCTTTTTCTCACGCGTTTATTCGCTTTAATAACAAAATCGATGTAATTTTAGACAACAAGAATTTTTCAACAGGAATTTAGACAAAAATCGAACGTAAAACTCAACAAAAGTTTTAGAGTGTATGTATGCAGCGGTATTGCAACGTCAGCATATGTCTGTAGGAAAATTACTGGTAATAACGTCAGTAATGCATGCAGCGGTATTTTGCTGCCGTTGGTATTTTTGTTGGTTGAGGGAAAATAACTCATGACACAACGTCAGTATGTGTATGCAGCGTATGTTTCGCTGCTGCTGATATATATGTTGGTTGGGGGAAAACGACTCATAACATCCCTCCCCCCTTGCGGACAAGAAACATCCTGTCTTAGGATGTTTCGTAGCCATCCTTCTGGAATCAAGTCAAAATAGATATGTGTATGTATCCGACTACCTTGGCGATACAGCTTTGGCAGCTCTCGGAGTAATATGTAATGATCTCCCGAGCCTCGATTGCCTGAAGGTTCGCAGTTCACCATTAGTTGGTGACTGCTAAGTGTCTGTCGACTTGGTACGTTTACTGCGTCACCAAGGAAAAAATATGATATTGCTGGTGAACTACTGCGGTTGTTATTGACTTTGTAGTTGTCATTGGCGTTGTAGTGATTCCCCCTTTCCAACGGAACTGGTCATTCCTTCTATGTATGTGTTGTGGTATCGTATATAGGTTTTGCGGTTGTGTGAGGTTGATAGATATAGGCTGCTGTTGATGATTGTTGGATTCTTCATTGTTAACGGGATGATGATTATTGGTTGATTTTAAAACACGGGTTAATATTTTTAATCTTATAACTAACAATTTTTCCTTACGTATACTTATATAAAATTTTCTTTTCTTACATATTGTTAACAACTTTTTCTTATTACTAATATTTCTTATTATTATTATATTGAATATTTTGGATTGTTATACTTAACCAGTTACAGGATTTTATTTATATGATTTAAACAAAAAAAATTACATATATTTGCTTATTTCGTTTTTTAATTCTAATTATTTTGATAAAAAATTTAAATTTTCAAATATTTGTTATTTGTTTGTTTATTTCTAAGTTTTATAAGTTAAGTTTGTATCATTATTTGGTTGGTTGGTTTTTTATTTTTGTATATATTTCTCTCAATTACTTATTACTAGTTGAGAAGAGTTGTTTTAAAAATTTAATTCTTATAATTTTCAACTTTTAATTGTATGTATGCCTGAATAATAAATCGTATTTTGTTTAACATTTTTCATAAATATAATATAAATCCAATATTTCTTAATCTACTTTTACGATTGCAAATATGTATTTTATTTTCTCTATTAAAAATTTTCGGCATTAATACAAGTCTTGACTGTTAATTTACAGGACAAAATTTACAGGAATTTAAAAAAAAATCATTAACTTTATTTTTATGTGGCAGTTTTCTCTTAAAAAAAAAATAAGTAAGATATTTTTCTTAATGACGTAAGTACTAAATAATAGAAAAATAAGATCTTCTGCCTACAGATAGAGATTGTAAAAATGTTAGTGTAATCTTTTTCGATTCAAGTTATTTTCAAAATTATATGAATTTTCTATAAGTGTATTGTATATGAGTATGACCTTAATTTTTACTTAATATTAAATTGTATGTATGTATGACAAATTCTTTGTTTGATATTTGAAAAAAATTTTTAACATTGGCTTTATTTACATTTCTAACTTCATAAAAAACAAGGGAAATAAAAAATTTTTTAAACTGATAATTAAAATTTCTTCGAAAAATTGTAAAATGAGTAGGAAAAACTTCCACTTCATTTTTGCATTTTACAAAATTTCAACTGATTGAAGCACTTTTTTTATTAAAAAGTGAGTTCAGTGTTTTTTAGTGTTTTGTTAGCGAAAAAAAATTTAATACTTTTGTTGTTTCTGTTGATCTGAAAGAAAAATTATACATACGCGTATAATTATTTTCAAATCAACAACAAACAGAAAAAAAAAATCCGAAAAGTATTTTATTATTGTTACTGTTTGCATATCCATATGCCCACATATACGTTTGCAGTTTGATTTAGTTGTCATTGGCCGTGAAATTGTCTGGCAAAATTTTGCTGTGGAATCATGTTTCATAACCAACTACTCATGCAAAAAAACGAACCAAATAACCCGGTTGGAAATTTTTGGATTTTAATTTGAGTTCAATTCTTTGTTTTAAATTATAAATTAAACCTATACTTAATTGATTTCGTTAACCTTGTCATTGTTGATGCATAAATGGCTGACAATTTTCGTCACTGAACATAATTGTGAACAGTTTTGCATTTCAAGTTTTATGCAATACCTATAACAATTTTGTATTCATTGCGCCATGAATCAATCACAACTTTGTAAGACCTATTGGGCTCAATAATTGAGCGATTATCGCTATAAATGTGTATGTATATTTTGCTATACATATTTTATATCTTTTTAATTTTTTACTCAATTGGATGTCTATGCCAATTGGGTCGCTTTTTGTTCATGTATTTGAGTTCTAGTATATTTCATACAATAATTTTAGATAACATTAAAACTGCACTAATGCACAAATTTAAAAATTAAATCTCATCGTGCAGTCTTGAAAACAAAATGAAATGGTGCGGTCACAATATATAAAATTGTAAAGTTGTAAAATTCTATAAAAAAAAAACAAATTCATTAAGTGAACAAAAAAAAAAATTTCCGTGAAGTGACAAAAAGTTTTCAACAAATTGAAGAAAGAAAAAAAAAACAAAATCTCTTGCAATTGGATTAAAAAGCAGGACTAAATAGATTTCCACAAAATAAAATATTGAGTTAATTATACGCAATTGAAGTGTACAAAATTTGAAAAGCCAACATTTTTCTTCCGCATAATGGTTTCAACAGAAAACGATAAGAATACTTCCACCCAAAAGGAATCTTCACCAGCTGCAAATCAACCAAAACCAGCAGCCGGTCATCCAGAAGCCTAACAAAAAAATGCTCAATAAAAAAAATGCAGTAATACAGGTAATAAAAATAAATTTTTGTTTTCTTTGCTTATTTAGAAAATGCATTTTGTTGCATAAACCCTAGTGTTCCATTCATTAAACGATTTGAGAGATGTTCTTCGTATAAAATTGAAAACGAAGTATGCATTTTTAAAGTGCAAAAGTTAAGGGAGTTTTATTTAATTCAACTGCACAAAAAGTACTTTGTAAAATCTTAGGAAACTGCTGTGAAAAGTTGTTTCCTTTGTTTCTTATATATCTTTTACATTTTCACATTGCAGTAATATAGGTAATTTGAATGTCTGCAAAATAAAAATAAATTTTTGTGCTCTTTTCATTAAACGATTTGAGAGATGTTCTTTATGTAAAATTGAAAACGAAGTATGTATTTTTAGTTAAAGTGCAAAAGTTAAGGGAGTTTTATTTCAAGATTATTTTGCTTGAAAAGCAAGTGCAATTTTCTCACGCGTTCCTCTAAATTACAATACCCCTAAGATTTCCTCCCCTTCTTGTTAATTAAAAAAAAATTTGTATTCTTTGCTTGTTGCGGCTTCTAACTAATCTGTCTGCTTAATTTTATTTTTAGAAAAGTATCCGTTGGTCGATTAGAAGGTGATACCGGGTCAGTAGCGTTCCATTCTTTTTTTTAACTTTCCCTTTTAATAATTATTTTGCTTCTTTCAGATCCTTGACGCCAACCTAGGAAAGTAATTGGAAATTACAAACGAGAGATAAACAAAGAAAAAATTCCCTACGGCATGTTAAGTTCCGTTATTCCTTATTTTAGACCTGTATAAATATGTATTTCTTTTTCTATTTCAGCCATTGAAGACCTTACGACCATGATAGGCTTGGTATCAGCGTTACATCTAGCGTCGATTTTGTGGTGAGTTTTTCCTTCTTCTCTTTTTCCAATTCATTTCCGTCATAATGTTGGTTTTTAGACGTCTTATTGTTTCCTCCTGTTTTGCCAATGACAATGTGTGTTGTTGTGTTCCTCCATACTGCGTGTAGTGGTTGAAATTTGAAAATCTCGACTGGATTTCCTTCCTCCATGGGATATCTTTCTCGGTTGCGTTCAGTGTGGGTACTGCTGTGCCTCCATTTTTAATGTTGACCACAGTATTTCCAACATAAACTCCAGGGGAAATCTCCTGTTTTCGTACAACCAAAGTTTTATCTCTCGAAATGATATTAACCGGTACACTGTGTTGCGGCTAGTGGAAAAGTAACTTTTTTCCGATTATTTTTTTCAGTGTTTTTAATGATGCAATTTTGTCACAGACATTCCAAGTAAACAAAAAACACATAAAGCTCATTTTTATGTTGGCCCGTTGATTTTTAATTGATTTTAGAAGTCAAATATACAAAATTTTCACGAAAAGAGGGGATTTCAGGGCTGTATTCAAAATGATCTCATTTGATTTTGGTGACAGATATTTTGATTTTTGATTGATTGATTGAGACATTTTCATATGCAGCTTTTTTAGAGCGAAAACCCGACTAAAGGTCCATTTTTCCTTAAAATTTGGGTTAGGTAAGCAATATCTAAAAGTCCCAGAGAGTCCCAGTTCCAAACCACTACAGAAATGTTACATAATTTGTTTTCAACGAACTGTGAAAAAATCAGCTGCCCATACCTGCCCTCCTGGGAGCTATAGCGATTTTAGTATATCACTCTCAGTATTTATTCCATAGAAATAGAACGGAAATTCTCGGAATCATTTATTGAATAATTTAATCATATTGGTTTTCGGGTGACAAAAATGAGCATAACTCTCTTAAAACTGAAGCTATTGACTTCAAACCGGTATCAAATTAAAGCTTTTATTGCCACCTTTCAAATAAAAAATGAAATAGATTTTAGTTTTATATAAAATTTCAGAGTTATTCAACAAATATCGAAAAATAATGAAAATTTGACGTTTATAATGCCAAAAGCCTTCTTTTAAGTCCAGCACCGTAAAATAACGTTTATTAGCTAGTTTTGCAGATATTGAAACGAACGACGGGATAATATGATTTTCCAATAATATATCATTATTAACGTCTTGCGGATCGATGCATAGGCGAAGTTGCCCAGTTTTCTTTTCAACAATAACTAAGTTTGATGCTCTTTCGACGGGACCATCAGCACGCTCTATAATGTCTCTATCCACCATTTGCTTTAATTCCTCTTTTACACGTGCATTTAATGACAATGGTATACGTCTAGCCGCTTTTAAAACTGGAATAGAATCCTTTCTCAATTTAATATCTAAATTACTGACAAAACAACCTAGACCTTCAAATATGTTGCGATTTTTTTCAATAAACAACTCTTTTGACAAATTATTAACTGTGTAAATACGTTCTATTAAATTGAGCTTATCACATGCTCCCAAACCTAGCAGAGGCTCATACGGCGTATCTATTATCGTAAATCTCAACATTGTTATTTCGTTACGACACATCACTACACAATCAGTTGTTCCTTTAAATTTTAAATCAGTTCCTCCATAGCTCTGTGGAGGAATTCCACTTCTGTTTATTTTAATATTTTTCATGTTTTTCAGAAATCTATATGACAAAACGCTAACATCAGCGCCAGTGTCTAGCTTAAAGTTTATAAGACAATCATTTACTCGAATTTTCTCATACCACCGTTTCCTTTCCGCACTTATCTCAGCAATACTATGTAAACAAATTTCATTTTCTTCTGATGAAAAATTATTTTTGTCTTTTATTTCGCGTAATTTTGATGCATAACATGCGACGCTAAAGTGATTTAAACGTCCACAGTTGTTACACCGCTTTCCAAATGCTGGACTCCGCCGGTTAATATGCGTACCTTTACAAAATTTACAATTAATTGTTCTTTCTTTACTGTCATTTGTTCTTTTTGACGATCCGTTACTCTCTCTCATTGTAGTGTTGTTATTCATTTTTTCTGGAAATCTTGCGTTATATGTTGCGTTTACTGCGTCAACTGTTGCTAAATTTTCTGTTCGCTTTTGCATATCATTCGCATGTCTTTCAACCAATTCAGATGCTCGTGCAATTTCAATTGTTTTCTGTAGAGTTAACTTATCAGTTTCAAGGAATTTTTTTCGAAGTTTGTTGTTGTTAATGCCAATTACAAAATTGTCTCGAATCATTCTATCAGGATTGTTATAACCGCAACTTTTAACTAATTTCCGTAAATCCAGCAAATAAGCGTCAAACGACTCGCCCTCTTCTTGTTTCCTAGAATTAAACTTGAAGGCTTCATAAACCTCATTCTTTTTTGGCGTACAATAGTTTTCAACCGCATTAACCACTGCATCGTAATCTTTCTTTTGATCTTCAGTCAAACCCAAAGTGTTAAAAATCTCCACTGTTTCACGACCGCAAGCATTTAAAAAAATCGCAGACTTTTGTGGCGAGCCCCTTTCATATAATCCAGTAGCGATAGCAAATATATCGAAATTTTGTTTAAATACACGCCAGTTTTCAGCAATATATTCATCCAGTCTTAGTGCATCTGGCCTTCTAACATCGAAGCTTCCAAACTTATTTTCAGTTGGTGGAGCCAATATTTCTTCATTACATTCGGTTTTCACTTGTGCTCGTGTCTTTGTCATTAATTTTTAATTTTCTTTTTATACCGACAGCGCCATGTTTTATTATTTACTTTTAGATGACGACTGTTTTTATTCTTTTCTTCATTTTGTGTTACAGTGTTATTCTGTTTCTTACATACTAAAATATATACATGTATATAAACATGTATATATGTTTATATATACATATATATATATATATATATATATATATACAACAGGTAATAATGGACTTATTTTCGCAGCTTTCCCAGGATGGTATTGGTATTTTAATGAAAGATGTTGGCTATCTCAAAGCCTTTTAGCTAGGCAGTCATCCTTCTTTGATAGCCTCTTGGCCAGGCGGACCTTTATTTGGTTCCTCTGTTGGGGTGCCTTTTGGCTAGGCGGACCCTCTCATTATACTCTGCTCCTTCCAAGATGCTTAGTAATTTACAGCACTCTTGGAACTGGCAGGATCGCCATGTAATAAAAAGGTTTGGTTTTTTATGTTTACTTGGTCTTAGAGTTTGTATTATTGGAGCTCCTAAGACTGATGATTTATTAATTGTTTATTAGGTGCTCTGTAGGAGCACCCTTTGCTTAGTGCTAACTAGTAGCTCCTAAGCGTGATTTTTATTAATTAATTATAAACTAAATGACATAGGCTTATATACTAATTATGAGAATAATTCTTAGAGGTAGCTTAACGTAAAAGAATAGAAATATATATTACTGTTGGGTAGGCATATTTAGCTTCCCACTATTTATGTATGGCATGTGTTCAACAGTTTTAAAGTCCAACGAGTGCATACCTAAAAGCAACAGATACTTTGTGTTGCTTATATTTACAATCAAACAAATGCAGTTAAAAAATGTGATTCATTCAAGTGCATTGTGCTGCTGCACTTGATTAACCGCACAAGTGTCAAATTACCGTCACACAAAATATCTTGCTTGCAGTTTGTCAACGCTTGCATGTTGCGGTACTATTGGATCGCAATGCATACTACACACTATTGGTCACATGATACAGTATGTAGCTCTGCTGGCAAGGCTTCATCCCATAGAGGTTTCAACTGCCACAATTCCTGAATGAACATCTTTTCTGTCTCTACGATTGGAGACACAATTCCCTGCGGGTCGAATAGTCGAGCCAAATCTGAGACTTCTGTTCGTTTAGTAACACGACTTGCATCCCCCAACGTACCTTTACACAGAACTCATCAACCTTTGGTATCCATGTGTTATGAGTCGTTTTCCCCCAACCAACAAAAAATATCAGCAGCAGCGAAACATACGCTGCATACACATACTGACGTTGTCATGAGTTATTTTCCCTCAACCAGCAAAAACACCAACGGCAGCAAAATACCGCTGCATGCATTACTGACGTTATTACCAGTAATTTTCCTACAGATATATGCTGACATTGCAATATCGTGAGAACCGCAATCGGCTGAAAGTTCCACGGGTATGAATATGCTGAATTTTCATACTAACACACTTAGCAATATCATGGGAATGACCACGCCGGCGGCAGCGAACGTAACCCGTATCGTTCAATCAGACAGCGAAATTGGGTACAAAAGCGGATGGTGATTTGGTATGGATAGTTCTAGTCTGTAGAGTCTTGACAGAAAGCAGTTCGGGAATATTCTTTAACACGTAACAACTAACCTGATCAAACACCAGCCTTAAAAAGCGGGTCCCTGTGAAGGCTTAATATATTTTATAAACCAAAAAACCTGATCAAACACCAGCCTTAAAAAGCGGGTCCCTGTGAAGGCTTAATATATTTTATAAACCAAAAAAACTGATCAAACACCAGCCTTAAAAAGCGGGTCCCTGTGTAGGCTAAGTAATATTTTAAACATAACATGTGGTTAATAAATAAAAATAATAATAACTAAATAATAAAAATAATGTTTTAATTCAAACATAACACATGTCAATCCCAGTGTTTTACTGTTTGATGGTTTTCGTTGTTAAAATCAATGTTTACTTCTTCTCTTGTTGAGACGTTTTGAAGTAAGTAGTTGGTGGTGATTTGCACTCCACTTTTGTAAATTTAGGCCATGCTGGTTCAATATGTGCTTTAACTCTTGCTGAATTGCGATGGTTGTGCTCAAACTGTCATCTCCTCCCATTCTGTCATCGATGTAAAAATTATTGAGTAGAAAGTTGGCTCCAAGAGGATACCGTCCTATATTCTTATTTGCAATTTTCTGCAGACATTTATTTGCGAGGTACGGTGCAGCTCGTGTACCGTAGGTTATTGTGTTCAATTGATAATACCTGATTGCTGCAGTTGGATTCTCTCTCCGTGGTGAAAACAAAACGTGGTAGTCGAAAACGGAGTATGATGGAAAACAGATCACTTTGAATTGTTGGACCAGTGTACGTTAAGTCATTCAATAATACACCAGTAGAGGTCTTAGCAGAGGCATCAAATACTACTCTTCATTTTGTTTTCGAGCTTTCAGGCTTGAGTATGCAGTGGTGAGGAATGAAGTTGTTAGGTTTAACTAAGGAATTGGCATCTATTTTGGTCATATGGCCTAGTTACTCCTACTCTTAAATGAATCGTTTGTATTGCTTTTTAGTTTCTGGTGCCTTTGCAAGTCGGTGCTCAAATGTAAGAAATCTGTTGAAGGGTATACTCTGAGACTCCTCTAGTTCCTCGCGATTACTGCAAAATGGTAGTCTAACAACAAATCTTCCATTTTGATCAATTGTGTAATTATTTGCGAAATGATTTTCACAAAGTTTTTCTTAAAGAGTCTTGTCTGCTGCGTCTACCTTTTCTAGTTCCCATAGTTGAGTAATGAGATTGATTTCTTCTTCAGTTCACATCCCACAGGTTGCCGATGATAGCTGACTTTCACCAACCCTTCCTGAGATGACCCATCCTAATACCGTATTTTGCAAAGCCGGCAACTCATTACCCAATTTTATTTGTCCGATTGCCAATAATTGGTGATGAAATCCTGCACCTAGGAGCACATCTATTTTATCAGGGTGATTGAACTCCGGGTCTGCAAGTTTGATATTATTGGGAATTGGCCAATTATCAATGTCAATTGTTTGTGAAGGCCTCGAATGTAATGCGATGTTGACTCTGTTCCGAACCTTAGTGTTGCTTGCTCCAATGCCGCTTATACAGATTGAAACTGGTTTTGTTAAAAGGCCTAAGCGCTTAACTAATCGTTCGCTGACAAAATTCAGTTGAGATCCAAAGTCGAGAGTTGCTCGGCATTGTATCTTTTTCCGCTTGCTCTAACGATGATGATCTGTTTTTGGAACGCAAACGGCATCTGCCAACATAAAAATGAAATTGAATATTTTCTTCTGGATAAACAAATCGATGTTATGCTTATCTCAGAAACTCACTTGACGTCCCGAAGCTATTTTCGAATTAGTGGATATAATTTCCACGACACCAAGGATCCTCAAGGTAGAGCTTGTGGTGACTCTGGAATCCTAATAAAAACTCGAATAAAACACTACCTACTAAATGACCTTCGTGAAGAATATCTTCAAGCAACGAACATCTGCATTAAAAATTTTTATCAAAAGCTTGTGATATCATCTGTTTACTCTCCTCCCAGGTTTTCAAATTCTTTTGGCTAGGCGGACCCTCTCATTATACTCTGCTCCTTCCAAGATGCTTAGTAATTTACAGCACTCTTGGAACTGGCAGGATCGCCATGTAATAAAAAGGTTTGGTTTTTTATTTTTACTTGGTCTTAGAGTTTGTATTATTGGAGCTCCTAAGACTGATGATTTATTAATTGTTTATTAAGTGCTCTGTAGGATCACCCTTTGCTTAGTGCTAACTAGTAGCTCCTAAGCGTGATTTTTATTAATTAATTATAAACTAAATGACATAGGCTTATATACTAATTATGAGAATAATTCTTAGAGGTAGCTTAACGTAAAAGAATAGAAATATATATTACTGTTGGGTAGGCATATTTAGCTTCCCACTATTTATGTATGGCATGTGTTCAACAGTTTTAAAGTCCAACGAGTGCATACCTAAAAGCAACAGATACTTTGTGTTGCTTATATTTACAATCAAACAAATGCAGTTAAAAAATGTGATTCATTCAAGTGCATTGTGCTGCTGCACTTGATTAACCGCACAAGTGTCAAATTACCGTCACACAAAATATCTTGCTTGCAGTTTGTCAACGCTTGCATGTTGCGGTACTATTGGATCGCAATGCATACTACACACTATTGGTCACATGATACAGTATGTAGCTCTGCTGGCAAGGCTTCATCCCATACAGGTTTCAACTGCCACAATTCCTGAATGAACATCTTTTCTGTCTCTACGATTGGAGACACAATTCCCTGCGGGTCGAATAGTCGAGCCAAATCTGAGACTTCTGTTCGTTTAGTAACACGACTTGCATCCCCCAACGTACCTTTAAACAGAACTCATCAACCTTTGGTATCCATGTGTTATGAGTCGTTTTCCCCCAACCAACAAAAAATATCAGCAGCAGCGAAACATACGCTGCATACACATACTGACGTTGTCATGAGTTATTTTCCCTCAACCAGCAAAAACACCAACGGCAGCAAAATACCGCTGCATGCATTACTGACGTTATTACCAGTAATTTTCCTACAGATATATTGTAGTGTATGTACATCACTATGTGCTAAATTTTTGTACACTGCTGTTTGTCGTGCAGTTGTAATATGAACTATTTAATAAAGTAAACAAACATTCTTTTATTGGCCTTGAATGAATAAGCGTACTGTCAGCAAGTTTCACGGAGTTCATTAACGTATAGGGATTTTTAAACAAAATTGATTTCGTGGGATAGTGCTGACATAGATAATAATTTAGAATAAATTTTAGTATATAAGCTGAGACAAAATTCAATAAACTTTAGAATTAATTTGACAATCAATCAAAATTGAAGTCTATTATTTTCTCAAAACAAAATCGGCACTTCTGGTGCTGAAGAAAAGCGGCTGCAGAGCTCAGTAAATACTTCAAACATTAAAAACACACACTCACTACATGGCGATCCTGCCAAACAAAATTTGCGTTCTTGTTAAATAATATTTTTTTAGAAAACAAAAAAAATTTTTTTTTAATCCTGCTAAAACAATATTTTTATTGCAAAAATTTTTATCCTGCCAATCTATGTAAATGAGTCCTGGAGAATCCACACAAAAACAGAATAAATTTTTGAGATCTTGTTTGTTTATTTTTTTTTAAATAAATTTATTTTGCTAAATGACCCAAAAAGAAGTCAACGAAATTTTCGAACGCTGGCAAAAAGTTCTACAAGAGGAGTACGTTCCAGAAGGAGCACCAGTTGAAGAACCACCAACGTATACACCAACTCCAAAGTCTGCTGGCCCTAAGCCAATCACGATAGAACAATATCAGGCTAGGCAAGAAAATTACAAACGTCAACTACAAAACTTTAGGAACAAAGCGGAAAACAAAAAGAAGAAAGGAGGAAAAAAGGTGAAATATCAAAGAGCCTGCAAAGACCTACAGCGCATAATAGGCATTAGTCAGGGAGACCAAAAACAGAAATTAATAAAGCAACTGATAGAACTCAGAAGAACCGGTTGGAGAAACTAATCATCAACAATAATATTTTTTTTCAGTTCAATTCAAAATTTTTTTTTTCCTTAAATTTTATATTATGCTAAGATTTTACACATTCTAAATAAATTAATATAAATGACTGTAACATAAAGTTATACTTTAAAGATTTTGTATAGGAAACAATATTACAAATGAGAAAATTTGTTAAATGTTAAAATTTAATATAGGTAATGAATCTAGACCTAAATACTTTTCAATTAACCGAGGAAGATAGAATAAAATATACATTACAAAACTTAAAAATGGGCATCGCAGATGCAAAAGTAGAGGGCCATGCAAGTGCCAATGCTATAAATACAAATAAAATAACAATAGATCAAGAAATGATAATAATTTTATTGATAATTTTCATACTAGTAGCCATATTTAAATTCTTGCAGCATTATATAAAGAAACAGGTTGTAAGAAACTCCGTACAAAATGCATAAATAACAAAACAAAATTTAGAAAAATTAAATAAAAACTTTTTTATCTCATACTACAGAAATAAGTATAATTAATGGAACAGATTTTTGAAGAACTACAAAAATTAATTATAAATGCTAGAAAATCCATAACAAAGAAATATACAAAATAAACTATACAGGAAAAATTAAAGTCAATAGAACAGTTGAGTGAAAAATTCGGGAAACTTGTAGGGCATTTAGCGAATCCCTTAAGAGATGAAAAAATTACTCAATTCAGAGATTTGAGAGAAATAGCAATTCAGCTTTTGATAGAACATAAAGGAGAAAAATTAGAAATAGAGCAAGAATTTGAAAATCCTAAAATCATGTCGAACTTTGACAGTAAAAAGGCTTCGGATATAATTCCAGTCTTCGACGGAAAGCCAAAACATGTTGATATTTTCCTTTCAATGATAGAAATGGTTCATTCTGAATTAAATGAGCAAGGAAAAAATAACCTAATAAAGTATGTATTAGCAATAAAAGTAGTAGACAGAGTCAGGGATATTTTGATTATAGAAAATACACCTGAAACTTTCGAAGAACTGAAAACAGTTCTAACAAAACATTTCAAATCCACAAGAACGGCAAGCAGCATACATTTTGATTTAAGGAATACCAAGCAAAAAGGAAGTGTACTTAATTACAAAGAACGGATTAACACTTTGATAGCGAACTTGACATTGGTACAAATTTCAGAACTAGAGGACAGTTCAAATCCAGTAGCTCGCTCAACGATTAAGACTATGAACGAAAAACTTGCTTTAGAGATTTTTCAAGAAGGTTTATATAAAGACATAAGAACAGCTGTAATAGCTGCACAACCCAAGACTTTGGCACAAGCCTATGACATTGCAAGTACACAGGAAAGATCATTACAACTACCAGATACATTTACAGCCTTACAAATAAATAATAATAAACGAAACTATTACAATAACACAAATAGAAATAATTCAGGATTTAGAAATAACAGAGACAGAAATTATCTCAATCCACAGATGGATAGAAATTTTAACATAAATAGGAATAACAGAAACAAGAACAATATCAACAGAAACTATAACAATAACAACAGAAACAATAACAGAAATTATAACAATAAAAGACATTATAACGACTACAACAATAAATACAATAACTATAACAACAACAATACATCCAACAGAGGTAATAGATACAATAACAACACAAGGGGAAGAGGCTACTCCAATGTTCATGCAATACAACAACAGGGAAACGTACAAACCCTGGAGAGTCATTACGAATCTCCAAACAGGGAAAATTAAGGATTTATACACTACATATTGGAACATCAAATTTTATCTTTTTATCAGTAAAAAACATTAACTATAAATTAACATTTTTAATAGACACAGGTTCAGAGATATCACTCTGTAAAGAAAATGTAATATACAACTATTACAAAAATACTGACAATATTTGTCAATTAAGTGGCATTACAAATGAATGCAAAGAAACAGTAGGTTCTGCTGATTTGAAGATGGTGTTAGGAGAACAAACACTAACACACAGATTTCAATTAGTGGACAAAGAATTTCCAATCATTACTGATGGAATTTTAGGAATAGATTTTTTCTGCAAATACAACTGTCAGATTGACTATGAAACACTGACTTTAAATACTTGCATAGAGGGAGAGAAAATAACAATCCCAATAGAGATTAACACAAAAAGAATACATAATATAACTATACCTCCAAGAACAGAGAAAATAGTACCTATAAACATTGACATAAAAGAGGATAGTGTTACATGTAGTAAAGAAATAATGAATGGAATATTTTTAGCAAACACTATAATACCCAAAGATGGCCAACGCTATGTTAAAATTTTAAATACATTAGAGGAACCAGTGCGACTAGAAAAGTTGGGAGTCACAACAATACCATTAAAAAATTATACAATTTATAAAACTAACAAGCGCAATAACAATAAACATTCAGAGCAAAGATTTAATAAATTACTAGAGAAACTGGATTTGAAGAACATTGAAGAAGAAAATAAAAGAGTCATATGTGATATTCTAAGACAATATCAAGAAGTATTTCATCTTGAAGATGAACCATTAACCGTAAACAATTTTTATAAACAAAGTATTGAATTAAATGATAACACGCCCACTTACATTAAAAATTACAGACTGCCACAAACACAATTAGACGAAATAAGTAAACAAGTACAAGAGTTATTAGAAGAAGACATAGTAGAACCATCTATTAGTCCATATAATTCTCCATTATTATTAGTTCCCAAAAAAGGACAAAACGACACGGAAAAATGGCGTTTGGTTGTAGATTTCAGACGTTTAAATGATAAGATAGTAAATGACAAATTCCCTTTAACCAGACTTGAAGATGTATTGGACAAATTAGGTAGAGCTAAATATTTTTCCACTTTGGACATGACAAGCTCATTTCACCAAATAGAACTCGAACCACAATCACGACCACTAACAGCATTTTCAACACCGAACGGTCACTTTCAATATACAAGACTACCATTTGGTTTAAAAATATCATCTAACAGTTTCCAAAGAATGCTGACAATAGCATTATCTGGTTTAGAATCAGAAGCATTTTTGTATGTCGATGACGTCATTATTTTTGGATGCAGTTTGAAGCACCACAATGAGAACCTCATAAAAGTGTTAGAAAGACTAAAACAATACAATTTGAAACTGAATCCAGCAAAATGTTGTTTCTTAAAACCAGAAGTTTTGTATTTAGGACATTTGATTACAAAAAATGGTATAAAAACCGACCCGACGAAATACAAAGTAATTGAACAATATCCTGTTCCAAAAAACTCAGACGACGTTAGACGATTTATAGCTTTCTGCAATTATTACAGAAGATTTATTCCAGACTTCGCCAAAACGGCAACTTGTCTTAATAAATTATTAAGAAAGAAAGTAACTTTCAATTGGACAGCAGATTGCCAAATAGCATTTGAGACACTAAGAGACAAATTAAAAAACCCGCCTATATTACGATATCCGAACTTTGACGAAACATTCATTTTAACAACAGACGCTTCAAATGTAGCTCTGGGAGCAGTCCTTTCACAGGGTGAAATCGGAAACGATTTACCCATATCATATGCAAGTAGAACATTAAATAAACATGAGAAAAATAAATCAGTAATTGAAAAAGAGTTATTAGGTATTCATTGGGGAATACAATTTTTTAGACCATATCTATATGGTAGAAAATTTACCGTAGCCACAGACCATAGACCTCTTATTGCTTTGTTTACCCATAAAAACCCGTCTTCAAAATTAACCAGAATAAGACTTGAATTATCAGATTATGACTTTGATATAAAATATAAGAAGGGAGCGAATAATACAAACGCAGACGCTCTATCGCGTGTAGAAATAAACTCACAAATATTAAGAGACATGATTCCAATCTATATTGATGAAAGAGAAAAGAAAACCTTGGCAATAACAAGAAATATGTTTAACAACAAAATGAAAAATGAAATTAATACCGAAATGAAAAATAAATATGATGAAGATGAAAATAAAAAGAACGACAGCATATCTCGAAAGGAGACTGATCACCTCCATATGTGGGAATGTACGTCAATAAATAATATTAAGGGTACCCAAAAGATTGAATTTATATATGATAATAAGCTGCAGCAAGAATTAAAAAATAAACTAAAAGAGAAGAATGATAGAATAACGCGCATAATATGCAATAAAAGCGAAAATCCTATGTTTTCAGGAACATTTATGGAGAAACTTTTATTGAGATTGAGGAAATTGAATTTTAAAAAGTACGTACTATATGATAATGATGAAATATTTAAATATATAACGGCCGAAGAATTGAAGGAAAAGTATAACAATATAAAGAAAAACGATATCGAAATAATTATATATAGAATGCCAAGAGATATAAAAGATAATATAACACAATATAGATTGATAGAAGAATTTCATGACTCACCACATGGAGGACATTTTGGAATTAGGAAAACACTTTCCAAACTAAAACAAAGATATATATGGAAAAATATGAACAAAATGGTTAGAAAATACATAACAACATGTGATTCATGCCAAAAACATAAACAGATAAGAAATACAAAAGAACCCTTTACTATAACAGATACACCATCACACGGTTTCGATACTGTTGTAATGGACACAGTTGGACCATTAAGACCATCCGGACAATTTAGATACATACTTACAATGCAGTGCGAACTGACAAAATATGTTGTTGCTTGTCCGATTGAATCTAAAGATGCCAAAACAGTCGCGAAAGCTTTAATAGAACATATTGTATTAAAATACGGTTTATTTAACATTCTCAAAACAGATAGAGGAACTGAATTTACCAACGAAATAATGAGAGAGATTTGTGTATTATTAAAAATAAAACAAAATTTCTCAACACCTTACCATCATGAAACTTTAGGTACAATAGAACGAAATCATCGCGTTCTAAATGAATATTTTCTAAATTTTGTAGATGACAATAGTTGGCATGAGTGGATACCATATTATACTTTTGCTTTTAATACGACACCAAATATCGATACAGACTATTCTCCGTTTGAACTAATTTTTGGTAGACTTCCTAGACTGCCAAACGACACTTTAAGTGATACTAGAAAGATTTATAATACTGACAACTATTTAAATGAACTAAAGATTAGACTTCACAACTCATTACAAAGAGCAAGAGAGATAATTCTCGAAGTAAAAAGAAAAAGAAAATTAGAATCTGAAAAGAAGCAAAATAGAATAGATCTTAGAATAGGAGATTTAGTCTTAGTTAAAGTTTTAAATAGAAAAAAGTATGAACCTCCATACAAAGGCCCATACAAAGTATTAGATATAGAAGATTTAAATATACTTATAGAAATTGATAATAAAACAAAATTAGTACATAAGAACAATCTAAAAAAATATTTGAATTGACAAACAACAATATATATATAAGAACTTAAAATTTATTTTTGTAGACACATACATAAGTATAATTATATATACATAAGCAAAATATCAAAACATTTTTTACGTTTATAAAGTTTAATATTACATCAACAATTGTTAATTTCTTTCTATAAAATTACAATTTTTTTTAGATATAGTACATAACGTCTTGTTCAGCCAAAGTATTTGTTTTTCTTGTTTCATTTTTAATAATACCCAAAACCAATAAGGGTGAGGGTGTAGTGTATGTACATCACTATGTGCTAAATTTTTGTACACTGCTGTTTGTCGTGCAGTTGTAATATGAACTATTTAATAAAGTAAACAAACATTCTTTTATTGGCCTTGAATGAATAAGCGTACTGTCAGCAAGTTTCACGGAGTTCATTAACGTATAGGGATTTTTAAACAAAATTGATTTCGTGGGATAGTGCTGACATAGATAATAATTTAGAATAAATTTTAGTATATAAGCTGAGACAAAATTCAATAAACTTTAGAATTAATTTGACAATCAATCAAAATTGAAGTCTATTATTTTCTCAAAACAAAATCGGCACTTCTGGTGCTGAAGAAAAGCGGCTGCAGAGCTCAGTAAATACTTCAAACATTAAAAACACACACTCACCACAATATGCTGACATTGCAATATCGTGAGAACCGCAATCGGCTGAAAGTTCTACGGGTATGAATATGCTGAATTTTCATACTAACACACTTAGCAATATCATGGGAATGACCACGCCGGCGGCAGCGAACGTAACCCGTATCGTTCAATCAGACAGCGAAATTGGGTACAAAAGCGGATGGTGATTTGGTATGGATAGTTCTAGTCTGTAGAGTCTTGACAGAAAGCAGTTCGGGAATATTCTTTAACACGTAACAACTAACCTGATCAAACACCAGCCTTAAAAGCGGGTCCCTGTGAAGGCTTAATATATTTTATAAACCAAAAAACCTGATCAAACACCAGCCTTAAAAAGCGGGTCCCTGTGAAGGCTTAATATATTTTATAAACCCAAAAACCTGATCAAACACCAGCCTTAAAAAGCGGGTCCCTGTGAAGGCTTAATATATTTTATAAACCAAAAAAACTGATCAAACACCAGCCTTAAAAAGCGGGTCCCTGTGTAGGCTAAGTAATATTTTAAACATAACATGTGGTTAATAAATAAAAATAATAATAACTAAATAATAAAAATAATGTTTTAATTCAAACATAACACATGTCAATCCCAGTGTTTTACTGTTTGATGGTTTTCGTTGTTAAAATCAATGTTTACTTCTTCTCTTGTTGAGACGTTTTGAAGTAAGTAGTTGGTGGTGATTTGCACTCCACTTTTGTAAATTTAGGCCATGCTGGTTCAATATGTGCTTTAACTCTTGCTGAATTGCGATGGTTGTGCTCAAACTGTCATCTCCTCCCATTCTGTCATCGATGTAAAAATTATTGAGTAGAAAGTTGGCTCCAAGAGGATACCGTCCTATATTCTTATTTGCAATTTTCTGCAGACATTTATTTGCGAGGTACGGTGCAGCTCGTGTACCGTAGGTTATTGTGTTCAATTGATAATACCTGATTGCTGCAGTTGGATTCTCTCTCCGTGGTGAAAACAAAACGTGGTAGTCGAAAACGGAGTATGATGGAAAACAGATCACTTTGAATTGTTGGACCAGTGTACGTTAAGTCATTCAATAATACACCAGTAGAGGTCTTAGCAGAGGCATCAAATACTACTCTTCATTTTGTTTTCGAGCTTTCAGGCTTGAGTATGCAGTGGTGAGGAATGAAGTTGTTAGGTTTAACTAAGGAATTGGCATCTATTTTGGTCATATGGCCTAGTTACTCCTACTCTTAAATGAATCGTTTGTATTGCTTTTTAGTTTCTGGTGCCTTTGCAAGTCGGTGCTCAAATGTAAGAAATCTGTTGAAGGGTATACTCTGAGACTCCTCTAGTTCCTCGCGATTACTGCAAAATGGTAGTCTAACAACAAATCTTCCATTTTGATCAATTGTGTAATTATTTGCGAAATGATTTTCACAAAGTTTTTCTTAAAGAGTCTTGTCTGCTGCGTCTACCTTTTCTAGTTCCCATAGTTGAGTAATGAGATTGATTTCTTCTTCAGTTCACATCCCACAGGTTGCCGATGATAGCTGACTTTCACCAACCCTTCCTGAGATGACCCATCCTAATACCGTATTTTGCAAAGCCGGCAACTCATTACCCAATTTTATTTGTCCGATTGCCAATAATTGGTGATGAAATCCTGCACCTAGGAGCACATCTATTTTATCAGGGTGATTGAACTCCGGGTCTGCAAGTTTGATATTATTGGGAATTGGCCAATTATCAATGTCAATTGTTTGTGAAGGCCTCGAATGTAATGCGATGTTGACTCTGTTCCGAACCTTAGTGTTGCTTGCTCCAATGCCGCTTATACAGATTGAAACTGGTTTTGTTAAAAGGCCTAAGCGCTTAACTAATCGTTCGCTGACAAAATTCAGTTGAGATCCAAAGTCGAGAGTTGCTCGGCATTGTATCTTTTTCCGCTTGCTCTAACGATGATGATCTGTTTTTGGAACGCAAACGGCATCTGCCAACATAAAAATGAAATTGAATATTTTCTTCTGGATAAACAAATCGATGTTATGCTTATCTCAGAAACTCACTTGACGTCCCGAAGCTATTTTCGAATTAGTGGATATAATTTCTACGACACCAAGGATCCTCAAGGTAGAGCTTGTGGTGACTCTGGAATCCTAATAAAAACTCGAATAAAACACTACCTACTAAATGACCTTCGTGAAGAATATCTTCAAGCAACGAACATCTGCATTGAAAATTTTTATCAAAAGCTTGTGATATCATCTGTTTACTCTCCTCCCAGGTTTTCAAATTCAGAGAGTCAATATACCGCATTTTATACAACACTGGGGTCCCGTTTTCTAGCAGCTGGTGACTACAATGCTAAACACACATTTTGGGGCTCACGTTTAATCAGTCCTAAGGGTCGTGTTTTGTTTGACACAATTTCAAAAATGGGTTTGAATGTAGTTTCAAGTGGTCAGCCAACATATTGGCCAACGGATCGTCAAAAAATTCCTGATGTTATCGACTATGGGATTATGAAAGGCGTGCCCAGCGAAATGATTGAAGTAGAAGCGTCTTTGGATTTGTCTTCAGATCACTCGCCTACTATTATCACTATTTACTCACACACAACTGCAACACATACATGTGATTTACCGCTGACACCTGCACGTATTAACTGGCTGAAATACAAAAAATATTTGAGTGCTCATTGCACGGAAAATATGCCATTGAGAACACCTGCTGACATAGAAAACCCTATTAGGTTGTTTGAAGCACATGCGAAACAAGCTGCTCTTAATGCTTCTTCAATTCAACCAAATCAACAAGCGAGATTTAACAATATTTTTTGTGCAGACATAGAAAGGCTATTGACTGAAAAACGGAGAGCTCGACGAGAATGGCAACGTTACAGATCACCTCAGCTAAAATTACGGCTTAAGGAGTGTACCAAACAGCTAAGAAAAATTTTACAATCACAAAAAACAGCTTCGCTGCAAAAATTTCTGCAAGAACTCGATGCAACACCATCAACAGATTATTCGCTGTGGCGTGCAGCCAGAGGACTTAAAAGGCCAGTGATTTGCAAACCTCCATTACGAGCCTCTAATGGTGACTGGGCAAGAACTGATGCTGAAAAAGGTGATCTATTTGTTAAGCACCTAGAAAAAGTATTTACCCCGAATATTTCTGCTGATATTGTTGAACTGCCACCAGTCGTCTCTTTACCAGAAATACCGATGAGATTTAACATGACTGAGATTGAAAATACTATTACTAGTCTTAACACCAGAAAAGCCCCAGGTGTCGACAAAATAAGCAACAAAATGCTTCAACAACTGCCTTATATTGCAAAAAGAGTTATACTCTTCATTTTTAATAGTATTCTACAATGTCAACCTTAAATCCGTGCTGAAATGAAAGTAACAAGCCAACATAAGGCAAACATATGTATGTACACATGTATGTAAAAATGTGCGTATAAATATAAAACAAAGTTGCCCATCAAACCAAAAGCATCGATTTTGTAACGAATTCGAAAGTTTCGATTTGTAAAAAAATGTCTTAACAATGTCCTTTAGACTATTCTTAATGTTTTCGTAAACATTTTAATTGACTAAAGATCTGCACGTGATAAAACACTATTTATCTTGTAAATTTCATTAAATTTTTCTTGTTAATTATATGTATTTATCTATTGAACTAAAAATAATATTAACAAATTTTACCAGATTTTGCAATACTTACTTAATAATTAAATTTTTTAAAAAAATTTTTCTCTTCACAGACTCAATTTAAAACTTGTAAACATCAAATAGGTACATATAAATTCAGACATAATACAGAAATGTCTAAACGAATTTGATACGATTAATCTGACTTCAGAAAAAGTCGAAACCTTTGGATTGATGGGTACTTTTGCAAGAACAACAGACACACAAATTGTGCTTTTCTTTGTTTGTGCATATAATAATTTTTTCTTAACTTAAGAATCTAAAGCTGGATTCACCCATTGTTTCGGAACAAATTTTTTGTCCGGACAAAATTTTTTTTATATGAAGTTTGACGTTTCTCTTTTTGAGAAAGAGAGAAGAAGAGAACAAAATTTGTTCGGAATATATTTTGGTTGAATTGGTTTAATTTTAAATTTTGTCCGGACAAAGTTAAAATGAGCTGCCAGCTATTTTATTTTTTCAGCCAAAGTTGAAATGAGCTGCCACATAATGTTAGCAGTATGTATAATAAAAGCACATAGTAACTTATATCCAGTAAAAAAAACTAACTGACTTTTATTAATTTTTTTTAACATGTAATTTTCTTATTAAACAATAAATAAATATGTAAGTTCGTTTGACAAATAAAACACCAAATTTAATTAATCTGTCACTGTACTGCCACCTTGTAAAATTAATTAAACATATGTAGGTATGTATTTCATACGGTAGCTTTGATTTTCCGGACAAATTGTTCGAAATGAGTGAATCGTGTTGCAAAAATGTTTCAGAACAAAAAATTTTGTTCGGAAACAATGGGTGAATTCAGCTTAAAGGGTAACATCTTCATGTATGTATGTATGTTCGCTAATGCTGTGAGAAAAAAAATAATGATAATACATGCACACATACTGCTAACAGTATGATCTCCTAAAGATTGACACATCGTACGCAGAAATGGAAAATGTCAAATTTAATAACAACTTCGAAACCACATACACATACGGATACATCGGTATAATTAATTCTTTTGAAATGCTTTTACTTTAAATGCTCTATCATAAAAATAAGCCAAATAAAAACAACAACGCTTTACTTCTGCCACTTGAAGAAAATAATTTATGTAGTGTTTCCCTTTCCAACAGAATTTTAGGCAGCATAGTTGCGTAATTCTGCATGTTTTCTAACGACATGCTTTTACCGAAAAACAATATAACTATTTTGTATTATTGCCCATGCGCCCAACCATACGTAGAAATATATATTATTTATGTATGTATGCCTGAATGTTTTCATAAAAAGGGCATACCCTGCAGTTTTAAAAGTAGAATTTTAATCGAAATCGTTAAGTATTTCTCTAACGAAAATCCGACTAAATACTTCAGTGGCCACAAGTAATGCAAGAGTTCGCCTTTGACTCTCTCACACATATACATGTAAAAAACGTGTTTTTAAAGGTAAAATGAGCAGAAGTCAACTAAAACGTCGCATAAACAAAGAAAAAGAACAATTAATTGAATATTTTAGTAATTTGCATTGTGTGGGAAAAAAAAGAGAGCTGTTGTCTTTGGCATCACAAGGCCATTAGGGAGTCGCTAATAACTCGGTGTTAGTAGCCTTCTGGTGGAGTGGATAGTTCTCATGCTCAGCAGCAGTTTTTTGCTACTTAGGATTGGCGGGGTAGAGTTAAAACTAGCAAAGGAGGCCAAATACTTAGGTGTTTTCCTAGACAGCCAACTTTCTTGGAAAAAAAAACATACAAGAAAAGGCTTAATGCCTACTATACATGCAGGAATTTTATTGGGAGGAACTAAGATCTGCAACCGAAGGTGGTAAATTGGATTTATACATCGGTTGTCAGGGCGGTGATTTCTTGTGGATGTGTCGTATGGTGGGAGGCGTTGGAGAAAGAAAGCCATAAGAAGTTGCTTGGTAAGGTCCAGAGTTGTGCTTCGCTGGGTATTAGTGGGGCCCAGAAAAGCACCCCTCAGGCTGCCTTGGACGTCATCCTTCACCTACTTCCCATTGAAGAATTTGTGTAGAGAACGGCGGCAAGGAGTTTGCACAGGCTTCTGGAAGCGGGTTTTGTAAGGCCAGGATTTACAGGTCATACATCACTCTTGAAAAAGATTAGTTTTAGCAGACGGGAGAGCATATCCCCTATTTTAACGGGCTCAAAGGTTGTTGAGACTAATATTATTAGAACGCCTCCACTAGTCATTCCGGATAGAGATCTTTGGGTCAAATCTGATAGACTGTACGAGGGCTTCGCGGTCTTTATAAATGGACCGAAAATGGAAATGGGCACGGGTGCTGGCGTCTATTTTCTAGGAACGAACATTCGTAGGTCTTTTAGGCTACCGAACGAATGTAGTGTATTTCAGGCTGAGATCCTAGCGATCCTCAGGGCCACGGAACTAGTGACACAACACGTAACTGAAGGCGTGGAGGTAACATTTTACGTTAACAGTCAGGTGGCGCTGAAAGCTTTGAAGGGGCATAGCGTCAAATCGAAGCTGGTCAGTAAGTGTAGGCTATCTCTCAACTTGCTTATGGACAAATTTAGCGTTAGGCTATGTTGGGTACTAGGACATTGCAATATTGAGGGAAACGAAATCGCTGATGAGCTGGTAAGAATAGGGTCAGCATTAGATGTGGCAGCTAGTGACAGGTCGGTTAAACCTCCAATCGGTCACTACTATAGAGAACTCAGTAATTGGGTAATTAGCAGAACTAACCATTCCTGGAGGAATAGAGAAGATTGTAGATCGAGGTCCATTTGAACAGAACTACCCTCAGGTAAACCTGATCTACTGCTGGTTAAGAATAGAAAGGTTTTGAGGTTCTTATTAGGCACCTTGACTGGCCATTGCTCGGTTAGAGCGAAAACCAGTATATGTGATTTTTGTAGGATGTGTGGGGATGAAGAGGAGGCAGAAACTATAGAGCATATCATCTATCATTGCACAAGGCTGCAACGCCATGGGCAAAAATGGCTGAGCAGACGTTTCCATGACGGCAGAAGTGCAAACTTGAGGATATCAGGGGCTTTATCATTGGAATTAAATGGCTGAATAATAGATTATAGCGGCTCTTTGTTTCTCCTTGGACAGTAAGAAGACTAATTAGTCAATAAATAATAAATGAAGGGAATCACAATGAATCCAATTGGGTCTCCGCGTGGATGTATATTTTACACTACCCTTTTTAACCTAACCTAATATATAAAAATCTCGTGTTACGATGTTTGTTATCGAATTCCTCCGAAACGTCTCGACCGATCGTTGTTATAATAATGAATGCAATTTTATTTGTTATATTTAAATGTTTTTACATGTTTAGTTTAGCCGCTTGTGCGAATGTTCGCTTTATTTTTTTTTTAGTTAATGTCATTTTAGGTTCTGGACAGCCGCTTGTGCGACTGTCCAGTTTGGTTGACAATTATAAACTTAATTATAATTTCTTACTCAATCTTAATAATGCTAAAATATTCTATGTCTTAAACTAACACATACACAAACTATGTGTGGGAATATGCATGATCAGCATAATACACTCTGATCATACAATTGGAATGTGGAATGTGTTTCACTTGCTACATGCAGACGGCATGCAGTAGTGGTTAGTCAAACACACTACACCTCCCTTTTTCAGAAAGAATAATCAATACTGAGTTGATTATTCTTACTATTAATAAAAAAATATAAAATTAAAAATTACAGGCATTTTAGGGGATTTGCCTTCCCTCCCTTTTTTATTCGTTTACAAATTATTCATTAATTGAAAATCAGGTGAAAAATTCTTTTTCATTTTTTTTTTTTCTTTTTGATCGGTGGTGATTTTATTTAATTTTTGTGTGAGCACAATAGTTATATCTGCATCTTGCAAGATTTCATTACCTTTCTCTTTGAAGGTTTTCAATATTCATTCCTAGGTTATTAAATGTACTATCATCTACTGAAAGTCGTAATGTTGTCAGACTAACATTATCAGCTACTTTTTCAAGCTTTAGAAAGTGGTGACCTAAGTCTACGTTTCTATTTATAACTTTGTCGTTCAACTCAAATTTGGAAAGTACTCGCTTTCCTTTTTTATTTTCATTATTAATTTAGTGAAGTAGTCTAGGTACTTCACAGTGCTCATGGGCATTTATCGCCTCATATATTTCTAAGCCAACCGATAATATTTATGTTTAAATTCATTCTCTTTGTTTTTCATTGTATATATTTTTTTCATCATATTTTAAAATTTTTCAAAATTCGAAGCATGTCGAAGCACTACTTTATATTAAAAAAAATTATCAAGGTATTAGCAAAAATGTATTTAATTTAAAACAAAAATCTTTTTAAAAAAAAAAATTCTATATTTTTATGGAATTATTTCACCATATTATTTTTCAAAATTCGAAGTATGATCATTAATCAATTTTTCAAAGTATACAATCTATTCAAATTATTAAATCTGTTCCGATTTATTTTTATGGAATTATTTCACCATATAGTTTTAGGAAAATTCAGGGTAGAATCATAAGTCAAAATTCAATTCAATCTAAGAAAAAACATAAATCAATCAATATTTCAAATTATTTTAAGTGTTCGCGTTAGTCTTTCATACAGTTGTTCACATAGGCAAAATCAAGTTTACAATAGCTCTACTTATATTTAAGTTAACACAACTGCATGAATATTAATATGTCCCTTTCTTATGTCATGGGTCGTATTAGTTATAAAAAAAATTTTGGTATATATGCCTAAGTTTCAGCACTCTGTATACTCTGTATACCGAGGACCGGTCATCAGACATATATCGATCAGAATCAATTACTGATCGAAACGATTACCCTTATATAGTAGTATACATCAACTGGAGGGACTCGTGAGTTTCTCAGTGATTAATCAAAATATTCATTAAAAAATTCTTCCTCTTGTAAAATGATCCTTAATAAATTTTATTCATCATTTTAATATGAATTACTAATGATGGATTAGTTAAAATATTTTTCTCAAGCCTTGTATGTAAGAAACAATAAAATATTATTTTTATAAAATAGTTTACATTTTCAAACTATTAAAAAGGATATTTTACAATTTAATGGGTTGCAGTTCCTTTTTTTTTTTGTTTTAAATTTATAATTATTTTATTTTCATTGTTTTAAATTTTGGTTTCCTTAATAAGAAAATATTAAAAAACAATTTTTAGGAAAACATAAGAACATTTATAACATCAATGAAAATTCGCTTTAATTAATTAAATGGAAAATCAACTTAATAATAATCAACTCCAATAAAACTTTTTGAAAAGTACAAAAATTATTTCAAGAAAGCACAAGGATAAACTTTTGTTCCTTTTTGGAAACTTAAAAATCAAACTTTTATTATTTTGTCTTACTTCCATCTCCAGAAGTCAATTTCATGTTGTTGTGGTTGATTCCTCATCAAAAGCAGAAAACTATGTCTCGCTGATTGACTCTGCTGTCGCTGTTGGTTATTTCAAAACGTCATCAATAAAACAGATCCAAAGAGCAGTAGCAAAATCATCATTATCATAATTCATTGTTCCCACAGTTCAAGTGCCTGAACAACTTTTCCTTTTTCAACACGCTCAAACTGAGATCGGTTACATATTTACAGCTTCACAAGAAGCACTTGATTTTAATTGAGGTTAAGATTGTATTTTTATGCAAGAATCATTTGATCTTAATGGAGTTTAAGATTCTGATGATTTAATTTTTATTATTGTATTATTTTATTATTTATTATTATTGATAATTTATTATACACATGTTTGAATTATGGTTTTGGAAATATTTTTCTTTTACATTTTAACTTCTATTTTTTATACCCTTCACCAAAAATGGTAAGGGTATTTATAGGGTTGTCATTACGTGTGTAATTTCCACAATATTTATATGAGGTCCATATAGTATATATATTCTGGATCCTTATAGATAGGGAAGTTAACTGAGCCCTGTCCGTCTGTCCATCTGTCCGGCTGTACGGTTGTATTTCTGTCTGTTCGTGAAATCCATTTTCTGAAGAAACTAGAAGAGCTAGAGAATTGTTTCTTAAAGTAAAATGTAGGGATTTTTCTAAGGATGCTTCGTATTGAAAATCAGCAAAAATAAAATTATCGATTCTGAAATAGATATATATACAAATAAATGAAGATATATATATATATATATATATATATTCATTGCAGAAATAAATTTATAAATACACTAGGTGCCTCAGTAGTATTGAATATTTGTCAGAGACAATAATTCAACACACGACCCATCGTGCTACAGAAGCTGGTTAGTTCTTTGTGTATATTAACTTAATAATAACTCAACGTATTTTTTCGTACAAACCCCTTTTTGTCACACATCTAAGCATGTGTGTATAAAAATTCAAGGCATTTGCTTTTGAAAGATCAGCAGACTCAAATCGTTATATCCCTGTAGTTCAAGTGGCTGTCTCCGAGCTGGTTATAATACTAGCCTCTTTATGACACAACCAGTCCGAATGCTAGCCATATGACTGGTCACTTTAACAAGGGGATGTCCTACGATGGGGTTAATTGTCACCAAGAGGCCACAAAAAGACAGTTCATAAGCCGGTTCTTCTTGGCTTACCCTTAACTGTCTCCTTATACCTGCCAAACCACTCCCTTAAAAACCCCAAATCATTCCCTATTTTTTATGAAATAAAAGTCATTTTATAATTTATTTAACTTAAAAAAAAAAAATTATTTCGTCAAAAAAAAACATAACAAATTCATTTATTAATTAAAAAGATAATAATAATTAATTAATATAGTAATTAAATTTTGCTTTCAGCTATTTTTTTATTATTATTCTTATTATTTTATTTATCTTCATCCTAGTCATCTTCATCCTGGTTATTCCCACTGCAGTACAATAATGTTCCTACAGCCCACTTGTAACTTAGTAAGGATGCGTAACATTGCACTATTTTTGTAAATGTATTTTGACTGTATTGAGAATTGAACTAGCAACCTTCCGACTGCTAATCAACATCTCAACCCACTCAGTTACACTCACTGGTACTTGTACATTGTACTACTTAAGCTATGTGTGCTTAATTACATACAATTTTTACTACCCACCATCTGCGACACAAAAAGACAGCTAAGTGCCTGCACAAAGTGATAGTAAAATTTTCCACAGTTTTAGAACCAGTCTTCCGAGTATAGGATCAATGTGGATAGTTTTATAACCAGTCTTTCGAGTATAGGATCAATGTTGATAGTTTTATAACCAGTCTTCAGAGTATAGGATCAATGTGGATAGTTTTATAACCAGTCCACATTGTATAGTACTGCCACTTTTGGGGTAAATTGTCACGAAAAAACTACAGGGATGCTTTTACATACCAAGCAATATTCTACACACATAAAAAATTTCAATTTTTTTCACCAAAGCACATTATAAACATAAATATGTATGTATGCAAGTTAAGAAATCACTTTCGTCTAAATGCATAAACAAATTCAAATAAATTCTTTTGGGATCACATTGCAACACACGCTTAAAACATTCCCACATTTTATGCTGACACTATGTCTGCAACTTTAATAATATTAAAATATTAAAATATAAAAACGTTCCCACATTTATGCTGACAAGATGAAAATAAAAAGTTATTAATGCTTCTGGAAGAATAAGTTAGTCAGTTCTAAGTTAGACCTAAGCTTAACAAGTTGAAAAATAAAAATATATTTTTTTAACTAAAAACCCAACTTGAACTTTAATTGGCGCCCAACGTGGGGCCCCGCAAATTTTACACAATATTCTGAAAAAACCAAGTAAGAAGTGCTATCGCGGGTGTCCTCGAACAAAATTTACAAATAAGTATCCTAAAAATATAGGAAAAAAAAAAAAAAAAAAAAAAAAAAAAAAACGTGTAAAAAAGTATCCTTTAAATAACAGGAGAAACAAAAGAAGACAGTGAAAAATCGTAAAATATCCTTTAAAGAAAGAAGATAAGTAAAAACGTGGAAAAAATTATAATAAAGGAGAATAGTATTCGTATGAATTGAACATTTGTAAAGTGAATAACTGTTTGCATTAAAAATTGACGAATTCTTCAAGTGCGGTTAAATAAAAACTAAAGGCTTGTGAACAAAAAACTTAAAAAAAATTTTTGCAATAAAATTTTTGCTTGGAAAGCATTAATTTGCAGCCAAAAACGATAAAACAAAATTTTTTCCTTTGAATAAAAATTCCCTACAAACCATTGAATTTTTGTGCGCAAAACTAAAGAATAAAAGAATTTTAAAAAAAAAAAACTGAATCTTTAACTGCGTGAATTTATACAAAAACTGAAAAAGTGTCCGTTGTGGAAAACCTGAAGCTTTGAAATTCGTTCCAAAAAGGAGGCCAAACCAACCAAAGACAACTGCCAATTTTATAGCGAGGAATTTATTAAGTGACAACAACAGAAAGAAAGCCAAAGAGGGAAAATATCAGCAATCAACAATCAAGAGAAGGAAACAAGCAGCAAAGAATTTTACGTAAGATAGTATTAAGTAAAGCTAATTATTTAAATTTAGTTTTTACCAAATTGTGAAAATAATTATTTGAAATTTGCCCTTAAGAAAAAGTTGATAAAAGCTGATCAAATAGTGAAGCTAATTAAATTTTAATTCTAAGAAAATAAAACTTCCTTTAACGTTTTTTGAACTTTTAATCGTGGATACTAAAATTGATGAGGAAGATTTAGAGCTTCTTCCGGGTGAAGAAAATTTCATTACTTGTTCATTGGAAGACATATTTAAGAAACTCAAAGTTTCTGAAGAAAAAATGGCAACTTCGGAATCCGTGAGTGTAACAAGCTTAATTTTGAGCCATGTTGCTCCTTTAAAGAGAACCATCGATGAACTAACTTTAAGGATACAATCCTTGACAGCCAGTGATTCAGTTAGGGAATATACTACACAAAATATAGACGACAGCATTCGTTGTGACGAGACATTAGATGTCATAAAGTCACTACCGTCATTTGATGGTAACGAATCTTCCTACGTTAGTTGGCGCGAAGCTGCCGTCAACTCTATGCATTTATATAAAAAAGGTAGTCGGCGTTATTACGCAGCTCTTTCTATATTGAGGAATAAAATAACAAATGAAGCGAACGACATGTTAACAAACCATGGTACCGTGCTTAACATGGATGCCATATTAGCTAGGTTGGACTTCGCGTATGCAGATAGGCGCCCTCTCCACCTCATTGAGCAGGAGTTGAGCGTGATGCGTCAGGGAATGCTTAGCATCATAGATTATTACAATGATGTCAACAAAAAATTGACGTCGTTAATAAACAAAACAATTATGACACACGGGTCTAATGAGGCTTTAACAAAAGAATTAAACAATAGAAACCGTCAATATGCACTAAGAGTTTTTATTACCGGTTTAAACGCTCCTCTAGCAGACATATTGTTCTCATTGTCTCCTAGTGATCTTCCAAATGCACTTGCCAAGGCGCAGGAATTAGAATCAAATAATATGAGAGCTAACTTCGCTCGACAATTTAATAAACCAAATTATACGTTTAATACTAACAACCAAAATAATCGTACCAACAATAACTTTCGAAATTACACTAATAATAAATTTCATAATCATTTGAGAGTAGGGAATCTTAACACAAGATCGGCGAATAATAATCATAATTTTCCCAAGCCAGAGCCTATGGACATAGGAAGTTCAGCTAATATAACTCGTGGACGGCAAAATAATTATAATAATTACCGACCGCAGCAACAGAATGGACCTTTTGGTTTTAATAACACCTTGAAGCGAGGAAATAGTGATCGTACTAATTATCAGCCACAGACCAAGGCTCAGCGTATTAATAATATATACGAAACTGCTTTTTTAGAAGAAACCCCGAACTCCCATACATCATTAAACAGGGAGCAACCGGGAGAAGATATAGAATTCTAATCGATAGTGGGGCAACTTGTTGCTACTGTTCCCCAAATACCTTCCAAAATAGGAAACGATTAGCAATAAGAAAAAGAGTAAAAACTGTAAACGGATATACAATGATAGAAAATTACTTCGAAGCTACTTTGTTCGGGTTTAGGCAGATATTTTATGAGATAGGAAATTTAAGCGCAGATATCCTTATAGGATACAATTTTTTAAGGAGAGCTGGAATAATTTTGGATTTTAAGAAGGGTTTAATAATATGTGGAGCGAAATCGGAAAAGTTTCACAATTTTGAGGATTTGTTCGATCATGGTGATAAGGAAAATGAAAGAATCGAACTTAATAAATGTGTCATGAACGAAATTTCGTCACCTACAGAAGGTGATCAGGATGAAAAAGAAGAGTCAATTATACTCTTAAGAAATGAAATTATTAATGAAATTAGGAAATGTCATTCCAATATTAATATGACACTTCCATTTAGAACAGATGTGAAAGCGGAAATCCGTACAACTGCTGGAACTCCAATTTGGAGTAAGCAGTATCCCTATCCCTTGTCCGCGAATGATTTTGTGAATAAAGAAATTGAAAGAATGTTAGGCGACGGAATAATCCGGCCAAGTAGAAGCGCGTACAACTCACCCATATGGGTCGTACCAAAAAAAGGCTCTAATAGTAATGGCACGCAAAAATTACGCCTAGTAATTGATTATAAAAAACTTAATGAAAATACAGTCGAGGAAAAGTATCCCATACCCGACTGTAGCGTAATACTTTCCAACTTAGGAAAGGCGAGATATTTCTCTACAATTGATCTCGAATCGGGATTCCATCAAATATCGATAAGGCAAACCGATATAGAAAAAACCGCGTTCTCTGTCAACAATGGGAAATATGAGTTCCTTAGAATGCCATTCGGCTTAAGGAACGCTCCTGGCATTTTTCAGAGGGCCATGGACGATATTCTCAGGGAATACGTCGGAAAATTCTGTCACGTTTATATGGATGACATCATAGTGTTTTCCAACTCAATCAAGGAGCATACAATGCACTTGAGAACAGTTGTGGAGGTATTGAAGGACGCTCATATGAAGATTTCGCTTGAAAAGTCAAAGTTTTATCAACGTGAAGTTGAATTTCTGGGATATATAGTCAGTAATAACATTATTAAAACTGACCCAAAAAAGTTGGAAACCATACAGGAATACCCCATACCCATTACCTTGAGGCAACTGAGAAGCTTCTTAGGAATGACTGGGTACTACCGCAAATTTATAAAGAATTATGCCCAAATAACCAAACCCCTAACAAACTATCTATCAGGAGAAAATGGTAGAATTTCTCAGAATATGTCAAAAAAAGTAAACATAACACTTAACAAAGAAGCAGTTGATGCATTTCAAAAAGTAAAAGAATTAATGATCGATCAATTAGAACTCGTTCAGCCCAATTATGATAAAAAGTTTATTCTGACGACAGATGCTTCTAGCGTGGCTATTGGCGGAGTATTGAGTCAGGACGGGAGACCGATAACCTTTGTATCGAAAACGCTTAACTCTACAGAAAAAAACTATGCTACCAACGAAAGGGAACTATATGCCATTGTATGGGCCTTAAAAACCCTCCGAAATTACCTGTACGGTGTAAAAAACCTAGAAATACATACTGATCATCAGCCACTGACATTTTCAGTCTCGGTCAGAAATCCGAACGCAAAGATGAAAAGATGGCATGCCCTTATTGAGGAGTTTGCCCCAAAAATTATATACAAACCAGGTACAGCGAATGTGGTTGCCGATGCTCTGTCCAGGCAGATTTTGAACCAGATTTCAGATGATAATAGCATCCACAGCACACAGCATTCAACGGAAAGTAGCGACAATTTTCATATACCTGAAACTAATAAGCCTTTAAACGAATTCAAACAACAAGTTCTCTTACTAAAAAACAGAATCACAATTCATGAGTCTATTATCACTTTCGGCAGAACTCGCCATATAATAGAGTTTGATACAAGAGAAAATCTCTTGACAATTCTCAAGGAATTTCTACAGCCAAATTTAGTGACAGCTATACACTGCACACAGGAAGACTTATATGAGTTTAAAGAAACAGTTAAGGACGTATTTACAAATAAATTCGTTTTCACAAAAATTTTCCCAAACGACATCACTAATTTAGATGACCAACACATTATAGTAGAGCAGACACATACACGTGCTCATAGAAGTTATAAAGAAAACTACAAGCAGGTATTCAAACTATATTATTGGCCAAAAATGATTAATTCATTTAGGGAATATATAAGACATTGCAATATATGCAATAAATCTAAATATGACAGGAAACCAATGAAACTTCCAATTGGTGAGGCACCAATTCCACAAACAGGGGGGGAATTCCTCCACATTGATATATTTTACGCGCAAAATTTAAAGTTTATAACATGCATCGACGCGTACTCAAAGTTTATGGTGATAAAACCTATTGAAAACAAATTGAATCTTGGCGAAAAGGTACTTGATATTTTACAAACATTTCCTGCAGCAAAAAAAATAACATTAGATAACGAACCAGGGTTCACAACTCCACAATTCAAATCCCTAATGCAGAGACTACAAATCCGGTTATATTATTGCGATCCGCGACACAGTTCGACCAATGGCCAGGTTGAAAGATCACATTCTACCATTGTAGAAATCGCACGTTGTATAAAGAATGAATATCACATAATAGATACAATTGAAACATTTTACAGGGCCGTGCAGCAGTACAACCACACGATCCATTCAGTAACAGATAAAAAACCATTCGAGGTATTTTACAATAAAATAAGTCATGACGACTTACCGGATAGGTTACGCAAAGCCCAAGCAAAAATGCTTGAAAGAAATAAGACAACTCAAGTAAAAACCTACGAACCTAATCAAGAAATTTATGAAAAGCTAATGGGCAAGAGAGATAAGTTAGATTATAGGTATAAGAGACAGAAAGTAAAAGAGGATTTAGGTAATAAAGTCAGAGTATACAGTAGGAATAGGATAATACATAAGGAAAACATTAGGTCCTAATATACTAAAACAAACTATAAAGATATCTAACAAAACTAATATTGAGCACATAATAACTAACGCTAATACATTTTAACAACTAACCAACGCAACTCATACTAATAATATTAATCTTAAACTAATTTTAGCAAAATGCTACTAAATATGATCATGATGATACTTTTCACTCATATGGTAGTCACAGAGATACAAATCCTAGATTACTCAAACGCAAATTTTATTCAAATTCATTTGGGCCTGACGAGGCTGAAAAACGGAAATTTCAAACTGATACATGTTCTTGAAATGAATAAATACGCAGAATTGGTAGACACTCTAAATTCCGAATTAATGAAATTACCAAAAGAAAATACTGCTTTTCCCTTTATATTAGAAGAAATTACACAGCTTAAAAGCCAAATAAAGAGAATGACCCCCAGAAAGAAAAGATCACTCGATATACTGGGAACCGCGTGGAAATGGTTGGCGGGATCACCGGACCATGAAGACCACAGAATCATTGAAGACCATATTAAAGGTCTATTAACCAATAATGAAAGGCAGAGAATTATAAATAAAGAAATTATCGAAAGAATTAACGGAATCACTAAAGTGACTAATAATATAATGAAATTCGTGAGTTCTTCAAAAGAAGTTCAAAAAACATTAGAGGATAATCTCACTAACAAAATACGAATATTAAAAGAAGAAATTACTAACATAGAATATGCCTTACAATGGGCCAAGGTAGGAGTTATAAACTCATTCATTTTGTCAGAAAAAGAAATTGAAGAAGCTAAAATATTTTTAGAGTCAGAATTATTCCCTTACAATAACTTGGAAGAAGCCTTAAGCTTTGCCTCAATAAAAATTGCATCTAATGAAAATGCCATAATATATATAGCAAACTTGCCGTCTATTGACAAGGTTATTTGTGAAAAGTCAATAATTAAGCCAATAAGAAAGAATAATACAATTATAAAAATGAACTATGAAAATATAATACAATGTAAAAATTTTACCTTTGCAATTAAAGATAAATGTATTGAGTTAAATAAATTATGTATTTGCGATAAGAAAAACTTAGTAGATTTAAGTGAAACAAAATGTATCCCAAATCTTTTAACCAGCCAGAAGCATGAGTGTACAATTGTCAATAATCAACATGTTCCGTCTGTCGAAGAATTATACGAAGGTACAATATTACTAAATAATTTTAAAGGATCTGTAAATGTTGAAGGATATGAGACTTACGCTTTATCTGGAACATATCTAATCCAATTTCATAACGAAACTTTAATTATAAAAAATAAAACTTATACTTCAAAAGAGAATGTTTTTGTAAAACCTCTTCCAGCCATTTTTCAGTATTCCTCTGGGAATCAGCCAGGCGAGGAAATATTGTCTTTGGAACTTATCAAGGAACTTAACGTAAATAATATTGAAGAATTAAAATCAATTGATACAAAAAACAAGATCACAACCTCAATAAACTTTACTCTATCAATTCTAATGGTTGTGATAATATTATGTTGTTGCAAAAGATACAGGAATAGTTCCTCAGTGAATTTACCTTCTAATGTAAATACTACTTCACCAAGGGACAGTGATCCGAAAAACGAATCCTTGGAAATCCCACTTTATTAAGTAATTCAATTGGGGACAATTGATTTAAGGAAGAGGGGAGTTAAGAAATCACTTTCGTCTAAATGCATAAACAAATTCAAATAAATTCTTTTGGGATCACATTGCAACACACGCTTAAAACATTCCCACATTTTATGCTGACACTATGTCTGCAACTTTAATAATATTAAAATATTAAAATATAAAAACGTTCCCACATTTATGCTGACAAGATGAAAATAAAAAGTTATTAATGCTTCTGGAAGAATAAGTTAGTCAGTTCTAAGTTAGACCTAAGCTTAACAAGTTGAAAAATAAAAATATATTTTTTTAACTAAAAACCCAACTTGAACTTTAATTTGCACACAAATCGTTTTTAGAACACTATACGTAACAGACAAGTAAACTCTGTGGAAAAAATGTCGCACACTGATGATTACAAATATACTCTGATGTATTTATGTATATGTATGTTAAAAATGCTTTTGTATTTATCTTTTAAAATGTTGTATATTTGTCAATTTGTTTTTCATTTTAAAAATTGAAATATATGTACATAGGATTGTAACTAACTATATTTGAAAATAATAAACATATATATATATATATATATATAATTGAAATGAGCCGTCGCACAGTGGCGCTATTTGAGTTTTTTCGTTGCAAAAATCATATCTTTTGAACCGAATAAGATAGTTAAACAGTTTAAACAGCATATGATAGATAACTGTTCAGCCTATGAAATGAGCGTTTGGAAAGGGTGCTACGCTTTGTAAGGGCCTGTTTATGGGTTATCAAAGTTAAAATTAGTAGAAAAATCCATTTTATGGTAACTAAAAAAAATTATTTTTACATTTTTAAATTGTTTTTCTTTTTTTTCTTTAGGGTTTTATGTTTTAAATTATTACCCAACAAATTAAAAAAAAATTTTCTGTAAAATATTCATCACAAATCGTAAGAGAAGGTATATCTAAAAGACTAACCATTTCTAAACTATAATTATTTTCTAACTCTATTCGTGACTTCACATGCCGCAGGGAAGAAATAAGTGGATCGGAAGATGCTGCCAACATGTTGAAGAGGTCCTCATTTTGCCTTACCCTTGATGCTTTGAATGTGTTCTGTAATCTATATTTTTTATAAAATTTGTTAAGAGACTCCTGTGCTTCTTCAGAAAGCTCTCCAATTGGCAAAGACTGGTACTCAATTATATCTTTGCCATGCGCCAATATTTTATGGACGGTCGGGGTCAACTTCTTCTGTGGATACATTTCTGCTAAAAGAGATGCAGTTTTCAACGCATATTCTCCATATTTTGTAGAATTGACATTTTATTTGCAGTTTAAAACATCCAAGATCGTTCCCAATCTTTTCACGATTTGATTGTCAATTCCAGTGATTCTAGTTACTGCCTCATCATTTTCAAAAAATCTGCTAGAAGTGTTTCCATCGTTTGAGTTACCATATCCGTGCTTGGGACAGTCTACTTTTAGTCCAACTTGTTTAAAAAAAGCATCCTGTATTTGCTTCTTTCTGATCTTTTGCTTATCCTTTATTGATGTATTTTCATCGAAGTTTTCCTCCTCTTGTGGTAGGGTAGGGCAGCTTTGTAGGCGTAATATTGCTTATTTGTTCTTCAATGTCCTTCACCGTGGTCCTTATGAGTTCTGCCGATTCCCTTGCAAACTGAAACATTATTGGTCGGCAATAATGCACTGATGACGGACGTGGATTTCTCCAGTGTAGGGAAACATCAGATTTTAGCCTCTACTACTAAAAAAAACTACTGTCAGTCAAAACATATAAGGGATGGACGCCATACAATTTATGCAACAATGTCTTTTTAACCTTTTTTACCTCTAGAAGCCAAATGGGCACGTACAGGCAGATAAAACCTTTTGAATTATGTAAAGAAATAATCAAAGAATAGGTTTTGCAAATATGGCAAATATAGAAATATATAGATTTTTTTTATTTTCCGTCAAAGTTGAAAAATAGTGAAAAAACGGATAGTTTTTAAATAGTGATTTACCAGGAGAAACACAAAGCAAACAAATATTTTTTTTTTATCATTATACATTTAATAAATACATCAATCAATACAAACAAAAATAATGGCGATTCGTTACCTATTTTTCGTGATATTACACCTGAAATCGCAACAAATTGACTAAAAATTGTGTGTTTTTTTGAAAACCGAAAGTCGGTCACCTTTGAACGGTTATATCTTCTAAACTAAAAATGTGATATTATTAAGAGTGGCATATTTGAAAAGTTTCCTATAACATGGGTTTATTCAAAACTTCGTGGGCGCTCATGAAAATTTTGGTTTTTGCAACCACGTTTGCTCTACGGGCGCCAATGTGCGTCGCTAAAAAGTATTTTGTCACCAGTAAAATAACTTTTCCTTTTATGAGGTGTTTTTTGATATGTACATACATAAGTACCTATGTATGTAATAGGTAAATAACGAAGAATAAATAACTTACATAATTACTATTTGAAATAGCCCTACGTTAGAACAATGAATATTGTTTTAGCCTTCTCGAAATCGATAAACTGATACGTTCTGTTAGGATGATTGGATAATCTAAGTAGATACAAATGTATGTACCAAATATGTATAATAGCTACATATGTATGTACATACGAGTATGTATGTGTTTTTAAAAACCCCCTAGTAATTTGAATTTTCATCTAAGCAAGTAGGTACATACATATGTACTAAGCTTTAAGCTAACTGAAAATAGTGTTGACTTTTCAAATATCAAATTATTACCTACAGTTAAAATAATAGGTAATTATGTGTGTAACAAATAACAATATACATACATATGTAGGTACCTACATAGCAATTATATCAATATGTAAGTATAACAATGTCAACTTTAAATCCGTGCTGAAATGAAAGTAACAAGCCAACATAAGGCAAACATATGTATGTACACATGTATGTAAAAATGTGCGTATAAATATAAAACAAAGTTGCCCATCAAACAAAAGCATCGATTTTGTAACGAATTCGAAAGTTTCGATTTGTAAAAAAATGTCTTAACAATGTCCTTTAGACTATTCTTAATGTTTTCGTAAACATTTTAATTGACTAAAGATCTGCACGTGATAAAACACTATTTATCTTGTAAATTTCATTAAATTTTTCTTGTTAATTATATGTATTTATCTATTGAACTAAAAATAATATTAACAAATTTTACCAGATTTTGCAATACTTACTTAATAATTAAATTTTTTAAAAAAATTTTTCTCTTCACACACTCAATTTAAAACTTGTAAACATCAAATAGGTACATATAACTTCAGACATAATACAGAAATGTCTAAACGAATTTGATACGATTAATCTGACTTCAGAAAAAGTCGAAACCTTTGGATTGATGGGTACTTTTGCAAGAACAACAGACACACAAATTGTGCTTTTCTTTGTTTGTGCATATAATAATTTTTTCTTAACTTAAGAATCTAAAGCTGGATGCACCCATTGTTTCGGAACAAATTTTTTGTCCGGACAAAATTTTTTTTATATGAAGTTTGACGTTTCTCTTTTTGAGAAAGAGAGAAGAAGAGAACAAAATTTGTTCGGAATATATTTTGGTTGAATTGGTTTAATTTTAAATTTTGTCCGGACAAAGTTGAAATGAGCTGCCAGCTATTTTATTTTTTCAGCCAAAGTTGAAATTAGCTGCCACATAATGTTAGCAGTATGTATTATAAAAGCACATAGTAACTTATATCCAGTAAAAAAAAACTAACTGACTTTTATTAATTTTTTTTTAACATGTAATTTTCTTATTTATAAAGAGAAAGTATAATTGACGAGTTGAAACACTTTTAATTAAGTTTCTTTTTATTCAATGTGTTTATTCGTCCAATACCCAAAATATATGCTAATTCATGGTTGCATTTTTATAAAAACATATGGTCGATAACCCAGAGTTGTTACTTAACGATAAGAGTAGCTAGATAATAACACAGAGTTGCAATCTTAAATTAAGAGTAGCCAGATGACAGATCACTACAATCTCGGCCAATCTGACAATACAATCGACCTCGATTGTCAATCTTGTTCCAAAAGATCTTCATCTAAAAACTCGTAGTCTTCATATTCACTAGTGTTGCCTTCAGAGTTCCATACGACATTATCATAATCCCTAGGTTCCAACCATTTTCTTAAGCGACTCGAATCAACTGTGCCTTTATATGGCAATTGTGTAATTTGACAATTTTCTATATCAGATATTTCATAACGATCATTACCCAACTGTTTCCGAATCACATATGGCCCTCGGTACTTTGGTATTAATTTTTTGTTTACACCAGCCGATGTGTCGACATTCTTTAAGACTACAAGGTCTCCCACCGCGAACAACTTGGCTGGTTTGTGACGCTCATTAAAATATTTCAGGTTGTTTGATTGAGACTTCTCAATGGATTCTGATGCTTCTCGTCTAATTAAACTCAGATCTTCTCTTTCAGTGTACATATTTTGCAAATGTTCTGTCAGTTCATCGACTATTTCGCCCTTTTGTTCTACTCCAAATAACAACCTACTTGGTGAATGCCCTGTTGCGCTGTGAACTGTATTATTAATAGCAAATTCTACCTTTGTCAGTTTATCGACCCAATCGAAGTGTTCCATTTGTTCTGATAATTTAGCCAACATAGCCCTTAAATCTCTATTTACTCTCTCCACTTGACCATTTGACTGAGGCGACGCTACAGAAGTTTTTACGTGCACGATGTTGCGCTCTGACAAAAATGAATTAAATTCGTTAGAGGTAAAACAAGATCCGCGGTCACTAATTATTCGCCGTGGCCTGCTGTAGTTTTCAAAATATTTGTTTAATGCGCAGCACGCTTCCTTTGTCCCTGGGGCATTGACCGCAAATAATTTTGTAAATTTTGTAAACGCATCAACCACTACTAAAATATGCTTTCGCTTTGATTTTATTGATGGCAAAGGGCCGAAGTGGTCAATATGCAGTGTGTCAAAAGGAATAGGTTTTTGTCTATATTATACAAATTTCTTTCGTTCTTTCTGTGCGGGGCTGAGTAAAAAATGCACTTCAGACAGTTTCGTATAAATTTGTTCAACTTATCTCGCATATTTGGAAACCAATAGTGTTTTTTTATTTGCTTCATACATTTTTCAATACCCACATGACCGTATTTCTCATGAGTTACCCGCATAACGTTTTCTTCTAGTTCGGCAGGAACATATAGTTGCATTTGTCCTCTAGCGCCTAATCTAAAAACTAACCCGTTGTCTAACACATAATCATCCAAGTCTTCTTTTTCCAATTTGCTTCGAATAGCTTGTATATTCGTGTCCCTCGTTTTCGTAACCTGTATATTCATATCAATATCACTTCCATCAATCATAGCAATAAAGGGTGCACGACTTAATGCATCAACGTGAGACATTAATTCGCCTCTACGATGTCGAATAGTGTAGTCATAATTTTCCAATTCTAATGCCCACCTTGCTATTCTCGGGTTTATTAGCTTTTTACTCAAAGTCAGCGCAAGCGAGTTGCAATCAGTAACGATTGTAAATGAAATTCCCTCCAAATATACTCGAAACCGCTTTAAGGCATATATAATCGCAAGCGTTTCCAGCTCGAAAGTATGATATCTAGCTTCAGCTTCCGAAGTGCACTTTGAATAGTATGCAACCGGATGGAGCTTATTGTCTTCCTGTCTTTGCAGAAGTACGGCTCCGAAGCCTCTTGCACTGGCGTCAGTATGAAGCTCTGTCTCGCGAAGGGGACTATATACGGCTAGCACAGGACCACTAACCAATTTTTGCTTTAAAGTAAGGAAAGCCTTTTCACATTCACTTGTCCAAGCAAAAACTTTATTCTTTTTCAAATCTGTTAACGGTCTTGCTATTCTAGAGAAATCAAAAACAAAACGACGGAAGAATGAAAACAATCCTAAACATCTTTCTACCTCGTCGTGATCTGCTGGCACTGGGAACTCCTGGATAGTTTTAATGTGATCATTATTAGGACGTATACCGTTTTCATTTACTCGATAACCTAGATAGTCTAGTTCA
Source organism: Lypha dubia (assembly GCA_947311025.1). Classification (NCBI taxonomy): domain Eukaryota; kingdom Metazoa; phylum Arthropoda; class Insecta; order Diptera; family Tachinidae; genus Lypha; species Lypha dubia. The sequence continues at coordinate 84,799,912 of OX371260.1, read as the reverse complement.
CGATACGCGAATTTGCATTTCCTTAAGTTCAATTTTAACCCAGCCTCTTTTAATGCCCTTAACACCTCAGCCAAAATATGTAAATGTTCCTCAAATGTATTAGTAGCTATACTAATATCGTCTAGATACACAACTATTTTCCCAGCATCAATAAATTCCCTTAGCACTTTATTTATAAAACGGTGAAAAACGGCTCCTGCATTTTTAAGCCCAAATGGCATATAACAGTATTCAAATTGTCCTAGCGGAGTAACAAACGCGGTGTACTTAATTGAGTTCTCATGCATCGGCACTTCGTGGAAACTATTTTCCAGGTCAAGAGTTGTAGAACACTTTTTATTACCTAAGTAATCCAAACAGTCTTCAATAATAGGCAAAGGGTAATTATCTTTCAACGAGATCTTATTTAATGACCGATAATCGACGCACATTCTCAGATCTCCGTTCTTTCTTTTTACCAACACGATCGGAGATGCGTATGGAGAATCGCTTGGACGTATTATGCCTTCTTGCAATAATTGTTCTAGTTTTACTTTTACCTCGCATCGCTCGCGATATGAAAGTCGACGAGGTCCGCTATATACCGGTACGTCATTAACTAATCTTATTTTCATACAATAATCTGTTAGTTTCTTAAGACTATCTATATCGTTTAAATAGTTACTCTCAATAACCGACTTTAAAGAAAAGGAATACACTGAGCTTAATTTGCAATCGACATCCAACTCATTTTCAGTCTCTACCACACAAACTATTTGCATCAACTCTTCACATTCCTCGTTTTCTTCGATAATTTCTAAATTACTTAAATCACCACCAGACTCTACCAATTCGGAAACAACTGTTTTATTTTCGTTTGAGAACTCTGCTAACCATTTGCGATTATTGTTACATTCAGTTATTCTACCATTTTCGTTTTCACTATTATTTACATAAAATGGTAATATACTTAAAAAATTTAAATTATCCCCCCTGATTGGAACCTTTACTATCCCCTGGGGAACTCTGTACAAATTAAACGACATAAGCGCATTGATTGTTTCTCTGTTTGGTTTTTTTCTTTTATTTTTTAAATTCATTTTTACAAGTTTATCCTTAGCATAACACAGCCTTATTTGGCGTAATTGTATATTTAATTTTGATAAAAGGTCACGCCCAATTAGAAATGGTACAACAGCTTCATCATCTGGCAAAATTAAAAATTTATGGTTAACTTTCTTGTTTCCGAAAAAAATTTCACATTGAACACGTCCGAACATACTTATTTTTTTATATCCTATACCCCGATATGACGTCAATATTTTTTCATCTTCGATTAAAAACGGTACCAGGGACTTTCTTACACAGCTAATAGGGCTACCAGTGTCAAACAGAGAAAAAAAATTCATTACCTCAGTGCGCTTATCTCGCTTAATGAAGGCAACACTTACCGTTTGGAATGCATCTACAGCAGCATCTGCATCGGCATCGTGTATTGCAGCAGTCAATCCCTTCTTTTTAGGACAGTTCTGATGAAAATGCCCTACTTCAGCACAGACAAAACGTGAGTTGGCTGGACGCTTTGGCTTCGGGCATTTGCTCTGGTAGTGGCCAAACTGAGAACAGTTGTAACAGCGGACTTCAGTTTCAGGTGTTTTAGCCTCAGCCGTTTTCGATTTGTTGATCGCTGTAGCGCTGATGGCTCTAGTTGCTGCGACCCGTGCCTGTTGACGCTTTGGTTCGTAGCTATCCATACGGTCAATCAATTTATTTATAGTTCTGGCACCATAAAGACGAGCAATAGCTTTCGAATTATCTGGAATGCCATCGATGATGAAGTCGACCAATTCTCTTTCTTCTATTTCAGCTTTCAAAGCAATAGACTGCATCGCCACTATATAACTAATACATGATTCATTGGGTTTTATTTTTCTTAACCGCAGTTGTTCATATATTTCATGTTTGGACACTTTTCGATTAAACAACGCTTCTAAACTTGCCTTCAAATCCTTGTAGTCTAGCAGTCCGATGTTAATAACGTGCTGCTTGGCCCTTCCTCCCAACCGGCGACGAACTCCAACACACTTTTCTTTTTCAGTGTACGCAGCCGAATTTGCGTAGTCTTCGAATACAGTAAACCATTTTTTTATGTCGTAGTGGTCGTCCCCACTAAACAGCGGTACAGCAGCGTCAATCTCTGCTAAATCAATATGACGGAGGCCGGAGGGTGTTGACTGTAAATTTTCCTCCAATGCCCGTATTTCTTGTTGCAGTTTTAACATTTCCAAGCGCATTTGTAGATTTTTAAGTTCATCCTCAACAGCAACCCTGGCAGCAGAAACATTTGAGGCTTCAGGCACGTTTGTAGAAAGATGGCTGACATCGGGCACGTTGACGGCAGTCACGAATGTAGATAAACGTTTAACAGCGGGCACGTTGTCAGCAGGCGCATCAGAAACTTTGCCAGCAAGTAGTTTAATAGCCGCGGCTTCATTGGCAGACGACTTAGCAGAAAGTACGTTGGCAACCGGAACCTGTACGTTGTCTAACATATTACCGGCAGCTGAGGCATCATTGGATATCTGCATTTCTGGATTATTTAATTCCATTTCTACTAGGGGGTTATTGTTAGCCGAATATTCATCATCTTCCCCTTTTGCAATGGTCTCGTATAACGCTTTGAGCTGGCTTAGTGAGGCCGATTCGGGGAAATCTACGCCGGCTGCAGCAAGTGCAGATGCTAGTGCTTGGCGACTTGGTCGCAAATCCATTTTAATTTTCTGCATCCTTTAATTTTTATTAAATTTTAATTTAACACTGGTACAACAGTTGTACCCCACACCTGAAAAGTTTCCTATAACATGGGTTTATTCAAAACTTCGTGGGCGCTCATGAAAATTTTGGTTTTTGCAACCACGTTTGCTCTACGGGTGCCACTGTGCGTCGCTAAAAAATATTTTGTCACCAGTAAAATAACTTTTCCTTTTATGAGGTGTTTTTTGATATGTACATACATAAGTACCTATGTATGTAATAGGTAAATAACGAAGAATAAATAACTTACATAATTACTATTTGAAATAGCCCTACGTTAGAACAATGAATATTGTTTTAGCCTTCTCGAAATCGATAAACTGATACGTTCTGTTAGGATGATTGGATAATCTAAGTAGATACAAATGTATGTACCTAATATGTATAATAGCTACATATGTATGTACATACGAGTATGTATGTGTTTTTAAAAACCCCCTAGTAATTTGAATTTTCATCTAAGCAAGTAGGTACATACATATGTACTAAGCTTTAAGCTAACTGAAAATAGTGTTGACTTTTCAAATATCAAATTATTACCTATAGTTAAAATAATAGGTAATTATGTGTGTAACAAATAACAATATACATACATATGTAGGTACCTACATAGCAATTATATCAATATGTAAGTATAACAATGTCAACTTTAAATCCGTGCTGAAATGAAAGTAACAAGCCAACATAAGGCAAACATATGTATGTACACATGTATGTAAAAATGTGCGTATAAATATAAAACAAAGTTGCCCATCAAACAAAAGCATCGATTTTGTAACGAATTCGAAAGTTTCGATTTGTAAAAAAATGTCTTAACAATGTCCTTTAGACTATTCTTAATGTTTTCGTAAACATTTTAATTGACTAAAGATCTGCACGTGATAAAACACTATTTATCTTGTAAATTTCATTAAATTTTTCTTGTTAATTATATGTATTTATCTATTGAACTAAAAATAATATTAACAAATTTTACCAGATTTTGCAATACTTACTTAATAATTAAATTTTTTAAAAAAATTTTTCTCTTCACACACTCAATTTAAAACTTGTAAACATCAAATAGGTACATATAACTTCAGACATAATACAGAAATGTCTAAACGAATTTGATACGATTAATCTGACTTCAGAAAAAGTCGAAACCTTTGGATTGATGGGTACTTTTGCAAGAACAACAGACACACAAATTGTGCTTTTCTTTGTTTGTGCATATAATAATTTTTTCTTAACTTAAGAATCTAAAGCTGGATGCACCCATTGTTTCGGAACAAATTTTTTGTCCGGACAAAATTTTTTTTATATGAAGTTTGACGTTTCTCTTTTTGAGAAAGAGAGAAGAAGAGAACAAAATTTGTTCGGAATATATTTTGGTTGAATTGGTTTAATTTTAAATTTTGTCCGGACAAAGTTGAAATGAGCTGCCAGCTATTTTATTTTTTCAGCCAAAGTTGAAATTAGCTGCCACATAATGTTAGCAGTATGTATTATAAAAGCACATAGTAACTTATATCCAGTAAAAAAAAACTAACTGACTTTTATTAATTTTTTTTAACATGTAATTTTCTTATTTATAAAGAGAAAGTATAATTGACGAGTTGAAACACTTTTAATTAAGTTTCTTTTTATTCAATGTGTTTATTCGTCCAATACCCAAAATATATTATACCGGATATGCTAATCCATGGTTGCATTTTTATAAAAACATATGTTCGATAACCCAGAGTTGTTACTTAACGATAAGAGTAGCTAGATAATAACACAGAGTTGCAATCTTAAATTAAGAGTAGCCAGATGACAGATCACTACATATTAAACAATAAATAAATATGTAAGTTCGTTTGACAAATAAAACACCAAATTTAATTAATCTGTCACTGTACTGCCACCTTGTAAAATTAATAAAACACATGTACCTATGTATTTCATACGGTAGCTTTGATTTTCCGGACAAATTGTTCGAAATGAGTGAATCGTGTTGCAAAAATGTTTCAGAACAAAAAATTTTGTTCGGAAACAATGGGTGAATTCAGCTTAAAGGGTAACATCTTCATGTATGTATGTATGTTCGCTAATGCTGTGAGAAAAAAAGTAATGATAATACATGCACACATACTGCTTACAGTATGATCTCTTAAAGATTGACACATCGTACGCAGAAATGGAAAATGTCAAATTTAATAACAACTTCGAAACCACATACACATACGGATACATCGGTATAATTAATTCTTTTGAAATGCTTCTACTTTAAAATTTTAAATGCTCTATCATAAAAATGAGCCAAATAAAAAAAACAACGCTTTACTTCTGCCACTTGAAGAAAATAATTTATGTAGTGTTTCCCTTTCCAACAGAATTTTAGGCAGCATAGTTGCGTAATTCTGCATATTTTCTAACGACATGCTTTTACCGAAAAACAAAATAATTATTTTGTATTATTGCCCATGCGCCCAACCATACGTAGAAATATATATTATTTAAATATATGTATATATATATATGTATGTATGCCTGAATGTTTTCATAAAAAGGGCATACCCTGCAGTTTTAAAAGTAGAATTTTAATCAAATTCGTTAAGTATTTCTCTAACGAAAATCCGACTAAATACTTCAGTGGCCACAAGTAATGCAAGAGTTCGCCTTTGACTCTCTCAGACATATACATGTAAAAAACGTGTTTTTAAAGGTAAAATGAGCAGAAGTCAACTAAAACGTCGCATAAACAAAGAAAAAGAACAATTAATTGAATATTTTATAACTATTGAAAAAGAAATTTGATAAATAAACAAATATCCAAAAAAAATTTAAATATCTCTAGTATTTTCTTTTAGAAAATATCATTGTTGATCTAACTGGTACATTTTGACTAGAGAAATAGTTGGGAGTTGCTCACCAGTGATCTCATCGGTCTGATCGTGTCAAGTGATTGCCGTCAATGTCATCCGTATGTTAAAATCGTCAGTCGAGTGCATTGCTAGTTGTTAGGCTGGTAGTTAGTGGAAATGACTGGTAACACGCAAAATAGCTAGACATTCGCTAGCTACGCCGACTGCAGGGTATTTAAAATACTTGCAAACACTAATATTTATACACACAGAAGCAGAATTACATATGTATATATGTAAGTATTTGTGTTGAAAATGTTAATGTTTGTTGAATTTTGAAGTTCTAACTAAGCTTGATGTTGATCTATACATATATTTGAGCTATCCATGAATAAATAATAAAAGCTGTCGATGGATGTTGAAAAAATTTCCATTATCTTTATTTTATGTACCTATGTACCTACGTACTAGTAATGTTACGAATACTCGTATTGGATTTTTCGACTATTCGCTTATTTTAATATATGTATTTTTATTCGTATTCGACAAGTAAGTATTTTGTTACCAGAAATTAAACATTTTTCCTTTTATGGGATGATTGTTTCATATAAATAAGATCCACACAAAAACATAAATGTGAAAATAACGCCAAGTTCGTATCCAAAAAGTTTCGCCCGTAAAAAGTACTGAGATCAAAATAAGGACCAAGTTCTTGATAGGTACAATTCCATCTCATTTCTAGGCAAACTATAAGCTTGGCAAAAATTTTTTGCCTTTCTAATATGGAAAGAATTCTTTGAAAAATTTTGCCAAGCTTATAGTTTGCCTAGAAATGAGATGGAATTGTACCTATCAAGAACTTGGTCCTTATTTTGATCTCAGTACTTTTTACGGCCGAAACTTTTTGGATACGAACTTGGCGTTATTTTCACATTTATGTTTTTGTGTGGATCTCACTTCTTTTTTCTAAGTTGTTTTCGTATAAATATTTCAAATTTCAGCTTTCTAGCTATACTGGAAAGGCCCCATACAAATAAAGGCACCCAAGTCCCCCCAGGTAAAAAGTGCCCGTTTAAAACTTATTTTTGTTAATTTCACATCAGGACCTACCTGTCTACAAAATTTAAGCTTTCTAGCTACACTGGAAGTTCCCCATAAAAAGAAGGGCATAATAGACCCCCCAGATGAAAAGTGCCCGTTAAAAAAACATTTTCGTTAATTTCTCATCAGACCTACCTGTGTACCAAATTTCAGCTTTCTATCTATACTGGAAGTGCCCCATACAAAGAAGGGGCAGTCAGGTCCCCCCTGGGAAGAAAGTGCCCATTTTCAGATTTTTCTGGTTATTTTCTCACCAAGACCTACCTGTGTACCGAATTTTAGCTTTCTAGCTATACTAGAAGTGCCCCATATAAAGAAGGGGCACTCAGGTCCCCCCTGGAAGGAAAGTGCCCGTTTTCAGATTTTTCTGGTTATTTTCTCGCCAAGACCTACCTGTGTACCAAATTTCAGCTTTCTAGCTATACTGGAAATGCCCCATACAAAGAAGGGGCACTCAGGTCCCCCCTGGGAGGAAAGTGCCCGTTTTCAGATTTTTCTGGTTATTTTCTCACCAAGACCTACCTGTGTACCGAATTTCAGCTTCCTAGCTATACTGGAAGTGCCCAATAATATTGATGAGTCAGTGAGTCAGTGAGTATGTACTAAAATATGGACTTTTCACACATTAATATCTCGGGAAGCTTCTACGGTAGAACTTTCAAATTTAACCTGTGAGGTCACCTCTGTGGGGAGAACTTATGTTTCAAGTTTCATTATATTATGATCAAGAGGAGCAAAGTTATGAGGGGGGTAAAAACAGCTCGAACTGTTTCGTGTAAATATACACACTGTGTGGCCGAACTTGGCCTGGCGCACTACCGTGCGCCTAGATTATTTATAAACAAAATATGTTTCAATCAGCAGGTTTTCTTTTAAGAAAATGCAAGCAAGTGCTTTGAGATTGATCAAAAATAATAGATAACAATTTTTATTTTCAATTAAGCGATTTTTACATATAAACTGTGCGTTCTTATCCGAATTCGACTTTATACACATATATTTACCGTTAGTACCTACACCTGTATCATACCATAGCGTTTTAATTTACTTTAGCAAAAATAAAATTTCGGTTCTGATTTTTGATTACATATATACAATTTTATAACCCTTTCAGAAATAAATTTAAAATAAATACTTATGTATGTGCTCCAGTATTGAACTGAGGAGTCGCTCACTATAATTCTACCCACTAACCATTGTGCTACAGAGGCTTGTTAAGCTGGATTCACCCATTGTTTCGGAACAATATTTTTGTCCGGACAAAAATTTTTTTTATGTAGTTTGACGTTTCTCTTTTTGAGAGAGAGAGAAGAGGAGAACAAAATTTGTTCGGAATATATTTTGGTTGAATTGGTTTAATTTTAAATTTTGTCCGGACAAAGTTGAAATGAGCTGCCAGCTATTTTATTTTTTCAGCCAAAGTTGAAATGAGCTGCCACATAATGTTAGCAGTATGTATAATAAAAGCACATAGTAACTTATATCCAGTAAAAAAAACTAACTGACTTTTATTAATTTTATTTAACATGTAATTTTCTTATTAAACAATAAATAAATATGTAAGTTCGTTTGACAAATAAAACACCAAATTTAATTCATTTTTCACTGTATAGCCACCTTGTAAAATTAATAAAACACATGTATTTCATACGGCAGCTTTTATTTTCCGAAAAAATTGTTCGAAATGAGTGAATCGTGTTGCAAAAATGTTTCAGAACAAAAAATTTTGTCCGGACAAAATTTTGTTCGGAAACAATGAGTGAATCCAGCTTTAGTATTGATTGTATATTAACTTAATTATAACTTTAAGTATTTTTTCGTACAAACCCCTTTTTGTCACACATCTAAGCGTGTGTGTAAAAATACTAGGCATTTGCTTTTGAAAGATCAACACATTCAAATCGTTATTTGCTTTTAACATACCAAGCAGTGCTGCCACGACCAAAAAAATATTACAACCAAATTTTTTGAAAAAGTTACCAAATGTGAAAAAATAACCAAATTTAAAATGCATTTAAAAAAAAAAAAATAAAATTTATTTAAAGTTGCATTACATACAGTTTATTTGCATTTTATACATAGTTAAATAATAATTGCAAAACAAGAAAAAAAAAAAAAAAATCATACTAATAGTAAATGAAAAGGAGAAACTTAAATTGAAATCAGTTTTTGTTTATTTGAGCCCTTATTCGTAAAAATAGTTTTTTTATAAGTGTTAAACCTGCTAAATGTTTATACAAAATTCATTTGATTGAAAGTTTATAAATTAAAATTTTTTTGTGAATAGGATTATTACAATAAACAAAATTTGTACTGCACATTTATAAAAAATAAGAAAGGAAAAAAATAAATTGTTTTTACATATTAAAAAAATTCTTATTAATAAGTGAAAAACATAACAAGAAACTTAAATTTAAACAAACTTTTTAAAGTGTTTATTTATTTAAAATAAACAATATTGGTACTTCAGAAAAAAATGTAATTGTTTTACAAAATTTTTCTTTTAAATCAAAAAATCAATTGATTTACAATTCACAGTATTGAGATTAGATATTATATACGAATTTTCAATTCATATCTTTGGCAGACCATAAATAATGGACAACATTTTGATTTTTGCACAACTGTTTCGATTGGATAATATTGTTAATAGTTTTAAAATCAAGACTATTACGAAATTTGGTTTTGTTTAAATTAAGCTGTGAAAACATTCTTTCGGCTGCAGCAGAACTATGTGGCAATGATAATAAATTTTGTACGAAATAAAAAAGTTGTTCGAAAGTTTTTTCGTTCATCCCATTTTTGTTTTGAAAGTTGTGAGGTCTAGTTAGATGTGAATCATTGAATATTTTTTGATAACACAGAGCAGATAATTTAGTAGTACGGAGAGGTGTTGACAGTGTTGGGACCCAATCGTACTATGAACAGGTAATTAATCATTTTAAAAAATTGTTTTCAAAGTTCAACAAGTTATATATATAGTTAAAAAATATTCAAACGAAAAAAAGTAACCAAAATGAAAAAATATTCGCATCTCATATTGAAAAATAAAATTTTGGTTAGAAATAACAAAAAACGGCAGCTCTGATACCAAGCACTATTCTACACACATAAAAAATTTCAATTTTTTTTCACCAAAGCACATTATAAACATAAATATGTATGTATGCACACACATCGTTTTTAGAACACTATACGTACCAGACAAGTAAACTCTGTGGAAAAAATGTCGCACACTGATGATTACAAATATACTCTGATGTATTTATATGTATGTTAAAAATGCTTTTGTATTTATCTTTTAAAATGTTGTATATTTGTCAATTTGTTTTTCATTTTAAAAATGAGCCGTCGCTAAAAAGTATTTTGTCACCAGTAAAATAACTTTTCCTTTTATGAGGTGTTTTTTGATATGTACATACATACATACATAAGTACCTATGTAATAGGTCAATAACGAAGAATAAATAACTTACATAATTACTATTTTAACTAGCCCTACGTTAGAACAATGAATATTGTTTTAACCTTCTCGAAATCGATAAACTGATACGTTCTGTTAGGCTGATTGGATAAAATAAGTACATACATATGTACCTAATATGTATAATAGCTACATATTTCTACATATATCATTTACAAATATTTCTCGAATAATTTGCACAGAGTAGGTACAAGTTCCAAAAAAAAAATATCATAAAAAAGTATTTATCTTTTCAATTAGTATTTTTTTTATTGTTTATTGGGAGGAATTATCTATTCTATTCTGCCCATTGGAGAACACTGTCACATACATAAGTATATAAGTAGCTCTGAAAGTATCTGAAGTATCTATAAGTATCTGATATATGAAAGTGTGTCCAAGTATTCAGTTTTAACTTACTTTTTATATTGTTTGAAATGTTATATTTATATAACAAAGGATATACAGGCTTATTATATTCTGCGAATCACATATATATACATATATGCATTGGTGAAGGGTATATAAGATTCGGCACAGCCGAATATAGCACTCTTACTTGTTTTATTTATTTATTATATTTGTTCGTTTGTTTGGTTGTTTGGCAGGATCGCCATGTTATAATATTGAATGCAATTTTATTTGTTATATTTAAATGTTTTTACATGTTTAGTTTTATTGAACAGCCGCTGTTGTTGTTGTTGCGACTGTTCGCTTTATTGTAATTTTAGGTTCTGGACAGCCGCTTGTGCGACTGTCCAGTTTGGTTGACAATTATGAACTTAATTATAATTTCTTTCTCAATCTTAATAATGCTAAAATATTCTATGTCTTAAACTAACACATACACAAATTATGTGTGGGAATATGCATGATCAGCATAATACACTCTGATCATACAATTGGAATGTGGACATTTATTCAAACAATAACAAAAGTGTTATGTTTCACTTGCTACCTGCAGACGGCATGCAGTAGTGGTTAGTCAAACACACTACATTGTAATGAAATATTTTATGCATATTTGGTATGAGAGGAGGAGGCGAGGGAGGGGGCAAGTCCTGTATTTACTAAACTTTTAACCAAGAGAAAAGAAAAAATATTTGAAATGAATTTGTACAATTCAAAAATGAGATTTTCGATCTACATATGTATGTAATCGCATCACTTGAGTACGTCTGGACCGATGTGTCTCAACATTTTGTAATAGGTTGGAAATTTCCAGATGATTTGCATGGCAAAAAATGGAAATTTTTGACAGGGAAAAATATCTAAAGAGCTGCAATATAAGTCCTCGTATTTCGTGTAGGATACCTTTAAAATAATTCAAATATTGAAGCAAAAACTGGAGGGATAGGATTGGAGAGAATGGTACCCACCACACAATTTTATTTATCTTATATCTGGAGAGCTGTAATAGTTAAGAATCCTTAAAATAGCTGAAGACCACTTTTAAAATAACGTGCGTAATCGGGCGTCAAATTGATAGAATTGAACTTAGGGATTACCTCAAACTAAAAAATTGTTAATTATCATACATCTTGACAGCTGCTGTAGCGAGTCTTGAAATAGTTTACTTTAAAGAGAATATGACAATAAGCACAAATTGGTGGGATAACACTTTAATGTAAAAAGCCAATGTATTTATTTTAATTACTATATATGTATGTATGTATGTTCATTCAAATGTACATACATATGTATGTATATAAGAACATTTTTGTTTGTTATTTCTTGAAATTTTTATTTTTTGAAAACCAATTTTGTTATATTTCTTAGCATTTCTAGATTTCTAAATTTCAAAATATTTTTCGAATTCAATTATACTATGTACGTATCTGTGCAATTAGAAAAAAAAAACAAATATAAAAAAAGTTTTTCCGGTCCTAGCTTCAAATGAATGAAAATTCAAAATTACTGAGTTTTTTTTATGTTGAAAAATATTATTATTTATATCCAATCAGTTTTTTTTTTTTAGCAGTACGTATCAGTACTGATTTCAAGGCCGCTACACCTCTCATCAGCGTTCATTTGTCCATCTTTACAATTTTCGAAAAGTGGATACTAATTGAGAAGAATATCAACTATTTAACCAGTTTCCAACAGAAATATAATACGAGAATTAGTTTTTTATTCATTTTTTATTCTACCTTGAAACAGTGCTGGTTAGTACGAAATTTCCTCATTACTGTTTGGAAAGTACTAATAATCAACACAAACTCAAAGTCCATTATCATCAAAGTATTCTACTTTGTAGTCTAACGTTTTTGTTATTTTTACTCTATATTAGGGGAATTCATATATTATTGTGACCCTTGTTATTAGGGTATTTATAGCTCGTGCCCAAGCGGAATTTATATTTTTATATTATTATTATTACGAATAAACGTAATTATTATTTGAACTTATATTGATGTACATATGAAAAGTAATATTATCAGGCTCAAGTTCAGTTTTATTGAATTAATGAAAACTCGAAATTACTAAGAGTTTTTTTTTTCTGTTTAAAAATATTATTATTTATATCCAATCAGTTTTTTTTAGCAGAACGTATCAGTACTGAATAAACTGAAAATTCACTACCTGCACTCACATTTAGACCGATTTCCGAAGATTTTAGTGACGAGCAGAATGAAAGATTTCATCACAATCTTCGGACTATGGAAGAGCGTTGTCAGGGAAAGTGGGACTCACATATGATGGCAGACTACTGCTGGAGTTTGCAACGAGATCTGCCTAAAGTCGTCATTCAATAAAAACTTAAAAAAGATCAATTGATAGTGTTCAACAGAAGTTTTGTTAAGCTGTGTATTAAATTTTTGTATTTTTGTTAAAATAATAAAACTGCATATAGCTGTTAGCAATCTCCCAGTATTTTTTTCTCCAGCTACTGAGAACAGCGTAGAGAACAGAAGTACATTTTTAGAACCACAATCAATTCGAAGTGATGGGTAATTTTGCAAGAACCAAATACTATTTAAATAATTTCAATATCTATCCTGCGAAGGCCCACTCTGCAACAACGAATAATTAGGCAGTTGGGGTTGGCTCTCGAGACTCGTAAGTTTAGGGGAAAAAAAATTCTTAGCGGTGGTAAATAAATGTAATTATTCTAGGTTTTCTCAATCATAATTGTTTATAATATATATTTGACTTACAATTTGGATGTTTATTGTCTTCTATATTCCAATTCCCATTTTTGTCTCGAACGTTCGGGTTGCATGAAACTTCTTGTTGTTCGAAGCCCCATTTTGGTAACTGTTTTCCACTCGATGTCAAAATGCAGCTTTGTAAGTAGTGAACTAACTTAAACTTTGTCGTAACCGTTTTAACAGTATCGTTGCTTCTACCGCCAACTATAAGAATCTTCCAAATATCATTAGCATCCCCGATACCTCGCTAATAAATAAAGAAAAAAGTTTTACTTTCTAAAAATATCAACAAAAAATCATATGGCGTCCTTACCATCTAGAACTATCGAATGAGCAAATTAATGGTTTTGAATTCATTACCTTGGTCTTTAGTATATACTATAAGTCCCCTTTTACATATAAGACATTTCTTTCTAGAAATTTTTTCAATTCTCTTTTATTCTTGCGTGAAGCATGCTGCATCTTCAACCCTTCTTCTACAAACTTCGCCTGTCTGCCTTTCACTTGCCAGTATGTAAAAGAGGACTAAGAGTCATTCTAAGTTTTTGAATATCTTATAGAAGATTCAAAAGTCAGAAGTATTTTAAAACTTACACCTTTTAATATGAACTGGTATTGAATTCTGAACTTACAGTTTGCGTGCACTCTTTTGAAAAGTATAGGCTTTCATATGCGATAGTTGAACATAGTAGGAATTATGTGTTAGAAATGGTTTTACCTCACCATAACCCGTGACTTGTAGATATTTTTTTGTCATTGGCGCGGGCTCATTATGCGAATGTAGATTACGATGAGTAGTCATATGCTCGAAACGCACTAGATCGCCGTGTTTCAACATCTGGACATTGTCGTATAATTCTTTATTGTATGGCTTGACAAGCCATTTGTTGTTGTCGTCTTTATGAGTGTAGGTTGTAATCTTCAATTTTGTTTATATGTGTTGCGGAAATAAAAACTATCAGAAGTATGGGAAATTTAATATTTAGTAAATTTACTCTTTACCTGTTGCTGCCGGGCTCCAAATCCCTGTGGATACAAATGAAAATGTGAATGCAAGTATCCACCTCCAGTTTTATGATTCTTTATTGTAACTATAGATCCAAATGCCACATCACGTGGCATACTGGCATTATACAAATCATTCCCGATAAGATGCGATTGAAAAGCTGAACTGTAGAAACCATCTCCATTCCCACTGCGATTTAAAACTTGCAAGTGTATGTAGAAAAAAGTCAAGTACAATAGAAAGGGCCACAAAATAAGTGCCACAGCTCTATAAAACATCTGTTTAAGAGTATCAAACTGCAAGAAATTAAGTATATAATTACATAATTTTAAAAAATATCGCAGCGCGACTAAATTAGTACTTACAACTGCGTTCTGTAAGTCTCCAAGATTGAGCCACAGTTCATTAACCGTGTGAATACCGACAAGAAAAACTACAAAGAGACCCACAAATTTTACGCTAATTGCACATGATAACATGGTGCCTGTAAAAAAGAGCCACAGCAACCACTGCCAGGTATATGACTGCCCGTTCTGTGTTGCCGTCGAGACTTTCACCATGCCCCAAACTGATGAGGTCATGAAGAAGAGCAAAATGGGATCCAGTAATATATACTGATTTAACGTAAGCAGTCCTACATCTGCAATCATGAACTTTTGTAATATAGTAAATGATTTATTTGTAACATAATATTTTAAACGTACCAAAAATTAAGTAACCAGAAGATACAATGGCAGCTTCTACTGATCGTGTTAAATCGTAAACAGTATCAAAGGCCATTGGTATAATCAGCGCACCAAGTGTTGTACAAAACTTCAAAGAAACATTTAAAAACCCAAATTGTATTATATCTTCTTAAGTTTATCGTTTGAATTAATATAAATCCATTTTGTAATATTATTACTAATATTCGTAATTATTATTTGAACTACTTATATTAGTGTACTAGCTAGAGTTGTCAACCGATTAAGAATAATTCGATTAATCGGTCAAACAAAACTAAATTCTTGTTCGAATAATTTTAAATTGCCGAATTTCGAATAACGAATAAATCAATTAATTTATGTCAATTAATCGAACATATTTTTGCATACGTAAAAAATGTGTTAAATTTGTTTGTATGATTTGAAACAAAGCGAGTACTTTATATCAACCAATACATGTTATCTTGGATGTTTGTAGTTGTTGTCGAACTGCGCATACCTAGTGGTCGTGCTATGTTTTAAATGAAACGTTAAACAATTTTCAAGAATGGGGTTTTTTCAGGTGAATAATTTAGAAATACACTAAAAGCTAAAAAAGAAACAATTGCTTTATATAAATCTTATCATATAAGTAGAAAATGTTGCTATTGTATTCCATTTTTTTTAAATTATATAATTATCTTTCAGAATGAGCTGGGTTTGGAAGTATTTTACCAAGAACAAAATTGAAAAAAAAACAAAGTCACATGTAACAAGTGTTGTAAAGTATACAAAATTGTTGGATCAACAACAAAAAAAAAATTAATAATTATTATGCAACAGATTTACTAAAACGCATTAAAATAAGAATAAATAAGAGGCGTATAAAACTTTAAAATACGTTAATAATATTTTTTAAATTCTGGAAATGTTCCGTGCAATGAAAGTTTTTCAAATATTCTTCAAAACTTAAACTAAAGAATATGTTAATGAATTATGCTCCAGATTATTTTATGTTGAAAGTAACCACAATAATATAATAAAAAAATAATGATATGGAAGATGTTATTAATAATGAACATTTTTTTTTTGATAAATTTTATTATTTATTGAATCTTCAATTATAAATTAAATTATCAATAAGTTTTTCAAATCTTAAATCTAAAAAATATTAAATATAAGTTTAGCCAATGCTAAACAAAATTTTTAATTTCGACGGTTAATTTATGTTGTTTTACATCTCTCGTGTACGGCTGAGAAAAAGATTATCCCTCTTTTTCAGCCGGGTGTGGCCTCTATAATTTAAAATATTGCGCGCAAGTACATTTGGGTGCAGCTCAAGTTTTTTTATATATTTTTTAGCGTTTTTTGAAAATACTGTTTTAATAATGAAAATAACAATCTTTTATGCGAATTAAATAATACTATTCAAAGTATTAAAAATTCAGTTAATAAAAAAGAATTCAGCGATATATTAGACGAAATATTTGGAAAAATCTAAAAAAGAGCAGAAAAATTGGATATTTAAACACCTACCTCGACAATTAGCGAGAGTTTTTTCAAAATCTAATTTAATAAAAACAACAAAAAAAAAAATCGTTTGAAAGCAAAAAAATTGTTTTAAAAAGATTATTTCTTAAGAACATCCTAAATTGTCTAATTTAAAAAAAAATCATTTGAGATATTTTGACTGAATAAAACATGTGTGTTTAAAGTATTAAAATCGAAGTAATCTCAGTTATTACATTTTTAAGTTTTTTTTTCGTGTATTATTAATTTTATGTATATTTTTTTGTTGATCAAAATAAAATTTTACATTTATTTGAGCATGTACTCAAGTATTTATGTTTTAAATTTTATTTATTTGTTGCGGGTTAGCAATATCTAAATATATATTTCGTTGTTAGCCATACTAACTCATCAGTAGATGTTTTACCCTTTATTTTAAAAAAATTTTAAACTTTTGTAATGCACAAATTTATTTGTGAGTTTTCGTATAAATGGATGAGCTTTAAAATTTTTTAAACATAAAGGGTAAAACATCTACTCATGAGTTAGTACCAACGAAATATATATTTAGATATTGCTAACCCGCAACAAATAAATAAAAGTTGATAAAAATATTAACTATTTAATTTTTGATTTATTTTGATTATATACTTATGCATTTTTGTGTTAATGACAAACATATTTTTTTTTCATTTTTAAGCATTTTTTTATTCGTTGTTCTCATCGATTAATCGAATAAATTTTTAGCTTTAATCGTTTGATCGAACGAACAAAAACTATTATTTGAATTAATCGAACAAAGTTGAAAGGCGAATAATTGACAACTCTAGTACTAGCTAAGACCTGGCGTGCTACACCGTAAACTTTTTCTATTGACATAAAGAATAAATCTTTGAAATGTAATTTACTTGTTATATATTTCATCTATGTATTTAAAATTAATCAGTATAACTTATTGTGCTAATAAAAAAAAAAACATGCGTATGCCTTAGGACAAACTATATTCTTTGAGTTTCTTCCATAAGCATATGTAAAAACAAGAAAAAAAATATGAAAAAAAAAGAAATTTAAAAAGGCAATACGACAATATAAATGACAAATAAAATTTACAAATCATTATATTATATTGTAATAAGATTAAAACAATTTAGTTATTCTGGTGCTCTCTAGGGAGCTCTCAATTTATTGTGGAGGATTTGATGATGAGAAGAGTTTAAGAAAATAAATAATAGTGCCGGCGCTTAAGAACGCCACTGGCAAATAAAAGTAAAAGGCAGATGCATGTCAGTATGAATTAGTAATGCCGATTGAAGGCAAAGTATTAATTGATTCCTTAAACTAATTGACATTGGCTTATATACTAATTATGAGAATAATTCTTAGGGGTACCTTAACATAAGAGTAAAAGAATAGAAATATATATTATTGTTGGGTAAGCATATTTAGCTTCCAACTATTTATGTACGGCATGTGTTCAACAGTTTTAAAGTTCAACGAGTGCATACTTAAAAGCAACAGATACTTTGTGTAGCTTATATCTACAATCAAACAAATACAGTTAATAAATGTGATTCATTTAAGTGCATTGTGCTGCTGCACTTAATTAACTGTACAAGTGTCAAATTACCGACACACACAAAATATCTTGCTTGCAGTTTGTCAATGCTTGCATGTTGCGGTACTATTGAATCGCAATGCATACCACACACTGTTGGCCACATGTTACACCTCCACCCTTTACAAGAATGTTCATATAACGTTAGTTTTATGGACATTCTTTTACAATTAGTTTTTAATTAGCCTAAGTATAAGTGTAATATAATATTTATTTTGTTTTTAAAGAAAAGAAAAAAAAAATTATAATATTTAGATGTACTTATACAGTGAAACTTCGATATAACGAACTTCGTTATAACGAAAAACTCAATATAACGTATGTTTTATTGAGTCCCTTGAGAAAACCTCTTTATTGCAAAGTTTTTCATACAAAATTGCACTATAGCTATAACGAATAAATTCTGAGCAAAAAAGCCTCTATATAATGAAATATTATTCAAATGCCCTAATATAATGAAATCAAAATAAATCCTAAATTGTAAAGTCCCGTTATAAAAACAGCGAAGTCTAAATGTATTTATAAGCGCATTTGTAAGGCCTCTATACAACGAAGTACTCGTACAAAAGCCTCTATACAACGAAGTAAGAATAAAATTTAAAGGAAAATGGTAAAGTGCCATTATCAAAAGAACGAATTTTTAATGTGTGTGCAAATGTAATGCATTAGAAACGTATGTAATCAGTATTGACTTGATTCTTGTCAAAATGTATGAAGTAAAGCGTCAATCAATATCTATTCGAAAACAAAATTCTATAAATGAAGCCGTAGATCGATCGATTGCTTAGCTTTTGTCGAAAAAAGTATTGATAACTGTAACTTGCGAAAACAAACAAAATTAACACAACATCTTATTTACCTCATGAATATAAGCTTTTATTAGCAATCTCATGTTAAATAGATTTGAATAAAGAAAACTATAGTTATAACGAACTTTTTTCGTATTTCTTCAAATTTCGTTATATCAAGGCATTGCTGATTATATTTATAGCGAAGCAATAGCTATAACGAAGTATTTTCGGATCCCCTTGGAATTCGTTATATCGAAGTTTCACTGTATTTTAATTTTATAGTAGTCGTATGGCCATACAATAATATTAAATGTTAGTTATTATTATATATCTTAAGTCTATTTTTATGAACTACTTGTTGTTTATTAGTTTTCTTATCAACTATGGTAACATTATTTCTTAAATCTATTTTCTTAATTTTATACGGACCTTTATATTGACTTTCCAATTTATGCCCTGAATTATTCCTAAGTAAAACTAAATCTCCTATTTTAAAATTATGTTCTAAAATATTCTTATCGTAATTTAATTTTTGTTTTATTTTATTTCTATCTAAAAATATCTGCGCGCGTTTATGAGCTAGTTCTAACCTATATTTTGCCTCTTTGGCATAGTTATCCACATTATATAGTGGCGTCACACTATCTATTTTAGCAAATTGCCTAAAATTGTTTGGTAATTTTGAAAATACTAACTCATAAGGACAGTAGTTATGCACCGTTGACGGTGTTGTATTAAAACAGTATGTGAAATACTTTAACCATTCGTCCCAGTCAGTTTTGTCCACAGATATATAAGAACGAACATATTCGTTAAAAGTTCTATGACTTCTTTCTATTGTTCCTAGTGTTTGATGGTGATGTGCCGTGGAAGTTATATTTTCAATTTTTAGTAGTGTGCATAGTTCCGTCAGTATAGAATTTTTGTACTCTGTTCCCATGTCCGAAATGAACGTTTTCATTGGACCATAGGTTAATACAAAATTTTCAAATATCGCTTTTGCGATTGTTCTTGCAGATTTATCTGGTGTTGGTATTGTCACCAAATATTTAGTAAGATCACATATTAAAGTAATTGCATACTCATTTCCATTAATTGATTTCGGAAATGGCCCTATTGTATCTACATACACCGTGTCGAATGCTTTTTCTGGTGTTTCTGTTATAGTCATAGGACTTTTATTATGGCTTATTATATTTGATTTCTGGCATTTTTTACATAATTTCACATATTTTGTTACATCTTTTATCATATTTTTCCAATAGTAATACCTCTTTATTTTTTTCTAATGTTCTATATATTCCACAATGTCCTCCTTCTATCGGATCATCGTGGTATTTCAGCATTATATCAAGAATTGCCTTAGCATTCTTATCATTTATATTGGTCACCTCATTAAGTAGCGCTACTTTTAATTTATTTAAATATTTATTGCCCATATTTTTAAATTCATATATGGAGATAAATTCGAAAATTTTCTCACTGGGTGCCATTTGTAGTGTCTCTACACTAAGTTTACCGGCCACTTTCTCAAGCCTTGGGAAAAATTGTCCTAGGTCAATATTCCCATTAGTAAACAAATCATTTATATTTATATATGTAATAACAGATTTTCCTCGTTTGATGTAACATTTTACGGGAGTAATCTTCAATTTATAGTACTTTCTGACGTCAGTGTTCTTTAGTGGTACATATATATTGGGCTCTTTATCATTATTTTTAATTTTATGCTGAATATTTTCGGTATTACTTTGTTGTTTCTTTTTATATGCCATAGATCTTGTTGTAATTTTCAATATTGTATTAGTTTTTATATTTATGTCTTTTAAGTCATTAATCGTTATTCTTGATAACGCGTCCGCAACGTAATTATCTTTTCCCCTAAGGTATTCTATAGTAAAATTGTATTCTTCCAAATCCAATCTCATTCTTGTTAATTTTGAACTTGAGTTTTTCATAGAAAATAAATATGATAATGAAGTGTGTAATAGCCCAATGGATAGCTGTCAATTCCTGTTCGATTGTGGATTTATTGCTTTCACCTTTGCTAAAAGATTTTTATGCATATGCTATTGGTAATTGCTTTCCATCATATTCATGTGTCAATACGGCTCCACAAGCTTGTTTGCTTGCGTCCGTCGTTATACAAAATTCTTTTGTGAAATCAGGGTATTGAAGTAGTGTGGGTTTTATTAGAGCTTTTTTCAGATATTTGAATGCATTGTCTCAATCTTTAGTCCATTCAAATTGTACTCCTTTTCTTGACAATTTCGTTAGATGTCTGGAATATTCTGAAAAGTTTTTGATGAATCTTCGATAATAATTACAAAATGCAACGAATCGTTTTGCACTATCCGCATCCTTAGGTGTTGGATAGTTTTCGATAGCTGCGTATTTACTATCATCAGGTAATATTCCTTTGTCTGTACATTTGTGTCCAAGATAAGTAACTTCTGTCCTGAAAAATGAACATTTTTCTGGATGAAGTTTTAAGTTGTGTTTTCTTCACAAATCAAATACATCTTTTAAATTTGAAAGCATATGTTTCTCTGAACAACATAACACCACTAAGTCGTCCATGTACAGGAAAGCCTGGTTTGGTTTTAGACCAGCAAAAGCAAGTGTCATCATTCTTTGAAATGCATTTGGAGCTATTTTTAAACCATACGGTAATCTAGTAAATCTGTATGAGCCATTGTTTATTGAAAATGCTGTCAAGTCCCTAGATTTGTTCTCCAAGCCAATTTGGTGAAAACCTGACATTAAGTCTAAACAAGAAAAGTATTTTGCTCTGCCGAGCTGAACTAGAATATCGTCAATTCTAGGTAATGGAAACTTATCTGCAATTAGTTTTTTATTTATTTGCCTGTAGTCTATGACAAGTCTCCATCTTTTCTTATCGGAATTGGGCAGTGATTTCTTTGGTACGAGTAATATTGGACTGTTGTACTCAGAGTACGAAAATTCTACAATTTGATCATCTATTAGTTTTTTGACCTGTTTATCTATTTCTTCTTTATGTGTATGTGGTATACGATAATTTTTGATGTATACCGGTTCTTTATCTTTTACCCTCAACTTTTGTTCATAGAAATTATTTATTGTTATTTTTTCTGATTCTAAACCGAAAATATCACTGTATGTTGAGCATAATTCTGTTAATGTATTTTTAAATTGTTCCGGGAAATTTTTCTTCAAAATCTTTAGTATTTCTGATTTTCTTGATATATTTTTGCAAGAATTTTCTTTTATTATATCATAATCAGAGATGTTTTCGGTTTTTATGTTACTTTTCTTAATTTTGGCATTAGTGTTATTAGTGTTAAAAAAAACGAACGTATGCTTTGTTAGTGTTAACTATTGTGTTTGGAATGAAGACGCCTGGTGCAATTTCTTGATTAGGAATTAGTATTTCACTGTTTAAATTGTTAAATTTTATTTTATGTATTATTTCACATCTTGGTGGTAAAGTTATTTCGCTATTATTATTTGTTATTGGTATATTGATTGTGTGTGATATATTAAATGGTCTTAGGATAAGGCAATCATTGTTCCTGTTAAAATCCAACATGCAATTATACTTTTTCATGAAATCCATTCCAATGATTCCATCGCATGGTATTGGAAAGTTATTGTATACGACTTGAAATTTATGTGGTATTAAAAATTTTTCGAATTTTAGATCAAGAAATATACTTCCCATTGATTTTATATTGCCCTGTCCTATTCCACTAAAAACTGTTGTGTCATTAGTATTTATTTTGTTTAATCTGAAAAATTTTGATTTTATTAGTGAAATGTCAGCACCAGTGTCTACCAAAAGTGTGAGTGTAGTGTCAGTATTATTTATTTGAACATTAATGAAGAAACTTAAGTTGAGGTTTAGATGATATATATTAACTGAATTGGTCTTAGGGGAAATTCGGAGTTTTCCGAATCATTTTGATTTGATTCTGTTGCTCTTATGTAGTTGTTGTTCCTACGATTATTGGTGTATCTTTGATGGTTTCTGTTGTTATTGTCATTATTATTGTAATTGTTATTATTATTGTAATTGTTATTATTATTATTATTACGTGGGAAATTTTTTCTTCCACGGAATCGTGTATTATTGCCACGGAAATTGTTATTGGGTCTGTATTTTTGCCCATAATATAGAATTGCATTTTGTTGACGTGTGGCTTCGGTACAACTATTGACAAATTTGCTGAAAGCTTCGTTCATTGTATTAAAGGTTCCTGCTTCCATAATTAGTCTTACTGTGTCTATGGTGCAGTTCTTAGTCATAGCTTTTACAGCATGTTGTGTAGCATATTTATTTGATATTTCTGGTGTTAACCCATCAGAAATGTATGCTCCTTCCAGTGATTTTGTAAGTGTTTCAATTTCATTACAATATGCATTTGCTGTTTTGGTGTTTTGTTTAATGTTCATTAATTTGGGTGTCAGTACCTCGACTGATTCGCCTTTTACGCTATTTTTTAATTTATTGCTAATGTCAGCTATGGTGTTTTCTGTACTAACAAGGTTTCTTGCATTGCCTTTTAATTTTGTTTTTATTAAGTTTACTGCCAAAGATTCGTGATTGCCTTTTATGGAATCAACTAAAGACAGTGAATCTAGAAATGGCCGTAAATTTTCAGATTTACCATCGAAATCTATAATTAGCCTTGCAGCTATGTTTAGAAAATCTATTGCTGTTTGTGCCATTATGGATGTGTTTGATGTACAAATTTGTTGCAGATCTATTTTTTCGTGCAATGTTTGTGGTAGTTGTATTTTAATAGTTTTTCTTTCCGCTATCTGTATTACTCTATTCCTTATATCTTGGAAAAATGCTTCGGCTGCTATTTTATGTGAAGGTGTTAATCTTTGATAATTTACGTTTAAAATAACCCTTATTTCTTCTAAATATTGTATAAGTTTTTTATAATGTTTATTAATTGTGTCCTCTTTTATTGGTCTGTCTATATTGAGGCATTTGTAACTTTTTTCAAATTCAATTTTGATTTTTCTGCAGTGTTCTAGGATGTCTAACCAGTCCATGTGAAAATTTTATACTTTGTCTAGATCAGTTGCTCTGCTTAGATATTGCTTCCTTAGGGATCTTTTATGTAACAAGTAAATTTTTAATAGAAGACTAACTGTGTTTATTACCACCAATATTAATAGTAGTGTCCATAACGAGCCTATGTGTTCTGTATGGTCAATAATTTCTAAATTATTTACTACGTTAGCGTTTTGTTTTTCTATTTTGGATTGCGGTTTTCCCATTTTATTCTTATTTCTACGTATTTTGACAATATAAGTGACCGTTTACATTGAATTATTTGTATGGAATATCAATTTGCTTTATTTAAAATTTAGTTTTGAATTTAATTATTTTTGATTAAGTTTAATTTTATTATTTTTATATTATTATTATTACGAATAATCGTAATTAATTAAATTTAATTTAATTTTTACTTATTATGAAGGTTATAAAAGTTAGTTAGTTAGTTAGTTTTTTTTTTTTTTTTATTTTTTTATTTTAGTATTTTAGTTTGATCCACTATGGCAACTCTTATTTATTTTCTTACTTTTCATATTTTTTAACTGATATATATATATAGTGTTTCATTTGTTCACTTCAATGTGGCAACTCTTAAATGTTTTTAAATATTTCTTTTTATTGTGAAATTCTATTTCATAATTGTAATTTATTTAATTAGCACGGTAATAGTAGTGTATTTTTTTTTTGTTTTAGTGAAAAAGTTTTGTGATTTTTTTTTTTTTTTTATATTGAATATAATATTGTTATGTGTATTTCAGCATGTGATTTAAAAATTCATGTATGCATACATGTGTAAAAAAAGATTTCATTATTTATTTATATTAAAAAATTTAATTTGTAAAAAAAATATAGTGAAAAAAAAAAATCTATTTGTGTTTCTGTTGTTCCATCTCGGCTTCAAGTCGGCCGACTTGTGTCCACATTTCGGATGCAATGTCCCAGGATGGTGGTGGAGTTTGGTTAGCGTTCCATTAGTTGTTGTTATATTGACGCCTTTTGGCCAGGCGCTTCCACCTCAGTGTTTTTTTTTTTTGGCTTAAACACTCTTCTGACGGAGACTTGGCTGTCCGTCAGGTTCCGTTTGGTGCTAATTTTAAAGCACTTTGTAATCCAGGACTGGCAGGATCGCCATGTAATAAGATTAAAACAATTTAGTTATTCTGGTGCTCTCTAGGGAGCTCTCAATTTATTGTGGAGGATTTGATGATGAGAAGAGTTTAAGAAAATAAATAATAGTGCCGGCGCTTAAGAACGCCACTGGCAAATAAAAGTAAAAGGCAGATGCATGCCAGTATGAATTAGTAATGCCGATTGAAGGCAAAGTATTAATTGATTCCTTAAACTAATTGACATTGGCTTATATACTAATTATGAGAATAATTCTTAGGGGTACCTTAACATAAGAGTAAAAGAATAGAAATATATATTATTGTTGGGTAAGCATATTTAGCTTCCAACTATTTATGTATGGCATGTGTTCAACAGTTTTAAAGTTCAACGAGTGCATACTTAAAAGCAACAGATACTTTGTGTAGCTTATATCTACAATCAAACAAATACAGTTAATAAATGTGATTCATTTAAGTGCATTGTGCTGCTGCACTTAATTAACTGTACAAGTGTCAAATTACCGACACACACAAAATATCTTGCTTGCAGTTTGTCAATGCTTGCATGTTGCGGTACTATTGAATCGCAATGCATACCACACACTGTTGGCCACATGCTACAATATACCTGCCGCTCACTTGATTAGGTTCATAAATTTTTGCATTTCTATCTTAATTTCTCGTCAAATATATTCTAAGAGAACAATTTATTTAAACTGCATTTTACAGATGCTTTATATGCTAAAAATTTAGAGAGTAAAAACTAACGGTGCAATAAATAGTTTTTGTAATTTTTTGCTTCTATGCTAAAATGCAGTAAATGCAGCAGAATTTTTAGCTCAGTTGAATAGGTTCATAAAAAAATAAAATTAGTTTACATATGACAGCGGATAAAATCTGTCATAATTTTTTAGCATAATATAAGCAGTTTTTTTTTATTTTTGTTTAAAAAGGGTGCGCAGTAAGCAATTGAGTGAAAAGGAAAATGGCAGAATAAAAGCATTTGTGGAAACTGGCCTGAGTTGCAAAAAAATTGGACGTAGCCAGAACGTTGTCAGCAATTTTATAAGAACACAGTCTCTATACGGAAAAAAACATGAAAGGGCGTACGCATAGAGCAGTGATGTCAGCGCCGTACACAATTGTGGAAACAAAACTCACATGTCCGCTTACGCTCTTTTATTTTGCAAGCGTAAAATATAATTGTTTACTCTGTTTTTAGGTCTCTAAGCAGAAATAATCTTAATATATAAAACCGAATGTGTGTTTGTTTATTTGTTTGTTTGTGTGTTTGTTGGTTTTTTCCTTATAGGAGGCCAAACCCTTGCACCGATCTTCCTGAAATTTTCACAGTATTTAACTGGAACTTTCGGATGAATTATAGCCTATATGAAGTTTTGATTGGACAAAGAGGCGTGGCAACTTCCATATAACCCAAAAAATTTAAATCGACATATTTTGAGTATTTTTTGACCTACGTCGATGATATTTGGTACTTATGGTATTGGCATAATTTGGAATACGTACCAGGAGAAAAGTGGGTGGAAACACGCCCCTTTTTTATTAAAACTAAAACCTTGGACCGATCTTCCTGAAATTTTCACAGCATGTTACTGTGACTCTGGAAGGAATAATAGGCTATATGAAGTTTTGATTGAACAAAGAGGCGTGGCACCGCTCATTTAACCCAAAAATTTAAATCACCATATTTTGGGCATATTTTGACCTACGTCGATGATAACTGGTATATATGGTATTAGCATAATTTGGAATACGTACCAGGAGAAAAGTGGGTGAGACCACGCCCCTTTTTTAGGAAAACCAAACCCTTGGACCGATCTTCCTGAAATTTTCACAGAATTTTACTGTGACTCTGGAAGGAATATAAGGCTATATGAAGTTTTGATTGAACAAACAGGCGTGGCACCGCTCATATAACCCAAAAATTAAAATCGCCAAAATTTGGGAATTTTTTGACCTACATACGTCGATGATTTTTGGTACATATGGTATTCGCATAATTTGGAATATTTACCAGGAGAAAAGTGGGTGGGACCACGCCCCTTTTTAGGAAAATTAAAAATCGTAATATAGTCTTAACTACTGGACCGATCGTCATTAAATTTTCACAATAGGATATATAAATACTTTTAATTTTATTTTATAACGAGGGGTGTAGCGGAGCACAACGGGATAGGCTAGTATAATTATATAAATAAATATACAAAAATATACAGAGGGTGGTTGAAATAAACTGTATGTGCCACTGTATGTACGAGTAGCTACATCTTTTCGAAAATTTCTTAAAAAATGGAGAAATATTTTAAAATTAAATATCTTTTTTTGCTGCATAAAATTAGCTGTCGCCAATATCACCGACTCAAATCGGCTCACGGCTGATCCGAAAATTTAAAAAAAAATTTTTGTTTTTTGTCCGCCGGCAACTTATGAATAGTGGTTGCTAGAAAAACGCTAAATTGCAACTGAAAATGGCACCTCTCAGTTGCCAGTTGCCATCCGTAATAAAATTCCTAGCAACTGGCAACTGTGTTTTTTGTGGTAAGTCTCTCGGTCTTGTCAAAATTTGTTTACATTTTTTGCCGCATTCAGTTTCAACTCTCGTAGTGAACAGACGCGTTTTTATAATCGTCTCAACTGAATATAAAAAACATATAAAAAAAAAAAAATTTTCAAGTCACAAAAAATATAAAAAAAAACAAAACATTTATTGAACAATTATTTTACTGGTTTTATTTTATTTTTTACTTGTGTGCAGTACACAAAAATATTTGCATATACAAACTAATATAAGTGAAAATAAAAAAAAGAGAACTCTGATGAGTTCATCTTCTGATAAAAAAACAATAATCCTACAAGCAGTAGGAATGTACAATATATAACTTTAGTTGCTGATGACGACAATAAAAAAAATGAATTAAACAAAAACCTGAATTTAACAGAAAACACAAATACTCGTGCGCGATCATTATCTCTGAACATGTTAAATAGTGATCAAGATGCAACAACAATTGCACCCATCAGCAAACTTGTCAGCTTAGCTGTACAAACAAACTGTTGAGTTGTCAACTAAAAAAGTATTGAGCACCAAAGGTTTCCTTTGGAGCTCAGATTTAATATTTTATGACTTGGGTTAGCCCAGGTAGAAACACCATGTGCTATTGTAAATTAGATGTAAACCTTAGTAGAAACACTAAGACTGGTCAAGCAATCATAAGATTTACTCTTTGTATGCCACAAGTTCTTTATTTTTGCATGTCTTTTTATACATTTAATATCTTACGTCTAACTAAAATTAATAACAAATATACATTTTCAACAATTATAAAAATTCATTATTTTGCAGTTATTTTAAACATTAAACATTTCTCAAGGTAAACATTTCTAGAGGTAAATGACTTTATTTATTGTAACATTAAACCTTTCTCAAGGTAAAGCAATTCTAAAGGTAAATAACTTTATTTATTGTAATATTAAACCTTGCTCAAGGTAAAACAATTCTAAGGTTAATAACTTTATTTATGTTAAACATTTCAAAGAAAGGAAATGACTGCATTTTGTCATATAAGCATTTTGCATTTTAATAATTATTATGTGTTAATTATGTTTTTTGTGTTGACATTATATTATGTGTTAACATTCTCCGCCGCGTTGAGCGGATAGCGAAAGAATATATAAAAATTTTAATTTACACGGAATAGAGAAATAAAGTTATTTTTAAACTATAGAGTCACGCTGGCGTGGTGTAGGTTCTGGCGGTGTTGTAGCCAGGTTGAGTGGTGTTCTTTTTCTGCCTTTAAGTCGCCAGCCTATTAGGATCACGATTACTAGTACTGACAGAAGTAGTGCCAAAGATCCGATATAGGGATGATGGAGAACCGGATACTGTGTTTCCCTTGGAATATCTTTGATGTCTGCTAGTTGTTTTTGGAGTTCAGTGAGCTCATTTAATTTGGTGTCCAAATTGATGTTTGGTGCGAGGAGCCTCTTAACCTCGGACGGTTCGCCAATAGCCGTAATATTGCCAATCATGGCATATGAATAATGTAGAGTAGTGACATTAGTTTCATGCCCATAGATAGTTAGTGTACTTCCCTTGATGATACAGGTTGGTTTCATGGACAGGAGACCAGAATGATCGATGTGTAGGTGTATGGTTTCAGAGTCGCAGACGGCAGTTAGCTCTAACGGATATATTGTTGCATAAAACCAACGGTTGATCGTGTTTAGGGCGACAAAAGAAGACCCTTTCTGCATCTGACCAAAACTACATTGCGGAGATGTTCTGTTGTTGAATAAGGCAATTTCACAGAAATAGCTGCTTGATTCTCGCGAAACACTGACTTGTAACGATGTGCATAGATGTATGTCGTTCTTAACTATAGCACATTTATTGAATTGAAGTGCACTTAATGTCAGGTATTCATCTCGGTGGTCGTTCACAGCCAGATATTCAATGTTGGTTGTTATAGCAATATGCGTGTTGTTCATCTTGGTAGGTATAGGAATAATCTTGAAAAGTTCAAAATGTTTCTGATTCACTAACGGCAGTTCAATCATGAAAATAACACTCCCTTGTGCTACTGTGCCCTTGATATTCATGATCTTGTATAATTCTAGTAAGTCTGTGTCTTCAACTGGGAATGCACGACCCAAGGGAAGGTGTCCTTTAATTTTAGCAATCTCTGATCTTAACTGCCTTGGTGTGAGGATAAGTGGGCTTATATTACCGTGGTTTGTATGCGTGAGAGCAGCGACCAGCTCTGCCTCAATTCTTTGCAAATCGGACGTAAGTGTATTTAATTGAATTGCCAGAGACATAAGATTTTGGACTTGTCGTAAATTTGAATTCTCATTTCTAACTGAATTTAAATCATGATAAATGGTTTTCTTAAGCTCTGAAAAGCGTACCTTAGTATTGTTTTCGCTTTGCTTAAGAATGTTAATTGTCTAATCTATCACTGAAGTTTGGTTTCTTAGTAATAGATGAAGATACTCCTAGTTTTCCTTGACATTAGCTATAGTTTGAGCAATTTGTTCTACATAGTCTGAGTCCAGGACTCCAAATAGAGCATGTGCCATGTTCCCTACAATATCAAGAGCCGCTCTCCGGCTTCTCCTTGGAATCAAAAGGTCTGATTCTTGCATAAGGTTGTCCCAAGTATGCTGAAGTTGTAGGTATAGCATTTCACATGATTCAATAGCTATCGATTGCTTGCAGAGCCTTGAGATTGATGTTATTCCAGCTTCCAGAACCTTATTCCTATCCCAAATTGTTGTGAGATCGTAGTATATAATGAACTTCCAGTTAGCTGTCACCAATTTTGCCGACCCGATGCCGTCGAAATATAATCCTGGATTGGAAGAAAATTCCGTAATATTGATTGGAGATGCTAATATTATCGGCAGCAGAAGAAGTGAAATAAGAATTGTACTGAAGAATCCCAGTGAAGAATATGACACTATTTTGCGTTTTGGCTGGATAGTGTCGCTTTCTGATGAGTGTTGCCTCTTTTGCGAAGTGAAATTGTCATAGGCGGAACAGTCCATGTGGGAATCGTTGAACAGTGGTGCCAATCTATGTATTGGTCTCTTGAAGGTTCCCTTTGCTGTTTTGACGTCGCAGACCCTAACAAGTCCATCATCTCCCTTGTAAGTCTTGCTTATTCTACCCAATGGCCACTGCAATACTGGAGTATTATCCTCTTTGAGAATAACAAGCATGCCTTCAATAACGTTCGGTGAAGGTGACTTCCATTTGCCCCTTTGCTGTAGCTCATGTAGATATTTTTGTGACCATTCCTTTCAGAATTTATGTTTGATTTCTGACGTTATTTTCCATCGTGCATCTAGCGGTATTCTTGGAGATTGGGCATTTACATCCACGGCTGATGTCAAGGATTCACCAACTAGAAAGTGACCTGGCGTAAGAGCTTGAAGATCATCGTAATTTGATGACAGAGGAATCAATGGTCGCGAGTTTAAGATTGCTTCTATTTCAACCACTATTGTTTCCAATTCCTCATAGGTAAGTGATGCAGTAGACACGCTTCTCAGTAAGAGATGTTTGGCGGATTTGACTGCCGATTCCCAAAGCCCCCCGAAGTGGGGTGCTCTTGGTGGAATGAATTTAAAGTTTATTGATTGATTGCTGCATATTCGTGTAATTTTTTTCTTGCGCTGATTGAGAATATATTGATTCTTCTAATTCGGTGATTTTGTTGTTTGCTCCCACGAAGTTAGTAGCATTGTCGCAGTACAATGTCTGACAATGGCTTCTTCTACTGATGAAACGTCGCAGTGCTCCTATGAAGGCTTCTGTAGACAGTTTAGACACGACCTCCATGTGAATGGCCTTAGTTGCGAAACAACAAAACACAAGCCTTGTCTGGTCTCTTGCCTCTGATTTTGTGATGGATCCAAATCGGCCCAAAGTAATCAACTCCTGTAGTTATGAATGGGCGCGCTGGTGTCACTCTGTCAGCTGGGAGATTCCCCATTAATTGTTTAAAAAGCACTGGCCTAGCCTTGGTGCAACGTATGCATTTATGGACAGTACTAAGCGCTAGTGATTTTCCGTTCGTAATCCAGAATTGTGACCTGGATGCTGCCAACAGTGCCTGTGGGCCGCAATGACGATTTTCTTCGTGTAGCATGTGCATCAATAACTTTATCATGAGGTGATTGTGTGATAAAATCGCTGGATGCTTTGCTTTGAATGGTAACGTTGACTGCTCCAAGCGACCACCCACGCGCATTATCTGATGCTCATCCAAGAATGGATTTAATGAAGCCAACGGACTTGATTTATGTACAGGTGTTTGGTGTGATAGTCTTTGCAACTCTTCCCCGAATTCCGCCGCTTGGACGATCTTTATAATAACGTTCATAGCTTCTTCCATTTCATGTGCATCGAGCGCTCTTTTCGTTGGACGATAAACCCTTAAGGTCTTGGAGTTTCTGATAAATCTTAACACATAACCGATCGTGTGTTAAAGAGTTTTGAATGAATTGCGATGGTTTATCCTATTTATACTGTCTTCATAGTTTTGCTGCGAGGTTGATATTGTTAAGACCTGCTTCGATACCTTACGTTCTTCGTTACAAGGTATATCGGTAATTTGTGAATGTGCAATTATCCATTCACTCTTTTGTCCCGAGAGAAATAGGGGACCATTAAACCAAATTGAGTGTTGTGATAGGGTTTCTGGTGCTAGTCTTCGGGATATTGCGTCAGCAGGATTTTCTTTTGAACTGACGTGTAACCATTGATTTGAATCGCTTAAACTTTGAATTTTCGCTATCCTGTTTGCTACAAATGTGTGATAGGATGCTGTTGATGAATTTATCCAAGCAAGAACAATTTTTGAGTCTGACCAAAAAAAGTTGGCAGTATTTTGTAGGCGAAGATCTTGTTTGACTCTACTTGTTACCTCTACACCTAGCACCGCGGCGCATAATTCCAAGCGAGGCAACGTTTGTTTTTTAATTGGTGCTAGTCGGGACATATCATTCTTGCTACTACAGTTTTGTCATTATATGTTGAACGAAGATATATTGCTGTTCCATAAGCTCGTTCAGATGCGTCCACAAACGTGTGAATTTGCGTTGTTACTGGTTTTTCGTTTTTTAATACGAATCTATCAATCTTAGTTTTGTTTAACGTTTCTATGCTTGTGCGAAATTTATTCTATTCGTTCTGAAGATTCATGGGTAATTCGTCATCCCAAGAAATCGATAATTGCCACAGCTCCTGCAAGAATATTTTGGCCCGTACAACTACCGGTCCAAAAAGTCCTAGTGGATCAAAGATCTTGGCTAGTTCTGAGCTGACTATTCTTTTTGTCACACCCCTTTCCGTTGGCCTCTGTGATCGTCCACATAACTGATCAGACTTTGGCAGCCATATTAATCCGAGTGTTTTAATCGAGTATTCTGAATTTTCATCTAAGTCCAAGTTGACCTCCTGGTCTTCAGGAGCAATTCCACTTAGTAATTGAGGGTAATTCGAACACCATTTCCGAAGTTTAAAACCTGCTTCTCTTAGAAGTGAGCTTAGTTGTCGTTGTGACTCTAATGCTGTACTGATGGAATCAGCACCACTGAGGCAATCGTCTACATAAAAATCGTCACGTAATATTGAGGCACCTTGTGGGTATTTTGTAGCGTTTTGAATAGCTAAATGTTGCAGGCATTTGGTTGCTAAGTACGGTGCAGGCGAGGTTCCATAGGTTACAGTTTTTAGACGATAGTACTTGATGTCTTGATGCTTATTGTATCTCCAAATGATGAGCTGGAACATCTGGTCTGTGTCATTGACTCGAATTTGCCGGTACATTTTTTCGATGTCCGCAGTGAAGGCAATTTTATGCATTCGAAATCGCAGCAGAACTGAAAACAATTCACTTTGTACTGTCGGCCCGGCATGTATGATGTCATTGAGCGAGGAACCGCTAGATGTTTTTGCCGATGCGTCAAAAACTACTCGCAATTTTGTAGTGGAGCTTTCGGGTTTCAGCACGCAGTGGTTGGGCATGACGTAATGTAATTCGGGAATGTCGTCTTCATGTATTTCTTCCATGTGTCCCAAAGTTTCATACTCTTGCATTAACTTGTTGTATTCTGTTCTAAGCTCAGGATTACGGTCCAATCGTTTTTCCAACGCTAGAAATCGATTGAAGGCCATTGTCTTAGAACTTCCGAGAATGGATGGGTTCTCTGCAAAAGGTAGGCGAACAATGAACCTCCCTTCTTCGTTTCTTTTTACGTTTTGGACAAAATGATCCTCACATCGTTTCTCAGCCAAAGTTAGTGATCGTTCTGTATTATTCGTGTCATCAAGCCACCAAAATTTTTCAATAAGTTGGTTTGTTGTTTGTTGTTCTGGGGTAAACACTGCACAGGTAAGCACGCTGTCGTTTTTTCTTGTAATTTACCTGTCACGATCCAACCCAAAACTGTATTTTGTAGGATTGGTAAGTTCTGGTTGATCCTTATCTGTTGTGGGCGCATTAATTGATGATAAAATTCTGCTCCAATCAAAATGTCAATTTTATCCATTTGATTGAACCATGGATCTGCTAAACTAATATTTTCGGGAAGATTCCAATCTGATGTATCGAAAGATTTTGTAGGCTGAGGTGATACAATGGTTGGAAGAACAAATGCTTCGATTCTGGTAGCATAACTGCCTGAACATGCATGTAGCTCTATATTGATTCGTTGGGATACGTTGTGAATCTTACGGCCTATTCCTTCAATGCACAATGTAGAATCGGAAGAGTCCAATGATAATTTGTTCAGTACTCTGTTTGTCACCAAATTAACTTGTGATTCAGAATCTAGTAGAGCTCGGAATATGCAGGTACGGCTTTTGGCTCCAATTATCTTCACTCTTGCAGTGGCTAGTAATACTTGGGTGTTGTCGATGACTTGATTGTTTGTTGCAGCTACGATTGGAGTATTTTTATTCGGTGCAGAGGCTGCGTGTTGTGATTTTTTGTAGCTTTCTGCCGAAGTTGCTGATGTGTTTTCTCTTGCTAATTTCAAGTGCAATAATGTGTTGTGTTTCTTTGTACACTTTGAGCAAGACCGTGAAGTGCATGCCTTGGTAGCATGATCTGACTTAAAGCAATTCACGCAAAATCTGTTTTTTTGTGTCCATTGTAGTCTCTCAGCTGGGGACCTTTTTAGGAACTTTTCGCAGTAATATATGGGATGTCCTGTCGATCCACATACCTTACAAGTTTGGGTTAATGTAGCTGCTGTAATAATTTTGGCTCTATCCTTCACCCCGCTACATTCGTGAGACCTTCCGCGTGATTCCAATGCTTGGAACCGATGTTCGAGAAATCTAAGTAGTGCATTTAGACTTACGAGGTTCTTATTGTCTTCTAGTGATTGTTAAAATATTGTTTGAGTTGAGTGATCAAGTTTTTTCAATAGTATGTGAACCATTATGGCGTCCCATTTGTCCACTGGAAGTCCTTGTGCGCTTAAACCATAAATGCATTCTTTAGTGACATCATGTAAGGCTTTTAGCGCTTGTGCCGTTTCGTTTTTCATTTGTGGATGAGACATCAAGTTGTTTAATAGTGTTGTCACAATGAGTCTTTTGTTGTCATATCTATTCACCAGAATATTCCACGCGATTGCATAATTTGCTGTTGTAGTTGGCAAATGTTTTATTAGATTTTTTGGCTCATCTGCTAGGTGTGTGGTTAAGTAAAACATTTTCTCAACCTCGCTCATCGATGCGTTGTGGATCAGCTGGGTGTAAAGGTCTTTAAAAGCTACCCATTTTAGGTAACTGCCGCTGAATTTTGGAATCTGAACTTTTGGCAGATGGGGTTGATAATGCTCAATCCTGTTAATCTTTCGTGGATTATATTCGCCGGCAATATTTACATCGTATTGTAGCTTGCATTGGACGTTATGTACCTTAGCTTGCATTTGGTAAAATTCATCCAAGGTATAACCATCTATTTGGTCTTCGGTAGTTAATTGCCATAAGGTATCGTTATTTTTTGAGAAATCCTCCATATATTTATCAATGAGTGCTAATTTGGCCTGGCAATATGAATCTTCTTTATTTTCCTCCGCCATGACTTCATCAATAGTTCGTCTTAACGCTCTCATCAATGGCCGCTGATTGCGAAGAACTTTGCTTGTGATTTCGTCAAGTTGTGTCTTGCCCTGCGTACCGCTGCTTGCGCTTTCGGTCTCTGTGTATTGTCTGGTGGAAGGTGTTGGTTTTGGCACTTTTTTACTTTCGGACTCAAACAAATCTTTATACTTCATTGTGTCGTCTGAGATACGCAAGTACTGCTCCGTAAAATAATTGTGTTGCAATGGTAGATTTGATAGACACCTTATTTTGTTGTCAGTGCTTTCAAATTCTAGCCATGCCGTGTCAAGCCGTTGTAGACGCTCCAAGTAGTATTCTCTGGTCTTCCTTGTGGGAGAGTCCTTTTTGAAATTGCGGATTATCGCTTGTATTTCTTCCGCCGTCTTCTGCTGGACTGCTATAAGCTCTTCAAAAGATGCCATAGTTGATAACACGTTGCTGTTTGAAATCGGGGTCACCAAATGTTGAGTTGTCAACTAAAAAAGTATTGGGCACCAAAGGTTTCCTTTGGAGCTCAGATTTAATATTTTATGACTTGGGTTAGCCCAGGTAGAAACACCATGTGCTAGTGTAACTTAGATGTAAACCTTAGTAGAAACACTAAGACTGGTCAAGCAATCATAAGAGTTACTCTTTGTATACCACATGTTCTTTATTTTTGCATGTCTTTTTATACATTTAATTTCTTACGTCTAACTTAAATTAATAACAAATATACATTTTCAACAATTATAAAAGTTCATTATTTTGCAGTTATTTTAAACATTAAACATTTCTCAAGGTAAACATTTCTATAAGTAAATGACTTTATTTATTGTAACATTAAGCCTTTCTCAAGGTAAAGCAATTCTAAAGGTAAATAACTTTATTTATTGTAATATTAAACCTTGCTCAAGGTAAAACAATTCTAAGGTTAATAACTTTATTTATGTTAAACATTTCAAAGAAAGGAAATGACTGCATTTTGTCATATAAGCATTTTGCATTTTAATAATTATTATGTGTTAATTATGTTTTTTGTGTTGACATTATATTATGTGTTAACACAAACAATAAGTAACAAGTTGACCAACGTTCACAAAATGGTAGATGCGGTGAGTACAATAAAAAATAATAAAATTCAAACAGGAATGGACAGATACATAACCGTGTTAAAAAGGGGAAGAAGTCCAAAATCAGCTCAAATAGATTTAACAGCGAAAGTTCCCAGAGATGGAAAAAACAAAATAAAAAATTCCGAAAATCGTTTCGCGATTTTATCAGAACAAGAAAATGAAGACACAACTACAACAAGATCGAGTAAACCTCCACCGATATATTTAAGAGAGCAGAACTCTAGTTTTTTGGTAAAAAGCCTTATCTCCTTAATTGGAGAAAATGAGTTCTATGTAACTCCAATTAAGCGCGGAAATATTAACGAAACAAAAATCCAGGTAGTGCAAGAAAGTAATTACCGAAAAAAAGTTTCTGACCTTGAGTCAAAAAACAAAAATTTGTATACGTACCAATTAAAGAGTGCTAAAGGTCTAACCGTCGTAATAAAAGGTATAGACTCTAGTGTGGATCCAAAAGAGGTTAAGTCTGGCCTTGAAAATAATGGCTTCAAAGTTAAAAATCTTTCTAACATCAAAAATAGGGAAAAAATCCCCCAACCTATTTTTAGAGTCGAGCTACAGCCTGGTGGCTTGAAAATTAAAAAAAATGAATAGCACCCAATCTATAATCTAAAGTACTTGTTACACAGAAGAGTTACAGTTGAGATGCCACATAAAAAAATGGACCTATCCAATGCATGAACTGTCAAGAATTTGGCCATACCAAAACTTATTGCAAGTTGCCTATGTGGTGAATTGCACAGTACCGCTAACTGTGACAAAATAAAAGGTGATTCCAAGTCAAAAAAAATGCGGCAATTGCAGTGGAAACCACACTGCTAAATAACGAGGCTGCCCTCTTTACTCTTTTCTTAAAAATTCGTCGAACAGAAAAACAAATGCTACTCCCGATCAGCCCAACACCCCTTTAAACTACCCTCAGTTACCTCAACCGTCGTCTAGCCATAATCAATACTCAAAAGTTTTAAAGTCTAACACGACTCTTACTCAACAAAAACCTAATAGTAAATTTTCATACGCTAATATTTTAAAGAGTAACCAGACTCCGGCGCAAAAAACTGTACTAGCTAATGAAGAATTAGGGCATAATTTTAGTCGTATTGAAGCCTGATAGAGATCCTAATACAAACAGTAAATACATTTACTCTCAACATGTCCTGTATGATGCAGGAAATGTTGAAAATGCAGTCTACTTTGTTGCAGGCTGTATTGAAAAAAACATGAACTTAAGAATCTGTTTTTGGAACGCAAACGGCATCGAACTCGATGCAACACCGTCAACAGATTATTCGCTGTGGCGTGCAGCCAGAGGACTTAAAAGGCCAGTGATTTGTAAACCACCATTACGAGCATCAAATGGTGACTGGGCAAGAACTGATGCTGAAAAAGGTGATCTATTTGTTAAGCACCTAGAAAAAGTATTTACCCCGAATATTTCTGCTGATATTGTTGAACTGCCACCAGTCGTCTCTTTACCAGAAATACCGATGAGATTTAACATGACGGAGATTGAAAATACTATTACTAGTCTTAACACCAGAAAAGCCCCAGGTGTCGACAAAATAAGCAACAAAATGCTTCAACAACTGCCTTATATTGCAAAAAGAGTTATACTCTTCATTTTTAATAGTATTCTACGGCTGCAATACTATCCTGCAGAATGGAAGGTTTCGATGATTATTATGATACCAAAGCCCGGCAAGGATCATACGAAGGTTGAATCCTATCGGCCTATTAGTTTATTGCCCAACATTTCAAAACTATTTGAAAAGCTGTATATGAGCAAGCTAATGCCTATAGTGACTAGAAGTGGATGCATTCCAGATCATCAATTCGGTTTTCGCAGACAACATAGCACTATTGAACAAACTCACAGACTTGTGAACGTAGTTAGAGACACCTTTGAAAAAAAGAAATTTTGCTCTGCGCTCTTTATAGATGTTTCTCAAGCTTTCGATAAAGTATGGCACGAAGGTCTTATCCACAAATTAACACGCAATCTCCCCGCAAACATAGTCAAGCTTTTAAAAAGCTATTTAGAGGAACGAAAATTTGTAGTTAGGGAAGGTAATTTTTTAAGCCCTCCACAGTCGATCGAAGCCGGAGTTCCCCAAGGCAGCATCTTCGGTCCCTTACTTTATTTAATTTATGCCTCTGACTTACCGTTAAGCAATAACATTCATACATCAACATTTGCTGATGATACAGCTTTTTTAAGCGTCCATGAAAATCCAGTAGAAGCTTCCATCAACTTACAAGGGTATATATCCAAATTGGAAAAATGGCTTAAACAATGGCGTATAAAAGTTAACGAACAGAAATGTGTACACGTCACTTTTACGTTGCGAAGGGAAACATGCCCGCCTATACAAATCAACACTGAGACTATTCCGCAGCATACTGTAGTCAAATATCTAGGCGTTCACCTTGATCGCCGTTTAACATGGAAATCGCATATAGACGCAAAGTTGATGCAAATGAAATTAAAAACTGCCCAAATTAATTGGCTTATGGGAAGAAATTCTATACTGAGCCTAGACTGTAAACTTC
This sequence comes from Lypha dubia, assembly GCA_947311025.1. Lineage (NCBI taxonomy): Eukaryota > Metazoa > Arthropoda > Insecta > Diptera > Tachinidae > Lypha > Lypha dubia. The sequence goes on along the minus strand of OX371260.1, from coordinate 84,760,499 downwards.
TACTATACAACGCGATCCTGAAACCAATATGGTCCTATGGAATCCAGTTATGGGGCACTGCCTCAGCATCGAATGTCGAAAGAATTCAAAGGCGACAGAATAAAATTCTACGTACAATAACAGCAGCCCCCTGGTATGTCAGAAACCATCGAATTCATAAAGACCTAGACGTTCCGTTGGTGAAGACAGTATTTTCAAAACACGCGAAAAAATATATAAAAAAACTTGAGTTGCACCCAAATCCACTTGCGCGCAATATTCTTCATTATAGAGGCCACACCCGGCTGAAAAGAAGGGATACTCTTTTTCTCAGCCGTTCACGAGAGATGTAAAACAACCAAAATTAACCGTTGAAATTAAAAATTTTGTTTAGCATTGGCTAAACTTACATTTAATATTTTTAGATTTAAGATTTGAAAAACTTATTGATAATTTAATATAAATAATTAAAGATTCAATAAATAATAAAATTATCAAAAAAAAAAAAAAAAAAACGGCATCTGCCAACATAAAAATGAAATAGAATATTTTCTTCTGGATAAACAAATCGATGTTATGCTTATCTCAGAAACTCATTTGACGTCTCGAAGCTATTTTAAAATTAGTGGATATAATTTCTACGATACTAAGGATCCTCGAGGTAGAGCTTGTGGTGGCTCTGGAATCCTAACAAAAACTCGAATAAAACACTACCTGCTAAATTTTTTTTCGCAGCCGCCGCCGACGATGAAATACATTCGGCTTCGATCCCTGGATAGTTTTATTAAATTAATGAAAATTCAAATTACTAAGAGTCTCTTTCACCAAACACAGTTTAATTTAATTAAAGATCACTATTTAAATTATGTTTAAAGAAATTCCATTTTCACCAACTTATCCCTTTGTTATTTAATAAGAATTTTTTTTTTTATGTATGTATGTGTCGCTAGAGACAGCTGGTGTTAAAGAGATGCAAAATCAGTATTTAAATGGAGATTTCTACCTATTTAAACATATTTTAAATGTGTAAAGAGAATATGTTGGTGAAAATGCAAAATCAGTATTTAAATGGAGATTGCTACCTATTTAAACAGCTTTTAAATGTGAAAAGAGAATATGTTGGTGAAAATGAATAACTACGTTGCAAAATCAGTATTTAAATGGAGATTGCTACTTATTTAAACAGCTTTTAAATGTGAAAAGAGAATATGTTGGTGAAAATGAATAACTACGTTTAAATATGAATTGATATTTAAATAGAATTGGTGAAAGAGACTCTATTTCTTTCTTATGTTGAAAAACATTAGTATATCCAAAGTAAATCTCTCCTTTACAAAACCCACATTTATTTGAGCATGTACTCTCCGTGTGGAGAGGTGGTAGTCTCCCATCGGGCGCGTCCCCAGGTGGCGGATAGGGGTAGAGACATGCCAGTGGCTCATAAATCAGCAAATGGTTATTAAGTCAAAGGCATGACTCGGGCCAGGCTTAATGCCACGTGTGCTCAATACATCAGGGGTGCACGTGTTATTATACCAGGCCGAGGTCTTAGGTGGATTCTAATCAACCGAATGAAACATGAAGGCACTCGGCTCAAGCAGGCAGCTTATGCTGGTGCTTGGGATGAGTGTGGTCATGATGGAGGGTCATCCCCCTGCGACCCCTGAGCACGATCGGCATTCAATTATGAATGAGCTCTTGCTGAGGAGTTGTTGCACGACTCAGGGTCGGTGGCAATTCACACCCTTAGGTGGTCTTTCGGCCCGCCTAGGATCGCGGGTATGACTCACCTACACCCTCATGACGGTGGCTAGGAATTTTACCGGACCCGCGGACCAAAACAATGCTACCCCACTTGTAAGTGCAAAGGTGTTTGGAAGTCGTGCCGAGGCCTGGATGGCCAGTAAGTGGATAAAGATAACTGGTCGTTAACGACTCCCCTCCGATGCCAGGGCACGGATCGGTTGTAAACAATCAGTTGCCTAATCCATGTACGCCTCCTCCTGGCTGCTGTAGACGGATCTTCTCCTGAGGGCGCAGCCAAACCGGCTGCAATTGCTGGCCCGAAAAGGCAGAGATCAGGAGAGGACTCAACTCAGCAGCAGATGCAGCCCTCAAACAAAAAACCGAGACAGGTGGACGGCAAAGTCATGAGCAGGTCTTACAGCGAGGTTGCTAAAAATCCGCTGATAAGAGCTGTTCTTGATCGCAGCAACAGCGACGGATCAATCGATCATGCCCAATGGGGATTGATCTGTCAAAGGCTGATTGACGTTTACCTGCTCAGTACCAGCGAGGCCCAAGAAACCTCGCCTCAATTCACGGACGCTGGCTGGGTCCAGGGCCGCGGATTCGGTCACTTCAGGATGCTCTCAATCAACAGCAGGTTTGGTTGGGGATCTCCTGGAGGGACTCATTTTCGGAGATGACGAGGACGCACTCCTGAACCCGAGTCAGGGAGATGCCGAGGCAAACGTCAACTATGACCCCGACGCGGACAATGGCGAAGGTGCTACAGGTCAACCTGCATCATTCTAAGACAGCGTCAGCTGCATTAACCCTCCGCCATTCAGAAAAAGGGGAGGACATTGTGCTGATCCAAGAGCCGTGGACCAAACACGGCAAAATACTTGGACTCAGTACCACTGGCTACAAGCTGCTGTATGCAACAAAAACAGGTAACAATGACAAAAACATTAGACCCTGTATCCTAGCAAAAGCAAATCTCAATATCTTCATTCTCTCTGATTTTAGTGATGAAGATACTGTAACCGAAGCATGGGAGACAGGAGGATCCTCCATATGGATTCTATCCTGCTACATGGCGCATGACCATGTGGACCAACCACCACACAATCTGGTCCACAAGATGGCACACAACGCCAATCTGAAAGGCATTCCAATCCTACTGGGTGCGGATGCAAACGCACATCACCATATCTGGGGTAGCTCAGATACCAACGAAAGAGGTGAGTGTCTATTTGACTTTATTATTGATAATAACTTAGTAGTGTCAAATCGAGGTTCAGAACCAACTTTTGTAGTCTCAAACAGACAAGAAGTACTAGATATTACACTTGTTAGTGCGAGACATGCTCATATAATTAGGGACTGGAGAGTCTCAGCTGACTGCTCCTTTTCTGACCACCGCTATATTGAATTCAATATTAGTATTACAAACGGAAATTCCAAACTTTTCTTAAACAGACGCAAAACGAACTGGGAGGAACATAAGAATTGATTAAGAACACCATAATTGCACATCCTCCAATCATAGAGGAAGTAGCTGACATAGAATTGGCTGTCAGCAATCTAACTGATGCCTTTAAGGAAGCAACAAGAATCTCTTGCAAACCTTCCACACAACGCAAAAATAGCAAACCACCTTGGTGGTCTGCCAGCTTAGAGGAGTCTCGCAGAAGCTGCCGCAGACTCTTTAACGGGGCTAAAAAAACGGGTAACTGGGCTCTTTACAAAGCCTCATTGAATAAATTCAAAAATCAAGTCAGAAACGCAAAATGCAAGTCATGGAAAGATTTCTGTAACAATGTGGAATCCCTCTCCGACACTAACAGGCTGCGTAAAATTCTAGCCAAACAACCGTCCGTACCTGGATTCATCCAGAAGCAAGATGGTAAATGGACTACTAATTCCTTGGAGTCCCTAGAAGCCCTAATGGAAACTCACTTTCCAGGCTGCTCTAATTCTATGGAAGTACAAACTGCTTCCCCACCTGCCCGGCGTTTCACGAACGTAGAAATTACTACTGACAGACTTCACTGGGCTATAAAAAGTTTCCATCCGTATAAATCACCTGGTCCGGACGGAATCATTCCTGCAGATCTACAACATAATTTAGACCTTGTGACACCTTGGCTACTCACAATTTTCAGAGCATGTCTTACCTGGTCCCACATTCCGCAACAATGGACCAAATGCGATGTAATTTTCATCCCAAAAGGGGGAAAAGCATCGGACTCGAAGGCTAAGGACTTCAGACCTATCAGCCTTACATCTTTTCTTCTAAAGACTTTAGAAAGACTGATCGACGTTCACATCAGAACTATGACAATCGACAGCAATCTTTTATCAGCCAACCAACACGCCTACACCAAAGGCAAATCGGTTGAAACGGCACTACACTCGCTCGTAGGTCACATAGAAAAATCACTTGAGCATAAGAACTTTACTCTGGTGGCTTTCATGGACATTGAGGGCGCCTTTAATAATATCAACTCGGCTGCTATTATCCGAGCTCCCACAGAGCTTGGTATAGACCAATCATTACGTCAATTCATTAAGAATTTGCTTGAATGCAGAGCCATCACATCGACCATGGGGGAAGCGCACATCACCAGGTATGCCCGCAAGGGTACGCCACAATTTGGTGTCTTATCTCCTCTATTATGGAATGTGGCAATAAATGTTCTGCTAAAGAAACTGGAGTCTATGCGCGTCAATACTGTTGCATATGCAGATGATGTGGCAGTGGCTATATCGGGCTTCCATCTTGATACAATCACGCACAGGTTGGAAGATGCACTTAGCGAGGTCAGTAATTGGCGTTCACAGAACGGCCTCAGCGTAAACCCAACCAAAACGGAACTAGTGCTCTTCACTAGAAGATACAAAATTCCCAATTTTACTTTACCAAAAGTAAATGGCACTACACTAGCCCTATCGGACAAGGCCAAATTTCTAGGCATCATCCTTGACAGCAAACTAACATGGAGAGACAATCTTCACGCTCGTGCAACAAAAGCCGTAGCGGCAATATATGTTTGCAGGAAAGCCATTGGTCCCACCTGGGGTTTAAGTCCTAAAGGGATTAATTGGATATTTGAAACTATTATCAAGCCAACACTCTTCTACGGTATTGCAATCTGGTGGAAAGCACTAGACTTGGCAACAAACCGACAGCGAATTGAGAAAACTCTTCGCTTAATGGCAATCATGATAACTGGTGCCCTTAGAACTACGCCCACAAAGGCTCTCTTGGCTATGCTGGGCTGGCTTCCGGCTGACTTATTGGCTAGGAAGCTAGCACTACGCACTGCGGTACGACTTAGTACTATTGACGCATGGAATCATCGACCATGGGGTCATGCCAGCATTGTAGAGACCATCGGAACTATCCCTGATCTCATCGACCATTGCATTCCAAAACCTTCCTTTAATAGAGTATTTAATTACTCTTTATCGGAGGACTTCCCCCCTACACCGCACGGGGCCCTACGAGTGTTCACGGATGGCTCTAAACGGGGCTCCAGGGTTGGAGGGGGTGTCTACATTGAAGAATTCGGGATCAAGATTTCCTTCAGACCCTCGGACGAATGTAGTATTTTACAAGCTGAAATATCCGCCATCAAAAAGGCTACAAATTGGCTGCGGTACTATCGAATAACAAACAGAGTTATTCAAATCATAAACGACAGCAAACCTGCAATAATTGCACTCTCGGGTGTGTACACAACATCCCTTCTTACCCTGGAATGCAGGAAATCACTCAACACTTTGGCTAATTATTCTAGTGTTACCCTTATATGGATACGGGGACACGGGGAAAATATAGGCAATTTCATCGCTGATAATCTGGCCAGGAGAGGCACAGAGCTAGAGGCTGCTGATATTGACAATTTCTGCGGCCTTCCGCTCCTGGCCTGCTGGAAGCGAATTGATAAAACACTTTTGCAGTTGGCACAAACCAGATGGTTTAATGAGCCAACCTTCACCACAGCGAGGACACTATGGCCTTGCATAGACGTCAACAGAACCAAAAATCTGCTGAACTTTCCCAAAAAACAATTGCGCAATCTTGTGGCCACGATCACGGGACACTACGCCTTCGGAATCCATGCCAGACGCATGGGTTTACCATACAACGAATACTGCTTCAGCTGCAACGACGAGGAGGAAGATGAAAGCATAACACACCTTCTATGCCGCTGCCCAGCTATGGAGGATTACCGCCTTCGCTTTCTAGGCAACAGATCCTTCAGTACCCTCTCCGAGCTTTCAGTTACGGAACTTGGCTGTCTTAGCTCCTTTATCAGGAGCAGTGGATGGTTCGCCCAATAGTAGGCTGACATCCTGCCTGTTACACTGCAAAATTCACCCTTTGACACGACTTTTTCCCACCTGTTCTTCTCTTGCTCTTCTCTGTCCCTCTCTTTGCCTATTCTTCTTCTGACTTCTAATCTCCCTTTACTACTCCCTCTATTACTCTCCTTCATTACAGGTAGCACAATGGGACCATGTAAGGACCCAAGTGAGCTGGAATCTAATCTTCACTTTACCAGCAACCTGCTAACCTAACCTAACCTATTACCGTTATATTTTTCTTTTTGTTTTGATTTGCTTGTCCTTTAAAAGCGACTTTGTTGCTTTTTTTAAATCAAGGCGAAACTATATGTATCGTATGTATGATATGGCGTGTTACTGACATTCAACTGCAATAACAAAAACAAAATATTAAATATACTCATATGAATACATATGTGTGTATGTTAGTATTTCGTTTTTGTTTTGCTTTGTGTTGTTCAGTTGCCGAACTACCCACCAAACAAAACGTCAAACGTTTGAACTATTATGCTTTGATGAATGTAGTACATATTAGGTCAACAAAATTAATTGAAAATAATTTTTTGTTTTGTCAATTAAATATATATTATATTATTTAAAAACTTAACTAAAATTTTTAAAATATGGATGAAATTAATTAAAACAATGTCATGTTAAATCTTCACACATGCAAACTAAACATAGTTTATATACACATAATTGGCATGTAGAACTTATTTCAATTTTATTTTTTATTTAATTTCTATTTTATGGTACATTGATTTAAAAACTGTTGATATTAAAAGAAAATAAGGTCAATGATTACATACATACATACTTAAAAATGTTTATTCAATTTTTTTGCTGGTCTCATCGATAACCAAATGAAAGAGAGTACGAATCAATGGTGCCGCTTGCAATTTCATAACTAGACTTGTTGATACTACATACTCGTACATATAACGAAAAAGTTAACAAGTTTAGTTCGATGTTAACATTATAAACAAAACTTTTTTAAATAATTTTTGTTTATTATTTTGCAATATTTTCACATACAACTTATAAAACTAGATTGGTAGATTATTATTAATAAATTTGTTATTAGTGACGCAAAGGGTGGGATTTTTTCGAATTAAATTTGATATATTATGTGGCTCTAAACCTTAAAAGTAATATTCGTATTCGGCGAATATTGTTTCAAATATTCGTATTCGTATTCGCGAAATATAAAAATTGATATTCGTAACATCACTAATATGTACATAAGTATATACTTTGGCTGTAACCCTACTTTAATCGTTTAATAATTTGACATATGTATTTTTACAAATAAATTAAGAAATAATTTTAAAAATAATTTAATCAAAGAAATTTTTAAAATTTTATTTTCGAATAAAAAATTCACAACTTAAAAATAAAAATAATTTTTTTTTATTTTTTCGCATGGATATGCCTGAATGTATCTTATCTATATTGGCTTGGATTTCTATATATTCTTTTATCAGAAAGAATTACAAACACAAAATCGCCGCGATTTTAAACCTAATTTAAATGTATTTCACACAGAAAATGGGGATTTTAGCTTGGGGATTTTGTACATGGGGATTTAGATTTGAGGATTTTGTTTTTGGGGATTATGTGGTACACCCCTTTATATATATTGCTATATATTATATATTTATTTTCTTTTTTTCGGTTTGCACTCTTTATTCATAAATCAATTTTCCATTGATGGGAATATGGTGTACAGATGCAAAATATGTATTTATGTTTTCTCATTAATACTATTTTCATCTTATATCTTACCTTATCTTATCGTAGATATCTTACCGACTAACACGCAACGGACGAATAATATTCTGTCCAGCGGTGTGATCGTCTGGTCACATGTGCGTCAACTCGCTGCCACTGAGTGAAGAATATTCTCTTCAGCCTAAGCGTGCTGACGTTCGCTGTAAAACAGTACCCAGCGTCGTTACCAGTCGTGGAAGGCATGGAATCGTAGTATGGTAATGACACTCTCAGCAGCCCGTTTTTTCCACTTCAGAGCGAACAAAGTTCTAGTCTGCAGTCACGGCAGAGGAATTGCTTCCGTATAAGGTGGAGGAATAACATTCTCTTCCAGCACTTTACTTTTGCTTCGCTAGCTAAATTAAATAAGATTCAAAGATAATTTAGCACGTCTTAAAAAGTATCCGGCCATAGACTGACAGATCACAATTCGCAAACCAAATCTTTAGCTACCATTCATACACTAATACAAACATGTGTATGTGTCGTGTCTGCACACGAGTCGTCTCTACACTATTCGTAATATATCAGCTGTGGGTGACCAACAGCGTTGTAACATTATATTGGTGTGTCCTTTAATTTGACGTCAGATGGCGTTGTATAACGATTTTCAAAATTTAAATCTACTTTCAAATATATATGCTGGGTATTTTAATTCCAGTGATTACATTATGCTTTATTTTTACTTGTAAGTATTATTATTTAAGCTTTTACGACAATCAACTATTATGTTAAGAAAACATAAAACGACACTAACTCGATGTGTGCCAAAAACGAAACCTGACTTTTGGCTCGTCACATTGCCTCCCCTCTTCGGGTAACCCGAGCAATGGAACGGTATATTATTATAAATGTTCTATAAATACAATTAATAGCTACGTGTACCAAATGCATCCTAATTATAACAAGCCATCTGTTGTAGAAATGGGTCGGGAATTTTTTTTTTAAACCCGTATTTAAACTTCATTAGGGCAGGTTATGATTAGTGATGCATTAGGTTTTTTTTTCATATGTTTATAGAAATTCAAAATTATCAGCTTCTACGTGGGTGATGAATTTCAGCCGTTGGTTGGACTTGCGCCGTAGGAGTGCTTGGTGAATGCGTATTCAACCTCTTCTGGGATATATCCCTCTCGTTCTTTTGCCAGTTCGGTTGCGGGCTCTCAGGACTCACTTTCTACCCAACTCTCTATTATTTGTTGCTGGTCCAAATTCATCTGGCAGTGGGACAGATCGGTGTCCTGGGCACCAGGCAATGGTGGCACCGTTGTAGGTTCTTGTTTCGGTATTGAAATTACGGTCGAGGCGGGTGCTGGTGTTGGCTCGGCTGGAGTTAAGGCCGATGACGTCGAAGATGAAGATGCGGAAGAGGATGATGGTGATGATGTAGAGGATGATGACGATAAAGATGCGGAAGATGGTGATGGTGATGATGCAGAGGATGATGATGTTGAAGAAGCGGAAGATGACGATGGTGATGGTGCAGTGGATGATGATGGCAGAGTCTCTTTCACCAAACAGATCTAAACACAGTTTTATTTAATTAAATATCTCTATTTAAATTCTGTTTAAAAAAATTCCATTTTTACCAACTTCTATAATAAAAGTTGGTGTTCAGAGTTGGGCATACAAGGTATTGGAACTGATCGTCTTTAACTTGGTAAAGTCCAGAACCAATCATTGCTCTTGCAACCAACTAAGAAGACTCACGACCTCCGACCCTAAGAGCAGGTGGACACCGGGCAATGGTATTATAACATCCGGTATGGTACTAGCTAGTGTGAGCAACGAAGCTGTCGGGCTGGAGGAAATAAGTTGGCAGCCCCTACACCAGCCTTGGATGCAGAGGGTTACTCTCCCACTCATCCGAAACAAAATGATTAATGAAACCAGTACAAATGAAAACCAACGGACTCCCCTGGCGACGACTTTAAGCATGAAGAAAGGAACACGATTTGGATTATGGACTATGATAGGTATTGCAAAATTGGAACAAGTTGAAAAGGAAATGTTGCGCTATAAACTAGAATTCCTAGGCTTGTGCGAAACCCGATGGCCAGACAATGGCGAATACAGAACCGAAAGTGGGATGTCTCTTATTAACTCAGGCAAACAGCCGGAATTCCCCAGAACCAGGGGCGTAGGCATTTTAATGTCGAAAAATGCCCGCAAAGCACTAATAGAGTGGAAACCATTTGGAGATCGAATAATCATGGCCCGTTTTAGAACAAGAGTTCGTAATATTATTTGTATCCAATGCTATGCGCCCACTGAAGCTGCTAACGACGATAATAAAAATGCTTTTTACAGTTATCTTTCGAAGGTTCTTGACGAAAACCACATCTGGGACATCAAAATTGTTGTTGGGGACTTAAATGCTCAACTAGAGAGCGATAATATGGGAAGAGAAAGAGTGATGGGCAAACATGGTATGGGACCCCTTACAGAAAACGGTGAACTGTTCGAATAGCTCTGCAGCAACCATAACCTTGTGATAGGGGGCACATTGTTTCCACATAGGAACATACATAAAGTTACGTGGGTATCCCCCGATTACAGCACTGAAAATCAAATAGATCACATTGCGATTAGCCGTATGTGGCGTGGGTCTCTTCTTGACGTTCGTAGTAGGAGAGGTGCTGATGTTGGAAGTAATCATCACTTGGTGGTAGGCCAAATACGTCTAAAGATCGTAGCCGTTGAACAGAACAAGAAGCAAAATAAAAATAGAAAATTAAACACAGACAAATTGTCTATAAAACTGCATTTATAAGCAAACTTCGTGCAAGAAGTTTCGCACTCATAAACATAGGATGTCATGATCCGGTTCAATATTGGTCGCAAGCTAGGTCCTGGACACTGGCCAAAAACATCTGGTTTATGTGAAGAAAATCAGAAAGCCATGGATATTGGACTGCACCTGGGAACTTATTGAAAGCCGGAAACAACTAAAAATCGCCCGCGATTACGCAAAAACTCGCCAGTTAAAATCGGAGTTGCAAAACAAATATAACGATGCCAACCGGCAGGTCAAACGAAGTGCAAGGCGTGATAGAAGAAAATGGCCAGACGATCTAGCCATCGAAGCTGAAAATGCCAGTGCGACGATGAGAACAAGAGACTTATATAAAATAACAAAAACACTAACAGACAGCAACCATGTCAACACCAAACCTTTTAAGAATTCTAGGAATGAGCTGGTGTTCTCCAAAGAAGAGCAAATAAAACTGTGGGAAGACCATTACAGAAATATGCTATCTAACGAATATAGCGCAACAAAATCAATGATATGCAACTGTACTGAAACAGAACATCAGACGCGTATTAAAAATATCAACATAGAGCCATCTGACTTTATGACACTTCAGAGAAGTAATTGCAGATTGGATCTCTATAAAGTCCCAGCCCCCGACTATTTACGACCGGAACTGCTAAAGGTAGATTGCACAACCACAGCCCAGTTACTTAAACCGCTAATAGAGCATTTCTGGGTAAATAAACATCTATCGGATGAACTTAAAGAATGTCTAATAATTAAGATTCCAAAGAAAGGTAATCTGACTGAGCTAAAAAATTGGAGAGGTCTCACACTTTTAAACATGACAAACAAGATCATTGCTCACATAATAAACAAACGCATTCCTGCTGCTATTGAGCCAGAACTTCGCAACGTACAATCTGGTTTCAGGAGAGGTAAATCTTGTATAGACCATATCAGCAGTCTTCGTATAATAGTAGAAGAATCAGTCGAGTGGAGGTCTGCATTATATTTGCTTTTTATAGATTTTGAAAGGGCATTTGACACGTTGCACCAACCGGCCATATGGCATGCTTTAAGATGTAAAGGGATTCCAGAACACCTGATCCAACTAACCAAATGTTTATATGATAACGCATCCTGTCGTGTATTACATGATGGACTTATAAGCAATAAATTTCCAGTTGAAAGAGGAGTACGATAAGGGCGTGCTCTCCCCACTTCTTTTTAAAATCGTTCTAGATGTTGCAATGGAACAATCGATGAAAGGTGATCGTGGTATAGCTTTTGGGCTGCAGGGCAGTTTAGATGATTTAAATTATGCCGACGACATATGTCTTCTGTCAAATAACTTCAATAACATGCAAATCAAACTAAATATACTTGTTGAAAATGCATCCAGAGCTGGTCTTAAGGTTAACATATCTAAGACAAAAACTTTGCGTATTATCACCAACAACACCGAGCCTCTAAAAATTCTAGATCACCCACCACTAGATGTAGACAAGTTTTGCTATCTCGGTAGTATAATAACTACATCCGCTGGTAGCAAAGAAGATAAGCTTACCGCATTGTCAAAGCAAATCAATCATTTGGCTCACTAATTAAAGTGTGAAAGTCCAATCGTATAACTCTGCGCACGAAAATAAAACTTTTTAAGTCGAATGTAAAATCAGTTTTACTATATGGATGTGAAACATGGAACATAACAAGTGAAGACTCAAATGGACTCCAGGTTTTTGTTAACCGTTGTTTGCGAAGAATTTTACGTGTTTTTTGGCCTACAACAATTTCAAATATTGATCTTTGGCGAAAAACCCAACAAAATCAAATCATGAAAAGTAATATTATCAGGCTCAAGTTCAGTTTTATTGAATTAATGAAAATTCAAAATTACTAAGAGTTTTTTTGTGTTGGAAAATATTATTATTTATATCCAATCAGTCTTTAGCAGAACGTATCAGTACTGATTTCAAGGCCGCTACACCTCTCATCAGCGTTCAATTGTCCATCTTTACAATTTTCGTAAAGTGGATACTAATTGAGAAGAATATCAACTATTTAACCAGTTTTCAACAGAAATAGAATATGAGAATTAATTTTTAATTCAATTTTTATTCTACAATGAAACAGTGCTGGTTAGTACGAAATTCCCTCATTACTGTTTGGAACTAATAATCAACACAAACTCAAACTTTTTTTGTTGTTTTTACTCTATATTAGGGAAATTCACATATTACTGTGACCCCTGTTATTAGGGTATTTATAGCTCGTGCCCAAGCGGAATTAATATTTTTATATTATTATTATTACGAATAAACGTAATTATTATTTGCACTTATATTGATTTACATATGAAAAGTAATATTATCAGGCTCAAGTTCAGTTTTATTGAATTAATGAAAATTCAAAATTAATAAGAGTTTTTTTGTGTTGGAAAATATTATTATTTATATCCAATCAGTTTTTAGCAGAACGTATCAGTACTGATTTCAAGGCCGCTACACCTCTCATCAGCGTTCAATTGTCCATCTTTACAATTTTCGTAAAGTGGATACTAATTGAGAAGAATATCAACTATTTAACCAGTTTTCAACAGAAATAGAATATGAGAATTAATTTTTAATTCAATTTTTATTCTACAATGAAACAGTGCTGGTTAGTACGAAATTCCCTCATTACTGTTTGGAACTAATAATCAACACAAACTCATAGTCCGTTATCATCAAAGTATTCTACTTTGTATTTTAACGTTTTTTTTTGTTGTTTTTACTCTATATTAGGGAAATTCACATATTACTGTGACCCCTGTTATTAGGGTATTTATAGCTCCTGCCCAAGCGGAATTAATATTTTTATATTATTATTATTACGAATAAACGTAATTATTATTTGAACTTATATTGATTTACATATGAAAAGTAATATTATCAGGCTCAAGTTCAGTTTTATTGAATTAATGAAAATTCAAAATTACTAAGAGTTTTTTGTGTTGGAAAATATTATTATTTATATCCAATCAGTTTTTAGCAGAACGTATCAGTACTGATTTCAAGGCCGCTACACCTCTCATCAGCGTTCAATTGTCCATCTTTACAATTTTCGTAAAGTGGATACTAATTGAGAAGAATATCAACTATTTAACCAGTTTTCAACAGAAATAGAATATGAGAATTAATTTTTAATTCAATTTTTATTCTACAATGAAACAGTGCTGGTTAGTACGAAATTCCCTCATTACTGTTTGGAACTAATAATCAACACAAACTCATAGTCCGTTATCATCAAAGTATTCTACTTTGTATTTTAACGTTTTTTTTTGTTGTTTTTACTCTATATTAGGGAAATTCACATATTACTGTGACCCCTGTTATTAGGGTATTTATAGCTCGTGCCCAAGCGGAATTAATATTTTTATATTGATGATATTGATGATAACGGACTATGAGTTTGTGTTGATTATTAGTTCCAAACAGTAATGAGGGAATTTCGTACTAACCAGCACTGTTTCATTGTAGAATAAAAATTGAATTAAAAATTAATTCTCATATTCTATTTCTGTTGAAAACTGGTTAAATAGTTGATATTCTTCTCAATTAGTATCCACTTTACGAAAATTGTAAAGATGGACAATTGAACGCTGATGAGAGGTGTAGCGGCCTTGAAATCAGTACTGATACGTTCTGCTAAAAACTGATTGGATATAAATAATAATATTTTCCAACACAAAAAAACTCTTATTAATTTTGAATTTTCATTAATTCAATAAAACTGAACTTGAGCCTGATAATATTACTTTTCATATGTAAATCAATATAAGTGCAAATAATAATTACGTTTATTCGTAATAATAATAATATAAAAATATTAATTCCGCTTGGGCACGAGCTATAAATACCCTAATAACAGGGGTCACAGTAATATGTGAATTTCCCTAATATAGAGTAAAAACAACAAAAAAAGTTTGAGTTTGTGTTGATTATTAGTTCCAAACAGTAATGAGGGAATTTCGTACTAACCAGCACTGTTTCATTGTAGAATAAAAATTGAATTAAAAATTAATTCTCATATTCTATTTCTGTTGAAAACTGGTTAAATAGTTGATATTCTTCTCAATTAGTATCCACTTTACGAAAATTGTAAAGATGGACAATTGAACGCTGATGAGAGGTGTAGCGGCCTTGAAATCAGTACTGATACGTTCTGCTAAAAACTGATTGGATATAAATAATAATATTTGCCAACACAAAAAACTCTTAGTAATTTGGAATTTTCATTAATTCAATAAAACTGAACTTGAGCCTGATAATATTACTTTTCATATGTAAATCAATATAAGTTCAAATAATAATTACGTTTATTCGTAATAATAATAATATAAAAATATTAATTCCGCTTGGGCACGAGCTATAAATACCCTAATAACAGGGGTCACAGTAATATGTGAATTTCCCTAATATAGAGTAAAAACAACAAAAAAAAAAACGTTAAAATACAAAGTAGAATACTTTGATGATAACGGACTATGAGTTTGTGTTGATTATTAGTTCCAAACAGTAATGAGGGAATTTCGTACTAACCAGGTGGTAACAATGCATCAATTCTGTAACTCAGTATAACAAACATTGTTAAAACAATGAATTTTAAGCCAGAAGAGTGGACAAGAGAGGGCGCTCTCTTTAACTTGTTTTAAAAAACAATACATTTAAACAATAAATTTTTAGTCAGACTAGTGTACAGGAGAGTGCGCTCTTTTTAATTTGTTCGAAAATATATTTTTTGAACATTTCAAAATAACAACAACTTTAAGAATAAACAATGAAAAAATTATTGCTGTTAAGTTAACTGAAAAATTCGACGTTATAATTGAATATAATGCTAAACGATATTGTTAAAATCTTTACTGAATAACATCGACGTTAATTTAGCTGTTAAACATTTTTAACAATTCAATTGACGTTAAAATTGAATAGAGAATCGCACTACTGATAATATTACTTTTCATATGTAAATCAATATAAGTTCAAATAATAATTACGTTTATTCGTAATAATAATAATATAAAAAAATCAAATCATGTTAGATATCCGCTTGAAAAAGTTTAACAGGCTGGGTCACACCTTTAGAAAAAGCCATGACGACGTCACAAGAAAAGCTCTTGATTACCATCCCCAGGGCAACCGACGTAGAGGAAGACCCGCAAATACATGGAGGCGTCAAATAGAAAATGAACTGCTTTCAGCCAGAATTTCATGGAGAGAAGCAAAAAGACTAGCCGAAGATAGAATTCAATGGAAAGCTTTTGTACTGGCCCTTTGTTCCAACTAGGAATCCCAGGAATTTATATATATATATATATATAATAAAACACCAGAAAGTATGGTAGCCCTTTGTTAGTTAATATGGCTGCAGCAACTTTCAGCTGTTTTTTTTTAAAACAAACAAACGAAAACGGAAGCGCGCCCCAAAAATGTTTCGTCCGAAGATATCGAATTATTATTAAATACTGTGGAAGCACAGGGGTACATAATGGAAAATAAGAAAACGGACAACATTACCAGCGCAGAAAAAGATAGAGAGTGGAAAGAAGTGGAGTTGCAATTTAAATCAACCACCGTAGTAGCAAGCCGAACTTTAAAAGTGCTCAGAACAAAGTAGTTAAATTTGAAAAGCGATCTGAAAAAACGGGCATCGGCCGAAAAGTGTGCGTTTTATGGAACTGGTGGAGGACCTCCAGCAAAACGGGATCACAATTCTTATGACAAAATTTTAAAAAACATAACACCACAAAAACCGTTAAAGCTATGTACATATATGCTTGAAGTATTGAATCAGCAAACAATTAAATAACATCTCCTTTACAGAAGTCGAATGTGATGCGAAGGATTCCGCCCCATGGAAAATCTATACTCCAGCTATGCTAAAATCAAAAATAAAATGAAAAGCTAATTTTGCTAAAGCCACCGAGGGACAAGCAAAGTAGCTGGTCGAAACTGGCAGATGTAAAGGCTAAATGGACGGAAGTGAAACAAAAGAAAGAAATTGAAATAATGCAAACTGAGCACGAGCTTCTCGTAGCGCAAATGAAGGAGTTGTATGATCTTCAAATTCGCTTGTTGGCCGAGAAGCATGAAGTGGAACTTAAAAACTTAAGAAATTATACATAAATACGCATTTCAATTTTAGTTAATAATAAACATGGCCCCGTTTCTAAAAGCTTACAAGTGTTGTATTACAAGTAAAATACTTCTAAAAATGTATTATAATAACACATTTTACAAGTATTTTACTTGCAAACAACACTTATAAGCTTTAAAAAACGGGGCTCAGATATCAAGTGCCTCAAAATAATATGTAGGATATATGTACATAAAACGAAATGAAGTTTCTTTTTAATTTTTTAACAAAAATAAATATACATACAATATAAATTTAAACAACTTTTTATTCTTGTAGGTATTCAAAAATTTCCATAGTTTATAAGTTCTGAAAATTATTATTTATAATATCTCGCCAGAAAACATTGTTGTTATGAGAATGTTGTGAGACGGGAACATTCAATGCAGCACGAATTTCATTCTCTATTTCATCAGACAATGGTGGAGCGTTTCTATCATTATATTTTATTACAACCTTGTTGGAAACCTTTATGGGTTTTCAGCGAGTAAAAACCCTACTGCGCTTAAGTGTTACTGGCTGCCTTTGAGTTTTTTTAAGTCCACAACGAATACATAATTATTATTCTATCGTTGGATGCTATTAAAGCATAACGTGCTAAACATTCATATTATAACCTCTATTATAACCTCTATAATATCTTTATTTTATACTAAATAAAGTGGAAGAATATATCTTCAATTTAATTTGTTTATTTGAAAACTTCTTGTGTTTTTATTTCTCGGAAATTTCATTATCCATCGGATAAACGCCGAATCATTCGGCGTATGCTAAATAATAATTATGTATTCGTTGTGGACTTAAAAAAACTCAAACGCAGCCAGCAACACTTAAGCGCAGTTAGGGTTTTTCCTCGCTGAAAACCCATAAAGGTTTCCAACAAGGTTGTAATAAAAATTACTTTAAACTAAAAATATTATATTTGCGAAAAATAGTAGAATCGCGACTGAACGAATTTGTTCAATGCCGGTGTACAAGAACGACCTTTAATAGGTTAAGCAGTTTGTTAAATATACATATGGTTTGTCGTTTACACACTTGTCTTATACGTACTTATATTTTTGTCAGTTCTTAACGAATGTAATTTGTCTTTCAACTTATTCGTACCGATCTTTTGCACTTATCTTTCATCCTATTTTCGTGTTATACATATTGTATCATAATTATTTTTTCATACGCGCAACAAGGCATTTGCAATTTTAACTTGGTTGAAGACGGGTGCAAAACTGCGGTAAGTAGTTAACTTCAATTATTTTATAAAATATTAATTGTAATATGTAGTTTTAGAAATAAACATTATCATTGTCAACCATTATCAAAAGACTTTAAATATTTGTTCAGCGCAAACCCGTCTTTTAGTTCGCAACAGTTTTTTTATTTCGCACTGTTTTTTTTTTTCATTTTGTTACAAAATAACTGCATTGCTTGTCGCCGTGGTGTTAAAAATCTAAGGAAATAAAAAAATCGACAGATGTTACAACACTCTCCACAACGCCGGAACACTCGCTCGCAAAGCGACAGTGTAGCATCTGTTCCTTCTGACCGATCACAGCCAGTGTCTTCCGCAGCCAGCGGCACACATACAACCACACAAGCAAAAGATATCGAAAATATTAGTGCACCAAATCTGTCATCCACACACCTGTTCAGATGCAGCCAGCAGTCTTTGATGTTAGTAAAGCTACTACATCAACCAAAACCAATAGTGGCGAACAGTTACCGCCCGTGTCAAAGTCGTCAACAAGCCGTTCCAAAGGCACCACACCAGCACAACCGCCGCTGAAGACATCAGATACCAACGTGCTGGAGATGCAAAAACAGATTGCCATATTACAGCGTCAACTCTCAGACACACAGGTACAGCTCTGTGACAGCAACCGTCAGTGCCAAGAGCTAAAGTCCGTCATTCGAAGCAAAGATCAGGCAAGTGACCTTAACCTCAAACATGTAAGTTTTTCGCAATCGAATATGTCCGCCATTGACCAAACGCCACCAACAACATTTACATCACAATATACAAGTCAGCCAGCAGATACATCGATAACTTATACAGCTGTTATCCTTTATGTCAACAGATAAAAATTTATACATACGTCAACAGATACACACCCGGGTATGTTCATACATTTTATATGGAATTTCTTTTGTTGCTAAGTTTATTTTTGTGTTGATTTGTTTTTACATACGTTTTACAATGAAAGGACAAATTTATACTGAAATGGCGACATCCGGCGAACTGGAGAAAAACGTAGATGAGAGAGTAGTGAAGGACTTGTGCGTCAATCTTTTTCGTGGAAGTGAACGGAATATTGTTTGTGACAATTTCTTGACCACATATAATTTAGCGAAAAGTATAATGATGTTAGGTACAGTAAACAGTAGAACAGTTTTTGTACCACAATATTTAGCTTTACCAAAAGGATGGGAAGTAGAGTCAACTATATTTGGTTTCAACAAAAATATTACTTTATTCGGTTATACTTCTTTCCAGAATGCATTATACATGGGAAGTGCGAGGTCCAAAGAAAAAACCACACATGATTTTGGATTACAACAAAAATAAAGGTGGCGTCAATAATATGCACAACCTTTTAGCAGCTTTGGCTTTCTTCTATAATATACTAGACCTTGCTGCACTTGTAGCATACATAATTCACGTTGAGAATAAGCATCAGTTAAAAGCTTCCACAAGCCGCGTTGGATGTTACTGCATAGCCTCTGCGAACAGCTGGCAAAGCCGGAAATAGAAAACAGATCCAAAAATAAACACGTTACAAAAATATTTTCCACACGCAATAGCATAGTATTGAAGCCATATATGGAGAATCATTGAGCGTGAGAGGTGCTGCAGATGAAAGCCTGGTAGAACGTGACAGTGCTGGTAGAATAAAAGCAAAAGGTAATTGCTACTTATGTACAAAACGTCGGCCAACCAGAAAATCTTGCACGCTATGCAAAAAGCCCGTGTGTGCCGCAATGTAACAAATACATTTAAGAAAAATTAGTATTTAATATTTGTATTATCTTTTCTTATATTTGATTGAGTTTTTATTTTATTGTTTTATTAAAAACTTTTAAATTTTATTCAATAAACATGCAATATCAATATTTTCATATACATATTTCATTATACATACCCAGGTATGCCACTGTTGACGTAAGGGATAGGAATAAAAAAATGGCCACATCCTCGGCCCCCATCTCCCAATTTTACTCAAATCTAGTAATACGAGTAAGTTAGAAAACACCACTAGTGAGGATATCATGAAAATTCAGGTTAATACCGTAATTATTTTCCGAGATGCTGAGATTTAAGAACACAATACATACCCGGGTATGTATCTGTTGACATAAAGGTTGTACCATCTATGCAAACTGCTCCTGTAACCAGCAGCGTCACTGCACTGTCGACGCCAGCAGCGCATACATTAAATAACCCTTTGGCACTTCCGCCATTTTGTGATGTAAATACAAACATGCATACTATACAAACGATGCCAGCAATTGTAAGCAGCATCAATACGTCGACGCAAGCAGCGCCTGCACTAAATCATCTACACGTTTCGCCAGCCGCAAATAATAGTATGCCGCCATTTTGGGAACTGAATCGGCAACCTTCTACTGTAAGTGCTTTCTCGAATCAAACCAACATGCTATCGCGCAACATTCAAGATTTGCAAGAATTTAGCGGTGATCCAGAAGACTGGCCGTTATTTTATACGGCGTTCACTTAGTTGACAGCAGCATATGTTTATACAAATCTAGATAATAATCAACGATTACACAAATGCCTAAAAGGAAATGCCAGGGAAGTGGTTAAATCTTTGTTGATCCATCCCGACAACGTTAATGCCGTCGTAGAACAACTTAAATTTCGATTCGGCCGTCCTGAGCAGCTCATCCACAATCAGCTACGTCAAGTCAGAGAATTGCCACACGTTGCTGAAAATAATTTAGTAAAGCTAGTTCCATTTTCCACTAAAGTTAAAAATCTAGCCGTCTTCCTAAAATCGGTGAATGGTCAACAACATATAGCTAATCCAACTTTATTAGAAGAGTTGATATCAAAACTGCCCATGAGCAAAAAAATTAGAATGGGCCAGAGCTGCCGTAAGTATTCAACCTTACCCTGCAATTATTGATTTTAGTGACTGGCTTAGCACAGTGGCTCATCTTATATGTAGCGTACTGGAAGTTGAACAAAGGGACCAGAAACGCCGAGTTCTTCTACATACTACGGGAAATCACCAACAGTGCCCAATATGCCAAGGATTTCATAAAGTTTATGATTGTGGGCGATTTTTAAACTTGAATGTACAGGATCGATGAAAGCAAGTAAAGAAGATTCGGGCTTGTTTTTCCTGTTTAAATATTGGACATACCACGCGGGATTGTCGCCGCAAAAGACAATGCTTAAAGGATGTCAACGAAAGCATCACAAATTGCTTTATGAGTAAAACACCCTGTGACCCACCTTCTAGCTCGCCGGGTCCAGCTAACCAAATTCAACAAAATGTTCTCAGCTGTTCTAGTAGAAATAAAAATAAATTATTATTTAGGGTTTTTCCTGTCACATTGTATGGGGAAAATTACCATGTGGACATATATGCGCTCTTTGATGATGGCTCATCCATCACAATGTTAGATAGAGAAGTGGCAGACAAAATCGGGGTGCGTGGAAAAAATACTCCCCTAGATATTCTATGGTTCAGTGGATGATCAGCCCGTGAGTCAGCTATATCTTTTAACTCAGGGTGAGTGCAGTTGGAAAAAAAGTTGCCACATACTTAAAAACGTGTATGCTGTTTCTAATTTAAATCTGCCAATGCAAAGCCTAACAAAAGAGGATATTGAAAAAGCATTTAAAGTCTCGCCTCGCTTACCTATCGAGCCCTACAACAACCTAGTGCCAAAATTATTGATCGGCTTGGATCACGCCTTTTTAGGTTTACCATCTATCACAAATAACAACAATCTGACAGGACCTTTCGCCTGTAACACTGAGCTAGGATGGGTAGTGTTTTGTCCTTGTCATAGTCTGTCGCCAATACAGCAATCGTGCCTATTTGTCAATGTCAAAACAGATGATGACATTCACCAAAATGTAGCCGATTATTTTAACATTGAAAGTTTAGGTGTGAGAGCAGCTCCTATCGTCGAAAGTAAAGAGGATATCAGGGCAAAAGTATTTTGGAGCTATCTACAAAAAGAGTTGGCGATAGATTTCAGACAGGTCTATTGTGGAAATACGATAAAGTGAGTTTCCCAAGCAATTATTATATGGCACTTAAACGGCTTGAAGGGATTGAGAAGAAAATGAAACGCGATCTAGTCTTCTCTAAGGCTTACAAAGAAATCAAGCAAGCTATATAGATAAAGGATACGTACGTAAACTATCTTTTAACGACATTAAGGTGGCCAGCCAAAAAAATGGTATCTTCCACATTTTGGGGTGATCAATGCAAATAAACCAAACAAATTAAGATTAGTTTTCGATGCCGCCGCAAGTGTAGAGGACATTTCATTGAATTCACAACTACTGAAGGGACCCCAGGATATAGCGTCTTTACTATCTACTCTTTATAATTTTCGCCGTGGTCGAATTGTAGTTGGCGCCGATATTCGTAAAATGTTCCACCAAATTTTAGTGCAGCCAGCTGACGGAGCCTCACAAAGATTTTGTAGCGAAACGGAAATTCAGAAAGGCCGCCAGATGAATGGTGGTCATGACCTTTGGATCAGCCTGTTTTCCCTGCTCAGCCTTGTATGTAATGAAGAGAAATGCCAAAGATCACAGTGCATTACACCTTCGTTCCATTGATCACCATTACATTGATAATTTCGTTGCCAGCTTTGACAGTAGGGAAGAAGCCGTATACATCTCAAAACAGGTTAGAGAAATTCACAAAAATGGAGGATTTGAATTAGGGGGATTATTTCAAATTCGGCAGAGGTCACAGCAACACTGGACGGTTGTCTACTATCAAAACAAATTCCTGCCAATGACTGTGCAGAAAAGGTCCTGGGTATGTTTTGGAAGCCTTCCACAGACAACTTTATGTTCAATATGAAATTTCATCGTGTTGATCAATTTGTGATGTCCGTCCACCGAAGCCCAACTAAAAGAGAAGTTTTGAGCATAATAATGTCGACCTTTGACCCTCTTGGTTCTTAAGCCATTTTACCGTGGGTGGAAAGCTGCTATTACGAGAAATCTGGAGAACCAATTGTCCTTGGGATGAACCAATTGTAGCATGTGGCCAACAGTGTGTAGTATGCATTGCGATTCAATAGTACCGCAACATGCAAGCATTGACAAACTGCAAGCAAGATATTTTGTGTGTGTCGGTAATTTGACACTTGTGTAGTTAGTCAAGTGCAGCAGCACAATGCACTTAAATGAATCACATTTATTAACTGCATTTGTTTGATTGTAGATATAAGCTACACAAAGTATCTGTTGCTTTTGAGTATGCACTCGTTGAACTTTAAAACTGTTGAACACGTGCCATACATAAATAGTTGGAAGCTAAATATGCTTACCCAACAATAATATATATTTCTATTCTTTTACTCTTATGTTAATGTACCCCTAAGAATTATTCTCATAACTAGTATATAAGCCAATGTCATTTAGTTTATAATTCAATTAATAAATCATCAGTCTTAGGAGCTCCAACTATACAAGCTCTAAGACTAAAATTAAAATTAAAAAAAAAAAAAAAAAAATTTTACTTTAAAATGGATAAAATTAAAATTGAACTTAATCAAAGAAAATGAAATTGTAAAATCAAATTAAATTTTAATAATTAAAATTAAATAATGAAAGTAAATTAATAATTACATTTTACTTCTTAATAATTTTAAGACAAATAATATAATAAAATTATTATTATAAAATTAAAATGAAGAATGAACAGTCGAAAGTTGAAAAACCAAATGCTAAAAACAAAGTAGTTGTAGAAGGTAAAAGCTCCGGTTTATTTGAAATCCGAATGTATTTACTTCTTAGTTTACTTATAAAAAAAAAAATTTTAAACATGCCAAAATTAAGATATAAGGCACAAATATACAGCCAAGGCATTAATAGCCTGATGCTAAAATCTGTAGTTCATCATATAATAATATTAAAAATAAAATGTCAACATAAATAAACAGACAACCCATTTTTGTGGCAGTAAAAGATAAAAAAAAAAAATTATTACAGTATTAAAAATCGCAACAAAATCTATGGCATATATCGAAAATATTCAGCATCAAATTTAAAATAATGAAAAAAGCCCAATATGACGTCAGAAGAAAACTATTTACTAAAGGGAATCTTGACTTAGGACAAGTTTTCCCTAGGCTTGAAAAAGTGGCCGGTAAATTATATATAATGTTCATTAATGGGAATATTGACTTAGGACAATTTTTCCCAAGGCTTGAGAAAGTGGCCGGTGAACAAATAGGCACCAAACGAGAAAATTTTAGAATTTATCTCAATTAAATAATTTATAAATAAAAGGGCATAAAAGTAGCGCTACTACTTAATGAGGTGACCTATAAAAATGATAAGAATGCTCAGGCAATTCTTGATCTAATGCTGAAATACCACGATGATCCGATAGAGGGAGGACATTGTGGAATATATCGAACAATAGAAAATATAAAGAGGTATTACTTTTGGAAAAATATGATAAAAGACTAACGAAATATGTTAAATTATGTCAAAAATGCCAGAAATCAAAAATAATAATAGAAAAATAATAAACCATAATTGATTAGAAAAATGCTAAAGCCTTTCAAATTATTGTACACATCGAAAACTCTCAATATACTAAGAGAAGTCTATTGATACACATTTCATTACTGCCATAAAATTCAAAATTCAAAAAAGGGTTAAAGGTTGACAATATAAAAACAAAAAAAATTTTTGGTCCACTAAATAATTTTTAAGTAAGAATCATTTAAAACTGTTTTATTTTTGGTACAAAGGTACAGAGTGAAAAGTTATTTGATTTTCAAACTAGTTTAATAACATAAAATTTATGAATATACACATACTTTTCTAATTAAAATTTTATTATTCAAGAAAAAGACCCAAAATAAAGAAAAAGTAAAACAAAATTGTAATTAAGATAAAAATATAATAGAAGAAAATTAATCAGAAAATCCTTTATATTGATTTTAGTTTTATTGGTCCGTATAAAATTAAGAAAATAGATTTAAGAAATAATGTTACCATAGAAGATAAAAAAACAAATAAACAACAAATAGTTCATAAAAATAGACTTAAGATATATAATAATAACTAACATTAAATATCATTGTACGGCCGTACTACTATAAAACTAGAATATAAGTAAATCTAAACATTATAATTATTTTTTTTTCTTTTTTTTAAAAAAACAAAATAAATATTATATTACACTTATACTTAGACTAATTAAAAACTAATTGTAAAAGAATGTCCATAAAACTAACGTTATATGAACATTCTTGTAAAGGGTGGAGGTGTAGCATGTGGCCAACAGTGTGTAGTAAGCATTGCGATTCAATAGTACCGCAACATGCAAGCATTGACAAACTGCAAGCAAGATATTTTGTGTGTGTCGGTAATTTGACACTTGTGTAGTTAGTCAAGTGCAGCAGCACAATGCACTTAAATGAATCACATTTATTAACTGCATTTGTTTGATTGTAGATATAAGCTACACAAAGTATCTGTTGCTTTTGAGTATGCACTCGTTGAACTTTAAAACTGTTGAACACGTGCCATACATAAATAGTTGGAAGCTAAATATGCTTACCCAACAATAATATATATTTCTATTCTTTTACTCTTATGTTAATGTACCCCTAAGAATTATTCTCATAATTAGTATATAAGCCAATGTCATTTAGTGTATAATTCAATTAATAAATCATCAGTCTTAGGAGCTCCAACTATACAAGCTCTAAGACTAAAATTAAAATTAAAAAAAAAAAAAAAAAATTTTACTTTAAAATGGATAAAATTAAAATTGAACTTAATCAAAGAAAATGAAATTGTAAAATTAAATTAAATTTTAATAATTAGAATTAAATAATGAAAGTAAATTAATAATTACATTTAACTTCTTAATAATTTTAAGACAAATAATATAATAAAATTATTATTATAAAATTAAAATGAAGAATGAACAGTCGAAAGTTGAAAAACCAGATGCTAAAAACAAAGTAGTTGTAGAAGGTAATAGCTCCGGTTTATTTGAAATCCGAATGTATTTACTTCTTAGTTTACTTATAAAAAAAAAAATTTTTTAAACATGCCAAAATTAAGATATAAGGCACAAATATACAGCCAAGGCATTAATAGCCTGATGCTAAAATCTGTAGTTCATCATATAATAATATTAAAAATAAAATGTCAACATAAATAAACAGACAACCCATTTTTGTGGCAGTAAAAGATAAAAAAAAAAAATTATTACAGTATTGAAAATCGCAACAAAATCTATGGCATATAAAGTAATATCGAAAATATTCAGCATCAAATTTAAAATAATGAAAAAAGCCCAATATGACGTCAGAAGAAAACTATTTACTAAAGGGAATCTTGACTTAGGACAAGTTTTCCCTAGGCTTGAAAAAGTGGCCGGTAAATTATATATAATGTTCATTAATGGGAATATTGACTTAGGACAATTTTTCCCAAGGCTTGAGAAAGTGGCCGGTGAACAAATAGGCACCAAACGAGAAAATTTTAGAATTTATCTCAATTAAATAATTTATAAATAAAAGGGCATAAAAGTAGCGCTACTACTTAATGAGGTGACCTATAAAAATGATAAGAATGCTCAGGCAATTCTTGATCTAATGCTGAAATACCACGATGATCCGATAGAGGGAGGACATTGTGGAATATATCGAACAATAGAAAATATAAAGAGGTATTACTTTTGGAAAAATATGATAAAAGACTAACGAAATATGTTAAATTATGTCAAAAATGCCAGAAATCAAAAATAATAATAGAAAAATAATAAACCATAATTGATTAGAAAAATGCTAAAGCCTTTCAAATTATTGTACACATCGAAAACTCTCAATATACTAAGAGAAGTCTATTGATACACATTTCATTACTGCCATAAAATTCAAAAAAGGGTTAATGGTTGACAATATAAAAACAAAAAAAATTTTTGGTCCACTAAATAATTTTTAAGTAAGAATCATTTAAAACTGTTTTATTTTTGATACAAAGGTACAGAGTGAAAAGTTATTTGATTTTCAAACTAGTTTAATAACATAAAATTTATGAATATACACATACTTTTCTAATTAAAATTTTATTATTCAAGAAAAAGACCCAAAATAAAGAAAAAGTAAAACAAAATTGTAATTAAGATAAAAATATAATAGAAGAAAATTAATCAGAAAATCCTTTATATTGATTTTAGTTTTATTGGTCCGTATAAAATTAAGAAAATAGATTTAAGAAATAATGTTACCATAGAAGATAAGAAAACAAATAGTTCATAAAAATAGACTTAAGATATATAATAATAACTAACATTAAATATCATTGTACGGCCGTACTACTATAAAACTAGAATATAAGTAAATCTAAACATTATAATTATTTTTTTTTTTCTTTTTTTTTAAAAAAACAAAATAAATATTATATTACACTTATACTTAGACTAATTAAAAACTAATTTTAAAAGAATGTCCATAAAACTAACGTTATATGAACATTCTTGTAAAGGGTGGAGGTGTAGCATGTGGCCAACAGTGTGTAGTATGCATTGCGATTCAATAGTACCGCAACATGCAAGCATTGACAAACTGCAAGCAAGATATTTTGTGTGTGTCGGTAATTTGACACTTGTGTAGTTAGTCAAGTGCAGCAGCACAATGCACTTAAATGAATCACATTTATTAACTGCATTTGTTTGATTGTAGATATAAGCTACACAAAGTATCTGTTGCTTTTGAGTATGCACTCGTTGAACTTTAAAACTGTTGAACACGTGCCATACATAAATAGTTGGAAGCTAAATATGCTTACCCAACAATAATATATATTTCTATTCTTTTACTCTTATGTTAATGTACCCCTAAGAATTATTCTCATAATTAGTATATAAGCCAATGTCATTTAGTTTATAATTCAATTAATAAATCATCAGTCTTAGGAGCTCCAACTATACAAGCTCTAAGACTAAAATAAAATTAAATAAAACAATTTTATTACACAATACCCAAATCTTTAAACGGCGGCTGGGAACGATGGAGAAGTCAATTGGACAACATTGCAGATTTTCGAGTTCCACGTTTTTACTTTTATTTTGGGAAACCAATGTCACTACAACTTCATGTCTTTGTAGATGCAAGTGAAGAAGCGTTTGCCGCGATTGCCTACTGGAGATATTCATCTGAGGATGGTATCATTTTTACTAGTTTTATAGCTTCAAAAACAAAATACAGCCCTCTGAAGAGAGTCACAATACCACGAATAGAACTACAAGCGGCTGTTCTATGTACACGTTTAAAACAGAACATTTTAACTGAACACAGCCTTGTTCCAGACAAATGCGTACTATGGGGCGACTCTACAACCGTGCTAAAATGGTATATAGTAGCCATAGAAGATATAAACCCTATGTCGCGCACCGTATAGCGGAAATACTTGCCTCTTCAGACGTTGAAATCTGGAGATGGGTTTCAACAAGGGAAAACGTGGCGGATGAGGCAACAAGAACATCAAACAAGGTCGATTTTTCTCCATTTTCTCGTTGGCTAAACGGCCCAGCCTTCTTCAAATGGCCTGAAGATGAATCGACAACAAATAAAGTTGAAACTTCGAACGAAGAAGATGAAGAGGAGATTTCCCAAAAGATTTCTTTGTTAATTAGGAACAACAATATAATTAAGTTTAAGAGGTTTTCATTCCTTTGTCGGATAAAAAGAGTCATTGCATGGGTATTAAGTTATATAAGTTACTGCCGAAAAAAGTACAACGATTTACAAGGCTATGGTCTCACCTCTCTTGAGGTAGAAAACTCTGAAGAGCTCTTATGCCTATAATTTCAAAGCGAAGCCTTCTCGGATGAACTAAAACTCATTACGAATGGACAAAAAATCCCAAAAACCAGTCCTTTGTTTAACCTGATGCCATATGTCGATGATTGCGGACTGCTAAGAGTATATGGAAGAATAGACGCTGCCAGCTACTTGCCCTATAGCTCACAACGGCCAATAATATCTATTGCCAAAGATTCATCATATTACAAGCCTAGGCGTCATGCACTATCATTGCCAGATGAAGCATCAGAACCATAAAAGCACGATTTGTGAAGTGCGCGAGAAGTTTTTGATACCTCAACTAAGGAGCTTACTAAAAAGGATTGTATCGAATTGTAACCAGTGCAAAATGAACAATGCCAGACCCCACGTACCAATCATGGACCCCTTACCATTTGATCGTCTGGAGCCTAAATTTGAACCTTTTAAATAAACTTTGACTACTTCCGGCCAATAAACGTGTCGATTGGAAGAAGAACAGAAAAAAAAATGTGGGTGTCACTCTTTACATGCCTCACGATCCGAGCGATACATTTAGAATTAGCCGACGACTTATCAACAGATTCGTATATAATTGCCATGAGAAATTTTATGAACCGTAAGGGAGTGCCTACCAGAATTCGTTCAGATAACGGTTAGAACTTTATTGGAGCCAACGAAGAGGCCAAGCGATTTAGCGAAGAATTCGATGCCGAGAAAATCCAGGGCGAAATGACAACGAAGGGTATCGAGTGGATTTTCAATTGTTCTGGCAACCCGTCTGAAGGCGGCATTTGGGAAAGGATGGTGCAATATGTGAAAAGAGTACTGCGGCATACATTGAAAGAGGTCTCACCAAAGGAACATGTATTACACTCCTTGCTAATTGAATCTGAAAACATCGTCAATTCTCGGCCATTGATACGTTTGCCAATGAGCCCTGAGGAAGAGGAGCCGCTTACTCCAAACCATTTTTGATTGGCAAAGGGAATCTTGCCAAAACACCATCAGTCGAGTCACCTGAGATAAGGCCTTTCACCTTGAAAAGACAATGGCGAGTATCAAGGTGTTTACGTGATCGTTTCTGGAAAAGATGGGTCAACGAGTACCTACCTACGCTGACTAGGAGAGTGAAATGGTGTGCGCGAACTGCTCCAATGAAAGTAGAAGATTTGGTGTTCATCTGTGATTCGAGTACCAAGAAGTCAATGGCGGAGAGGTTTGGTCACTTGTGTTTATACTGGTCCCGATGGTGTGGCACGAAGAGCCGAAGTAAAGACATTTTCAGGCAAGTTGCAACATCCGGTGTCAAAGTTAGCCGTTCTGAACGTGGAAAATGGTGAAACTGATCGCTCCATGGGGGTGGGAATGTACCAGAACGACCCCTAATAGGTTAAGCAGTTTGTTAAATCTACATATGGTTTGTCGTCTACACACTTGTCCTATACGTACTTATATTTTTGTTAGTTCTTAACGAATGTAATATGTCTTTCAACTTATTCGGACCGCTTTTTGCACTTATCTTTCATCCTTTTTTCGTGTTATACATATTTGTATCATACTAGAATGCGTGCTGCAGCACAATTCCATAACCATACTGGCACGGCAGAGAATATACAGTTCTATTAAGATATCAAGTTCTGGAAAATCACGGCCAAGTCAAGCAACTGATGAGACGTCCAACTTATATCCCCGTTGAGGTCGAGATGTTTCTAGCCGATGGGACAAAAAAGATTATCCAAAAACCGACCCCAGTAAAGTAGCAGCCGTCACCGAGATGTCTCCACCAAAGACAGTCAAAGACGAGCGTCGCTTCCTGGGAGTCGCCTCCTGGTACCGCCGTTTTTTGCCCGACCTCGCCACTATCTCCCAGCCCTTAACCCAACTACTAAAAAAGGGTAAGCATTGGAAATACCTTGAAGACAAAGCTGACCGAAGCCCCGGTGCTGGAGTGCCCAGACTTCTCACAAACGTTTGTCCTACAGACTGATGCCAGCGAACATTAATTAGGCGCAGTGCTTACTCAAGAGCTGGAAGGCACAGAACGGGTCATCGCGTACGCGAGTCGGAATTTAAATGGTGCAGAAAGGAACTACTCGGCGACGGAGAAGGAGTGCCTGGCCATAGTATGGGTAATCCGCAAGATGAGACCCTATGTTGAAGGTTAAAAGTTTGCAGTGATCACCGACCATTTGGCACTAAAATGGCTGAACAATATCGATAACCCCACCGGTAGGTTAGCGCGCTGGGCCCTAGAATTGCAGCAGTATCAATTCTCCATCCAATACCGGAAAGGCAAGCAAAATGTAGTAGCGGATGCCCTCTCCCGTCAACCATTGGAAGCAGCAAATTTATTACAGTCTGGAAATTTGGAAAATGTTCCTGGTTAGAGCAGAAACTGCAAGAAGTACGTACCCACCCGGGGAAATTTCAGGATTTTGCCATTATCAACGGACAACTGTATAAGTACTCAACCAGAGGTATGAATGCTGAAGACTGTACGCCGTGGAAGTTGTGCGTAGCCTCCCCACGAAGATTACAGGTATTACAGGAGAACCACGACACAGCCGCCGGTGGGCATCTCGGCACCAAGAAGACTCTGCTGAAGGTAGCGTCTCGGTACTTCTGGCCCGGAATGTCCAGGGACGTTCACAGATACGTCCACAAGTGTGAGTGTTGCCAACGATACAAAGTATCCCATCGGGCCCCGGTAGGGGAAATTCTTACACGCATTCCCGAGGAACCATGGACAACCATTTGTGCAGATTTTGTGGGACCCTTGCCCAGAAACAACACGATGCTGTTGGTCTTCTTCGACCTGGTGCGAGCTCATTCCCATGCGAAAGGCCACAGCGGAGGGCCTCGTTAAAGCATTCAGAGAACACATACTAGCACGCTATGGGGTACCCAAACAAATCATAAGCGATAATGGGACGCAATTTACGTTGCGCGTTTTTAAGCAGTTTTTAGACCGGTGTGGGATACAACATCAATATTTTTTTTTTTTTTTTAATAATTTTATTATTTATTGAATCTTTAATTATTTATATTAAATTATCAATAAGTTTTTCAAATCTTAAATCTAAAAAATATTAAATGTAAGTTTAGCCAATGCTAAACAAAATTTTTAATTTCAACGGTTAATTTTTGTTGTTTTACATCTGTCGTGAACGGCTGAGAAAAAGAGTATCCCTTCTTTTCAGCCGGGTGTGGCCTCTATAATGAAGAATATTGCGCGCAAGCGGATTTGGGTGCAACTCAAGTTTTTTTATATATTTTTTCGCATGTTTTGAAAATACTGTCTTCACCAACGGAACGTCTAGGTCTTTATGAATTCGTTGGTTTCTGACATACCAGGGAGCTGCTGTTATTGTACGTAGGATTTTATTCTGTCGCCTTTGAATTCTTTCGACATTCGATGCTGAGGCAGTGCCCCATAACTAGATTCCATAGGACCATATTGGCTTCTACTGGATTTTCATGGACGCTTAAAAAAGCTGTATCATCAGCAAATGTTGATGTATGAATGTTATTGCTTAACGGTAAGTCAGAGGCATAAATTAAATAAAGTAAGGGACCGAAGATGCTGCCTTGGGGAACTCCGGCTTCGATCGACTGCGGAGGGCTTAAAAAATTGCCTTCCCTAACTACAAATTTTCGTTCCTCTAGATAGCTTTTTAAGAGCTTGACGATGTTTGCGGGGAGATTGCATGTTAATTTGTGGATAAGACCTTCGTGCCATACTTTATTGAAAGCTTGAGAAACATCTATAAAGAGCGCAGAGCAAAATTTCTTTTTTTCAAAGGTGTCTCTAACTACGTTCACAAGTCTGTGAGTTTGTTCAATAGTGCTATGTTGTCTGCGAAAACCGAATTGATGATCTGGAATGCATCCACTTCTAGTCAATATAGGCATCAGCTTGCTCATATACAGCTTTTCAAATAGTTTTGAAATGTTGGGCAATAAGCTAATAGGCCGATAGGATTCAACCTTCGTATGATCCTTGCCGGGCTTTGGTATCATAATAATCATCGAAACCTTCCATTCTGCAGGATAGTATTGCAGCCGTAGAATACTATTAAAAATGAAGAGTATAACTCTTTTTGCAATATAAGGCAGTTGTTGAAGCATTTTGTTGCTTATTTTGTCGACACCTGGGGCTTTTCTGGTGTTAAGACTAGTAATAGTATTTTCAATCTCCGTCATGTTAAATCTCAGCAGAAATGTTCGGAGTGATAACTTTTTCTAAGTGTTTAACAAAAAGTGCACCTTTTTCAGCATCAGTTTTTGCCCAGTCACCATTTGGGGCTCGTAATGGGGGTTTGCATATCACCGGCCTTTTAAGTCCTCTGGCTGCACGCCACAGCGAATAATCTGTTGATGGTGTTGCATCGAGTTCTTGCAGAAATTTTTGCAGCGAAGCTGTTTTTTGTGATTGTAAAACTTTTCTTAGCTGTTTGGTACAAATTGCTCCAACAGCGAAAGTTCCCAGAGATGGAAAAAACAATATAATAAATTCTGAACAAGGCGATGAAGACATAACTACAATAAGTTCGAGCAAGCCCCCACCCATATATTTAAGAGAGCAGAATTCCAGTTTGCTGGTTAAAAGTCTTATCTCATTAATTGGAGAAAAAGAGTTTTATGTAACTCCAATTAAGCGCGGAAACATCAATGAAACAAAAATTCAGGTAGCTCATGAAAATAATTACCGAAAAATAGTTTCAGATTTAGAATATAAAAATAAAAACTTCTACACGTACCAATTAAAGAGTGCTAAAGGTCTAACAGTCGTAATAAAAGGTATAGACTCAAGCGTGGATCCAGAAGAGGTCAAGTCTGGCCTTGAAAATATTGGCTACAAGGTGAAAAATGTCTCAAACATTAAAAATAGAGAAAAATCCCCCAACCAATATTTAGAGTCGAGTTACAGCCAGATGGCATAAAAATAAGAAAAGAATGAAGCACATCCAATATATGACTTAAAGTACTTGTTGCATCGAAGAGTTACTGTTGAGCTTCCACATAAAAGAGCTGGACCTGTTCAACGCCTGAACTGCCAAGAATTTGGGGACACGAAGACTTATTGCAAGTTGCCTACAGTCTGCGTTGTATGTGATGAGTTACACAGTACTGCTAACTGTGATAAAATAAAAGGTGATCCCAAGGGGAAAAAAGTGGCAATTGCGGCGGAAATCACACTGCCAACTATAGAGGCTGCCCCCTTTACTCGTTTTTTAAGAATTCATCAAACAAAAAAACCAATGCTACTCCCGCTCAGCCTAAAACCCCTATTAACTATCCACAGTTACCTCAACCGTCCACCAGCCAAAATAAATTTTCAAACATTTTCAAGTCTAACGCGACTAGTGCTCAAGAACAATCTAACAACAAATTTTCATACGCTAGTATTTTAAAAAGCCATCAGAGTACGGCGCAAAAGACCGTAAATGTAAATGAAGATTCGAGGTATAATTTTAGTCGTATTGAAGCCTCAATTGAGAGCTTAATACAAACTGTAAATACATTTACTCTGAACATATCCTCTATGATGCAGGAAATGTTGAAAATGCAGTCTACCTTGTTGCAGGCTGTACTAAGCAAACCATGAACTTAAAAATCTGTTTTTGGAACGCAAACGGCATCGGCCAACATAAAAACGAAATAGAATATTTTCTTCAGGATAAACAAATCGATGTTATGCTTATCTCAGAAACTCTTTTGACCTCTCGAAGCTGTTTCAGAATTAGTGGATATAATTTTTACGACACCAAGGATCCCCGTGGCAGAGCTTGTGGTGGTTCGGGAATCCTAATAAAAACGCGAATAAAACACCACCTGTTGAATGATTTTTATGAAGATTATCTTCAAGCAACGAACATCTGCATCTAAACTTACTATCAAAAATTTGTAATATCATCTGTGTATTCGCCCCTCAGATTCTCAATTACCGGGAGTCAATATACGGCTTTTTATAAATCACTGGGCCTCCGTTTTCTAGCAGCTGGCGACTACAATGCTAAACACGCATTTTGGGGTTCACGTTTAATCACTCCTAAGGGACGAATTTTATTCGACACAATATCTAAAATGGGTTTGAATGTAGTTTCAAGTGGACAGCCAACATATTGGCCAACAGATCGATAAAAAATTCCTGATGTTATCGACTTTGGAATTGTGAAAGGCGTGCCAGCGAGATGGTTGAAGTTGAAGCATCTTTGGACTTATCTTCAGACCACTCGCCTACAATTGTCACTATTTACTCACACACAACATGTGATTTAGCGACGACATCTGCACGTATTAAATGGCTGAAATACAGGAAATATCTGAGTGCTCATTGCTCGGAAAAAATGCCGCTGAGAACACCTTCAGACATAGACGATTCTCTCAGGTTGTTTGAAGCGCATGTTAAACAAGCTGCTTTAAATGCTACTTCAAATGAAATAAACCAACCAGTGAGATTTAACAATATTTTTTCTGTAGATATAGAAAGGCTATTGACTGAAAAACGGAGAGCTCGACGAGAATGGCAGCGCTACAGATCGCCCCAGCTAAAATTAAGGCTTAAGGAGTGTACCAAGCAGCTTAGGAAAGTTTTACGAACTCAAAAAACAGCTTCCCTTCAAAAATTCCTTCAAGTGCTAGATGCAACACCACCACTGTGGCATGCAGCCAGAGGACTAAAAAGGCCGGTGATATGCAAACCCCCATTACGAGCCCCAAATGGTGACTGGGCAAAAACTGATGCTGAAAAAGGTGCACTTTTTGTTAAACACTTAGAAAAAGTTATCACTCCGAACATTTCTGCTGAGATTTAACATGACGGAGATTGAAAATACTATTACTAGTCTTAACACCAGAAAAGCCCCAGGTGTCGACAAAATAAGCAACAAAATGCTTCAAGAATTGCCTTACACTGCAAAAAGAATAATACTATTCATTTTTAACAGTATTCTACGCCTAGAACACTATCCTAAAGAATGGAAGGTTTCGCTAGTTACTATGATACCAAAGCCCGGCAAGGATCATACAAAGGTTGAATCCTATCGGCCTATTAGTTTACTGTCTAACATTTCAAAACTATTTGAAAAGCTGTATATGAGCAAGCTGATGCCTATAGTGACTAGTAATGGATGTATTCCAGATCATCAATTTGGTTTTCGCAGACAACATAACACAATTGAACAAACTCACAGACTTGTGAATGTCGTTAGAGACACTTTTGAAAAAAAGAAATACTGCTCTGCGCTCTTTATTGATGTCTCACAAGCTTTCGATAAAGTATGGCACGAAGGTCTTTTCAACAAATTAACACAAAATCTACCAGCAAACATCGTAAAGCTTTTAAAAAACTATTTAATGGAACGTAAATTTGTAGTTAGGGAAGGCAATTTTTTAAGCCCTCCGCAGTCAATTGAAGCCGGAGTCCCTCAAGGCAGTATCTTCGGACCCTTACTTTATTTAATATATGCCTCTGACTTACTGTTAAGCAGTAACATTCATACATCAACATTTGCGGATGATACAGCCTTTCTAAGTGTTCATGAAAATCCTGTAGAAGTTTCCCGCAACTTACAAGAATATATATCCAAACTGGAAAAATGGCTAAAACAATGGCGTATAAAAGTTAACGAGCAGAAATGTGCACACGTCACTTTTACGTTGCGCAGGGAAACATGCCCGCCTATAAAAATTAACACCGAGACTATACCACAACACACTGTAGTCAAATATCTAGGCGTTCATCTTGATCGTCGTTTAACATGGAAATGGCATATAGACGCAAAGTTAACATAAATAAAACTAAAAGCAGCCCAAATGAATTGGCTTATTGGAAGAAACAGCCCCCTGGTATGTCAGAAACCATCGAATTCATAAAGACCTAGACGTTCCGTTGGTGAAGACAGTATTTTCAAAACACGCGAAAAAATATATAAAAAAACTTGAGTTGCACCCAAATCCACTTGCGCGCAATATTCTTCATTATAGAGGCCACACCCGGCTGAAAAGAAGGGATACTCTTTTTCTCAGCCGTTCACGAGAGATGTAAAACAACAAAAATTAACCGTTGAAGTTAAAAATTTTGTTTAGCATTGTCTAAACATATATTTATCTTTTTTAGATTTAAGATTTGAACAACGTATTGATAATTTAATTTAAATAATTAAAGACTCAATAAATAATAAAATTATCAAAAAAAAAAAAAAAATTATTATCATTTTGTTTTTATTATTCAAACATCTACAGACGCAAGCATGTGCAAACATTAAAAATTTTTGCAATTGCTTTCTGTTTCTACTGCTATGCAGTCATGAATTTTATTAAAAATTTACATAGATGTGAATACTTTTTTTTTTAAACTAAATTCGTAATTTTAGTTCAATTACTAATTTTAATGAATTAAATTCAGAGATATTCGGTACTGTTAGCAAGTGAAAAGTTTAATTAAAATTAAGTGCGTGTTTTGTAAAAGCTTTATACAAATACAAACCCGAGAAAAAAAATTGTTTCATGAAGTGACAAAAAGTTTTCAATAAATTGAAAAAAAAAACAAAATCCACGGTTACCTAATTTTCCTTTATAGAACAATTGAAAACCCAAAAAAATGCATGGAAGTGCCCGAGTGTATTGAGAAACTGGAATACCAGTAACCCAACAGAAACCACCAAACATACTCATGCAGAAAAAAAACGTAAGTGAATTAACTTTTTGTTTTTATATTATTAAAATTACGAATAAACGTAATAATTATTTGAACTTATATTGATTTACATATGAAAAGTAATATTATCACAAAAAACTCTTAGTAATTTCGAATTTTCATTAATTCAATAAAACTGAACTTGAGCCTGATAATATTACTTTTCATATGTAAATCAATATAAGTTCAAATAATTATTACGTTTATTCGTAATAGTAATAATATAAAAATATTAATTCCGCTTGGGCACGAGCTATAAATACCCTAATAACAGGGGTCACAGTAATATGTGAATTTCCCTAATATAGAGTAAAAACAACAAAGACGTTAAAATACAAAGTAGAATACTTTGATGATAACGGACTATGAGTTTGTGTTGATTATTAGTTCCAAACAATAATGAGGGAATTTCGTACTAACCAGCACTGTTTCATTGTAGAATAAAAATTGAATTAAAAATTAATTCTCATATTCTATTTCTGTTGAAAACTGGTTAAATAGTTAATATTCTTCTCAATTAGTATCCACTTTACGAAATTTGTAAAGATGGACAATTGAACGCTGATGAGAGGTGTAGCGGCCTTGAAATCAGTACTGATACGTTCTGCTAAAAACTGATTGGATATAAATAATAATATTTTCCAACACAAAAAACTCTTAGTAATTTTGAATTTTCATTAATTCAATAAAACTGAACTTGAGCCTGATAATATTACTTTTCATATGTAAATCAATATAAGTTCAAATAATTATTACGTTTATTCGTAATAGTAATAATATAAAAATATTAATTCCGCTTGGGCACGAGCTATAAATACCCTAATAACAGGGGTCACAGTAATATGTGAATTTCCCTAATATAGAGTAAAAACAACAAAAACGTTAAAATACAAAGTAGAATACTTTGATGATAACGGACTATGAGTTTGTGTTGATTATTAGTTCCAAACAGTAATGAGGGAATTTCGTACTAACCAGCACTGTTTCATTGTAGAATAAAAATTGAATTAAAAATTAATTCTCATATTCTATTTCTGTTGAAAACTGGTTAAATAGTTGATATTCTTCTCAATTAGTATCCACTTTACGAAAATTGTAAAGATGGGCAATTGAACGCTGATGAGAGGTGTAGCGGCCTTGAAATCAGTACTGATACGTTCTGCTAAAAACTGATTGGATATAAATAATAATATTTTCCAACACAAAAAACTCTTAGTAATTTTGAATTTTCATTAATTCAATAAAACTGAACTTGAGCCTGATAATATTACTTTTCATATGTAAATCAATATAAGTTCAAATAATTATTACGTTTATTCGTAATAGTAATAATATAAAAATATTAATTCCGCTTGGGCACGAGCTATAAATACCCTAATAACAGGGGTCACAGTAATATGTGAATTTCCCTAATATAGAGTAAAAACAACAAAAACGTTAAAATACAAAGTAGAATACTTTGATGATAACGGACTATGAGTTTGTGTTGATTATTAGTTCCAAACAGTAATGAGGGAATTTCGTACTAACCAGCACTGTTTCATTGTAGAATAAAAATTAAATTAAAAATTAATTCTCATATTCTATTTCTGTTGAAAACTGGTTAAATAGTTGATATTCTTCTCAATTAGTATCCACTTTACGAAAATTGTAAAGATGGACAATTGAACGCTGACGAGAGGTGTAGCGGCCTTGAAATCAGTACTGATACGTTCTGCTAAAAACTGATTGGATATAAATAATAATATTTTCCAACACAAAAAACTCTTAGTAATTTTGAATTTTCATTAATTCAATAAAACTGAACTTGAGCCTGATAATATTACTTTTTGTTTTTATTTTAACGGAATTTTATTCAATTTAAATTGTATTTATTTGTATTTTGTAAAATCTAAAGACTGCTCTGGAAAATTGTATTCGTGGTTTCTTGTATACTACTTTTCTTGTTAATTAAAAAAAATTTTGTGTTCTTTGCTTGTTGCTGCTTCTAACTAATCTGTCTGCTTAATTTTATTTTTAGAAAAATATCCGTTGGTCAATTAGAAGGTGATACCGGGTCAGTAGCGTTCCATCCTGTTTTAAACTTTTTCCTTTTACTAATTATTTTGCTTCTTTCAGATCCTTGACGTCGACCTGGGTCCTCGGTTCCTCAAGTTGGAACCATCTTGACGAAATATTTTCATTGTCCCTTTAAGGTATGTTTCATTGTTTCTTATTATAGTCCTGTATAAATATGTATTTCTTTTATATTTCAGCCATTGAAGACCCTAAATATCAACACCGTCGATATTGCGGTGAGTTTTTCCTTCTTCTCTTTTTCCAATTCATTTCCGTCATAATGTTGGTTTTTAGACGTCTTATTCTTTCCTCCTGTTTTGCCAATGACAATGTGTGTTGTTGTGTTCCTCCATACTGCGTGTAGTGGTTGAAATTTGTAAATCTCGACTGGATTTCCTTCCTCCATGGGATATCTTTCTCGGTTGCGTTCAGTATGGGTACTGCTGTGCCTCCATTATTAATGTTGACCACAGTATTTCCAACATAAACTCCAGGGAAAATCTCATGTTTTCGTACAACCACAGTTTTATCTCTCGAAATGATATTAACCGGCACTTTAGTAACTGCTCCCGTATCTACAACCAATACCAATCTTCCCTCCCTAGCTCCTTGGCAGGGTAGCGTTATAAAAACTGTGTCCACATTGCTCGGTGATTCAGTACTATTATTTATATTTGGCATTATCTCTCCACTTTGTTTCTCTTCATATTTATGTTTTAATCCTTTGTCTTTTTCTGCTTTTACTTCCAAAGTTTGCCCGTTCTCTTGATTTGCCTGTTTATCCACAACCACGGTTTTATCTCTTGATATGATACTAACCGGCACTTTAGTAACTGCTCCCGTATCTACAAGTAAGACCAATTTTCGCTCTTTAGCTCCTTGGCAGGGTAGCGTAATAAAAACTGTGTCCACATTGCATGGTGATTCAGTACTACTATTTATATTTGGCATTATCTCTTGAATTTGCTTTCCTTCACATTTAAGTTTTAATCCATTGTCTTTTTTCGTTTTTCCTCCTAAAATGTACCCGTTCTCAGAGTGTACAACTGCCTTGGATACTATCTCGGTTGGCTGCTCTGGTTCAGAGTCAGCTTCTGTATCATCTTTGTTTTTTATATTTCCTCTACTCTCTCCTTCTGTTTGTTTGTCGTGCCAATTTGGTTTGTTGAGTTTTTTCGGAACCCCAGTTATTGGCGATAACTGGGCCGAACACCGTTTCCCTGAATATTTCTTCGATTTGTGTTGCTATGGGCCACTACGGCATTGTTAGCTATGTCCCTGCCGTTGTTGCTATTTCGTGCCTGTTGGTAGATCCCTGCACCAATTGCTTCAGTCTGTCTAACATTAATTCTGCAGTCCCATGCAAAGTGTCCTTGTTGCTGACATTTAAAACAGGTTGGGCGTGTACCATTGTTTCTGTTTGCCCCTCTGTTTATGTTATGTCCCGTCGCTATTTGTGGGCTTCCACGGAATTCTGTGTTTGTTGTCCTCCTATTTATTTCTGTCGTCCGTCTATCTGATTGATTTTGGTTGGGTAGGTTTCTTCTTGGATCACAGAAAGGGGTTTATTCTACACAATCGGCAGTATAAGGAGCCTAATGTCTTTCTGCAGTTTTCCTCATCGTGCCCGCTGTTTCCACAGAACGTGCAGCTCACGATATTCCTGCACAGTGGCCCCATTTCATGGCCGTATTTTCCACAGCTCATACAGTATGGTCTGTTTAGCCGCTTTTTGCAGCTATTCCATTCATGCCCCATCCTTTTGCAAAAACTACAGGGGACTTCTGAATCTATTACGTTTATACTGTGCGTTGGTTCGCCAAACAATTCCTCTGCATTTTCCACTACCTCTATTAAGTTTGTGAGCTCTTCCTCTTCCTGTCCCACAAATCGAGCCTTGAGTGCATGTTCCTTCAAACCCTTGATAAAGCTCCTTACTCTTATTCGTTTGAAGTCTTTCAGCATGGTTTCCCGGCCAGGTCCCACTGGCCATTCGTTCTCTATAGTTGTTTTTGCCTCATTCAATAGGTTATCCAGGCGTTCTACAAATTTGCATGCTGACTCTCTGATGCTTTGTTTGCAACCCAATATTAGTTCCCTTATTTTATCTAAGCTCTTGCTTTTTAGATAATATTTCTTGAGCGCATTACATAACGTGTCCACGGAACTGAAATTCATCTGGGAAATTCTTGAGTATGCACCCCCCAGTAGTCGCAATTTCAGACACTGTATCACATCCTGGATTGAGCCATCGTTTGCTCCACCATTTTGCATCCTTGTATGTACCTGAATACTTCTGATGCCAAGTCTGGCCCATCGGTCCCGAAGAATGATGGGACTGTGTTCTTAACGATCTTAATAATCTCATACAGCGAAGGCCTTTTGATCCTTTCAATTTCCGCTCTCTCAGTAGTATGGTTTTATTTTATTTTATGTTCGCAACCGCGCAGAATTTTTATGATCAAAGTAATTCTCCTTTTTGTCCTGATCCGCTTTAGCGATTAGTCCTGCAATGACAATATGAGGGTAGCTAGAGGTTAGACTTTATTCAATTTGTACTCTGCAATTTTACACCGTCGAATGTAGGATGCAACAATACAAGGTAGCTAGAGGTTAGACTTTTATGTATTGTTGGTTTTGCTACATCGGTCAGTTTTTTCTTGAGCAAGATCAACACAACGATTATAATATTTCTTTGATGTTATTATCTACGCGGCTACCGGCTGCGCCAAAATGTTATGGTTAAATTACAACATTATTTTTATTATTTATTTATTATTATTTTTATTTCTCAACCACAGACTAAAAAATGTTAACTTTATATCTAGCTTAACATATTACTTAGCCTTCACAGGGACCCACTTTTTAAGGCTGGTGTTTGATCTGGTTTTACTTTATAAAATATCATTAAGCCTTCACAGGGACCCGCTTTTTAAGGCTGGTGTTTGATCAGGTTAGTTGTTACGTGTTTAAAGAATATTCCCGAACTGCTATTCAGCCAAGACTCTACAGAACTCGCCATCCATACCAAATCACCCTCCGCTTTTATACCCAATTTCGCTGTCTGATTGAACGATGCTGCTGACGTTCGCTGCCGCCGGCGTGGTCATTCCCGCGATATTGCTAAGTGTGTTAGTATGCAAATTCAGCATATTCATACCCGTGGAACTTCCAGCCGATTGCGGTCCTCACGATATTGCAATGTCAGCATATATCTGTAGGAAAATTACTGGCATATATATGTATGCAGCGGTATTGCAACGTCAGCATTTGTACAGACATTCCTACAGAGGAAAATTACTGGTAATAACGTCAGTAATGCATGCAGCGGTATTTTGCTGCCGCTGGTATTTTGTTGGTTGAGGGAAAATAACTCAACGTCAGTATGTGTATGCAGCGTATGTTCTGCCGTCGCTGATACTTTTGTTGGTTAGGAGAAAATGACTCATAACAATATCTAGAAGTAATTTTGTTTATAGTTCTATTGATACCATAATGACCGGCCGTGTCTTCATTGTGATAGTGGTTTAAAATTTCTGCCCTTTCGTCCCTGGGACCTACAAGTTGAGCATTATCGGCATCATCATTGTTGTAGCAATACAAAATACCATCTATATATATAAAAATGTAGAGCATTGTGTTTGGCATTGATGTTCTCTGTAATGCCTGAACCGATTTCAATTCTGTAAACTTCTCATGAAAGGTGACGTCAATACCAAGGTTTTTATGTATATACGGTTTTTGTGTGTGGATTGGTTTATGAGTTATAGTCGCTTCAGTAAGCCCACTTTTTCCAATCTATATATATAAAAATGTAGAGCATTGTGTTTGGCATTGATGTTCTCTGT
This sequence comes from Lypha dubia, assembly GCA_947311025.1. NCBI lineage: Eukaryota > Metazoa > Arthropoda > Insecta > Diptera > Tachinidae > Lypha > Lypha dubia. The sequence continues at coordinate 84,717,094 of OX371260.1, read as the reverse complement.
AATGCCTGAACCGATTTCAATTCTGTAAACTTCTCATGAAAGGTGACGTCAATACCAAGGTTTTTATGTATATACGGTTTTTGTGTGTGGATTGGTTTATGAGTTATAGTCGCTTCAGTAAGCCCACTTTTTCCAATACTATATAAAAGAAAGTCGTGTTAGTTACTTCACTTATAACTCAAGAACGCCTAAACCGATTTAGCTGAAAATTGGCAGGGAGGTAGTTTAGAGCCAGGAGAAGGACATAGGATACTTATGGGCGGGATTGGACAAAGGGGCGTGGTACCTCTCATACAAACCACAAATTAAAAATCTATTATTTCTGTTCCTGATAACGGTATTTGAACAAAATTTGGTATGTCGATTTGGTGTAAATTTCTTAAGTGCTGCTGCAAATATGGGCGGGATTGGACAAAGGGGCGTGGTACCTCTCATACAAACCACAAATTAAAAATCTATTATTTCTGCTCCTGATAACGGTATTTAAACAAAATTTGGTATGTCGGTTTGGTGTAAATTTCTTAAGTGCTGCTGCAAATATGGGCGGGATTGGACGAAGGGGCGTGGTACCTCTCATACAAACCACAAATTAAAAATCTATTATTTCTGCTCCTGATAACGGTATTTGAACAAAATTTGGTACGTCGGTTTGGTGTGCATTTTTTAAGTGCTGCTGCAAATATGGGCGGGATTGGACAAAGGGGCGTGGTACCTCTCATACAAACCACAAATTAAAAATCTATTATTTCTGCTCCTGATAACGGTATTTGAACAAAATTTGGTATGTCGGTTTGGTGTAAATTTCTTAAGTGCTGCTGCAAATATGGGCGGGATTGGACAAAGGGGCATGGTACCTCTCATACAAACCACAAATTAAAAATCTATTATTTCTGCTCCTGATAACGGTATTTGAACAAAATTTGGTATGTCAGTTTGGTGTAAATTTCTTAAGTGCTGCTGCAAATATGGGCGGGATTGGACAAAGGGGCATGGTACCTCTCATACAAACCACAAATTAAAAATCTATTATTTCTGCTCCTGATAATGGTATTTGAACAAAATTTGGTATGTCAGTTTGGTGTAAATTTCTTAAGTGCTGCTGCAAATATGGGCGGGATTGGACAAAGGGGCGTGGTACCTCTCATACAAACCACAAATTAAAAATCTATTATTTCTGCTCCTGATAACGGTATTTGAACAAAATTTGGTATGTCGGTTTGGTGTAAATTTCTTAAGAACTGCTGCAAATATGGGCGGGATTGGACAAAGGGGCATGGTACCTCTCATACAAACCACAAATTAAAAATCTATTATTTCTGCTCCTGATAACGGTATTTGAACAAAATTTGGTATGTCAGTTTGGTGTAAATTTCCTAAGTGCTGCTGCAAATATGGGCGGGATTGGACAAAGGGGCGTGGTACCTCTCATACAAACCACAACTTAAAAATCTATTATTTCTGCTCCTGATAACGGTATTTGAACAAAATTTTGTACGTCGGTTTGGTGTGCATTTTTTAAGTGCTGCTGCAAATATGGGTGGGATTGGACAAAGAGGCGTGGCACCACCCATATAACCCAAAAATTTAAATCGCCATATTTTGGGCATTTTTTGACCTACGTCGATGATATTTGGTACATATGGTATTGCCATAATTTGGAATACGTACCGGGAGAAAAGTGGATGGGACCACGCTCCTTTTTATTAAAATTAAAAATCGTAATATAGTCTTAACTACTGGACCGATCGTCACAATAGGATATATAAATACTTTTAATTTTATTTTATAACGAGGGGGGTAGCGAAGTACACCGGGATCAGCTAGTCATTTATAAAAAAACCCCTTCTAGACCAGTGTGAAATATCTTCCCTATTATTTTCGATACAATGAATAATTTCCTTGAGATCAGAATCCTGTTGCTGGCTTTTTCTTATTTCTCCGGAGCTTTTTCTTGGAATTCTATAGAAAAATCACAAATTTCGCAAGAGGATGTATCGGTGTGATCACTCTCACATGGGGGTCTAGATAAAGTGTCAGCGATGACATTAGTTTTGCCAGGTTTGTATTCAATCTGTATGTTGAATGGTTGTAATGCAAGGGCCCATCGTGCTAAGCGACCGGTTGGAGGGTTAATATTCATTAACCATTTAAGTGGTTGATGATCAGTTATGAGTTTTACATTCGCACCTTCGATGTACCCACGAAATTTTTGAACGGCCCATATGATAGCTAGAGCTTCTCGTTCTATAGTGGAGTAGTTCCGTTCAGCTGTAGAAAGCAGTCTGCTGGCGTATTCTATTGGATGTTCATCTGCACTCTACCCCTGGAGCAAAACCGCCCCAAGAGCGTAACCACTAGCATCAGTTTTTATTGTGAAGGGTTGATCATCTACAGCTTGTCTTAAAATAGGCGCTGATGTTAACAATTCCTTCAGTGTATCGAAAGCATGCTGTTGTTCTGACGTCCAGGTCCATAAGGCATTTTTCTTTGATAGAGTGGATAAGGGTTTGGACACGTCAACAAAAGAAGGTATAAATCTTCGATACCAGGAGCAGGCTTGCAAAAATGAGAGTAGCTCTTTCACATTTCTAGGTTCTTTACGTTGTCGTAGTGCTGATACCTTTTCTGGATCCGTCATAATCCCTTTAGAAGTAAGTATATGACCCAAATACTTAACTTCGTTACAGCAAATCGGCATTTTTCCAAATTCGCTTTTAGACCAAATTCTTGAAGACGTTGGAAAATTAGTTTTAAGTCTATCAAATGTTGTTCAAACGTGGATGAGCACGAGATAATGTCATCTAAGTATGCCAGTAGAATCGTATCTCCCAAAGAGGTCTTTATACGATCAATGAAGCGCTGGAATGTTGCAGGAGCATTTCGTAAACCAAATGGCATCCTGGTGAATTTGTACATGCCGAATGGGGTAACAAATGCTGTTTTCTCTTGGTCATCTGGATGGACTCCAATCTGCCAGTAACCACACTGAAGATCAAGGGTAGACATAAAGCTTGTAGCTTTAGCTTCATGTATAATGTCATCTACCCTTGGTAATGGATATCGGTCGGGTGTAGGGATATTGTTTAGTTCGCGATAGTTTATACAAACCCTTATTCCACCAGTTTTCTTAGGACTGATGACAACAGGAGCAGCCCATGCTGATTGACATTTGACAATGATACCCTGTTTAATAATTTTGGTCAGTTCTTCTCTGAGTGCTGTTTTTCTGCTAGGTGATAAGCGATATGGAGGAACTGCAATAGGTGCAAGCTGCTCAGTAGGGATACGGTGTATAGTGTATGGAGTAGCTCTCACATGTTCTGCAAAAACATCCGTATGAGCTGTCAGCAATTTATCCAATCTTACACGGTCTTTGTTGGCTTGGTGAATACCATCGGATTCTTTTAATATTTGGATATCCAATGAATATAATGGTATGAAGATGCTGTCCGTTTTTCGGATTTTTATGGGAGGTGCGAAAAGTGTTGAAATCTTCTCAGGTGTTGTCTCTGTATTAGGTATTGCATCTCTGAAAATATTTTGAATCGCGTGTGGAGAATTGTCATTCGAATTTTTTGGTGTAGGCATCAATGGTGAGATAAGTTTCTTTTTTTCTACGTAACTGATAAATTTAGATACATCCTTTAGAACTTTGGTGCATGGGGAAGCATTATCATCATTCAGGTCCATACCAAAAACTCCTAATTCAAGGGGATTCGTGAACAAGAATCTGTTTTTTGGTGTATCCTCAAAATACCAGCATCTTTGCACCATATTGAGAACAATTCCTGCTTGTTCTAGAAAATCTGCTCCCAGAAGCGTACGGCGTTTTTCAGCATTAGGAAGATAAATGAGGCGTATTTTGCGTACTCTGTCTCCAATTACGACATCACATATAGTATGTTCTACTTTATCCGTAGTGGTACATCCGTTGGCTAAAGTAATCTCTGTACGAACCTTTTGGAATATGCTGCCATTGTTCACCAAAATGTTCCTCAAATTAAGACTGGCTACACTTGTTTTTGCGCCTGAATCAAAAACTGCCTCTCCTTTCAGACCGAAAATTTCTATATGGGTTGTAGGTATTGCGTGACCAATGACTTATGATTGCAGACGAGATTGAATTAGAGTGGGTACTACACGTCGTACAACTTGAACGATACACCCATGGGGTACCACATCCATAGCATGAGAACGCTGGTTTCTTTTGTACGGTAGGGTTTGGTTGACTCCCTTGCTTTTGTTGATTTCCCTGTTGTTCTTCTTCCTTAGCTCTCTGCTCATCTCGTTTCTTCTTTTTAAAACAGTCCTCAATACCATGGCCTTTTAAACGGCAAAAACCACAGCGGTTGCTAGTTGATGGTTTCTCTTTGATGACTGAATTTCTTGCTGTTGGTTGAATTTCTGCTGTGAAAATTTCTATTTCTCTACCTGCAGAAATGAGGTCGCTAAATGTTTTTATATTTTCGCGGCGAACACGCTCACGAATGTTTATATGAAGCAGTCCATAGATCATGTTGAGCTGAATTTCCTCAATTGAGAGAATAACAGCCTCTTTTTGCATATAAAGCTGTCTGTTGGTTCCTTTTTTTGTTGTTTCGCTTCAAAAATGTTAGCAAAAATTCGCCAGTCCAGTATTGGTGGTGAAAACGTTGTACGGATAAGTGCTTTAGTTTCTTCAAAACTATTCACTGTTTCCTTTACACCAATCCACCATGTGGCTGCATAGTCTTCCAGCAGAAGGGGCATCCCTCGTACTGCATCTTCGTCAGAAATTTTTTCGATGTCCTTATAGACACTAATGGCAGCTAAAAACTCTTCCACTGCAGCAGGATCACTCTGCCCTTTGTAACGTGATGTACACTGCGTAAATGACCCTCATCTGTAGTTATTGCTCATAGCTGCTAAAATTTGCTGAAATTGGTCCGTTGAAAATGTTGCCATGTTGTGTTGTTGGATGTCTTCGTTAGGTACAAAAAATTCTTCCTGTGGATTTATTGGCTTCGGATTCTTCTACGTGAGTTTTTGTAGCCCCACGTTGGGCGCCACTGAAACAATCTTATGCGAAGATTGTAAGGAAATTTTATCATTAAAAAAAACAATAAAATATCGTTGTTAAAATAAACACTTTATTGGGTTGTTGAAATATCAGCAGGGCACACAAGTCGGATACTTAAAGTAAGTCTAGACAAAGATGTGTACTGTTTGAATCACAAAGGCCAATTGAAATTTTAAGGCAAATGTTTCTGCTTTTATAGCAATTCTTAATGTTTGGTTGTTTTTTTTTAAAAAAAAGAACAAAATTTGTTTAAAAAAAAATAACAAAATTGTTTAAAAAAATAACAAAATTGATACATACACAAAGTTAGTAAATTTATAAATAAGTGCAGGGAACAGAGTTCCATTTGAGTAATCGTTAAATTTAAATATATATTTGAAATAATGGTTTAAATAATGTAAGATGCTACAATATCTATATTTTTGCTTATTACTTTAGGGCCAATAAATGGGTGCATGATAATGTTTCATTTATTTTTAAAACCCATTTAAACACAAAATTTTGTTTTTCATATGAATATTAAATCAACATTAAATAGCCAACATTGTTTATTTAAACACTGCTTTTTCTTCTTGTTTAAAAAAAAGCAAATAAAAAATTTGTGGCTGCTGACAAGTTGCATAAAATTTTGGTATGTTTTTCGCTATTAACCTTTTAATCGTTCTCAAAGTTGCTCTTATTATTTTAAAACATTTCAGCAGTTCTTAATTATTCTTATTTATAGCTAAAATATAAATATATATTTTTCGATTTTTCTTTATTTGCTCTAGTCAGCTGTTCTTTTGTTTTTTATTTTACGTAGTGCTACCATATTTTCATCGTAATTAAATAAGAACTTTAATTACTCACTGAAAAAATGAAATCTTATTTAAACACAACATAAATTTAAATAAATGTTAACTAATAACATACTTAAACATGAAATCAAATACTGGCCATTATTTTCAATATGTATATTTTTATTTTCAATATCTATATTTTTGCTTATTACTTTTATTTTCCATATGTATATTTTTATTTTCAATATATAATTATGGGTGTATGTGTGTGTTGCCAGTTTCTACATGAAACTATTTTCAAAAAATTTTCCAAAGCAAAACTTCTTGGTTCTTAGGGTGTCCCTTTATTAACATTTTTTCTTTGAAAAACTTTTTAATAATTAAATTGAATCACTACCCAAAATAGGAGTTTCATAAATATTTTGTATTGTTATACTCAACCAGTTAGAGAATTTTATTTATATGAATTTTAAGTTTTTATATCTTCTTTCTAATCCGTTGTTTAATTCTACAAGTCTTAACTGTACTACAAGTCTTAACTGTTAATTTACAGGACAACATTTACAGGTATATAAAGAAATTATTAACTTTATGTTTTATATGGCAGTTTTCTCTTAAAAAAAAATTAAGGAAGATATTTTTATGTTTATATTATTATTATTATTACGAATAAACGTAATTATTATTTGAACTTATATTGATGTATATATGAAAAGTAATATTATCAGGCTCAAGTTCAGTTTTATGGAATTAATGAAAATTCAAAATTACTAAGAGTTTTTTATGTTCGAAAATATTATTATTTATATCCAATCAGTTTTTAGCAGAACGTATCAGTACTGATTTCAAGGCCGCTACACCTCTCATCATGCGTTCAATTGTCCATCTTTACAATTTTTGACGATAATATGCTTTAAATGATCTAATTATTCCTTGGTCAAGAGGCTGTGCTATCGGTGTTGTGTTAGGAGGCAAGTATTCCACTCGAACATGAGATAAATCAGTCTGCTTGTGTGGTGCAGCGTTGTCAATAAACAAGATTACTTTGCGATTCTTTCGCGACATTTCTTCATTGAACGAAAAAAGGATTTTCTGCCATATTTCTTGTGTCATCGAGGCGGTTGTGCAAAATATTTTAGTGGCAATGTTTTATTCTTGAAGCAGCGAGGATTTTTCGGTTTCCCTATTACAAACACATTTTTGTATTCACCGGTTGCATTGCAGATAAATGTAAGCGTCATTCTTTCCTTAGAGCTTTTAAATCCCTTAATTTGCTGCCTCTTACTGGTAAGAGTTGAAGTTGGCAAAGCTTTAAACAGCAAACTACACTCGTCAGCATTAAACACATTCTCCGGCTTGTAATTTTTTAAAATATTTGGAAGCAGCTGTTGAAATGCACTGGCTCCTACATCGTCGGCAGAAGAGCCTTCTCCATGTATTTTTTTTAAAGTAATGCCATTACCAGCGTTGTCAACTTGGTGCGTTTCGCACCTTTTTTGGTGCTTTTCTAAATGTTTTGTGCGAAAAATATCTGAGTTGGTGCGTGGTGCGCTTTTTCTTTAATTTTGGTGCGTTTTTTTTTTAATTTTGGGTGGCTCCAAATCATATTAAACACAATTTTTTGTTTCAGTATGAGAAAAAAGAATTTTGTACAAAAAATACAACTGTTTCAATACCATTTCATTCAATTTGTGTACAGTTTTTACATTAAATTTTACAGACCATAATAAGAGCAACGATTAATGATGTTTAAGAGGTACCAAAACACATTCACAAAAACCGTTAAACCGTTTTGTTGTTATAGATAATTTGTAACATTTCATTACAAGAAATTTGTTGTCCCTTTTAGATTTTCAGAGTACATAATTGTTTTTTGTCGTAAAAGTTGTCAAGTCTGTTAAAGAGCTTAGCAAAAACAAAGTATTCTTGAGACTTGCGATCATTGTGCGTAAAAGTTTATATAAAGGGTTGTAACACTAAAATTAATAAAATTTATATTTACTAAAAGAAATATTTAAAGTTAGTGTCAAGAATGGAGTCTAAAAAAGGAGATCATTAGCGAAGAGTTTAAGCAATGGATTCGGCCTTGACCAAATAATAACACAAACGCAAGATGTTTTTACTGCAAATGCGATATCTCGCTTAAATATCCAACCTTGTTCGGCATGCTGGAACACGGAAACACATTGCACATTTAAGCCCATTGAGCTACAACCGACATCAACAACCAGCATTGTACAAAATGTTTTATCCCATTGCAAATATGATATCATGCAGTACAATTGAATCCGATGTCGAAATATTATCTAGTATTGAAAAAGGGTGGAGAATGATTCACTTCATGCATTGGCACAATATTATATCAACATTAGAATTTTGGACTAAAGTTAAATGTTGTAAAGACGCAAAATTAATTCAATAAAAATTTTCAATAAAAAAAAATCTGAACTTGGTGCGCTTTTTGTTAAATGGCGCGTTTTTTTTCTCCATTTTGGTGCATTTTGAAATTTCAAAGTTGACAACGCTGGCCATTACGTTTCTGCCAACGCCATAGCCAGCCTGTATTTGCGGTAAAATTTTGTTTCATTTGAACAGCGAACTGATTTGCCTTTTCCATAACCATGGTACCTGAAACAATTGCGCCCGACTGCCGCATTTGGTTAAACCAAGAAAAACTGCCTGTTCTATTTCAGGGTAATTGCTTTTGCGATCCCGTTTGGAACTCACGTTACTCGTTTTACACTTTTCCAACAATACCTTTTCATTTTGAATAATTCGATTTACAGTCGATCGCGAACAGCCGTATTTTTTGCACATTTCGTCTTTAGAAATTTCTTTAATTTCTGCACAAATCCGAATTTTTTGTTTCAACGATAGCTGCACTTTCTTCGTAGACATTGTGATGAAAAGTAAATGATTGTAAACAAATAAAACAGGCTTGCCAAATTTGATGACTTATTTTCATTTTGACGTTTTTTTTCGGTTAGTTTATTAATTTTAAAGTGTGGTATTTTTAAACAAACAATTTACAAAGTTGCCAATTTTAAATTCAATTTGTGCATTTAACCGTGCAAGTCTGCATGATAAATAATTTATTTTTATGAAATATACGAAACGCAGTAAAGCGGGATTCATTTAACAAAAAAATATGTGCATAAATTAAATAGATCGAGGAAAATGTGGGTTTTGACAATTATTTAAGCGTGAAACTCTCTTAAGCGTGGAGCATTTATCCGTGAACTACTCTAATAATATTTTCCAACATAAAAAAACTCTTAGTTATTTCGAATTTTCATTAATTCAATAAAACTGAACTTGAGCCTGATAATATTACTTTTCATATATACATCAATATAAGTTCAAATAATAATTACGTTTATTCGTAATAATAATAATATAAAAAAATATTAATTCCGCTTGGGCACGAGCTATAAATACCCTCATAACAAGGATCACAGTAATATGTGAATTTCCCTAATATAGAGTAAAAATAACAAAAACGTTAGAATACAAAGAAGAATACTTTGATGATAAAGGACTATGAGTTTGTGTTGATTATTAGTACTTTCCAAACAGTAATGAGGGAATTTCGTACTAACCAGCACTGTTTCAAGGTAGAATAAAAAAATTAATTAAAAATTAATTCTCATATTCTATTTCTCTAGAAAACAGGTTAAATAGTTGATATTCTTCTGAATTAGTATTATTAGTATAATTAGTAAAACTGAACTTGAGCCTGATAATATTACTTTTCATTTATTCTTACATTTAATACTTTAAATTTTAGTTGTTGATGATATTTTTCTTCTTTAAGCTAATAAGGCCTAACGTAGTTAATATTAATAAAACAGCTTTATTACATTTTTTACCCAACGTTTCGTCAATTGTTTGTTGACTTCTTTAGGGGTTTCGTCTATTTAAAATTTTTTAAAATATTATATTATATTTTGAAAAGTTATTTCACTGTACATTATTTACTTACAATAATACAAATGTTCAATTAAAAAGAATTGCAATATGAAAATATTTTTGACATTTTTTAATGCCGAAGAATTCTTTTAAAAAATTAATAAACAAAAATATACTGTAAAAACACAGTTGGTGCTGTTATTTGATTGCAACAATATAACTAGCGCTGATAGTATTGGTGTCCTCTTTTATGTTCATCGTTCTTTCTATGTTCTTTTGTATGCGCAAGCTTTCGATTGTGTATCTTTTTCTCTCTATTTTTTCTCTGTATAAAATTCTCACATTATCAAAATCAACTGTATGTTTGTTGTTGATGATATGTGTTGACAAAGCTGTTAATGTTTTTTGTTTTTCAATATCACTTCTATGTTCTGCCATTCTGTTCTCTAAATTTCTTTTAGTTGTGCCAATATATATGAGGTTGCATTGTTCTTCGTTGTTTCCCTTACATTGTAGTTCGTAAACTACGTTACATTGTTGTTGTTTATCAGTTTGCACTTTTACTCGTGTAAAAAGTTTGTTTATTGTTATGTTTGATTTGTATGCAAATTTTATGTTATTTGTTTCAACAGCTGTTTTTATTTTTTTGTCCGTCAAACCAGGAATAAATGATACACTGTATTTTTTTGTGGTGTTGTTATTTCCTTCGATATGTGTTCTTTGGTTAGTGTTATTTTTTAATTTTATTTTAACGTCATTTATTAAGGAATTTACTAACTTGGTAGGGAAGCTGTTGTTTTTGAGTATTGTTATAATTTTTTGTATGTTTTTTATGTGAAATTGTGTATCACTTATGTGGCAAACTCTGATAATAAGACTTTAGGCGGTATTTATAATTTGACTTTTTGGCTGCGTTGCATTGAAATTAATTATTCAGCCCGATGAAATTTCTTTCGATTACCAATCTAGTAAGATCTTGCCTTTGTCCCTGTGCAGGGTTGTGTCTAGATAGTTTATGCATCTATTATTGTCTACTTTAGTGGTAAATTGAATTTTTGGGTGATATTTGTTGAAAACGTTGAGAATTGTATTCTTGTCATTATGGTTTATAACTGCCAAGATATCATCTACATACATATTTGACTATGTATTTGATGTTGATATTTTTTTGTTGTAATTCAGCAAGAGATGCGTCAAGAAGGTCATCTAATACAATATCAGCTATGGTGGGTGAAAGTGGACTAGCCATTGGCATGCCAAATATTTGGTTGAAAACAGTTTTATCAAATACAAAGTAATTGTTGTCAATAAGACAGAATCTTAATATCTTTAGAAACATTGTTTTAGGTATTTTCGTGAATTTCTTAATAATGTCCCATTTCTTAATAATTTCCGATAATGTTGTGTTTGTCAGATATTATATGCTTACGAACGTATCCTATACGTTTCGCCAGTTGGTAGCAAGGTACTTTTAGGGAAGAGACGATGGGCCTCAGAGGTGTTCCAACTTTGTGAATTTTTGGTAATCCATATATCCTTGGCGCTTAGCGGCGCAACATTGTAATTTACGTTTTTCATAAAGATTAATATGTTCTTTCTTGTGTAGTTCATAAATGATGTTATTATTTTGTCGTTGTAATTTTGTTGCAGGGTCTGTTCTAATGGGCCTGTAAATCTCTCTGTTTTCAAGTAATGACTCCATTTTTGTTTTGTATTCATCTTTATATATTATAACTGTTTTATTTCCCTTATCTGAAGTGATAATAATAATGTTGTTATGTCTTTTAAAGAATTTTTTAGTTTTTTCATAAACAGTGAGAATACATTTCTCCTTGGGGGTATTAATGATTTTCTTCTTAAAGGCTGTGATGTTGTTAGCTACCTTATTTCGAGCAATTTCTTTACTCCTTTTTAAATTATCATCTATCGCTTGGATTAATATTTTTATATTATTATTATTACGAATAAACGTAATTATTATTTGTATTTGGGGTCACAGTAAAATGTGAATTTCCCTAATATAGAGTAAAAACAACAAAAACGTTAAAATACAAAGTAGAATACTTTGATGATAACGGACTATGAGTTTGTGTTGATTATTAGTTCCAAACAGTAATGAGGGAATTTCGTACTAACCAGCACTGTTTCATTGTAGAATAAAAATTGAATTAAAAATTAATTCTCATATTCTATTTCTGTTGAAAACTGGTTAAATAGTTGATATTCTTCTCAATTAGTATCCACTTTACGAAAATTGTAAAGGTGGACAATTGAACGCTGATGAGAGGTGTAGCGGCCTTGAAATCAGTACTGATACGTTCTGCTAAAAACTGATTGGATATAAATAATAATATTTTCCAACACAAAAAAAACTCTTAGTAATTTTGAATTTTCATTAATTCAATAAAACTGAACTTGAGCCTGATAATATTACTTTTCATTAAAAAATAACACTAACCAAAGAACACATATCGAAGGAAATAACAACACCACAAAATAGTACAGTGTATCATTTATTCCTGGTTTGACGGAAAAAAAAGAAATAAAAACAGCTGTTGAAACAAATAACATAAAATTTGCATACAAATCAAACATAACAATAAACAAACTTTTTACACGAGGAAAAGTGCAAACTGATAAACAACAACAATGTAACGTAGTTTACAACTACAATGTAAGGGAAACAACGAAGAACAATGCAACCTTAAATATGTATATTGGCACAACTAAAAGAAATTTAGAGAACAGAATGGCAGAACATAGAAGTGATACTGAAAAACAAAAAACATTAACAGCTTTGTCAACACATATCATCAACAACAAACATACAGTTGATTTTGATAATGTGAGAATTTTAGACAGAGAAAAAGATACACAATCGAAAGCTTGCGCATACAAAAGAACATAGAAAGAACGATGAACATAAAAGAGGACACCAATACTATCAGCGCTAGTTATATTGTTGCAATCAAATAACAGCACCAACTGTGTTTTTACAGTATATTTTTATTTATTAATTTTTTAAAAAAATTCTTCGGCATTAAAAAATGTCAAATATATTTTCATATTGCAATTCTTTTTAATTGAACATTTGTATTATTGTTAGTAAATAATGTACAGTGAAAAACTTTTCAAAATATAATATAATGTTTTAAAAAATTTTAAATAGACGAAACCCCTAAAGAAGTCAACAAACAATTGACGAAACGTTGGGTAAAAAATGTAATAAAGCTGTTTTATTAACATTAACTGCGTTAGACCTTATTAGCTTAAAGAAGAAAAATATCATCAACAACAAAAATTGCATCATTGGCCAAATAATTCTCATATATGAAACATCGGGTAGCTTGCCGAAACACAATCATATCTATTTATTTATTAAACAGAACATAACACAAATCAAAATCCAAATATGAAATTATTTTTCAAACACATACAACTTAAATACAACATTGATACACCGAGAGCTCTAAAAGAGTTTTGCAACGAAACTAAAAGACTAACACAGCAACAACAACAGCTAAGATTCATATTGGCATGTAGAAGTTATGGTATTATACCTAACCATACAAAAAACACAACCACTAAGGTAAAAACACTGTTCAAATGTAACACCATTAAAGGTAAACTAGCAAAAATTGAGAACAATTTTCACAAAAAATTATTAATTTAGAAATTGCCCAAACAAATACCAATATTAAATTAATTAAACAGAAATTATATCACATAGATTTGTTTATCAATAACATGTTACAATATGATGAATATACGAACATTATAAGGAAACAAAAAGATAGAACAAAACAAATAACAAAAATTGCAAAAGAAAACCAAATACAAAAACTAGCTACACTGAAAGAAAAGTATTTCAAAATGCATGGTTTTTCCTATAATGAAAATTGGTTAGAAAATAAAACAAATGTGATATTGCCTATTGAATGTAAATGGCTTCTCTTATTGGGGAAAAAGTTTTCCCTACCTGTAGATAAAAGAAATTTCTCGCCATTACACATTGTTGCTGACATCGAACAATGCATTCAAGCTATGGATGATAATTTGGAAAGGAGTAAAGAAATTGCTCGAAATAAGGTAGCTAACAACATCACAGCCTTTAAGAAGAAAATCATTAATATACCCAAGGAGAAATTTATTCTCACTGTTTATGAAAAAACTAAAAAATTCTTTAAAAGACATAACAACATTATTATTATCACTTCAGATAAGGGAAATAAAACAGTTATAATGTATAAAGATGAATACAAAACAAAAATGGAGTCATTACTTGAAAACAGAGAGATTTACAGGCCCATTAGAACAGACCCTGCAACAAAATTACAACGACAAAATAATAACATCATTTATGAACTACACAAGAAAGAACATATTAATCTTTATGAAAAACGTAAATTACAATGTTGCGCCGCTAAGCGCCAAGGATATATGGATTACCAAAAATTCACAAAGTTGGAACACCTCTGAGGCCCATCGTCTCTTCCCTAAAAGTACCTTGCTACCAACTGGCGAAACGTATAGGATACGTTCGTAAGCATATAATATCTGACAAATACAACATTATGGGAAATTATTAAGAAATGGGACATTATTAAGAAATTCACGAAAATACCTAAAACAATGTTTCTAAAGAAATTAAGATTCTGTCTTATTGAAAACAATTACTTTGTATTTGATAAAACTGTTTTCAACCAAATATTTGGCATGCCAATGGGTAGTCCACTTTCACCCACCATAGCTGATATTGTATTAGATGACCTTCTTGACGCATCTCTTGCTGAATTACAACAAAAAATATCAACATCAAATACATAGTCAAATATGTATGTAGATGATGTCTTGGCAGTTATAAACCATAATGACAAGAATACAATTCTCAACGTTTTCAACAAATATCACCCAAAAATTCAATTTACCACTGAAGTAGACAATAATAGATGCATAAACTATCTAGACACAACCCTGCACAGGGACAAAGGCAAGATCATACCAGATTGGTAATCGAAAGAAATTTCATCGGGCTGAATAATTAATTTCAATGCAACGCAGCCAAAAAGTCAAATTATAAATACCGCCTAAAGTCTTATTTTCAGAGTTTTCCACATAAGTGATACACAATTTCACATAAAAAACATACAAAAAATTATAACAATACTCAAAAACAACAGCTTCCCTACCAAGTTAGTAAATTCATTAATAAATGACGTTAAAATAAAATTAAAAAATAACACTAACCAAAGAACACATAACGAAGGAAATAACAACACCACAAAATATTACAGTGTATCATTTATTCCTGGTTTGACGGACAAAAAAGAAATAAAAACAGCTGTTGAAACAAATAACATAAAATTTGCATACAAATCAAACATAACAATAAACAAACTTTTTACACGAGTAAAAGTCCAAACTGATAAACAACAACAATGTAACGTAGTTTACGAACTACAATGTAAGGGATACAACGAAGAACAATGCAACCTTATATATGTATATTGGCACAACTAAAAGAAATTTAGAGAACAGAATGGCAGAACATAGAAGTGATATTGAAAAACAAAAAACATTAACAGCTTTGTCAACACATATCATCAACAACAAACATACAGTTGATTTTGATAATGTGAGAATTTTAGACAGAGAAAAAGATACAAAATCGAAAGCTTGCGCATACAAAAGAACATAGAAATAACGATGAACATAAAAGAGGACACCAATACTATCAGCGCTAGTTATATTGTTGCAATCAAATAACAGCACCAACTGTGTTTTTACAGTATATTTTTATTTATTAATTTTTTAAAAAAATTCTTCGGCATTAAAAAATGTCAAATATATTTTCATATTGCAATTCTTTTTAATTGAACATTTGTATTATTGTTAGTAAATAATGTACAGTGAAAAACTTTTCAAAATATAATATAATGTTTTAAAAAATTTTAAATAGACGAAACCCCTAAAGAAGTCAACAAACAATTGACGAAACGTTGGATAAAAATGTAATAAACCTGTTTTATTAACATTAACTACGTTAGGCCTTATTAGCTTAAAGAAGAAAAATATCATCAACAACAAAAATTGCATCATTGGCCAAATAATTCCTACAACATATATGAAACATCGGGTAGCTTGCCAAAACACAATCATATCTATTTATTTATTAAACAGAACATAACACAAATAAAAATCCAAACATGAAAGGTTTTTCCAAACACATACAACTTAAATACAACATTGATACACCGAGAGCTCTAAAAGAGTTTTGTAACGAAACTTAAAGACTAACACAGCAACAACAACAGCTAAGATTCATATTGACATGTAGAAGTTATGGTATTATACCTAACCATACAAAAAACAGAACCACTAAGGTAAAAACACTGTTCAAATGTAACACCATTAAAGGTAAACTAGCCAAAGTTGAGAACAATTTTCACAAAAAATTATTAATTTAGAAATTGCCCAAACAAATACCAATATTAAATTAATTAAACAGAAATTATATCACATAGATTTGTTTATCAATAACATGTTACAATATGATGATTATACGAACATTATAAGGAAACAAAAAGATAGAACAAAACAAATAACAAAAATTGCAAAAGAAAACCAAATACAAAAACCAGCTACACTGAAAGAAAAATATTTCAAAATGCATGGTTTTTCCTATAATGAAAATTGGTTAGAAAATAAAACAAATGTGATATTGCCTATTGAATGCAAATGGCTTCTCTCATTGGGGAAAAAGTTTTCCCTACCTGTAGATAAAAGAAATTTCTCGCCATTACATATTGTTGCTGATATCGAACAATGCATTCAAGCGATAGATGATAATTTAAAAAGGAGTAAAGAAATTGTTCGAAATAAGGTAGCTAACAACATCACAGCCTTTAAGAAGAAAATCATTAATACCCCCAAGGAGAAATGTATTCTCACTGTTTATGAAAAAACTAAAAAATTCTTTAAAAGACATAACAACATTATTATTATCACTTCAGATAAGGGAAATAAAACAGTTATAATGTATAAAGATGAATACAAAACAAAAATGGAGTCATTACTTGAAAACAGAGAGATTTACAGGCCCTACAACAAAATTACAACGACAAAATAATAACATCATTTATGAACTACACAAGAAAGAACATATTAATCCTTATGAAAAACGTAAATTACAATGTTGCGCCGCTAGGCGCCAAGGATATATGGATTACCAAAAATTCACAAAGTTGGAACACCTCTGAGGCCCATCGTCTCTTCCCTAAAAGTACCTTGCTACCAACTGGCTAAACATATAGGATACGTTCGTAAGCATATAATATCTGACAAATACAACATTAAGAACTCCCCATATTTGAAAAATCAATTAAAAGATCTAGAAATCAATGAAAGTGAAATCTTTATATCATTTAATGAAGTTTCTCTGTTCACTAATATACCACTACACGTTGCCATCAGAACGATAATGGGTAAATGGGACATTATTAAGAAATTCACGAAAATACCTAAAACAATGTTTCTAAAGATATTAAGATTCTGTCTTATTGACAACAATTACTTTGTATTTGATAAAACTGTTTTCAACCAAATATTTGGCATGCCAATGGCTAGTCCACTTTCACCCACCATAGCTGATATTGTATTAGATGACCTTCTTGACGCATCTCTTGCTGAATCACAACAAAAAAATATCAACATCAAATACATAGTCAAATATGTATGTAGATGATATCTTTGCAGTTATAAAGCATAATGGCAAGAATACAATTCTCAACGTTTTCAACAAATATCACCCAAAAATTCAATTTACCACTGAAGTAGAAAATAATAGATGCATAAACTATCTAGACACAACCCTGCACAGCGACAAAGGCAAGATCTTACTAGATTGGTAATCGAAAGAAATTTCATCGGGCAGAATAATTAATTTCAATGCAAAGCAGCCAAAAAGTCAAATTATAAATACCGCCAAAAAGTCTTATTTTCAGAGTTCTCAACATAAGTGATACACAATTTCACATAAAAAACATACAAAAAATTATAACAATACTCAAAAACAACAGCTTCCCTACCAAGTTAGTAAATTCATTAATAAATGACGTTAAAATAAAATTAAAAAATAACACTATCCAAAGAACACATAACGAAGGAAATAACAACACCACAAAATATTACAGTGTATCATTTATTCCTGGTTTGACGGACAAAAAAGAAATAAAAACAGCTGTTGAAACAAATAACATAAAATTTACATACAAATCAAACATAACAATAAACAAACTTTTTACACGAGTAAAAGCCCAAACTGATAAACAACAACAATGTAACGTAGTTTACGAACTACAATGTAAGGGATACAACGAAGAACAATGCAACCTTATATATGTATTTTGGCACAACTAAAAGAAATTTAGAGAACAGAATGGCAGAACATAGAAGTGATATTGAAAAACAAAAAACATTAACAGCTTTGTCAACACATATCATCAACAACAAACATACAGTTGATTTTGATAATGTGAGAATTTTAGACAGAGAAAATATAGAGAGAAAAAGATACATAATACACTACGTTAGGCCTTATTAGCTTAAAGAAGAAAAATATCACCAACAACAAAAATTGCATCATTGGCCAAATATCCCTACAACATATACTTTGAATTTTAGTTTACTCGTTTTTGAACAATGAAAGCTTTATTATTTGTTTTACCTCTTTACTTTAAAATTTTAAATCTTTGCTCTTCCTCTTTTAATTATCTCTACTCTTATTCTTTTAATTATCTTTACTCTTCTTCTTTTGATTATCTTTACTCTTCTTGTAATTATATTTCCTCTTCTTCTATCCTTTATCCTGTATCCTCTCTTTTATTCTTTTAATTATCTTTACTCTTCTTCTTTTAATTACCTTTACTCTTCTTCTTTTAATAATCTTTACTCTTCTTCTTTTAATTTATTTTTTATTATCTTTAGATGTTGAAGTGTATTCCTGAATCAACTTGTGTGATCAGGCTTTTTATTAGGAATACAAGTCTCACTGTTTATATTTATTATTTTTTTTTTGTAAAAATGATTTTAAATCATATCATTACATTTTAAAGTGCACATTTGTATCTTTTGAGATTGCGTTTTTGGTAAGGTTTCTCCAATGATAACTGTGTGTTTTATGGATTATCGCCGTACCTTTTTACAATCTCAAACACAAAATCCCTTATGTTTTGATATTTTTGTATAAATTTCTTTTTTTTGTTTAGTTTACTGAAGAGTACTATTTTTTTTTTTTATTTTTTATAACTTCTTGGTTTTCTTAGTTTTCTTTCATTGCTTTTCGCGCCAATTTTTCGATTTAAAAATTTTTTTCTTGTAAAAAGGAATAGATTTTGTCTTTTTTTTTTGTTTAATGGTTTATTAATTGTTTAAATTATAAATTTTTTTTGTTTGAAACATAATTACAATTTATTACTTGTAAAAAATTTTCATGGCAACGTTAAATTTAAAATTTTCTAGCGCCGTCTATTTGTGAAAAAATATCTACGTATAATTGAGTGGTAGCTTTGTTTTTTTTTTTTTTGGTATTGTTTGCTTCTATTGGCAACTTTAAATTTCATATGTTTTCTTCTTCGCATTTTTTCATATCATATTTAATTTTCTTGTAATTATTCCAGTTTTTAAAAAAGAATAACAATAAACTGATATATTAAAAAAATTCATTGTTTTGTAATATAAAGAAAACGAACTGTTCATATTGAAGGGTATGACAAGAGTCAATTTATTATCATCAGTTTCTTTACTCGCTAGTTTATTCTTATACATAGTTGCTTATTCATAGTTGCTTAAAATTAGTACGTATTGCCAGTGCTGCGCAGTGTCATCAGAGATGGCACTACAGTTTCATATATTTCATTATTTCATATGTTGTATTTTTCAGTTTTTATTTTATAATTTTTAATAGTTTAGTGTTTATTTTTTTCTGTTTATGATTCGCTCTTAGAGCGCCTCCAATGCCGCAACTTGTAGCCATAGTTCCGATGCTACCTCCCATGATGGTGGTGGATCGGCGTTGATTGAGGTCCTTAGTTCGGCCAGTTTCCTTCGGATCCGCACTTGCGTACCACCTCTTCGGTGTTTCGGTTTATTGGTTTGTGGTATGTTGGTGAGTCTTTCCTCTAGCTTCTTCTGCTGTCTGCTTCGATATTCATCAATGGTTAAAGGCCTGGGGCCAGCTTTTATAGGCGTAGCACTATATCGCGGGGCCTCATTGTTTTGGCCAGCGGGTTTATACTCCTCAACGGGAATCGACTCTAGGTCCGTGGGCAGGATCGCCATGTGGTAAATTAAGAGTAGTGGTTTTTAGAAATGAAAATATAGCCGGCGCTTATGAACGCCACTGGCAAGTGATTTATAAAGGCAGATATAATGCCTATGTTTTAATTAAAAGAAGCCGATTTGAGGCTAAGATAATGAGGGATTTATTTTCTTAAAAACAAGGACTTAAATACTAACTTAACGGTAATCTTAAAGCTACAATATTAACATAATACTTAATACTAGTTGTTGTCTTAAACTACAATTCTTCCAATGTAAATTCCAAGGAATCTTAGGAATTTACATTAGGGTAGCTCAAAAAAATAATAATGAAAAAGAATAATAATATAAATAATGTTGTGATATAGAATACTCTACAATGCCAATGAAAAAGTCCCATGTATGCTGTGAGATCATAGCAGCTACATTTGGCTAGCCTTAAATATATTTTGTATACAATATTGCTTCCAAAGGCGACTTTTTCAATGAATTTCTTACTTTAGTCTTATTTTTGTTTACCTGGCTAAATATTATGTCTACATTTGCTGAAGAATGTGGTAAAACTAGGACTTTTGTAATAAATGTAGTCAAAACCGGAAACGAAAGACTTAAATCCCTAGTTTGCATCTCTAATATTCTTTCCAAAAATCCAATAGTTATAGGTTCTTATCAGGACAATAATTTTAATTGGCTGAACTCAGTTTCTAGCACTTGGCTTTCACTTTCTTCAACAAAATGAAAAATTTCAGAAAACCAATTTTTTTCTTCTTTAATCTAGGCGCACGCCAAGTTCGACCACACAGTGTGTATATTTACATGAAACCATTCGAGCTGTTTTTACCCCCCCTCATAACTTTTCTCCTCTTGATCATAATATAATGATCATAATATAATAAGGTCTCCCCACAGAGGTGACCTCAGAGGTTAAATTTGAAAGTTCTACCGTAAAAGTTTCCCGAGATATTAAGGTGTGAAAAGTCCATATTTTAGTACATATTCACTCACCCACTCAACAATTTATTGGGCACTTCCAATATTGCTAAATAGCTGAAACTCGGTACACAGGTAGGTCTTGGTGAGAAATTAACCAGAAAAATCTGAAAACGGGCACTTTCCAGCCGGGAGGACTAGGGTGCCCCTTCTTTGTATGGGGCACTTACATAGAGCTAGAAAGCATAAATTTAGTACACAGGTAGGTCCTGATGGGAAATTAACGAAAATGATTTTTTAACGGGCACTTTTTACCTGGGGGGACTAGGGTTCCCCTTCTTTTTCTGGGGTACTTTCAGTAGAGCTAGAAAGTTAAAATTTGGTACATAGGTAAGTCCTGATGAGAATATAACGAAAATGATTTTTTAATGGGCACTTTTCATCTGGGGGAAATATCATGCCCCTCCGTTGTGTGGGACACTTCCAGTATAGCTAGAAAGTTTAAATTTCGTACACAGGTAGGTCCTGATGAGAATTTAACGAAAATTATTTTTAAGCTGGCATTTTTCATCTGGGGCGTCTTTGGTGCCCTTTCTTTGTATAGGGTACTTCCAGTTTAGCTAGAAAACTGGAATTTCGTACACAGGGAAGCCCAGATAAGCAATACATATAAATATTTATAAAACTTTAAAACAACTATAAATAGACAACAAATAAATATTTATAAATATTTAAAACCACTTAGAAAAAAGAAATGGTTTAATTTGGCCAAGAGCTTTATATTTATTTTCAAAATCAAATCTTGATAATATCTGATCACAAAAGCTCTATATAAAAATTAACACAATTATTACTAATATCATATTTTCTTTTGCATTTATTTGTGCTTCTTTCAATACGTCTCTGGCAAATATTCCTAAATAAATGTCTTAAAAATTTAAATAGTTTTTTTATAATCAGTTAAATAAAAGTTTTCAGTATTAAGCTAACTAGTTTTTAAAAAGTTGCTCAAGGTTGCTTTACTAGTACATATAAATGTTGCGAACTTGAATTATATAAAATCGTCAAAATAAGGGTATACATCGTCCCATCGTTACCATGTCATTTTTAGGACCCAAAATCGTCAAAATGACGATATATTGTCAAATCTGGCAGCTATGCATGTACATTGATTTTTATGATCTAATCGTTTTCGTTCAAAAGCAAAAAATACTTGTTTATCCAACCGCCCGTTTCAAACATTCAGTTTTATTCTCTTGTTGTTTTATGCAAGCAACGTTGAATTTTAAGAACAACACAAACATGTATTATTCAATTTTATACTCGTTCGCTTTTTATGCACAAGCAGAAAATTCATCAACAAGCAGTGATGGAAAAATGAAAAATTGAAATGGTACTGTTCGTCAACAAAAAGTGTACTTTTTTCAACATTGTGGTACTTTTTATGAAACATATATTTTTATTCGAAAGTTTTAAATCACTATTTTATTTTAATTTTAAGTTCTAGGACAAAAAGTGCTTTATTTCTTGCAAAATCTGCTGCTAAATGTATTGAGCTTTTCGAGCTGTACAGGCAGGTCAGTGCATAGCTGCCAGATTTTTTAAGGTAATATCGTCATATTTTTGGGCAAAAATCGTCATTATCTATACTAATCTATATATATAAAAGAAAGTCGTGTTAGTTACTTCGCTTATAACTCAAGAACGGCTGAACCGATTTAGCTGAAAATTGGCAGGGAGGTAGTTTAGAGCCAGGAATAGGCTATAGGATACTTATGGGCGGGATTGGACAAAGGGGCGTGGTACCTCTCATACAAACCACAAATTAAAAATCTATTATTGCTGCTCCTGATAACGGTATTTGAACAAAATTTGATATGTCGGTTTGGTGTAAATTTCTTAAGTGCTGCTGCAAATATGGGCGGGATTGGACAAAGGGGCGTGGTACCTCTCACACAAACCACAAATTAAAAATCTATTATTTCTGCTCCTGATAACGGTATTTAAACAAAATTTGGTATGTCGGTTTGGTGTAAATTTCTTAAGTGCTGCTGCAAATATGGGCGAGATTGGACAAAGGGGCGTGGTACCTCTCATACAAACCACAAATTAAAAATCTATTATTTCTGCTCCTTATAACGGTATTTAAACAAAATTTGGTATGTCGGTTTGGTGTAAATTTCTTAAGTGCTGCTGCAAATATGGGCGGAATTGGACAAAGGGGCGTGGTACCTCTCATACAAACCACAAATTAAATTCTATTATTTCTGCTCCTGATAACGGTATTTGAACAAAATTTGGTATGTCGGTTTGGTGTAAATTTCTTAAGTGTTGCTGCAAATATGGGCGGGATTGGACAATGGGGCGTGGTACCTCTCATACAAACCACAAATTAAAAATCTATTATTTCTGCTCCTGATAACGGTATTTAAACAAAATTTGGTATGTCGGTTTGGTGTGCATTTTTTAAGTGCTGCTGCAAATATGAACGGGATTGGACAAAGGGGTGTGGTACCTCTCATACAAACCACAAATTAAAAATCTATTATTTCTGCTCCTGATAACGGTATTTGAACAAAATTTGGTACGTCGGTTTGGTGTGCATTTTTTAAGTGCTTCTGCAAATATGGGTGGGATTGGACAAAGGGGCGTGGTACCTCTCATACAAACCACAAATTAAAAATCTATTATTTCTGCTCCTGATAACGGTATTTGAACAAAATTTGGTATGTCGGTTTGGTGTAAATTTCTTAAGTGCTGCTGCAAATATGGGCGGGATTGGACAAAGGGGCGTGGTACCTCTCATACAAACCACAAATTAAAAATCGATTATTTCTGCTCCTGATAACAGTATTTAAACAAAATTTGGTATGTCGGTTTGGTGTAAATTTCTTAAGTGCTGCTGCAAATATGGGCGGGATTGGACAAAGGGGCGTGATACCTCTCATACAAACCACAAATTAAAAATCTTTTATTTCTGCTCCTGATAACGGCATTTGAACAAAATTTTGTAAGTCGGTTTGGTATGCATTTTTTTAGTGCTGCTGCAAATATGAACGGGATTGGACAAAGTGGTGTGGTACCTCTCATACAAACCACAAATTAAAAATCTATTATTTCTGGTCCTAATAACGGTATTTAAACAAAATTTTGTATGTCGGTTTGGTGTAAATTTCTTAAGTGCTGCTGCAAATATGGGCGGGATTGGACAAAGGGGCGTGGTACCTCTCATACAAACCACAAATTAAAAATCTATTATTTCTGCTCCTGATAACGGTATTTGAACAAAATTTGGTATGTCGGTTTGGTGTAAATTTCTTAAGTGCTGCTGCATATATGGGCGGGATTGGACAAAGGGGCGTGGTACCTCTCATACAAACCACAAATCAAAAATCTATTATTTCTGCGCCTGATAACAGTATTTAAACAAAATTTGGTATGTCGGTTTGGTGTAAATTTCTTAAGTGCTGCTGCAAATATGGGCGGGATTGAACAAAGGGGCGTGGTACCTCTCATACAAACCACAAATTAAAAATATATTATTTCTGCTCCTGATAACAGTATTTGAAAAAAATTTGGTACGTCGGTTTGGTAAGCATTTTTTAAGTGCTGCTGCAAATATGGGGGGGATTGGACAAAGGGGCGTGGTACCTCTCATACAAACCACAATTTAAAAATCTATTATTTCTGCTCCTGATAACGGTATTTAAACAAAATTTGCTATGTCGGTTTGGTGTAAATTTCTTAAGTGCTGCTGGAAATATGGGCGGGATTGGACAAAGGGGCGTGGTACCTCTCATACAAACCACAAATTAAAAATCTATTATTTCTGCTCCTGATAGCGGTATTTGAACAAAATTTGGTACGTCGGTTTGGTGTGCATTTTTTAAGTGCTGCTGCAAATATGGGTGGGATTGGACAAAGGGGCGTGGTACCTCTCATACAAACCACAAATTAAAAATCTATTGTTTCTGCTCCTGATAACGGTATTTGAACAAAATTTGGTAAGTCGGTTTGGTATGCACTTTTTTAGTGCTGCTGCAAATATGGGAGGGATTTGACAAAGGGGCGTGGTACCTCTCATACAAACCACAAATTAAAAATCTATTATTTCTGCTCCTGATAACGGTATTTGAACAAAATTTGGTACGTCGGTTTGGTGTGCATTTTTTAAGTGCTGCTGCAAATATGAACGGGATTGGACAAAGGGGCGTGGTACCTCTCATACAAACCACAAATTAAAAATCTATTATTTCTGCTCCTGATAACGGTATTTGAACAAAATTTGGTACGTCGGTTTGGTGTGCATTTTTTAAGTGCTGCTGCAAATATGAACGGGATTGGACAAAGGGGTGTGGTACCTCTCATACAAACCACAAATTAAAAATCTATTATTTCTGCTCCTGATAATGGTATTTGAACAAAATTTGGTACGTCGGTTTGGTGTGCATTTTTTAGTGCTGCTGCAAATATGGGCGGGATTGGACAAAGAGGCGTGGCACCACCCATATAACCCAAAAATTTAAATCGCCATATTTTGGGCATTTTTTTACCTACGTCGATGATATTTGGTACATATGGTATTGCCATAATTTGGAATACGTACCGGGAGAAAAGTGGATGGGACCACGCTCCTTTGTATTAAAATTAAAAATCGTAATATAGTCTTAACTACTGGACCGATCGTCACAATTGGATATATAAATACTTTTAATTTTATTTTATAACGAGGGGGGTAGCGAAGTACACCGGGATCAGCTAGTAGTATTATAAAGAGGAAAGGTTTGATTTTTTGTTTGTTTGTTTGTTTGTTTGAAATGAATAGGCTCCGAAACTACTGGACCGATTTTGATGAAATTTTCAGGGAATCTTCAGAATATTCAGGAAGGTGACATAGGGTTTATGAATTTTTGATTGGACAAAGAGGCGTGGCACCGCCCATATAACCCAAAAATTTAAATCGCCATATTTTGGGCATTTTTTGACCTACGTCGATGATATTTGGTACATATGGTATTGGCCTAATTTGGAACACTTAACAGGGGAAAAGTGGGTGGGACCACGCCCCTTATTAGGAAAATGAAAATTCGTATTATAGTCTTAACTACTAGACCGATCGTCATTAAATTTTCATAATAGGAATTTTATTTTATAACGAGGGGGTAGCGAAGCGCACCGGATATATCTAATCGGCAATATAGCTTATGGCAATCGTCATAAAAACGTGATATGAAAAAACCGTTTTTTGACCAACAAAACATATTTTATCAGAGGCAAAATATAACAAAACTTTTAAATAAACAAATCTTATTAAAAGAACAGCATTCTTTAAATACAGAGATCAGATACTTCAATTAGAATTCACAATAAAATCACATTTAAGTAAATGTAATTTGTTTCCCTTATTACTTATTGTACAGCCTTAAATTAATTTTTGTTTATTATTATTTTTGCATAAAATTGTAAATAAACTTATACAAATTAGCATACTTTTCTTGACACTACATTACACAGAACTAACAACAAAATATCCTTTGATTGGTATACAAAAAACACCTCATCAGGAAGAATCATCAATTACAATGCCTCACAACTAAAATCACAAATAATTAATACAGCTAAGAACCTTGTGCGTAGAGTTCTGGACATAAGTGATGAACAATTTCACACGCAAAATATAAAAAAAGTCACGAAAATATTAATGGACAATAGTTTTCCCCCTCATCTAATCAAAATAATTACCAATTCCTGCAAACATCCACAAAACAATAGAAATGGCAACCCTAATGATGATAATAAACAATATTTCAGCATTAAATATATACCAGGCATTACAGACAACAAAAACATCAAATCTGTAATAAATAAAAGCAATATCTACTTAGCATACAAACCCAACAAAACACTAAGTACTATTTTCACAAACACAAAAACACCAATCGACAAACTACAACAAAACAACGTAGTCTATGAGATACCATGTAAAGGTGATAGTGTCAGCGGGTGTGATCTTGTCTACATTGGCACAACAAAGAGAGCTTTAGAAACAAGAATGAACGAACATAAAACAGACATAAACAAAAACAAAGAAAGCACTGCTTTGTCAAAACATACTTATACTGGAAACCAATCATGTACCTGACTTTGAAAATATAAAAATACTAAACAAGGAAAATAATGGGAAAAAGCGTTACACAACCGAGAGCTTAAGAATACAACAGAAAATACATAGAACAATGAATAAGAAAGAAGACACTGACAACTTAAGCGCCATATACAGTGTAATAATTAAAAACAGCCAAAACCTTAATTTTTAATATTTTAATGTTTTTATATTATATGTACATCATATAAAAAGCGGTTCTTTATTTAATAATTATGTTTACAATATAACTTCAACAACTTCGTAAGTTATTCAAACATTTTTATTTTATTATTTATGTGATATCTAACACACTTGATGTTTTTCCAAATTTAGTTAAATATAAATAAATCCCCTGAAGAAGTGAACAAAACATTCACGAAACGTTGGGAAAAATATGTAATAAAAAGAATCTGCATTTTTATTGACATAAAACAAGTTAGGCCTCACCAGCTATTTAATAAAAATATTTATACACAAACAAATTGTATTGCCAAAAATAAAACAAACAAAACAACAAAAACTATCGGATAGCTTGCCGAAATTAATTCAAGTATTTAACTTTTATAAAAAAACATCAATATTACCTTACCCAACACTTTTCATGAACTTAATTAAAAAACATGAGAGGATACTTCCAACATATATTGTAGTGTACACATGTCATACAACTTGCACAGTAGGTAAATACCAACTTTAAGTGTGTAGCGCAACAAGCGATAATGTTACACATGTTGAAGTGTGGCAAAAGTTATTTGGAACAAATATTGAATTACAGAAATTACTGTGTGCAAGTTGATGACACATGAAAATTTAATTCAATTTAATTTTATGATATTTTATTTTTCTTTATTAATAAATTGAGTGATTTACAAATCACTCAATTCTAGATTATCATATAGATTCTCATAAGTAGTATTTAAGCTAGAATATTTTATAAATAAAATCAGACTTAAACTATCAACATAATTCGGCACTTGCTTGCCTTGGTTTTTATTTAAGTTTCAAAAATATTCTGGCAGTTCTTTTGAACGCCTAATTACTAGCTGGAACCCTTCCAGCTGTTTAAAATAAACCAAGGGCTATAGGGAAATAAAATATAAACATCCTTTCACTCTCCACATGGCGATCCTGCCATAACATTCTCAAAACATTAGTACACCACATCCTTTCACTCTCCACATGGCGATCCTGCGGATTTCGAACTGATCCTGCCGATTCGGACCAACCATACAAAAAAAAAATTTATTATCAAAAATGTTATGATCCTGCAAAAATCTTACAATCCTTCGGACTTCGAACTGATCCTGCCGACACCACATAATGATTTATTTACAATGTGTATTTACAATTCAAAAAGTAGAAGAGAAGAAAACCCAAAACGGACACAGTCGTAAAATTGTTTAAAAG
The DNA here is from genome assembly GCA_947311025.1 of Lypha dubia. Classification (NCBI taxonomy): domain Eukaryota; kingdom Metazoa; phylum Arthropoda; class Insecta; order Diptera; family Tachinidae; genus Lypha; species Lypha dubia. Next base: position 84,688,548 of record OX371260.1, on the reverse strand, counting down.
TATTGTTTGATTAAAAATAAATTGTCCAGAATAAAGAATCCAGAAATTAAAAATTTGCTAGAATAGAAAGTACAAATCATGACTCGTGGAAATCAACGTGACTTAGCCTGTCAAAAGAACACCAAAAATTTGGCTGAACAAAGCACTGACAATCTAAAACGACGTAAACACGTTTGGGTTTGGTTTATAAAAATCGCAAATGTAAGATGTTCTCTAGTTTCAATATTTTAAGTTTTGCTTAAATAATTTACAATTATACATACATACAAACTTAACTTAAAACAGCATTAAAATAATATAAAAATCAACAAAAATAAGCAAGCACAACAAATAATATGAATGAATTGCAAAAAAAAAAAAAAGAAAAAATATACAAAAGAAATTGAATTATAAATACATACATACGTTAATTTTACTTACAAATTAATTAATTGAATATATAAAAACAAATGGGAATTTAATGAAAGAATGAATATTTAAATGAAAACCTCTTGAATATTATTATTTTATATACATATGTAGTTTAAAATATAAATTAATTATACATACATATATACATTTTTATTTATTTCTTAACATTCTTTTTACTTACACACAAATACACACAACTTCCAACATTCATGTACACATACTCTTTACTTAACCATCAACAAACCAAGTCTTCTTATTAAATAAATCAAGTTAAGATATTACAAGATATTATTAATTGAAATCATACAAGCATTAAAATTATATCTAAATAGAGACAGACGGAATAATAGGGAGAGACTTCTTAAGAGAATACTTATGCAAAATAGATTACGAGACATTCACAATTTCTTTGTTTACCAATAATGAAGCCATAATTCTGCCAATGCAACCAAAAGCATTCGACACATTAAAAACAACTATACCACCACGAACAGAAATCATACAACCATTGAAATTAAACCTTACAGAAGATTGCGTAATACTTAATAATGAATTAAAAAGCGGTATTTTTTTAAGTAATTCAATAGCACCAAAAAACGGAATGACACACATTAAAATTTTAAACACAACAAATGATACACAAATTTTACAGGGCATTAAACTGCATACTGATCCATTAAAAAAACTATGACATATTAAATTTCAACAATATAAACGACAACGAACGGTTCAACAAATTTTTGGATGACTTGAAATTAAAACATAATGACATACATATAAAGAAAATAAAGAGACAAATAAAGAATATAATGAGGCAAATAATAAAGAACATAATGAGGCAAATAACAATATTAGTGAAACACGTGTAGAAGAAAAGAGTATGGAAAAATGTAATTCTCGGAAGCCTGATCAACTTCAAATATGGGAATGCACATCCATAAGTGATATAAAAAACATTAAGAAATTGCAATTTAATAGATTTGAAAACATAAAAGAAGTCGACATATATATTGAAAATAATATTGTGCACATTGGACATAATGATAATTCATCGAAACCAGTTTCGACCATGAAGAAATTGTGTACCCAAAATAAGAATGCTATGAATATAGGATGTAACGATAATTCATCGAAACAAGATTCGATTATGAAGAAGTTACATACCAAAAATATACATGATAATAATATGCATGCAAGATTCAGCGATAACTCAGCGAAACTAGATTCGATACTGAGAAAACTGATATCAAAAATGAGTAAAGAAAATATAAAAGAATTAGCGCTAGCAAATAACGATAAAATATTTAAGGTATATACGAAAGAAGAATTAAAAGAAGCATATGCAAACATAAGAATAAATAACAAAAGTCCTCAACTAAAAATATTAATATACAATGCCCCAAAAAGAATAACAGATGACATTTTAAAATATAAACTAATTGACGAATTCCACAATACCACACACGCAGGCCACTTAGGAATTAGAAAAACAATTATTAAACTTAAACAGCGATACATTTGGAAAAACATGAATAAGATGGTAAAGCAATTCGTAAAATACTGTGACAAATGTAACATAAACAAACAAACCAAACATATTAAAGAACCACTTACATTAACGGACACCCCAAGCAACAGTTTTGAGATTATATCAATTGATACTGTAGGACCTCTTCGTATTTCAAACGGATACCGATACATATTGACAATGCAATGCGAACTAACGAAATTCGTTATTGCTCACCCAATGTCAACAAAAGACGCACTTTCAACTGCCAAAACACTAGTAGAGCAATTAATTTTGAAATACGGTAAATTTAAAGTGCTCAAATCAGACAACGGGACAGAATTCAAAAACGAACTAATGCGCAACATATGCTCGTTACTTGAGATCAAACAAACATTCTCAACCCCCTACCACCATGAAACAATGGGTGCGGTAGAAAGAAATCACAGGGTTCTCAATGAATTCTTGCTTACATCAGCAAACGATTACGAATGGGATAAGTGGATAAATTACTTTACTTTTGCCTACAACACGGCACCACACATAGACACTGGTTACACACCATTTGAATTGGTATATGGTAGATTGCCATGCTTACCATCAGAATTGTATGACACAGAAAATAACAAAATATACAATTATGATGACTATGCAAAAGAGCTGAAACAAAGATTAAAATATTCTTTGAATAGAGCTAGGGAACTTACAGAAAAAACAAAAGAAAAAAGAATCATAGAAAATAGATATAGTAATAGTTTAAATCTAAAAATAGGAGATTTAGTTTTAATAAAAGTAGAAAATAGGAAAAAGAATCAAAGCCCGTACAAAGGCCCATATAAAATAATTAGACATAACGGTGTAAATACCATAATAAACTACCACGGAATTGAAAAAGAACTCCATAATAATCAATTAAAACCATATATAGGCTTTAGAAACAATAATTAAGTACACAATAAACACTAAAAATTATAAGAATACTATTGTAAAAATTATAAAAATATTAAATACTACATTAAGAATTATGTAAATTATAAAATTATAACTATATTAAGAATTACTTTGTAAAACTATAACATATGTAAATAGAAATTAAGAATTATTTTACAAATATTATCGGTACTATGAATATCAAGAAAAATCAATCCCCTAATTTTTCTCTTAGCGGTGAGGGTGTAGTGTGCACATGTCATACAACTTGCACAGTAGGTAAATACCAACTTTAAGTGTGTAGCGCAACAAGCGATAATGTTACACATGTTGAAGTGTGGCAAAAGTTATTTGGAACAAATATTGAATTACAGAAATTACTGTGTGCAAGTTGATGACACATGAAAATTTAATTCAATTTAATTTTATGATATTTTATTTTTCTTTATTAATAAATTGAGTGATTTACAAATCACTCAATTCTAGATTATCATATAGATTCTCATAAGTAGTATTTAAGCTAGAATATTTTATAAATAAAATCAGACTTAAACTATCAACATAATTCGGCACTTGCTTGCCTTGGTTTTTATTTAAGTTTCAAAAATATTCTGGCAGTTCTTTTGAACGACTAATTACTAGCTGGAACCCTTCCAGCTGTTTAAAATAAACCAAGGGCTATAGGGAAATAAAATATAAACATCCTTATTACTCCACATGGCGATCCTGCCATAACATTCTCAAAACATTATTACACCACATCCTTCCACTCTCCACAATATCCTTTAAATACGATGGCGAAACCTGCAATACCATGAAAGAATATTGCAATGAAATCAAAAGGTTAATACACAAACAACAAAGACTGCGGTTTCTTTTGTCATGTAAAAAGTATGGTATAATACCGGCACACATCAAAAATACAACGACAAAAGTTAGAAAGCTTATTGAATGTCACACTGTTAGAGGACAACTGGACAAAATAGAACGGGTTTTTCACAACAAGTTACTGACTTTAGAAATATCACAGGCGAATGTTGATATAAAAATAATTAGAAGAAAACTTTACTTTACTTTAAGGAGAAACACATTCAAAAATTAAATATTTTGAAAGAAAATCTATTTCACAATTTGAGTCTAGTTTACAATGATCACTGGTTTGAGAATAGGACTGCCATTGAAATACCGTGGGAAAGCAAATGGCTAATGTCATTGGGGAAAAAGTTCGCTCTACCAATAAATCGTAACAATTTTTCACCTCTGGAAGTTATAGCTGATGTTGAGCAATGTATTCAAAAACTGGGCGAAATTAATAGTGAAGACAAAGAGAAAGAAGTGGCTAGAAGCAAGATAGCCAATAAAATAACCTTCTTTAAAAGGAAATTGAAAAACAACCCAAGGGAAAAATTAATCCTCACAATATTTGATAAAACAAACAAATTTCTAAAAAGACACAAAAACATAATAATAACACAATCAGACAAAGGAAATAAAACAGTTGCAATATACAAGAACGAATACGAAAACAAAATGGAAAATCTACTAGAAGACAAAAATACTTACAGAATCATAAGAACAGATCCCACCACCAAGTTAATTAAAACAAACAACAATATTATAAATGATTTACACAAAAAAGAACATATAGATTTCTGGCTCAAACGCGCACTCACTTGTTCCGCTGCAACGGCACCGAGAATCTACGGATTACCAAAAATACACAAAGAAGGTGTACCATTGCGACCCATAGTGTCATCTTTTCAAGTCCCTTGCTACCAACTTAGTAAATTTTTAGGACGAATACTTAGAAATATAGTATCGGAAAAATACAACATAAAAAACGCAGTTGATTTAAAAACACAACTTAAAAACATACAATTGGACTCAAATGATGCATTAGTTTCTTTTGATGTTGTTTCTCTTTTTACTAACATCCCCATTTATACAGCCATCAATAATATAATGGATAAATGGAACACGATAAAGAATCATACAGTCATACCCAAGTCTAAATTTCTAGAAATACTTAAATTTTGTCTTTACGATAATAATTACTTCATTTACAAAAACAATATATATAATCAAATATTTGGTATGCCTATGGGGAACCACCTCTCACCCACGATTGCAGATATTGTTTTAGATAATTTATTAGACGTGGCGCTAGCTGAACTAAAAAACAAAAATATTTATATAAAATACATAACCAAATACGTAGTTAGGCCTCACCAGCTATTTAATAAAAATATTTATACACAAACAAATTGTATTGCCAAAAATAAAACAAACAAAACAACAAAAACTATCGGATAGCTTGCCGAAATTAATTCAAGTATTTAACTTTTATAAAAAAACATCAATATTACCTTACCCAACACTTTTCATGAACTTAATTAAAAAACATGAGAGGATACTTCCAACATATATCCTTTAAATACGATGGCGAAACCTGCAATACCATGAAAGAATATTGCAATGAAATCAAAAGGTTAATACACAAACAACAAAGACTGCGGTTTCTTTTGTCATGTAAAAAGTATGGTATAATACCGGCACACATCAAAAATACAACGACACAAGTTAGAAAGCTTATTGAATGTCACACTGTTAGAGGACAACTGGATAAAATAGAACGGGTTTTTCACAACAAGTTACTGACTTTAGAAATATCACAGGCGAATGTTGATATAAAAATAATTAGAAGAAAACTTTACTTTACTTTAAGGAGAAACACATTCAAAAATTAAATATTTTGAAAGAAAATCTATTTCACAATTTGAGTCTAGTTTACAATGATCACTGGTTTGAGAATAGGACTACCATTGAAATACCGTGGGAAAGCAAATGGCTAATGTCATTGGGGAAAAAGTTCGCTCTACCAATAAATCGTAACAATTTTTCACCTCTGGAAGTTATAGCTGATGTTGAGCAATGTATTCAAAAACTGGGCGAAATTAATAGTGAAGACAAAGAGAAAGAAGTGGCTAGAAGCAAGATAGCCAATAAAATAACCTTCTTTAAAAGGAAATTGAAAAACAACCCAAGGGAAAAATTAATCCTCACAATATTTGATAAAACAAACAAATTTCTAAAAAGACACAAAAACATAATAATAACACAATCAGACAAAGGAAATAAAACAGTTGCAATATACAAGAACGAATACGAAAACAAAATGGAAAATCTACTAGAAGACAAAAATACTTACAGAATCATAAGAACAGATCCCACCACCAAGTTAATTAAAACAAACAACAATATTATAAATGATTTACACAAAAAAGAACATATAGATTTCTGGCTCAAACGCGCACTCACTTGTTCCGCTGCAACGGCACCGAGAATCTACGGATTACCAAAAATACACAAAGAAGGTGTACCATTGCGACCCATAGTGTCATCTTTTCAAGTCCCTTGCTACCAACTTAGTAAATTTTTAGGACGAATACTTAGAAATATAGTATCGGAAAAATACAACATAAAAAACGCAGTTGATTTAAAAACACAACTTAAAAACATACAATTGGACTCAAATGATGCATTAGTTTCTTTTGATGTTGTTTCTCTTTTTACTAACATCCCCATTTATACAGCCATCAATAATATAATGGATAAATGGAACACGATAAAGAATCATACAGTCATACCCAAGTCTAAATTTCTAGAAATACTTAAATTTTGTCTTTACGATAATAATTACTTCATTTACAAAAACAATATATATAATCAAATATTTGGTATGCCTATGGGGAACCACCTCTCACCCACGATTGCAGATATTGTTTTAGATAATTTATTAGACGTGGCGCTAGCTGAACTAAAAAACAAAAATATTTATATAAAATACATAACCAAATACGTAGATGACATTTTGGCTGTGATCAACATTGACGACAAAAACGAGATTCTAAACACTCTCAATGGATACCATCCTAAAATTAAATTCACCATTGAAATGGAAAACGAGGGGAAAATATCCTATCTTGACACTACATTACACAGAACTAACAACAAAATATCCTTTGATTGGTATACAAAAAACACCTCATCAGGAAGAATCATCAATTACAATGCCTCAAAACCAAAATCACAAATAATTAATACAGCTAAGAACCTTGTGCGTAGTGTTCTGGACATAAGTGATGAACAATTTCACACGCAAAATATAAAAAAGTCACGAAAATATTAATGGACAATAGTTTTCCCCCTCATCTAATCAAAATAATTACCAATTCCTGCAAACATCGACAAAACAATAGAAATGGCAACCCTAATGATGATAATAAACAATATTTCAGCATTAAATATATACCAGGCATTACAGACAACAAAAACATCAAATCTGTAATAAATAAAAGCAATATCTACTTAGCATACAAACCCAACAAAACACTAAGTACTATTTTCACAAACACAAAAACACCAATCGACAAACTACAACAAAACAACGTAGTCTATGAGATACCATGTAAAGGTGATAGTGTCAGCGGGTGTGATCTTGTCTACATTGGCACAACAAAGAGAGCTTTAGAAACCAGAATGAACGAACATAAAACAGACATAAACAAAAACAAAGAAAGCACTGCTTTGTCAAAACATATACTGGAAACCAATCATGTACCTGACTTTGAAAATATAAAAATACTAAACAAGGAAAATAATGGGAAAAAGCGTTACACAACCGAGAGCTTAAGAATACAACAGAAAATACATAGAACAATGAATAAAAAAGAAGACACTGACAACTTAAGCGCCATATACAGTGTAATAATTAAAAACAGCCAAAACCTTAATTTTTAATATTTTAATGTTTTTATATTATATGTACATCATATAAAAAGCGGTTCTTTATTTAATAATTATGTTTACAATATAACTTCAACAACTTCGTAAGTTATTCAAACATTTTTATTTTATTATTTATGAGATATCTAACACACTTGATGTTTTTCCAAATTTAGTTAAATATAAATAAATCCCCTGAAGAAGTGAACAAAACATTCACGAAACGTTGGGAAAAATATGTAATAAAAAGAATCTGCATTTTTATTGACATAAAACAAGTTAGGCCTCACCAGCTATTTAATAAAAATATTTATACACAAACAAATTGTATTGGCCAAAAATAAAACAAACAAAACAAAATTTAGAAAGTTTATTTTTATTAATGTAAGCTATTTCCTCTGATTTAAATAAAAAAAAAAAACAAATTGATTTAGTCCTTTTAAAGTCGGATCTATAAAAATCTACCCAATTTATTTGCTGCAAACTTTGAAGAGTATTTGTAGGAAGTTTTTCTTTGCTTTTCTTTTTCTTATAAAAATGGAACAAGAAAATAACGCCCCACGTTCTTATTCCATAGATCCATTCAAATTCCTCGAAAGATTACCCGATTTTTGTGGTAATAGGAAAGAACTTTCGCTGGTTGACAGAATTAACCCACTTCTTACTGAATGAACGCATTGATTTACAACACATCTTGATTAACCCAACAAATATTTTTTTATGAATAAATGATTTTTATTCAACTAGAGAAATTTTCTGTAGCTTATTTCAAAAAAAAATTTAAATGTTTTGGTTTAATAAGTGATATTCTATGAATGTATTTGTGAACATATGCATATAGATATGTATACGAGTATAAAAGATAAACATAATGATCGATTAAAATGTGAATTGGGGAATTTTCAACGTTTCGGATAAAAACAGTCATTTATAATTATTGTTTTACTTCACCTCTAACCGACGAAGAGAGCGCAGTTGTGTACATTATCAATCCTTATCGGGATAGTTTTTAGTGATCACTACTATGCGTTCATCACAACAGCAATAAACGCAATAAACACAAAGCCATAATAATGTACGTTAGAGAAATTCATGATGTTCCTTGTGTAGTGTGTTTGACTAACCACTACTGCATGCTGTCTGCATGTAGCAAGTGAAACATAACACTTTTGTTATTGTTGAAATATTTGTCCACGCTATGACCGCATGATCAGAATGCATTATGCTGATCATGCATATGCCCACACATACTTTATGTTAGTTAAAGTTATTGTATATTTAAGCTAGATTAAGAATTTATAAAAAGATTGTAGTACAGTTAAGAAATGTAAATCAAAGTGAACAGTCGCACAAGCGGCTGTTCAATCAATTAATAAATAAATAATAAACTTTTGGAAATCAAATAATTCAACTAAAGACTTCAACATTTATTACATTGAATATATTAATGAACCTTGATTAAGGATAAAATAAATAATAAAATCATTTATATAACATGGCGATCCTGCATGTGAATTATAAAAAAAACTTCGAAGAAAGTGTTAAGTTGTTATTATCTTCGTTCTTTGGACAAGTCACACTATTCCGTAGGATTTTAATTTATCTTTATTAATAATTACTTTAACACTATTACCTTTTACATGTCCATACGTTCTCTTCCTTTAAATAACTTAGCACTAGCTATTTATACTATCTTAAAACTAGTTACACAAAGGGAATATGCAATTCTTCATATTTGATTCTGACCCAAATATTTTGGCTATTGCAAAAGAGCAACATTGCACAATTTGTCAACGCAAACAATACTCAAGTTAATGAACTCTTATTGTTGTATTAACAACTAAGTGCAATGACGATTGCACAATTTGTCAATGCAATTAATACTTAAGTGAATGAACTGTTGTTGCATTAACAAATAAGTGCAACGTAGGAGGGTAGTTCAATTGCGAATCATAACATCCCTCCCCCCTTTGCGGAAGAAAACATCTACATAGATATAAGTGTTTTCAGTCAGGAAATGTTACAGCTATTTGGGACAGAATCATTAATATGCTGTTTAAATAGTTACTGACAATTGTTTTGCAAATTATTTCAAGTTTACTAAATTAATATAAATATGCTTCTGCATTACGGTTGATAACGTGTCTGAGAAAATCAACATTGGTTATTGGTTGTCGTTGATGTAGTTGGGTATGTTGCTAAAAATCTCTTATGTCTGCTACTATTGTTGTGAGGTTGTTTAGGGTGAGAAGTTAGTTGCAGTTGGAAACGTCCAAACATAATGGTTGATATTGTTGGTGATGTTTTGCCTGCTGGTGATCTCTTCTTCAAGTCTTAATTTTTTTTTTGCTGATGTTTCATCTTTAGTATTTTGGGTAGTCTTCTATTTCCTCAAAAATTTTCTCTACTCCAAATGTATTATTTTTTGTGTTTTTCGGCTTGCCTCTCTGTTTCTTTATCCTTAGTGTCATCCGATTTTCTTGTGAAATGACTTATATTATTTCTTGTTTCTTCTCTTTCTCCTCGTCATTTTCTTTTTGTTTTATCTCTTTGATTTCTTGAATGTTATTTTCGTTACATTTCTTTATCGTTTTGCTTTTCGTAAATTATTTATTTATTTGTCTCCGTAATTCTTTTCAGCCACTTGTTTAATCTCGTCCTTTTCGATTTCTTATTTTGGTTCCGAAGAGTCCATTTCTTCTTCTTTTTGTAATGACTTTCTTGCTTTAAAAAAATGTTTAGTCTGCTATTCTTTGTAACCCATTCGTGTTTTTCCCCTACTGTGGCTGTTTCGTGTTCTGACATTTCTTCATGATCTTTTAGATTCTCTATGGATTTTTTTTTCCGAATTTATCGTTCTTCAGTTTTATATATTCTTTTAGATACTCCGCGGCCGTAATATTTTCATCGACCCCACTTCTTTTTTCTGTATATCCATATCGTCCACTTTGTTCTTTGTTTCCGCAACTTCCCTCTCCTCCTTAACAACCTTATACATCCTCTTAGGCTGGCTGCGCTATCTTTGACGTCGTCCTTTTGGTGTGTGTCTTCCTTTATTTTATTTCTTTGTATATTATTAATATTAAAAAATTTTTTAATTTCTCCTTTTCAATATACATTTTACCAAGTTTATTTGTTGTTTACGTGCCTTTTAATATTTTCTTATACAAGTGTTTTAATATTAGGTGATTATATAATTTTTTCAACAATTTTTATTTCCTTATTCCTACGTTACACTAATTTCAATAAAGAATTAAATTAAAAAAACTAGTTAAGAGTTTGTAAAAATTAAAACAAACTCTTTCTTTACATGTATTACTTTACTGAAAAATCAAGTTTCAATTGATGGTAGTAATAAAAATGAAACTTTAATAAAATTTTAATTACTACAAATTTTTTAATTTTCATTTTCTTTTCAGTTTTTTAAATGTAGAAACTATAATTGGAAGGTTTTTTTTTTTTTTTTTTTTTTTTTACTTATTTACATTTACATAGTATGTATGTGTATATTCTCATAAACCCTTTTACAAATTATTTCGTATTAAATTAAGAATGATTTTTCTCATACAGTTTTCAACTCTCGCAGTGTACAGACGCGTTTTATAATCGTCGCAACTGAATATTAAAATTATCAAAAATTTAAAGTCACAAAAAATACAAAAACAAAGCATTTATTAAACAGTTATTATACTGGTTTTATTTTTTTTTTTTTTTTTTTTTTGCTTGTGTATACATAAATATTTGCATACACAAACTCTTATAAGTGAAAAAAAACAAGAGAACTCTAAATGAGTTCATCTTCTGGCAACAACAACAACAATAAACCCACAAGCAGCAGAAATGCTTATTTAACTTTTGTTGCTGATGACGACAATAAAAAAATTGAATTAACCACAAACCTGAGTTCTACACAAAACACAACTATTCGTGCGCGATCATGCTCTCCGTACATGTTAAATAGTGATCAAGAAGCAACAACAATTGCACCTATTAGCAAACTTGTCAGCTTAGCTGTACAAGCAAACAAACAAACAATAAATACCCAGGTGACCAACGTGCACAAAATGAATAAAATTATGGATAAAGTAAGTGAAAATACTGATAATAAAATTCAAACAGGTATGGATAGATACATAACTGTGTTAAAAAGGGGAAGAAGTCCCAAATCTGCTCAAATTGCGTCAACGGCAAGAGTTCCCAAAGATGGGAAAAATATAAAAAATTCCGAAAATCATTTCGCGATTTTAACTGAACAAGGTGATGAAGACACAACTAATACAAGTTTGAGTAAACCACCACCGATTTATTTAAGAGAACAGAACTCCAGCTTTCTGGTAAAAAGCCTTATCTCGTTAATTGGAGAAAATGAGTTTTACGTAACTCCAATTAAGCGTGGGAAAATTAATGAAACAAAAATTCAGGTATCTAAAGAAAATAATTACAGAAAAATAGTCTCAGACTTTGAGACTAAAAATAAAAATTTTTATACATATCAGCTTAAGAGTGCTAAATGTCTAACCGTTATAATAAAAGGTATAGATTCTAGTGTGGATCCAGAAGAGGTAAAGTCTGGCCTTGAAAATAGTGGATTCAAGGTGAAAAATGTTTCAAACATCAAAAATAGAGAAAAAATCCCCCAACCAATATTTAGAGTCGAATTACAGCCAGGTGACATAAAGATAAAAAAAAAATGAGTCCCATCCAATCTATGATCTTAAGTATTTGTTACACCGGAGAGTTACCGTTGAGCAGCCACATAAAAGAGCTGGACCTATCCAATGCCTGAACTGCCAAGAATTTGGGCACACGAAAACTTATTGCAAGTTGCCTACAGTCTGCGTTGTATGTGGTGAGCTACACAGTACCGATAACTGTGACAAAACAAAAGGTGATCCCAAGGCGAAAAAATGTGGCAATTGCGGCGGAAATCACACTGTCAACTATAGAGGCTGCCCTCTTTACTCGTTTTTTAAACGCTCCTCGCACAAAAAAAAAAAATATTATCCCCGCTCAGCCTATCACACTTTTAAGCTAGCCTCAGCTACCTCAACCGTCTACCAGTCAGCAACAATATTCAAACGTATTGAGATCAAACGCGACTATTGCTCAGCAACAACCTAATAATAAATTTTCATACGCTAACATTTTAAAAAGTAACCACAATACAGCGCAAAAACCGGTACCAGTAAACGAAGCTCCAGGGTCTAATTTTAGCCATATTGAAGCCTTAATTGAGAGCTTAATACAAACAGTAAATACTTTTACTCTCAACATGTCCTGTATTTTATTTATTTATTTATTTATTTATTTTCATTTCCTGCACAACAAGACTGAGTCTTATATTTAGAGTACAGGAACGCATAACGTTATAAAGATTTTTGTGGTTAATAAATAATACAACTTAATAAAAATATAATAACAATGTTTGTAACAAAAATAAAAATTATATAAAGAAATTAAATAAAAATCTTTTGAAACTATTAGCATTGCTGTTTTGTTGTTGACTTAGTGGAAGATTGTTCCAAAGACGAGCGGCATGTACATAAAACTGCCATTCAGAAACTAGGCATTGATGTCGAGGTATTACAATGTTTCGGTTTCGTTGCGATTGGAAAAATCGTATTTTATCAAATATATATTTGGGTGTTTGTGTATTAATGATTTTATGCAAAAAAATAAGAGTGCGAATTTTTAACAAGCTTTCAAGAGAGACTCCGTAAAGATTATTGGCGACGGAGGTCACATGATCAAACCTTCTTAATCCATACACATATCTTATAATGTTGTTATATAGGACATTTAGCTTTCTTTTGCTAACTGAGTCACAGCTTGCAAATAATTCACACCCATATAGTAGTGAAGGAATCAGGTACGTCTTGGCAATTAAAGTCCTAATTCTTAACGGAGTGAAATACTGTGTGGTCCAGAGAGTTCTTAACTTTACATAAGTTTGACCAACCAAGGAGTTTATGTGATCGGACCATGTCAAGTTGCTATTGAAAATTATCCCTAGATTTTTCGCTGCACTAACAATTTTAATTTTCTCGCCATTTAACACAATGTCATCGGTGATTGAGGGAACTGAGCTTCTTTTACTTATTATAATACATTTAGATTTGCGCGGATTCAAACAGAGTCCGTTAGCACTAGCCCATATATAAATTTTGTTTAAATCATCGTTTAAATATGATACGCCTAAAGCAATGTTTTGAACTGGGCTACTTAAAGTGAGCTGTACGTCGTCTGCGTATAGGTGGATTTTGCATTTTGAAAGCTGTTTTGGCAAATCATTTGCGTAAAGGGAAAACAAAAGTGGTCCTAAAATAGAACCCTGAGGCACTCCTCTATTAAGGGACAAGCTATCTGACCAAACATCATTTACAAATACAGATTGTGCGCGATTCGAAAGATATGATAATATAAGTTTAGTTGACATATTCGTAAATTTAAAAAAGTGTTTCAGTTTTTTAGTGAGTATATCATGGTCTACCGTATCGAATGCTTTAGAATGATCCAAGAGCACTAAGAAGTTAATATGACTATTTTCTAATCCCTGCCGTATATTTTCACTGACTTCCACAAGAGCTGTAACGCAGCTATGACTTTGACGAAAACCGGATTGATTACCAGAAAGCAAACTATGAGTATTGACATATGTAATAATTTATTTATATAATAGCTTTTCTAAAACTTTTGATAGAAAGCACAATATGGCAATAGGTTTTTATTCTCCATTCGTCTTCGGTAATGGCACAATTTTTGCATGTTTCCAATTAGACGGATACATACCCGACATTATAATATAATTAAACAGATGCGTGACATACGGGAGAATCAAAGGCAAGAGTAGCCTTATAAACTTTGGGTGTAAGTTATCGCATCCCACTGCGTTTGATTTTAATAAAGAGCACGTTAACATAACATCATACTGAGTAACGTAAGAAAATTTAAATAGTCGCCGATTATCTCATCATTTGCACTTAGCGTATCGGGGGAAAAATTGAAATAATTGGAATCTGCTTGAATTACAGGGATGTTAGTGAACGTCCTGTTAAGAATATTAGCATCCACTTGGCAGTCTACACTGTTGTTCGCATTTCCAATTCCTATTTCACGAATAGTATTCCATGTTTGTTGAGTATTAATAGCACTACTAAACCGATTGGAATAATATTCAGTTTTTGCATGTTTGATGCAGGAAATGTTGAAAATGCAGTCTACTTTGTTGCAGGCTGTATTAAGCAAACCATGAACTTGAAAATATGTTTTTGGAACGCAAACTGCATCTGCCAACATAAAAATGAAATAGAATATTTTCTTCTGGATAAACAAATCGATGTTATGCTTATCTCAGAAACTCATTTGACGTCTCGAAGCTATTTTAGAATTAGTGGATATAATTTCTACGACACCAAGGATCCTCGAAGTAGAGCTTGTGGTGGCTCGGGAATTCTAATAAAAACGCGAATAAAACACTACCTGTTAAATGAATTTTGTGAAGATTAATTTCAAGCAACAAACATCTGCATTGAAAATTTTTATGAAAAACTTGTGATATCATCTGTTTATTCTCCTCGCAGGTTTTCAATTTCGGAGAGTCAATATACCGCATTTTATTCAACACTGGGGTCCCGTTTTCTAGCAGCTGGCGACTACAATGCTAAACACACATTTTGGGGTTCACGTTTAATCAGTCCCAAGGGTCGTGTTTTGTTTGACACAATTTCAAAAATGGGTTTTAATGTAGTTTCAAGTGGTCAGCCAACATATTGGCCAACGGATCGACAAAAAATTCCTGATATTATAGACTTTGGAGTTATGAAAGGTGTGCCCAGCGAAATGATGGAAGTAGAAGCATCTTTGGATTTGTCTTCAGATCACTCGCCTACTATTATCACTATTTACTCATACACAACTGCAACATCAACATGCGATTTACCGCTGACATCTGCACGTATTAACTGGCTGAAATACAAAAAATATTTGAGTGCTCATTGCACGCAAAATATGCTGTTGAGAACACCTAATGAAATAGAAAATTCTATTAGGTTGTTTGAAGCACATGTTAATCAAGCTGCTCTTAATGCTTCTTCAAATCAGCCAAATCAACAAGTAAGATTCAACAACATTTATTCTGTAGATATAGAAAGGCTATTGACTGAAAAACGGAGAGCGCGACGAGAATGGCAACGTTACAGATCCCCCCAGCTAAAGTTAAGGCTAAAGGAATGCACCAAACAGCTCAGAAAAGTTTTACAAACACAAAAAACAGCTTCGCTGCAAAAATTTCTTCAAGAACTCGATGCAACACCACAAACAGATTATTCGCTATGGCGTGCAGCCAGAGGACTTAAAAGGCCACTGATTTGCAAACCTCCGTTACGAGATTCGAATGGTGACTGAGCAAGAACTGATGCTGAAAAAGGTGCTCTTTTTGTTAAGCACTTAGAAAAAGTATTTACACCGAATATTTCTACTGATATTGTTGAACTGCCACCAGTCATCTCTTTACCAGAAATACCGTTAAGATTTAACATTGTGGAGATTGAAAAGGCCATCACTAGTCTTAACACCAAAAAAGCCCCAGGTGTCGACAAAATAAGCAACAAAATGCTTCAACAACTGCCTTATATTGCAAAAAGAATTATACTATTCATTTTTAATAGTATTCTACGGCTGCAATAATCGGCCTATTAGTTTATTGCCCAACATTTCAAAACTATTTGAAAAGCTGTATATGAGCAAGCTGATGCCTATAGTGACTAGAAGTGGATGCATTCCAGATCATCAATTCGGTTTTCGCAGACAACATAGCACAATTGAACAAACTCACAGACTTGTGAATGTTATCAGAGACACTTTCGAAAAGAAGAAATATTGCTCTGCGCTCTTTAAAGATGTTTCTCAAGCTTTCGATAAAGTATGGCACGAAGGTCTTATACATAAATTAACACAAAATCTACCCGCAAACATTGTTAGGCTTTTAATAAGCTACCTAATTGAACGAAAATTTGTAGTTAGGGAAGGCAATTTTTTAAGCCCACCGCAGTCGATCGAAGCCGGAGTTCCCCAAGGGAGTATCTTCGGTCCATTACTTTATTTAATATATGCCTCTGACTTACCGTTAAGCAGTAACATTCATACATCAACATTTGCCGATGATACAGCTTTTCTAAGCGTTCACGAAAATCCTGTGGAAGATTCCCGCAATTTACAAGGGTATATATCCAAATTGCAAAATTGGCTCAAACAATGGCGTATTAAAGTTAACGAGCAGAAATGTGTGCACGTAACTTTTACGTTGCGCAAGGAAACAAGCCCGCCTATAAAAATTAACACCGCGACCATACCGCAACACACTGTTGTCAAATATCTAGGCGTTCATCTTGATCGTCGTTTAACATGGAAATCGCATATAGACGCAAAGTTAATACAAATGAAATTAAAAGCAGCCCAAATGAATTGGCTTATTGGAAGAAATTCTATACTAAGCCTAGACTGTAAACTACTATTATACAACGCGATCCTGAAACCAATATGGTTCTATGGAATCCAGTTATGGGGCACTGCCTCAGCATCAAATGTCGAAAAAATTCAAAGGCGACAAAATAAAATTCTACGTACAATTACAGCAGCTCCCTGGTATGTAAGAAATCATCGGATTCATAAAGATCTAGATGTTCCGTTGGTGAAGACAGTATTTTCAATAAACGCTAAAAAATATATAAAAAAAACTTGAGGTGCACCCAAATGTACTTGCGCGCAATATTTTAAATTATAGAGGCCACACCCGGCTGAAAAGGAGGGATACTCTTTTTCTCAGCCATACACGAGAGATGTAAAACAACATAAATTAACCGTTGAAATTAAAAATTTTGTTTAGCATTGGCTAAACTTATATGTAATATTTTTTAGATTTAAGATTTGAAAAACTTATTGATAATTTAATTTATAATTAAAGATTCAATAAATAATAAAATTTATCAAAAAAAAAAAAAAAAATTTTTCTCATTCTTGGAATTAGTTGTATTATTTATTAATTTATTTGAATATAGCTGTGACTAATTGTTTATTTTCTTATTTTAATATCCCTGATTATGCATTTTATCAAAAATACCATTATTGCTTTGATATATATTTTTTTTATCTTTTGTCCAGTGAACACATATGTAACTGACCTATCTTAAGAAAACTCGTACAAATTTTTGCTTCAGTTGCAAAAACAAACAAAGTCTGTGCAAATGAAGCCAGCTTTACAAACATTGTATGACGTTTTTTAATTGTTTCAAATTTCACAATTGTATGTATGTATATGCGGTTAAAAAAAATTTTCTTTTCTGTTGTTGTAGAAATAATTCAGTAGTTAAATTATATGTTTAAATTCGCAGTTTTTGCAAAATATATGACGCGACTTAATTCCGTTTTTTTTTTGTTTCTTTTTTTGAAATTTGGACGCGAATTATTACAAACAATTAAAGTTTAATGATACAATACAAGTTTAATACAATAAATTTTTTTGTTTTAAATATTTATACATTTTAGTAAAAATTGACAAAATAAAAGAACTAAAGAGAAATGTTTAAGAAATTGATTTTAAAATATAAATTCTGCTTCGAATTTGGTTTATTTTCGGTTCTTTAAATTCTGTTGTTTTTAAACTTTCGAATAAAAGTTTTCCTGTAATTGACTTTTATTTGCAATGGAAAACTAAGTTACTGTATGCGTTTTATTTTATCTTTGTGTCTGCCTGTTTGTATGATATTATTTGAACTTTCAAAATTAAAGTTTTTCACTAAATGGAAAAAATTACTGAAAATCAAATTCGTGATTTTAAAGCATTTAAAAATTTAAATAATAATTACAATTAAATAATTATTACAATTTCTTACAGAAAAAAAAGCATTAAAGTTTAAAAACATTTTAAAAAAGTTTAATGATCCCTACTTCCAACAGTTACGGTAAACCCTTTCTACTTTTTTAGATAATTTCAGCATAAAATGCTGTATTTGTGTCAAAAACAGAAAAAATTTCCAGTTCTCCTATGTTTATTGTGTGAACAATGAAATTATATTTATAAACCACTCTGGCATCTCCTAAGCCGTTGTCCGTTTTTAGTTTCTCTATATATAGCCTTTTCCCTGCGGAGACTTCCATCATCATCCAACCCATGATTACCTGTAAATAAAATAAATGGCATTTAATTTTTTTTACTCTTTATAGTTCTTCACCAGGTTACGATGTAAGGTTTTTAGCCTTCCTTTTACCAACATTTGGACATTTACTGGTGTGGGAAAACTTTTAAGTGTTATTGGCCTACTGTTTCTGTCATATCTTTCCTTTGCGGCTAATTTGGCCTTGTTTTGACATGTTCTGGCTATCTCATATGTTTTTTGGATTTGATGTTTCAATACCTTTTTGTAGTCATATGGATTGTAGAGTGGTGTACTGTTCTTGCGGTTTGCTAGTAAGGGTGTGTCGAACCCGTACAGTACCTTAAACGGCGTCTGATTGGTGGATGTATGAATTGTATGATTATGTACATGCATTGCTGGTGCCAACCATTGGTCCCAGTTTGAGCCATCCTCTTTTGCGAATGATCGCAAGTACTCGGGCAAGGGCCGATGACTCCTTTCTAAGGATCCGTTAGCCTGGGGATGATAGGGAGTGATATGTTGCTTTTTAATTCCCAGCAGTTTACACACACTCCCAAAAAGTTTGGAGGTAAAATTTGTACCGTTGTCTGTAACCAATTTTGTTGGGAGACCATATATCGCTATGATCTCGTTATAAAAAACTTTTGCCGCTGTTTCTGCCTCCGCGTCCTGCATCGGGGCACATATAAGAAATTTTGACAAATCGGCTGAAAAGTGCGGATATACTTGTTACCCGCAGTAGTTGTTGGTAGTGGTCCGACCATGTCCATATAAACTTTTTCAAATGGTCTTCCTGCGGTGTCTGTAACAACCATCTGCTCTTTGTTGTAATGCCCACTTTTGTTTTTTTGGCATTTTGGACATCGTCTTATGTACTTTCTAATTTTCTTCCGCATATCCTTCCATTTGTATTGTTTCCTTATCCGTTTAAAAGTCTTATTGACCCCCTGGTGCCCACCAAGTGGCGAGTCATGGAAACTTATCAGAACCTCCCGAATGTCCTTCTTGTCAGTTAAGGATACAGCTGTGTCCGTTGCTTCCTGATTTAAAGCGGGTTCTCCGATATCCTTTTGACCATTTGCATTTTCTGATAGTTTCTGCTGTGCCCTAGTCAATACCTGTATTTGATGTCCTTCCAGTGGCAGACGATTTAAAGCATCTGCATTCAAATTGTCTTTCCCAGGCTTGTAGACGATATCAAATTCATATTCTGAAAGTTTATGTCTAAACCGTGCAAGCCTCGACGTCTGGTCTTTGGGATTCGCTATTCCTCTCAGAGGTTGATGGTCGGTAAAAACGGTGAAATGCCGACCCAAAAGGTATGGCCGAAACGTATGCGTTGCCCATACCACACCCAACATTTCCTTCTCTATCGTTGAGTATCTCTTTTCTGTGTCATTCAGCGTTCTGCTTGCAAATGCAATAGGGTGGTCTTTGCCAACTCTTATCTGCGATAATACGGCCCCTAACACCTTTTTCTGAGCACTTGTGCCCCAGGTAGACAATTTCTCTTCTTAGAAAGTGACATTTTTTGGTGTTTAGTTTAAGTCCACTTCCGCGTAACCTGGATAAAACGTTGCATATTTTCCTCTCATGGTCTGCTATAGTTCTTCCGTATACCACAATATCGTCCAGATATACGAAGCATTCCATACCCTGTAGGCCTGTTAATATTGTATTCATAATCATTTGAAACGTCGCGGGTGCACTTGTGAGACCGAAAGGCATTCTGGTAAACTCAAAATGTCCCTTGTCAGTGCTAAATGCTGTTTTCTCTTTATCATTTCCGTCCAATAGCACTTGGTGGTATCCACTGGCTAAATCCAGTGTTGTGAAATATCTGCTATTCCCCAGCTGATCCAGAATTTCGTCAATTCTTGGAATTGGAAAAACCTGCTTATTGTAACTTCATTTAGTTTTCTGAAATCAACGGCCATCCTATATTTTTTCTGTCCATCCTGCGATTTTTTGGGAACCAAGAGAAGGGGTGAATTCCATGGAGATACACTAGGGCTTATTATACCATTTTCCAGTAAGTCTGAAACTTGACGGTTGATTTCATCCTTATGGATTTGTGGGAGACGATATTGCCTTTGGTTAATGGGCGGCTGATTCTCTCTAGTCGGAATCTTGTGTTTCATTCGCGACGTGAATGGCAGTTTATCTCCATCCAGCATAAATACATCGTGGTACCGTTCACATATTCTGTCCATTGATTCATTCTCGTCCCTGTTCCAATTTTCTTCCTTGACTAACATACTCTTTAACTCCTGTATTCTCTCTAAACACGGCTTTTCTGGCGATCTAATTCCCTTATTTTCGGTATAATGGTTAAAGTTTGAGAACTCTACTTCAATTTCTTTCTCTAGAGGAACGTTGTGATCCGTTGAGTTAAGTATGGGTACTGCAGCTTTCCCATCCATTACGTTGACCAGCGTATTTCCCATATAAACACCTGGAAAAATTTCTTGTTTGTGGACAACGACTGTCCTGTCCTTTGTTTTTATTCTGACTGGTACTATGGTCACCGTTCTTCCGCCGACACTCAACTTTCTCTGATTTAAAGTTGTAAAATCGGTCATTCCATTGTAAAGTTTGAAGGTTTTTATACATTGGTTGTTTTCATTGAACAGCTTCAACGTCCCATTAACTGAGTTTATTATACTCTTATTCCAAATGTTGTCCCTTCCGAGAATGCCATCCCCTGGGAATTTGCTGTGATGGGATACTACACCGAAATCCCACTGTATATTTTCTCTAGCGTGTATGTCCAACGTCATAGAAAATAATGTCGTGGCGTTTCCTCCAAATGCGCCCTTCAGTGTTTTTGTTTCCCTGAAATTCTTGTTAGGGTAAGCCTTCATTGATTCTTCGTTTATTATACTGGAAACCGCTCCAGTATCTACAAGCAATACGAGTTTCCCTTCCTTGGCTTCTATGCAAGGAATAGTAATGAAAATTGTATCCGCTGATGCTGCATCATTGTTGCTAATATTTATATGCTGTGAAATTTTCCCAAGAACAATTCCTGTGCACTCTTCTACCGATGCATTTTTCCTATGAAATGCATGCCCAGGATTATGAGGGGTATCTTCCTCACTTTCCCTATGTACTACTGCTTTATGCGTTATTCACACCGGTACGTCTTCTTCAGAGTCACTACCTGACTTCCTCTGTTTCCACTTTCACCTTTTGCGCCTCTTTACAAATATTATCCGTTAACCCCTTCACATCCCTTTTATATTTCACCGTCTCTATTAATTCCTCACACTCATTCTCATTGCCCTCACATATTCTGCTCTTGTTATCTTGTTGCCAATTAAGTTCGTCCTCCTTTTTCGGTTTCCCGGCTATTGGCTGTAGCTGGGCCGAATAAAGTTTCCCGAAATGTTACCAGTATTATTTTCCTTATTTCTTACCTTCTTATCATTTGTAAAATTTCTGTCATTTGGTTCATTACTTGCGCCAAATCCACTCCGGCAGGCACGCGCAAAATGACCTGTTTGATTGCATTTGTAGCATTTCATCTGTGGAGGTCCCTTAGTGTTTTGGTATATTTCCGTTTCTATATCTGTGCTGAGCTTGGCCCGTATCATTGGACTTATCTCTTTGCCTCTGGTTCACCCTTTCGGGCTGCCGTGGACTACAAAACTTATTTTCGATGTGGCCGTTTGTCCCACAAGTTCTACAGTAGAGCGATGACAACCTCCTACTACAGTTGTCGAAGGTGTGCCCTTTATTTCTGCAGTAAGTGCAAGTGTTGTAAAACTTTTCCCTATCGCCGCATTGAGGACCTACTTCATGGCCATATTTCCCACAGTTAATGCAATAAGGTGCATTTAATCGCTCCTTACAATTTAACCTCTCATGTCCCTTTTTGTTGCTAAAACTACATGGGGTTGACTCCAACACTGTGTTGATCGTGCCTTGGTTTTCTCCAAACAACTCCTCCGCTTCTTCTACTATGTCTATAAGAGATCTCAGTTCCTGTCTTTCTTGTCCAATAAACCTTGCTCTGAGAGTTTGATCTCTAAGCCCTTTAATAAAGCTTTTCACAGCTATTCGTTTGAAGACTTTTATCATAGCCTCAACACTGTCTGCTGACCATTCTTCCTTTATTGTCTTCATCGCGTCATTGAGCATGACCTCAATACGGTCTCCGAATCCACTGGCTGGTTCTCTGATGCTCTGCCTACATCCTAATATCAGCTCCCTAATCTGGTCCAGGCTTTTTTTCTTCAAATATGCTTTTTTGATGGCATTACACAATGCATCCATAGATTCGAACTTCTGTTGCGATATTCTAGAATATGCCGTACCCATAAGCCGTAATTTTAGGCATTCGATGACATTATCCCGTGCGCTACTATCCTCTCCCGACAAAATTTCTCTTTCTACCATTTTACATCCTTGGATATATCTAAAGACCTCAGACGATAAATCGGGTCCATCAGTGCCAAAGAATGTCGGTACTATGTTATTTACTATTTTAGTAATTTCCGATAAAGATGGCAACCTGATTGTTTGCTGTCCTATATTTTCCCTATTTAATACTGGTCTTGGTGAGGATGTTTGCGTTTGCAAATAATTTTTTGTTTGTGATATTAATTTATAAAATTCCCCAATAATTCCAACGTCGGATATTTTTGTTTTGTCCAATCTATTAAATTCCGCTTTGTTTCTTTCAAGATCTTCTAATTTTCTTGCTCTAGTTTCGGCCGTGTAGCCCCTACTGCCTGCCTTTTTTGCGTTAGTCAAAATTACTTTAGTTTTATCTAATAACTCTAGAGCAACTGCCTCTTCCCTATAAGTTCCTACTCCGTCTACTACTCCTTCTTGGTCCCGAGTTATAATTATTGAAGGAATTTTCGTATCTACTGCTTCTGATAACTCCTCGTGTAACGATGGTGTTGGTGACCTAAACCTATGTATTGTATTTAGCTCGTGCCGGGCGTTTTCCAGCGCTATTTGCAATCTTTGAACCGTGTCGTCCTGTGTTTCTATCCGCTGTTGTTTTTTCAGTTGCTTCTTAAACTCCTTTTCACTTAACTCTTTTTGTTTTAATTGACTAATTAGTTCCGTATTTTCTTTGACTACTTCCTCGAGTAAACTTTCTGTGTAGCTTAGTTGCTCACGTATTTTTCTGCTATGATTTTCAAGTAATTTTTTTGTTTCCTTTAATTCGGTTACCCTTGTTGAAAATTCGTCTGATTGCTCTTCATTAATCTCCAACAATACTTGTTATATGTATCCTACTTCCTCTAACTTTGTCAATCTCCTTTTCCGCACGATCTCCCAATGCACGCTTGTAGAGCTCTTGTCTGACTTCAAATTAGCAAGTTCTGCCCATGCTAGAACTCGTAAATTGTATGTCTCTAACCTTGCCACTAAATCGTCTGTGCTTTTTTGTGGACTGTCCATTCATTTAATAAGGAAAACTATAAAAATGTACTTACCAGTTTCAGGCTTAAATTTATCATCTCTTCACTCGTTTTTTAAAAGCTCGGAACAGTGAACCGTTTTTATTATTAGTATTATTCGGAAACTTTTTCGTTTTAGTTATTTGAATAAAAAAAACCCCCGTTTATTTAAGGTATGTATTTTTTTATAGCTAGGAAGCTTGTTAAGGTCTATACCCTCAACAATGCAGTATTAGACAGACCGAAGGTAGCTAGAATTTAGTCTCTTATCAGGCTGTCTATTCTGTACTGTTGCGCATTAAGTCCTATATTTTCATCAATGCAGGATTTGACAGACCGAAGGTAGCCAGAATTTAGTCTTTTATCAGGCTGTCTATTCTGTACTGTTGAAAACTAACTCTTAATTATTATTTTGTTGAAGTTACCGGCTGCGCCAATGTTAAGTTGTTATTATCTTCGTTCTTTGGACAAGTCAAACTATTCCGTAGGATTTTAATTTATCTTTATTAATAATTACTTTAACACTATTACCTTTTACATGTCCATACGTTCTCTTCCTTTAAATAACTTAGCACTAGCTATTTATACTATCTTAAAACTAGTTACACAAAGGGAATATGCAATTCTTCATATTTGATTCTGACCCAAATATTTTGGCTATTGCAAAAGAGCAACATTGCACAATTTGTCAACGCAAACAATACTCAAGTTAATGAACTCTTATTGTTGTATTAACAACTAAGTGCAATGACGATTGCACAATTTGTCAATGCAATTAATACTTAAGTGAATGAACTGTTGTTGCATTAACAAATAAGTGCAACGTAGGAGGGTAGTTCAATTGTGAATCATAACAAAAGCAAGAAAATTAATTATAAAAGAATGGAAATAAATTTAAAGTGACTTAGATTTAAGCAGTAATCATCCGTTTATATAAAAAAGCAAGAGGCTGGTAGGAAAAGCATGACTTACTCTCTTTCATCTTCCACCGATTGCTACTATGTAATTTATGTTAAAATAAACCAAATGAGTTTTATATCTTAATACCGTTCACTACATGTGGAAATTATTTAAATAACTTTGTCTTTACGTAAGTAATTTCTGCAATATTTATTATATATTCACGCAGGAAAGTTTCAATAAGCGATTTTATGAAGAACCTGAGAAGAGTTGTCTACAATTAATTACAATATCTAATTTCAAAACATGGCCGAATATGTTGAATTTGTTTTTTAAGATTTTTCTTTATTTCGACTATGGATAATGATTGGTATTGATCGACTTTGATTTTAATTTAAAAAATCTTTTTTCAAATTAATTTTATTTTCGTAACATATTAAAATCTTCTTAGGATGAAAGATGTAAAAGATTCGTCTAAGCTCTGCCAATTTTTCTCGCCGTTGTGATTTGACCATCTATAATCATTAATGTCTGCCTTTTTGATCATTTGGTTTCTTATTGCACTGCATCGTTGCTGTCTTCAATGTGTTTGGAAATCATTTAATTTTTTTCTTTTCTTTGTGCTGATTTACACACGTCAATTTTCCTTGATCAAGTTTTAATTCAGCTTGGAGAGACGAAGAAATTTATATTGCTTTCATTTTTCTAAACTTCTTTTTATCTCCTGTCTTTTTAAATTTATTTGCCAAGATTTTGTTTCGTCATCGATGAAAACCTGTGTTAACTGTGGTATTTATTACATGCTGGATGGAATAAAATTTTATTTTTGTAAAATGGAGTCTTATTTTTATTTTGCGTCATATAAAATATATTCCGGCCGTTTTTAGTCGACTTTGAGCCGCCGCTGGTAATTTTTTACGAAGCCACCGCCGCCGATGAAATACATTCGGCGTCGATCCCTGCTCGTAACCGCACATTTCTCCCGCTGGGAATATAAGAGAAAAGAGTAATCTCACCAACACAATCGTAACTGACGTCAATGGCAGCGTTGTCAACTTGGTGCGTTTCGTACCTTTTTTGGTGCTTTTCTAAAGGTTTTGTGCGAAAAATATCTGAGTTGGTGCGTGGTGAGCTTTTTCTTTAATTTTGGTGCGTTGTTTTAATTTTGGGTGGTGCTATGAGTCGTTTTCCCTCAACCAACAAAAATATCAGCAGCAGCAGAAAAAACAAACGCTTCATACATACCGCTGACATTGCAATATCGTGAGAACCGCTTATATGCTGAAGTTGCATATACTTGGTAAAAAACTCACACTCAGCAATATTGCGGGAACAACCACGCTGGCGGCAACGAACATCAACGGTACCGGACATCCGTTGGAATAAAAAGGCAGGTTGATATCGACAGAAGTGGCAATTCGGGAATCATCATTAAACATTCAACAACTCACAACAAACCTGATCAAAGACCAGCCTTACAAGCGGCTCCCTGAGACGGTTTATAAATAAGTAATTTAAGTCGAAGAGTTCTTATAAATAAAAGTAAAAAAAGTTTTAATAAAAAGAAATTGATAACTAAAAATCATAATATTCTAATTTCTTGTGCTCTAATTTCGAAAATAAGTTACGGAATAAAAACGTAACATTGGCGCAGCCGGTAGCCGTGTTAATAATTACATAAAATAATTTAATTTTCCTTGTGTTGATTTTGTTCGAGAAAAAACTGTCCGGTGTAGAAAAAAAAACAACAATACAATAACGCCTAAATTCTAGCAACCTTTGCATTGTTGCATCCTACATTGGATGGTGTAGAACTGCACAATTGCCGACAATTTAATAACGCCTAAATTCTAGCAACCTTCGGGTTGTGTTTTTGTGCAGGACTAAGCAGTCAAGCAGACCAATACACAAAAGGGAATTTTATTTGTTTGTTAAAATTTTGCGCGGTTACGAACGTACTAGTCTGAATAAAAACAGCCTAAGCCACAGCTAGTGGGCTGATAACCAGCGAAAAATGGGTAAGTAAAATCTAGTTTTAATGGACAACCCACAGACGAAGACAGACAAATTAATAGAACGGATCGACAAGTATAGTTATTCAGTGGACAGTCTACAAGTTCTTGCGTGGACGGAACTTAAAGGTTTAGAGACAGACAAAACATTCCTGGACAACCATATTGAAACAATAAGATTTCAAAGACTGACAAAATTAGAAGAAGTGAGTTATGTCCTACAATTTATAAGTGAGTTAAGTAAAGATATATCACAGCAGTTTATAAAGAAGATCGAAGAACTAGAAGAAACAAAAACATTTCTAAAGGGCCATTGCGAAAAGCTAAGAGGACAAATAGAATATACAGACAATTTATTAGAAGACGTAGTAAAGGAAAATACAGAATTAGAGAAACAATTGAAAGGGAAAGGACTTAGTGAGGAAAATTTAAAAAAACAATTAAAACAACAGCAGTTGATAGAGACAAAATATATTTAGATTTTATGCTATCATAGCGGACTTTGTTTTCTGTTGTGGGATTTTTTCTATAAATTTTCAATTGTTTTTTTACCATGTAATCGAAGGCGTGCACACTTCCAGTCGAACCATTGTTGTTTAGGTTCAAAAACAAATTTACTTGTATCTTTTGCAACGGCAGCTTGTCTTATCTTGTTTGTAAGGCTTGCAACTAAAACATCCACGTTTGATTCATGATTGTTTTCGTTAGTTATACAATTCAGATTATTTGCATATCTTTGAGCATGTTTTTTGCGCCAAATCAGCCTAGGAAATGAGTTTTTATTTTTGCTATGACTGGTATCAGGTACTTTTATTTCCATACAAACAGGCATGTGATCCGCGTATGGTTTTACACCAATATAGAAATTTTCGACATATTGAAGAGCACTATATGAACATATGCAGTAATCTATTACAGTATTACCTCTAGCACCATAAAATGTATATTCACCTTTATCATCTTTTGGGGTCCTCCCATTGAGAACAATACCACCAACGGTTTCCACTAAATTCAGTATTTTCCTGCCTTCACTATTGTAGTGAATCTTACTTTGATTATTACATTTGTAATTTTAGATCTGCCCTCGTAATCTTAGTTTTAAGTAAATTCCTTTAATAACAATACACAACAACAATGCTATGCTGAAATTAAGCAAATTCCTGTAATGTAAAAATACAACAACTAGTATAACTTATTTTAATTGTTATTTTACGCAACAACTTTTGCTACTTTTATTATACATTACATTGTTAGTGTATACCACAAATTATGTTATTGAATAAGGAATTTTTGTAGTTTTTAGGTACTGTTATTTTAGTATATAAGAAACAAATTTTTATAAAATAAGTCAATCTATACTTTGCCTTGAATCGGCATCACTATTAAAAATACCTTTACTTTGCCTAAATCGGCATTTTTAACACTGGCATTCAACTGCCTTTAAATTTTATTGGCCAGTGGCGTTAATTAGCGCCGCCACCTTAATAGGCAGGTCTATTTAAAAATCTTTGAAAAAAACCCTAAATTGAACTACACACATTACATGGCGATCCTGCCAAATACTGATCAGATACCTGTTGAGGAGTACGTGCCAGCAAACAAAGAAGAGGGAGCACCCAAATACACGGCCACACCAATCAATGCAGGCCCCAAACCACTAACGATCACAGAATATCGCACCAGGCAACAACACAAAAAGGACAGCGAGCTGACGAGAATTCCTCCTTTATAAAACACTTAATTTTGCACAAATTAAACAAATTTATATTCACTTTTATGATGAAAAAAGAACAAAATTTTTTTTATAAACACAAGAATTTAGAATAATAAAAATATGAAAGAAATAGAAATGAAAGAGAGAAGTTAAAGAAAAGAAAATGTCAGAATTTTAAGAGTTGCCACATTATACAATTATAACAATACATGTATACAGAAGCTAGAAAATATAAAATGTTAAAAATAAATTAAGTGTTGCCAGCATTTTTAAAGTATAAAAAGAAAATATAAATAATGTAAATTATTTTATTTTAGAATATTTTAGATGGAAATAATAAACGAATATTGTATTGAGTTAGAGAAACTAGAGCAAAATTTAAAAAAGAGCAAAGATAGAATTTACTCCTCTGCACATAAATCAGAAAAATTATCGCGTTTGTCGCTTATTAAAGAAGAAGTAGAAAATATTATTGAACATTTTCAAGAGACTAAGTCATTTATATTAAAATTTAAAGAATTACACACAAGAGTTGAGAAGTTGATAAATAATATAAATATAAAAGAAATTAAAGAAATACCGAGTGGCTCAGGTGATACACTTGAAGAAAAATTTGTCAAGATGGCACATTTTGATAAAGGAGTAGTAGGTAAAAACCTTAACGTTTTTAAAGGTTCATATGAGGTGTTGGAAGATTTTATCGTTCAAACAGAATCGTTACATGATATTTTGAGAACAGAAGACCGAGGGATATTCATTAGGTACGTCTATAACTTCAAACTAGCTGCACATGTCCGAGGTGTCTTAGGACGTTCTAACAGGCCAACTACGTTTGCTGAGATGAAGAAGTTTCTAATTGATGCGTACCCAAACTCTAGAACTTAAGTCTTAAATGAGTTAGGTACAATTAAACAAGGAAACATGAGTATTTTAGCCTACATGGAAAAAATTGCATTACTGTCAGAACAGTTAAGTAATTTTGAAATAAAAGCAATAGAAAATCCAACGCTAGAGACCAAAAATTCAATTTTTAAAATGAGCGAAAATATGGCTCTAAATGTATTTACAAAAGGTGTTAATATATAATACCAAAACGTATTAGTGGCAAGTAGTCCCAAAACGCTTAGCGAAGCGGTAGAGAAATGTGTAACTATTGAGAGATCGTTACAAACAATTAATAATAATAATAATAATAATAATAATAGCATTTTGAACGTATTAATAACTACAATTCACAAAGAAATAATAGAAATTACACAGAGTACAGAAATCAGGGATACTTTACCCAAAATAATAATAGAAGTTATAACAATCATAATAATAGTTTCAATAATGCTAATACAAACTATCATAATCGCAATAGATACGGAAATAACAATAATAACAATAACTCTGATAGAAATAGAAATAATAACAGTGGTGCAAATAGAAGTAGTGTAGCAAGAAGTAGTAAAATTACAAAGCCATTTAACAATAACAATAGAAACGGCTTCTCAAACAGATCTGGCAACAACAGAAATAATCAGGGAAACTAACAAACCCAGAAGGGTGAAAATGTTTCAAAATTTCAAATAATACTGATAATTATATAGCAATTATTTGCAATACTATTAATAAAGAGCTCAAGTTTTTAATAGACACTGGAGCCGATATCTCAATTTGCAAAAGAGATAATATAGATAATATTGATGAACGTGATATATCATCACTGAGTGGCATTACTGCAGGTACTATAGAAAGTGTCGGTACTGCATGTTTAACTTTAAATTTAAATAACAAACATATAATACACAAATTTCACATAGTTGAAGATAATTTTCCAATTAATACTAATGGAATCATTGGTAGGGATATTTTAGAAAAGTATGGATGTAAAATTGATTTCGAAACTTATACAATGTCTTTCAATATAGATAATGAAAAGATTATTCTACCGATAACCCCTAAACGCATTTATATATATGTATACCAGCACGCTCAGAAATCATAGCACCTATTAATATACGTACTGATGAAGAAAGCATCGTTTTAAATAAGGAAATAAATCCTGGGATTTTCGTAGGAAATAGTATTATACCAGCCGTGGGAATACAACACGTGAAATTATTAAATACCACTGACAAAGATGTAGTCTTGAACAATTTAAAAGTAGAAATTAAACCATTGTCGAAGTACAAGATATATAGTTTCAACAAAATATCTAATAAAGACAAAGAGCGAGTGCATAAAGTTTTGGAAGATTTAAAAATAGAACCTATAGATCCGTCAGCAAGACAATCTTTGAAAGACCTTGAAGGTGACAAATTAACTGTTAATAATTTTTATAGTCAAAAAATTGAGATGGCCGATTCGGCACCAGTTTATATAAAACCATATAGGCTCGCTGAGTCACAAATGAGCGAAATTTTTTTTTTTTTTTTTTTTTTTTATATGTATGTTATTTATTGAATCTTCAATAATAGATTGAAACATCAATAAGTTTTTTAAATCTTAAATCTAAAAAAAAAAATAATAAATATAAGTTTAGCCAATGCTAAACATAATTTTTAGTTACAACGGTTGATTTTTGTTGCTTTACATCTCTCGTGTACGGCTGATAGAAAGAGTGTCCCTCCTCCTAAGCCGGGTGTGGCCTCTATACTCTAGAATATTGCGCGCAAGTGGGTTTGGGTGCAACTCAAGTTTTTTAATGTATTTTTTCGCGTGTTTCGAAAATACTGTCTTTACCAACGGAACGTCTAGATCTTTATGAATTCTATGGTTTCTGACATACCAGGGGGCTGCAGTTATTGTACGTAGAATTTTATTTTGTCGCCTCTGAATTTTTTCTACATTCGATGGTGAGGCAGTGCCCCATAGCTGGATTCCATAGCACCATATTGGTTTCAGGATCGCGTTGTATAGTAGAAGTTTACAGTCTAGGCTCAGTATTGAATTTCTACCCATAAGCCAATTCATTTGGGCTGCTTTTAATTTCATTTGCATCAACTTTGCGTCTATATGCGATTTCCATGTTAAACGGCGGTCAAGGTGAACGCCTAGATATTTGACTACAGTATGTTGCGGAATAGTCTCGGTGTTGATTTGTATAGGCGGGCATGTTTCCCTTCGCAACGTAAAAGTGACGTGTACACATTTCTGCTCGTTAACTTTTATACGCCATTGTTTGAGCCAATTTTCCAATTTGGATATATACCCTTGTAAGTTGATGGAGGCTTCCACTGGATTTTCATGGACGCTTAAAAAAGCTGTATCATCGGCAAATGTTGATGTATGAATGTTATTGCTTAACGGTAAGTCAGAGGCATAAATTAAATAAAGTAAGGGACCGAAGATGCTGCCTTGGGGAACTCCGGCTTCGATCGACCGCGAAGGGCTTAAAAAATTGCCTTCCCTAACAACAAATTTTCGTTCCTCTAGATAGCTTTTTAAAAGCTTGACTATGTTTGCGGGGAGATTTCGTGTTAATTTGTGGATAAGACCTTGGTGCCATACTTTATCGAAAGCTTGAGAAACACCTATAAAGAGCGCAGAGCAATATTTCTTTTTTTCAAAGGTGTCTCTAACTACGTTCACAAGTCTGTGAGTTTGTTCAATTGTGCTATGTTGTCTGCGAAAACCGAATTGATGATCTGGAATGCATCCACTTCTAGTCAGTATAGGCATCAGCTTGCTCATATACAGCTTTTCAAATAGTTTTGAAATGTTGGGCAATAAGCTAATAGGCCGATAGGATTCAACCTTCGTATGATCCTTGCCGGGCTTTGGTATCATAATAATCATCGAAACCTTCCATTCTGCAGGATAGTATTGCAGCCGTAGAATACTATTAAAGATGAAGAGTATAACTCTTTTTGCAATATAAGGCAGTTGTTGAAGCATTTTGTTGCTTATTTTGTCGACACCTGGGGCTTTTCTGGTGTTAAGACTAGTAATAGTATTTTCAATCTCAGTCATGTTAAATCTCATCGATATTTCTGGTAAAGAGACGACTGGTGGCAGTTCAACAATATCAGCAGAAATATTCGGGGTAAATACTTTTTCTAGGTGCTTAACAAATAGATCACCTTTTTCAGCATCAGTTCTTGCCCAGTCACCATTAGAGGCTCGTAATGGAGGTTTGCAAATCACTGGCCTTTTAAGTCCTCTGGCTGCACGCCACAGCGAATAATCTGTTGATGGTGTTACATCGAGTTCTTGCAGAAATTTTTGCAGCGAAGCTGTTTTTTGTGATTGTAAAACTATTCTTAGCTGTTTGGTACACTCCTTAAGCCGTAATTTTAGCTGAGGCGATCTGTAACGTTGCCATTCTCGTCGAGCTCTCCGTTTTTCAGTCAATAGCCTTTCTATGTCTGCACAAAAAATATTGTTAAATCTTGCTTGTTGATTTGGTTGAATTGAAGAAGCATTAAGAGCAGCTTGTTTAGCATTTGCTTCAAAAAACCTAATAGAGTTTTCTATGTCAGCAGGTGTTCTCAATGGCATATTTTCCGTGCAATGAGCACTCAAATATTTTTTGTATTTCAGCCAGTTAATACGTGCAGGTGTCAGCGGTAAATCACATGTAGGTGTTGCAGTTGTGTGTGAGTAAATAGTGATAATAGTAGGCGAGTGATCTGAAGACAAATCCAAAGACGCTTCTACTTCAATCATTTCGCTGGGCACGCCCTTCATAATCCCAAAGTCGATAACATCAGGAATTTTTTGACGATCCGTTGGCCAATATGTTGGCTGACCACTTGAAACTACATTCAAACCCATTTTTGAAATTGTGTCAAACAAAACACGACCCTTAGGACTGATTAAACGTGAGCCCCAAAATGTGTGTTTAGCATTGTAGTCACCAGCTGCTAGAAAACGGGACCCCAGTGTTGTATAAAATGCGGTATATTGACTCTCTGAAATCGAAAACCTGGGAGGAGAGTAAACAGATGATATCACAAGCTTTTGATAAAAATTTTCAATGCAGATGTTCGTTGCTTGAAGATATTCTTCACGAAGGTCATTTAGTAGGTAGTGTTTTATTCGAGTTTTTATTAGGATTCCAGAGCCACCACAAGCTCTACCTTGAGGATCCTTGGTGTCGTAGAAATTATATCCACTAATTCGAAAATAGCTTCGGGACGTCAAGTGAGTTTCTGAGATAAGCATAACATCGATTTGTTTATCCAGAAGAAAATTTTCAATTTCATTTTTATGTTGGCAGATGCCGTTTGCGTTCCAAAAACAGATTCTTAAGTTCATGGTTTTTTCAATACAGCTTGCAACAAGGAAGACTGCATTTTCAACATTTCCTGCATCATACAGGACATGTTGAGAGTAAATGTATTTACTGTTTGTATTAGGATCTCTATCGAGGCTTCAATACGACTAAAATTATGCCCTGATTCTTCATTTACTGGTACAGTTTTTTGCGCCGGAATCTGGTTACTCTTTAAAATATTAGCGTATGAAGATTGACTATTAGGTTTTTGTTGAGTAAGAGTCGTGTTAGACTTTAAAACATTTGAGTATTGATTATGGCTAGACGACGGTTGAGGTAACTGTGGGTAGTTCAAATGAGTGTTGGGCTGAGCGGGAGTAACATTTGTTTTTCTGTTCGACGAATTTTTAAAAAGAGAATAAAGAGGGCAGCCCCTATAGTTGGCAGTGTGCTTTCCGCCGAAATTACTACATTTTTTTGCTTTGGTATCACCTTTTATTTTGTCACAGTTAGCGGTACTGTGTAACTCGCCACATACAACGCAAACGGTAGGCAACTTGCAATAAGTTTTGGTATGGCCAAATTCTTGACAGTTCATGCATTGGATAGGTCCAGTTTTTTTATGTGGCATCTCAACGGTAACTCTTCGATGCAACAAGTATTTTAAGCTATAGATTGGGTGCGATTCATTTTTTTTAATTTTCAAGTCGCCTGGCTATAGCTCGACTCTAAAAATAGGTTGGGGGATTTTTTCCCTGTTCTTAATGTTTGAAACATTTTTGACTTTGAAGCCACTATTTTCAAGGCCAGACTTTACCTCTTCCGGATCCACGCTTGAATCTATTCCTTTTATAACTACTGTTAGGCCTTTAGCACTCTTCAGTTGATATGTATAAAAGTTTTTGTTTTTAGTCTCAAAATCTGAGACAATTTTCCTGGCATTATTTTCTCGTGTTACCTGAATTTTAGTTTCGTTGATTTTGCCGCGCTTAATTGGAGTTACATAGAACTCATTTTCTCCAATTAATGAGATAAGGCTTTTTACCAAAAGGTTAGAGTTCTGTTCTCTTAAAAATATCGGCGGTGGTTTAGTGGACCTTGTTGTACTTGTGTCCTCATCGACTTGTTCATTCAAAATCGCAAAACGATTTTCAGAATGTTTAATATTATTTTTCCCATCTTTGGGCATTTTTTCCGTTGACGCTATTTCAGCTGATTTGGGACTTCTTCCCCTTTTTAGCACGGTTATGTATCTGTCCATACCAGTTTGGATTTTATTATCACTATTTTCACTCACTGCATTTACAATTTTGTGCACGTTGGTCACCTGGGTATTTATTGTTTGTTTGTTTGATTGTACAGCTAAGCTGACAAGTTTGCTAATAGGTGCAATTGTTGTTGCTTCTTGATCGATATTTAACATGTTCAAAGATAATGATCGCGCACGAGTATTTGTGTTTTGTGTAGTATTCAGGTTTGTGTTTACTTCATTTTTTTTTTTCGTCGTTAGCAACCAAAGTTATATATTGTACATTCCTACTGCTTGTAGGTTTATTGTTGTTGTTAGAAGGTGAACTCATTCAGAGTTCTCTTTTTTGTGTTCACTTATGAGTTGGTGTATGCAAATATTTATGTATTTACACACAAGCAAAAAATAAAATAAAACCAGTAAGATAACTGTTTAATAAATGTTTTGTTTTTGTATATTTTTTTTGTGAATTTTCTTTTAATAAATTTTTAATATTCAGTTGCGACGATTATAAAAACGCGTCTGTACACTGCAAGAGTTGAAACTGAATTGAAATGAGCGAAATAAACAAACAAGTTAATAAATTACTTGAAGATGGCATAATTGAACCATCTGTGAGTCCATACAATTCTCCATTGTTTGTAGTACCAAAAAAATCAGCAGATGACACGAAGAAAGGGAGATTAGTAGTTGATTTCCGAAAGATAAATGAAAAGATCATAAGTGATAAGTTTCCATTAACTAGAATTGAAGACGTATTAGACAACCTGGGTAGGGCTAAATATTTTTCTACGCTAGACATGACTAGCTCGTTCCATCAGATCAGTTAAGATAAAGATTCTAGACCAGTAACATCATTTTCTACTAGAAATGGTCATTTTCAATTTACTCGTTTACCCTTTGGATTGAAAATATCATCCAATAGTTTTCAGAGGATGCTCACAATTGCATTGAGTGGATTAGATGCCGAAGCATTTTTATATGTCGATGACATTATTGTGTTTGGTTGTAGTATACAACACCATCATGATAATTTAGTAAAAGTTTTTGAAAAGTTGAGAAAATATAATTTAAAATTAAATACAAGTAAATGCTGTTTTTCAAAAACAGAAGTAGTCTATCTAGGTCACCTGATAACTCATAAGGGAATATGTACAGACCCTGCAAAGCATGATGTAATAAAAAACTATCCAGTTCCTAAGAATGTAGATGAAGTCAGACGCTTTGTTGCATTCTGTAATCACTACAGGCGTTTTGTTAAAAGTTTTGCAGGAATAGCTAAAGATTTGAATACTTTATTAAAAAAAGATAAAATTTTTAAGTGGGATGAAAATTGTCAAAAGTCTTTTGAGACATTAAAATCAAAATTAATTAAACCACCAATACTTCAATATCCTGATTTTAGGAAACCTTTTATATTAACAACAGATGCATCCAATTTTGCACTAGGAGCAGTTTTGTCGCAAGGTGAAATTGGGTCAGATTTACCAATATCATATGCGAGCAAATCGTTAAATAAACACGATATAAATAAACCTGTTATAGAAAAAGAATTGTTAGCCATACATTGGGCAATAAATTTTTTCCGGCCATAGCTCTACGGTAGAAAGTTCTAAGTAGTTACTGATCATAGACCCTTAGTATCATTATTTTCTCACAGAAATCCGTCATCAAAGATGACTAGAATAGGATTGGATTTATGTGACTACGATTTTGAAATATCGTATAAAAAAGGTAAAATGATTACCAATGCCGACGCATTATCTAGAATTATTATAAATAGCGAATCGTTGAAAACATTAATTCCTACCGAAAGTGAACATACACGTAAAGACATATTAGTCGTAACTAGAAATATGAAAAATAAATTAAATGCGCGAAAAGATATAGAACATATACTTAATACTTCCAGTAAAGAGACTGATGAAGATTATGTTTGGGAATGCACTTCAATCTCTGATATTAAAGGGATGAAGAATCTTAGATTTGAAATAATAAAAAAATGTAAATTAATACAAGTTGTAATACACGATTTAGAAATAGCAGTGAGATGTGGTGATAATCCAACTAACACACAGATGTATTTGGAGAAGCTATTATCGAAAATACTATTAAAGAACGTGAAAGAACTAGCATTAAATGCTAAAGATGAAATTTTTAAATTAATATCAAAAGAACAGTTTAAAGAAATATTTAAAGAAGTAAGAAGTAAAAGTAAATCAATTTTAAAAATTCTTATATATAAAGAACCAGAAAGAATAACAAATAGAGAAGTACAGAATAGTCTCATTAGTGAGTACCATAGTTCAACGATAGGAGGACACTTAGGTGTCAGAAAAACAACACTAAAGCTTAAACAAAAATATGTATGGAAGAATATGAATAAGATGATTAAACAATGTATATTAAATTGTAA
This sequence comes from Lypha dubia, assembly GCA_947311025.1. Classification (NCBI taxonomy): domain Eukaryota; kingdom Metazoa; phylum Arthropoda; class Insecta; order Diptera; family Tachinidae; genus Lypha; species Lypha dubia. Next base: position 84,650,848 of record OX371260.1, on the reverse strand, counting down.
AGAATGCAAAATCAATAAACAGACAAAGCACACTAAAGAGAAATTTACTGTAACATATACGCCAGGGACAAGTTTTGAAACAGTGTCAATAGGCACGGTAGGTCCGCTTAGATTTTCGAATAACTATAGATACGTGCTAACTATACAATGCGATTTAACAAAATACATTATAGCATGCCCAATTGAAACGAAAGAAGCCAAGACTATTGCAAAGGCTCTAGCAGAAAATTTGATTTTAAGGTACGGGCACTTCAAAATTCTCAAATCAGACAAAGGTACTGAGTTCGTAAACGAGTTGATGTCGGAAGTATGCCAATTATTAGAAATAAAACAAGTTTTTAGTACACCATACCACCATGAAACTCTTGGTTCAGTTGAAAGGAGTCATAGAGTGCTAAATGAATTTCTTTTAGGCTTCTGTAAAGATAATGAATGGGACAAATGGATCCCTTATTTTTTTTTCGCGTACAACACAACACCACATATGGATACTAATTACACTCCATATGAATTGATATTTGGTAGATTACCAAATTTGCCTAATGACAAGATATTAACTTTCGAACCGGTATATAATATTGATAATTATTCGAAAGAACTAAAAGCAAGGTTAAAATTTTCATTCCAAAAAGCAAAAGAATTACTAGAAATATCTAAAATCAAACGCGTCGACCAGTGTGTAAAATTCAATACATTAAATTTAAATATAGGAGACATGGTCTTAGTAAAAAACTTTAAAAGAAAAAAGAATCAGCCACCTTACCATGGCCCGTATAAAATTGTTGAAACGAAAGGGGTAAACTCTGTCATAGATATAAGAGGCAAAACAAAAGAACTACACAATAATAATTTAAAAAAAATATTAATTGTAAAAATATTAGTAAGAAATATTTATTAGAATGTTTATTTATAAAAAAATTTTCCTGAAGATGCTAACAAATTGTTAGCGAAATATCGAAAATAAATATAAATATAAACAACAATATATATATATATATATATTAAATCAAAAGACCAATTGCTTAAATAAACATTCTAATAAATATAAAGAAAAGGTCAAATAAAATAGAATATAAATATTAGTAAGAAATTTTAAAATTTTTATCCTCAAAATTGTAAAATTTTTCTTATGGGGTAGGGTGTAGTGTATTTTATATTATTTTACCTATTTCATTATTTTATAGTATTTACCTATAATTTAGTTCTACCCTCGTAGGGTACTGTATTTAAATTCCTTTATAAATTCCTTAATAACAGTTACAATAACTATTATTAATATTGGAATTATAATTGGAATATTTTGTAGTTTTAAGATTCAGTTAAGTTAGTATTTAAGTCCTTGTTTTTAAGTAAATAAATCACTCATTATTCAGCCTCAAATCGGCTTACATTTTTATTTAAAACACAGGCATTTATCTGCCTTGCAAATTTAGGCCAGTGGCGTTCTTTAGCGCCGGCACCCTCGATAGGTAGGTCTTTTGAAACCCACTAAATATATAAACCAAGGTTCAGAAAATACACACATCAAACACACAATGTACTGTTCAAAATAACACAGTACATATTTTTATTTTCATATCATTTATGTGTGTCTCTAAATTTTGTACGATGCCGAACACAATCATGAATGTGTTTTGTTTTAATATTTGGCTGCTTACACACACATGAGAAGTTCACGTATTATTCGGTCAGAACACACTTTAACCACACATATGTCAGTGTAACAATACTATAAGTTCGTGTTCGAGTAGGGCAAGAAATGTCCATGTAAGAAAAACAGATACACGTGTAGCTTAATATTGTGTTCGCGTATGTGTATAGAAAAAAAGTACACGAGGGAAAGGAAGGTTCGAGTGTATCTTTATTTCAAGCTCGTGTACGGTGTACGTGTATAGAAAACATTACATGAACGCTGCTCATACAATTTTTGTGTTTGGTCTCAAACTGCTTATGAATGTGCACCAGCGTTGCCGATTACTGTGTAATTGTTCAAAAATAGGACAAAATAAAAATATTTCGATAATTTTTATGTAATGAAGTTTTTGTGTAATTTCCAGAGTTCGGATTTGCGCACTCCTTTTGCTCTTTACGCTTTGCGCATTTCTTAAAGTCGTATTAAAAATGCGCACAAGCGCAAAGAGAGGAGCGAAAAAAAAGGAGCAATTGGTATGCGCAGCGCAAGCGCATTCGATTTATTAGCGCCGCTCTTTGCGCATTTAAATTTTTTGTCTAGCGCTTTGCGCTGCGCATAGCGCATATTGAGCGGCGCATTGCGCATGCTCTTTTTTATGATAACAGTGGTTCGTTTGAGTTTATTCATTGCTGCCACGAAAAAAAGTCATTGCAGCCAAAATCTTTAAAAAATGTAACTAAATAAGAATAAAAGTAACCAGAATATTTTTTAAATGTTTATTAAAATGGTGTGTTTTATTTTTGAGTAAAATATCAATCATATTTGGCCTTTAAGGATTTATTCCTAATCCGTATATTATATGTATAAAATTGATCTGATTGCATGATACAATGACTATAAAGTAGTCTTAGAAGCCCAGCTGACAATTCTTGCAAACCACTTGTTTTTAATTTCAGGTGTCGAATTTTTATTTGTATTTATTTATTAAATTTAAATTAAAAAATTTTTATTTAAAATGAAAATTGTAAAATTTCTTAAAATGAATACGAAATAAATATGAGTTTGTATTTGAGCAAAATAGATGTGATATGTACAAAAGATTAGAGCTATTGGAAATAAACTATTTTTAAAGCTCCCAAAGAGGATATCAAACTAAAATAGTGGAAAGAAGTCTTCACAAAAAATTTCATATGTGAAGCGCAAAATAGAAAGGGACCTAAGGGTAAAAACCGGTTTTGTTCAGGAGAGCCATTTTAAAGATTTAAATACGTGTATTTAATACGTGACTTCACTTTCATAAAACGCCCATATCTCTGGGAGGGAGCACTTTTGGGGCATGGGATCGGTCTCATTCGATGCTCAGATGTTGTCCTCATCAAAAAAAAAAGGGAAAATTGATTTTTTACCCTTAGGTCCCTTTCTCTATGCGCTGTCACATATGCAAATTTTTTTTTTTAGGAATTTCAGTTTAAATAAGAAATATCCACAACAAATACATTTAGGTATGTTTTGTATGTAACTCTTCTCATGTACGTTTATAACAAGGCGACGAAAATTCTAAAAATAGACGCACTTGAATATTTTCCTGAGTAATTTTTTTAATATTTTGTTGTATGTACATATGTATGTTCCTAGAAGACAAGCCCGAAAATACTGTAGTGAACCTGATGATGACATTTACATCATCTGTATGTATAAATGAATGTACATTCACAAAAAATATTTGGCCTGCTTACCCTTTCTGTGGTTTCGCAAGCAATTATTTTTATGGTTTTTTTCAATTTTTGAGCAGTTTGGGTTTTTCCAAAATTTTATGTGTATGTTTCTTACAAGTAACGAAATGTGTATAAAACCCATCATTAGCAAGATTTTTTGAAATCCAAGAAAAGATTTTTTTTTTAAATAACTTTGAGAGACATACAATGTGAGTATGTATAATTGTATAAGGGGCAGATTTTGTAAACTAAAACGTTTTTTTCGTTTTGAAATTGTTTGGAAAAATTTTGTTTAATTTAATATGTAATTCATGGGAAAAAAATTAAAAAATAAAATAAATTAAAATTAAACTGTTATCAGTCATCATTTTCTATTTTAAGGGTTGAGCAGTCGAGCAAGTCAAAGTTTAATTTTGTTATTAAAATGTTAGAAATAGACTTCTTTGAGAGCTTAGATCTTAATTTGGTCAAGACTGTAGCAAGTGCACTAAATGCACGTTCTACAGAAACTTGTGTTGCAGGTACAGCAAGTACCACTTCGGCAAGCCTACTTAATTTTAAGTTGTGCTGTGAAATTTTTTCCCAGTACTCCAATACGTTAATTTCTAACGGCTCCATTTGTTTTTCACATATAGCCAGAAGTTCTGTTTTTATATGATAATTTTGATTTGTTGCTGTTAAAGGTGCTGTATTTACAAGTAGTTTGATATGTTGTGCTAGTTTTGAGTGTGCGGCGTTTGACGTACTTGGAGTAATATCTAATGGATATTCAGAACTTGAAATATTGCCATTATCGTCTTGCAAAGATGACGAATACGACATGTGATTAATAATTTCGTATGTCTTTATTAAGTGATCCTGAAAAAAATATTATATTTAAAATTTGTTTGGAAATTAAAATTAAAACCTAAAGCATTAAATCGAATTGTTCGTGCAGACTTTTACGGAAAGCACAAAACAAACATCAAAAAATTAAAACCTACCACTGCAGTTTGTTTTTGATCGTTGGTTAGTAGTGGAGTTCCTTGAAAATTAAAGCGAGGATCTAAATGCAATGCTGCGACGAAGGCATCGTGTTCAAGAAGCTTATGTTTTCTTTTTGCCATTGCTTTATGTAAAGCCTCCGCATACGAGTTTGTTTGGATCATATCTTGTAAATCTAGCTCACATTCCAACCAGTCGCGAAAAAAATCTCCAATAATATATTGCTCTTTTTGCATATGTATTGTGCATTCAGCCAATGGTTTAAATGCTGTAGCAAAACTTTCCACAAATATCCAATTGACGGATATATTTGTAGAGTCATCGAGTTCATTAATATACTCTTTGAGACCTAATATGGAAATAATCATGTCGTATGTAGAATTCCATCTAGTTGCATTATCTAAACATGGGAGGCTTATTTCCTGATTTCCGGTCCTTAAGATAGTTCGAATCTTTTTTGTACTATCTCGTACATCCTTGATTTCCGCTTCTAAATTCCTAATAACATCATATGCAGCTAATTGTATTGTGTGCGCTGCACAACGAACCACAGAAAATACTGAGGAAAGTTGGGTCACAATTGCGTCATATGCTTTTGTGTTGTCATATTCACTATCTTCTGCCGTCGTTACATTATCTTCCTGCAATTCTTGCAGTAGCTTTGAAACTTTGACTACGTTGGCACCATTGTCGGTAGTATTTGAATAAATTTGCTTTATGTCGATATTATATTCTTCAAGACATTTCATTATTTCCTCTTTCAAATATTGGGCTGTGTGTTTTTTATTTAATTGAATCATACCTACATGTGTGCAAAATTTATTTATGGTTAAAGCAAAACTAACTAAGATGAAACCTTATGAGATGAAACTTACCTATGGTGTTTATACAAATTTTAAAATCACGTATATATTGAATGTTTACTCCTAAAATGTGCTTGTCTTGCCGACTAGCGACATCAATTTTTAAACAAATCAATTTGTTTTCTACTATTTTCGCTATGACTCTTTTTATTTCGTGACTGGTGTCACCAAGAATATTTGAAATATTTTTGGAATTTAAAGTTATTCCAAAATTTTCTTCATAGGGCTCTATAATTTTTTTAAAAAAATCTTTGTCGTCAAAAATACGAAACGGCAAATTTTTTTTCGACACTAGTCCAATGCAACATTTCAAGAAATCGTCTCTGTTTAACGTAGTGTTTAACTTAGTTACTGGATTCTTCTTTTTTTCAATACACTTTAGAAGTGTCCCCTCTCCATCAATAGCAATATTATGCACCAGTTTATAATGACGTTTTAGATTTGCGTTACTTGCTGCACTTAGTTCTTTTTTGCAGGTTTCAACGAGGCATGTAAATTTTTTTGTTTCGTCATTTAAAGTTGCAAATTTTTCAAAACAGAACTTTTTTCTTTTATTGCTTTCCATGTTTTTAACTTTTCAAAGACTTATTTGCAACTAAAGACAGTTTTTACTTTATGTTGCTGTCTTGTGCCGCTGTGCTGCTGTTCAGTTTTTACCGTTACTTTTCTTCATACATATCAGATTTTTTTGCTCAAATTTACGTTTTTCAGTGAGAGAGAGGAGTACATATTGTCAGCGTTGTCAACTTGGTGCGTTTCGCACCTTTTTTGGTGCTTTTCTAAATGTTTTGTGCGAAAAATATCTGAGTTGGTGCGTGGTGCGCTTTTTCTTTAATTTTGGTGCGTTTTTTTTAATTTTGGGTATCTCCAAATCATAACACAATTTTTTTGTTTCAGTATGAGAAAAAAGAATTTTGTACAAAAATTACAAATGTTTCAATACCATTTCATTCAATTTGTGTACAATTTTTACATTCAATTTTGCAGACCATACGAAGAGCAACCATTAATGATGTTTAAGAGGTACCTAAACACATTTACAAACCGTCTTGTTGTCATAGATAATTTAAAACATTTCATTACAAGAAATTTATTGTCCCTTTTAAATTTTCAGAGTACATAATTGTTTTTTGTCGTAAAAGTTGTTGTCAAGTCTGTTAAAGAGCTTAGCAAAAACAAACTATTCTTGAGACTTGCGCTCATTGTTCGTTTTTTATAGAATGCGTAAAAGTTTATATAAAGGGTTGTAACACAAAAATTAATAAATATACTAAAAGAAATATTTAAAGTTAGTGTCAATAATGAAGTCTAAAAAAGGAGATCATAAGCGAAATACAAAAGGATTTGGGAATCACAATGTGAGTTTAAGCAATGGATTCGGCCTTGACCAAATAATAACACAAAAGCAAGATGTTTTTATTGCAAATGCGATATCACGCTTAAATATCCAACCTTGTTCGGCATGCTGGAACACGGAAACACATTGCAGCTTTAAGCCCATTTAGCTACAACCGAAATCAACAACCAGCATTGTACAAAATGTTTTATCCCATTGCAAATATGATATCATGCCATTAGCAGTACAATTTGAATCCGATGTCGAAATGTTATCTAGTATTGAAAAAGGGTGGAGAATGATTCACTTCATGCATTGGCACAATATTATATCAACATTAGAATTTTGGACTAAAGTTAAATGTTGTAAAGACGCAAAATTAATTCAATAAAAATTTAAAAAAAAAAAAAAATCTGAACTTGGTGCGTTTACGTTATGCTTTTTGTTTTTGCATAACCAATAAATACATACAAAACAACTTTTGTTTTGTTTTGTATACAGCTTTGTTTTGACAATTTTGAATGAATTTTACACAAACAAAATGCATGTCGTTTTTTGTTGTTGCGTTGATACGCGCACCTTATTATTCCACCATGCTTCATTACATAAAAATTATCCAACAATTTTTATTTTGTCCTAATTTTGAACAATTGCACAGTAATCGGCAACGCTGTGGACATTCATAAGCAGTTTGAGACCAAACACAAAAATTGTTGTATGAGCAGCGTTCATGTAATGTTTTCTATACACGTACACCGTACACGAGCTTGAAATAAAGATACACTCGAACCTTCCTTTCGCTCGTGTACTTTTTTGCTATACACATACGCGAACACAATACTAAGCTACACGTGTATCTGTTTTTCTTACATGGACATTTTTTGCCCTACTCGAACACGAACTTATAGTATTGTTACACTGACATATGTGTGGTTAAAGTGTGTTCTGACCGAATAATACGTGAACTTCTCATGTGTGTGTAAGCAGCCAAATATTAAAACAAAACACATTCATGATTGTGTTCGGCATCATACAAAATTTAGAGACACACATAAATGATATGAAAATAAATACATGTGCTGGTTGCTTTGAGCTGTTTTCGTTTACATTTATGTACGAGATATTTATACAGTGTGTGTATTTTTCTGAACTCTGATATAAACACACATTACATGGCGATCCTGCCCAACGAACTACATACCTGTAGAGGAGTACATCCCTTACGTCTTGGCCGAAGTAATAACCTTTAATTGAATGCATCCTATGAAAAGCAGGCACCAAATTGGCGACAAGTCCTTATACACGATGAAATAATATTTTAAAAATCTTTCCGAAAACCATAAATTGAAACATCGTATTTACGTTTCAGTTCGTTACAAACATCACACAAACTATTCATTTTTAATTATTTTCCAAATTAACACAATTTTTGTTTATATATTTATTTATAAAAACCAATTGCGCAAAGATTTGTATGTAATAAAATATAAAAACACTAAATTATTTTTGCACAAATGAAATTAAAAGAAACAGAAATGAAAGAGAGAAGTTAAATAAAAGAAAATGTCAGAATTTTAAGAGTTGCCATATTAAACAATTATAACAAAATATATACAGAAGCTAGAATATATAAAATGTTAAAAATAAATTAAGTGTTGCAAGCATTTTTAAAAATATAAAAAGAAAATATAAATTATAAATATTATATTTTAAATGGAAATAGTACACGAATATTGTATTGAATTAGAGAAACTAGAGAAAAATTTAAAAAAGAGTAAAGACAGAATTTACACCTCTGCGTATAAATTAGAAAAATTATCGCGTTTGTCGCATATTAAAGAAGAAGTAGAGAGTATTAGTGAACATTTTGAAGAAAAAGAGACTAAGTCAGTTATATTAAAATTTAGAGAATTATACACAAAGGTTGAGAAATTGATCAATAGTATAGTCATAAAAGAAACTAAAGAATTACCAAGAGATACACTTGAAGAAAAAATTGTCAGTATGGCACATTTTGACATAAATGTCGTAGGTTAAAACCTATATGTTTTTAAGGGCTCATATGAGGTGTTGGAAGATTTTATAATTCAAACAGAATTATTACATGATATTTTGAGAACAGAAGACCGAGAGATATTCATCAAGTACGTCTATAACTTCAAACTAGCTGCGCATGTCCGAAGTGTCTTAGGACGTTCCAACAGACAAACTACGTTTGCGGAGTTGAAGAAGTTGCTAATTGATGCGTACCCAAACCCTAGAACTTTGCAACAAGTCTTAAATGAGTTAGGCACAATGAAGCAAGGAAACATGAGTATTTTAGCCTACAGGGAAAAAATTGCATTACTATCAGAACAATTAAGTAATTTTGAATTAAAAGCAATAGAAAATCCAACGCTAGAGACAAAAAATGCAATTTTTAAAATGAGCGAAAATATGGCGTTAAATGTATTTACGAAAGGTGTTAATATAGAATACCAAAACGTATTAGTGGCAAGTAGTCCCAAAACGCTTTGCGAAGCAGTTGAGAAATGTGTAACTATAGAGAGATCGTTACAAACAGATAATAATAATAATAGCATTTTCAGAATCAACAGGCGTGAAAATGAATGCATTAATAACTATAATTCACAAAGAAATAATAGAAATTACACAGGGTACAGAAATCAAGGGTATTATAATCAAAATAATAATAGAAATTATAATAATCATAATAACAGTTTTAATCGTACTGAAACAAACTATTACAATCGTAATGGATACGGAAATAACAATAATAACAATAACCCTGATAGATATAGAAATAATAACAATGGTGCAAATAGAAGTAGTGCAGCAAGAAGTAATAATCCATTTAATAATAACAATAGAAACAGCTTCTCGAATAGATCTGGCAACAATAGAAATAATCAGGGAAACTAACAAACCCGGATAACAAAGTTTGTTATCCAGAAGGGCAAAAATGTTTCAAAATTTCAAACAATACAGATAATTATATAGCAATTAATTGCAATACAATTAATAAAGAACTTAAGTTTTTAATAGATACTGGAGCCGATATTTCAATTTGCAAAAGAGATAATATAGATAATATAGATGAACGTGATATATCATCACTGAGTGGTATTACTGCAGGTACTATAGAAAGTCTTGGTACTGCAGAATTAACTCTAAAGTTAGATAACAAACGCATTACACACAAATTTCACATAGTTGAAGATAATTTTCCGATTAATACTAATGGAATTATTGGTAGGGACATTTTAGAAAAGTATGGATGTAAAATTGATTTCGAAACTTATACAACGTCTTTCAATATAGATAATGAAGAAGTTATTCTACCGATAACCCCTAAACGCGTTTATAAAACTGAAATATGTACACCAGCGCGATCAGAACTAATAGCACCAATTAATATATGTACCAATGAGGAAAGCATCGTTTTAAATCAGGAAATAAGTCTTGGAATTTTCGTAGGAAATAGTGTGATACCAGCCGTGGGAATAAAACACGTGAAATTATTAAATACTACTGACAAAGATGTAGTTTTGAATAAGTTAAAATTAGAAACTAAACCGTTGTCGAAGTACAAGATATATAGTTACAACAAAATAGCTAATAAAGACAAAGAACGAGTGCATAAAGTTTTACAAGATTTAAAAATAGAATCAATAGATCCGTCAGCAAGACAATCTTTGAAAGATATAATTGCAAAATATAGCGATGTCTGCCACCTTGATGGTGACAAGTTAACTGTTAATAATTTTTATAGTCAAAAAATTGCGATGGCCGATTCGGCACCAGTTTATATAAAACCATATAGGCTCGCTGAGTCACAAATGAGCGAAATAAACAAACAAGTAAATACATTGCTAGAAGATGGCATAATTGAACCATCTGTGAGTCCGTACAATTCTCCATTGTTAGTAGTACCAAAAAAATCAGCAGATGACACGAAGAAATGGAGATTAGTAGTTGATTTCCGAAAGATAAATGAAAAAATCATAAGTGATAAGTTTCCATTAACTAGAGTTGAAGACGTATTAGACAAGCTAGGTAGAGCTAAATATTTTTCTACGCTAGACATGACTAGCACTTTCCATCAAATCAGTTTAGATAAAGATTCTAGACCAGTAACATCATTTTCTACTAGAAATGGTCATTTTCAATTTACTCGTTTACCCTTTGGATTAAAAATATCATCCAATAGTTTTCAGAGGATGCTCACAATTGCATTGAGTGGATTAGATGCCGAAGCATTTTTATATGTCGATGACATTATTGTGTTTGGTTGTAGTATGCAACACCATCATGATAATTTAGTAAAAGTTGAGAAAATATAATTTAAAATTAAATACAAGTAAATGCTGTTTTTTAAAAACAGAAAAACAGTCTATCTAGGTCACCTGATAACTGATAAGGGAATAAGTACAGACCCTGCAAAGCATGATGTAATAAAAAACTATCCAGTTCCTAAGAATGTTGATAAAGTCAGACGTTTTGTTGCGTTCTGTAATTACTACAGACGTGTTGTTAAAAATTTTGCAGAAATAGCTAAAGATTTAAATACTTTATAAAAAAAAGATAAAATTTTTAAGTGGGATGAAAATTGTCAAAAGTCTTTTGAGACATTAAAATCAAAATTAATTAAACCACCAATACTTCAATATCCTGATTTTAGGAAACCTTTTATATTAACAACAGATGCATCCAATTTTGCACTAGGAGCAGTATTGTCGCAAGGTGAAATTGGGTCAGATTTACCAATATCATATGCGAGCAAATCGTTAAATAAACACGATATAAACAAACCTGTTATAGAAAAAGAATTGCTAGCCATACATTGGGCAATAAATTTTTTCCTTCCATACCTCTATGGTAGAAAGTTCTACGTAATTACTGATCATAGACCCTTAGTATCATTATTTTCTCACAGAAACCCATCATCAAAGATGACTAGAATAAGATTGGATTTATGTGACTACGATTTCGAAATATCGTATAAAAAAGGTAAAATGAATACCAATGCCGATGCATTATCTAGAATAGTTATAAATAGCGAATCGTTGAAAACATTAATTCCTACCGAAAGTGAACATACACGTAAAGACATATTAGTCGTAACTAGAAATATGAAAAATAAATTAAATGCGCGACAAGATATAGAACATATACTTAATACTTCCAGTAAAGAGACTGATGAAGATTATGTTTGGGAATGCACTTCAATCTCTGATATTAAAGGGATGAAGAAACTTAGATTTGAAATAATAAAAAAATGTAAATTAATACAAGTTGTAATACACGATTTAGAAATAGTAGTGAGATGTGGTGATAATCCAACTAACACACAGATGTATTTGGAGAAGCTATTATCAAAAATACTATTAAAGAACGTGAAAGAACTAGCATTAAATGCTAAAGATGAAATTTTTAAATTAATATCGAAAGAACAGTTTAAAGAAATATTTAAAGAAGTAAGAAGTAAAAGTAAATCAATTTTAAAAATTCTTATAGAACCAGAAAGAATAACAAATAGAGAAGTACAGAATAGTCTCATTAGTGAGTACCATAGTTCAACGATAGGAGGACATTTAGGTGTCAGAAAAACAACACTAAAGCTTAAACAAAAATATGTATGGAAGAATATGAATAACATGATTAAGCAATATATAGTAAATTGTAAAGAATGCAAAATCAATAAACAAACAAAACACACTAAAGAGAAATTAACTGTAACAGATACGCCAGGGACAAGTTTTGAAACAGTGTCAATAGACACAGTAGGCCCGCTTAGATTTTCGAATAACTATAGATACGTGCTAACTATACAATGCGATTTAACAAAATACATTATAGCATGCCCAATTGAAACAAAAGAAGCCAAGACTATTGCAAAGGCTCTAGTAGGAAATTTGATTTTAAGGTACGGGCACTTCAAAATTCTCAAATCAGACAAAGGTACTGAGTTCGTAAACGAGTTGATGTCGGAAGCATGCCAATTATTAGAAATAAAACAAGTTTTTAGTACACCATACCACCATGAAACTCTTGGTTCGGTTGAAAGGAGTCATAGAGTGCTAAATGAATTTCTTTTAGGCTTCTGTAAAGATAATGAATGGGACAAATGGATCCCTTATTTTTGTTTCGCGTACAACACAACACCACATATGGATACTAATTACACTCCATATAAATTGATATTTGGTAGATTACCAAATTTGCCTAACGACAAGATATTGACTTTCGAACCAATATATAATATTGATAATTATTCAAAAGAACTAAAAGCAAGGTTAAAATTTTCATTGCAAAAAGCAAAAGAATTACTAGAAATATCTAAAATCAAACGCGTCGACCAGTGTGTAAAATTCAATACATTAAATTTAAATATAGGAGACATGGTCTTAGTAAAAAACTTTAATAGAAAAAAGAATCAGCCACCTTACCATGGCCCGTATAAAATTGTTGAAACGAAAGGGGTAAACTCTGTCATAGATATAAGAGGCAAAACAAAAGACCTACACAATAATAATTTAAAAAAATATTAATTGTAAAAATATTAGTAAGAAATTTTAAAATTTTTATCCTCAAAATTGTAAAATTTTTCTTATGGGGTAGGGTGTAGTGTATTTTATATTATTTTACCTATTTCATTATTTTATAGTATTTACCTATAATTTAGTTCTACCCTCGTAGGGTACTGTATTTAAATTCCTTTATAAATTCCTTAATAACAATTACAATAACTATTATTAATATTGGAATTATAATTGGAATATTATTGGAATATTTTGTAGTTTTAAGATACAGTTAAGTTAGTATTTAAGTCCTTGTTTTTAAGTAAATAAATCACTCATTATTCAGCCTCAAATCGGCTTACATTTTTATTTAAAACACAGGCATTTATCTGCCTTGCAAATTTAGGCCAGTGGCGTTCTTTAGCGCCGGCACCCTCGATAGGTAGGTCTTTTGAAACCCACTAAATATATAAACACACATTACATGGCGATCCTGCCCAACGAACTACATACCTGTAGAGGAGTACATCCCTTACGTCTCGGCCGAAGTAATAACCTTTAATTGAATGCATCCTATGAAAAGCAGGCACCAAATTGGCGACAAGTCCTTATACACGATGAAATAATATTTTAAAAATCTTTCCGAAAACCATAAATTGAAACATCGTATTTACGTTTCAGTTCGTTACAAACATCACACAAACTATTCATTTTTAATTATTTTCCAAATTAACACAATTTTTGTTTATATATTTATTTATAAAAACCAATTGCGCAAAGATTTGTATGTAATAAAATATAAAAACACTAAATTATTTTTGCACAAATGAAATTAAAAGAAACAGAAATGAAAGAGAGAAGTTAAATAAAAGAAAATGTCAGAATTTTAAGAGTTGCCATATTAAACAATTATAACAAAATATATACAGAAGCTAGAATATATAAAATGTTAAAAATAAATTAAGTGTTGCAAGCATTTTTAAAAATATAAAAAGAAAATATAAATTATAAATATTATATTTTAAATGGAAATAGTACACGAATATTGTATTGAATTAGATAATCTAGAGAAAAATTTAAAAAAGAGTAAAGACAGAATTTACACCTCTGCGTATAAATTAGAAAAATTATCGCGTTTGTCGCATATTAAAGAAGAAGTAGAGAGTATTAGTGAACATTTTGAAGAAAAAGAGACTAAGTCAGTTATATTAAAATTTAGAGAATTATACACAAAGGTTGAGAAATTGATCAATAGTATAGTCATAAAAGAAACTAAAGAATTACCAAGAGATACACTTGAAGAAAAAATTGTCAATATGGCACATTTTGACATAAATGTCGTAGGTTAAAACCTATATGTTTTTAAGGGCTCATATGAGGTGTTAGAAGATTTTATAATTCAAACAGAATTATTACATGATATTTTGAGAACAGAAGACCGAGAGATATTCATCAAGTACGTCTATAACTTCAAACTAGCTGCGCATGTCCGAAGTGTCTTAGGACGTTCCAACAGACAAACTACGTTTGCGGAGTTGAAGAAGTTGCTAATTGATGCGTACCCAAACCCTAGAACTTTGCAACAAGTCTTAAATGAGTTAGGCACAATGAAGCAAGGAAACATGAGTATTTTAGCCTACAGGGAAAAAATTGCATTACTATCAGAACAATTAAGTAATTTTGAATTAAAAGCAATAGAAAATCCAACGCTAGAGACAAAAAATTCCATTTTTAAAATGAGCGAAAATATGGCGTTAAATGTATTTACGAAAGGTGTTAATATAGAATACCAAAACGTATTAGTGGCAAGTAGTCCCAAAACGCTTTGCGAAGCAGTTGAGAAATGTGTAACTATAGAGAGATCGTTACAAACAGATAATAATAATAATAGCATTTTCAGAATCAACAGGCGTGAAAATGAATGCATTAATAACTATAATTCACAAAGAAATAATAGAAATTACACAGGGTACAGAAATCAAGGGTATTATAATCAAAATAATAATAGAAATTATAATAATCATAATAACAGTTTTAATCGTACTGAAACAAACTATTACAATCGTAATGGATACGGAAATAACAATAATAACAATAACCCTGATAGATATAGAAATAATAACAATGGTGCAAATAGAAGTAGTGCAGCAAGAAGTAATAATCCATTTAATAATAACAATAGAAACAGCTTCTCGAATAGATCTGGCAACAATAGAAATAATCAGGGAAACTAACAAACCCGGATAACAAAGTTTGTTATCCAGAAGGGCAAAAATGTTTCAAAATTTCAAACAATACAGATAATTATATAGCAATTAATTGCAATACAATTAATAAAGAACTTAAGTTTTTAATAGATACTGGAGCCGATATTTCAATTTGCAAAAGAGATAATATAGATAATATAGATGAACGTGATATATCATCACTGAGTGGTATTACTGCAGGTACTATAGATAGTCTTGGTACTGCAGAATTAACTCTAAAGTTAGATAACAAACGCATTACACACAAATTTCACATAGTTGAAGATAATTTTCCGATTAATACTAATGGAATTATTGGTAGGGACATTTTAGAAAAGTATGGATGTAAAATTGATTTCGAAACTTATACAACGTCTTTCAATATAGATAATGAAGAAGTTATTCTACCGATAACCCCTAAACGCGTTTATAAAACTGAAATATGAACACCAGCGCGATCAGAACTAATAGCACCAATTAATATATGTACCAATGAGGAAAGCATCGTTTTAAATCAGGAAATAAGTCTTGGAATTTTCGTAGGAAATAGTGTGATACCAGCCGTGGGAATAAAACACGTGAAATTATTAAATACTACTGACAAAGATGTAGTTTTGAATAAGTTAAAATTAGAAACTAAACCGTTGTCGAAGTACAAGATATATAGTTACAACAAAATAGCTAATAAAGACAAAGAACGAGTGCATAAAGTTTTACAAGATTTAAAAATAGAATCAATAGATCCGTCAGCAAGACAATCTTTGAAAGATATAATTGCAAAATATAGCGATGTCTGCCACCTTGATGGTGACAAGTTAACTGTTAATAATTTTTATAGTCAAAAAATTGCGATGGCCGATTCGGCACCAGTTTATATAAAACCATATAGGCTCGCTGAGTCACAAATGAGCGAAATAAACAAACAAGTAAATACATTGCTAGAAGATGGCATAATTGAACCATCTGTGAGTCCGTACAATTCTCCATTGTTAGTAGTACCAAAAAAATCAGCAGATGACACGAAGAAATGGAGATTAGTAGTTGATTTCCGAAAGATAAATGAAAAAATCATAAGTGATAAGTTTCCATTAACTAGAGTTGAAGACGTATTAGACAAGCTAGGTAGAGCTAAATATTTTTCTACGCTAGACATGACTAGCACTTTCCATCAAATCAGTTTAGATAAAGATTCTAGACCAGTAACATCATTTTCTACTAGAAATGGTCATTTTCAATTTACTCCTTTACCCTTTGGATTAAAAATATCATCCAATAGTTTTCAGAGGATGCTCACAATTGCATTGAGTGGATTAGATGCCGAAGCATTTTTATATGTCGATGACATTATTGTGTTTGGTTGTAGTATGCAACACCATCATGATAATTTAGTAAAAGTTTTTGAAAAGTTGAGAAAATATAATTTAAAATTAAATACAAGTAAATGCTGTTTTTTAACAGAAGTAGTCTATCTAGGTCACCTGATAACTGATAAGGGAATATGTACAGACCCTGCAAAGCATGATGTAATAAAAAACTATCCAGTTCCTAAGAATGTTGATGAAGTCAGACGTTTTGTTGCGTTCTGTAATTACTACAGACGTGTTGTTAAAAATTTTGGAGAAATAGCTAAAGATTTAAATACTTTATAAAAAAAAGATGAAATTTTTAAGTGGGATGAAAATTGTCAAAAGTCTTTTGAGACATTAAAATCAAAATTAATTAAACCACCAATACTTCAATATCCTGATTTTAGGAAACCTTTTATATTAACAACAGATGCATCCAATTTTGCACTAGGAGCAGTATTGTCGCAAGGTGAAATTGGGTCAGATTTACCAATATCATATGCGAGCAAATCGTTAAATAAACACGATATAAACAAACCTGTTATAGAAAAAGAATTGCTAGCCATACATTGGGCAATAAATTTGTTCCTTCCATACCTCTACGTAATTACTGATCATAGACCCTTAGTATCATTATTTTCTCACAGAAACCCATCATCAAAGATGACTAGAATAAGATTGGATTTATGTGACTACGATTTCGAAATATCGTATAAAAAAGGTAAAATGAATACCAATGCCGATGCATTATCTAGAATAGTTATAAATAGCGAATCGTTGAAAACATTAATTCCTACCGAAAGTGAACATACACGTAAAGACATATTAGTCGTAACTAGAAATATGAAAAATAAATTAAATGCGCGAAAAGATATAGAACATATACTTAATACTTCCAGTAAAGAGACTGATGAAGATTATGTTTATGAATGCACTTCAATCTCCGATATTAAAGGGATGAAGAATCTTAGATTTGAAATAATAAAAAAATGTAAATTAATACAAGTTGTAATACACGATTTAGAAATAGTAGTGAGATGTGGTGATAATCCAACTAACACACAGATGTATTTGGAGAAGCTATTATCAAAAATACTATTAAAGAACGTGAAAGAACTAGCATTAAATGCTAAAGATGAAATTTTTAAATTAATATCGAAAGAACAGTTTAAAGAAATATTTAAAGAAGTAAGAAGTAAAAGTAAATCAATTTTAAAAATTCTTATATATAAAGAACCAGAAAGAATAACAAATAGAGAAGTACAGAATAGTCTCATTAGTGAGTACCATAGTTCAACGATAGGAGGACATTTAGGTGTCAGAAAAACAACACTAAAGCTTAAACAAAAATATGTATGAAAGAATATGAATAAGATAATTAAACAATATATAGTAAATTGTAAAGAATGCAAAATCAATAAACAAACAAAACACACTAAAGAGAAATTAACTGTAACAGGGACAAGTTTTGAAACAGTGTCAATAGACACAGTAGGCCCGCTTAGATTTTCGAATAACTATAGATACGTGCTAACTATACAATGCGATTTAACAAAATACATTATAGCATGCCCAATTGAAACGAAAGAAGCCAAGACTATTGCAAAGGCTCTAGTAGAAAATTTGATTTTAAGGTACGGGCACTTCAAAATTCTCAAATCAGACAAAGGTACTGAGTTCGTAAACGAGTTGATGTCGGAAGCATGCCAATTATTAGAAATAAAACAAGTTTTTAGTACACCATACCACCATGAAACTCTTGGTTCATAGAGTGCTAAATGAATTTCTTTTAGGCTTCTGTAAAGATAATGAATGGGACAAATGGATCCCTTATTTTTGTTTCGCGTACAACACAACACCACATATGGATACTAATTACACTCCATATAAATTGATATTTGGTAGATTACCAAATTTGCCTAACGACAAGATATTGACTTTCGAACCAATATATAATATTGATAATTATTCAAAAGAACT
Organism: Lypha dubia; assembly: GCA_947311025.1. Taxonomy (NCBI): domain Eukaryota; kingdom Metazoa; phylum Arthropoda; class Insecta; order Diptera; family Tachinidae; genus Lypha; species Lypha dubia. The sequence goes on along the minus strand of OX371260.1, from coordinate 84,632,224 downwards.
AAAAGCAAGGTTAAAATTTTCATTGCAAAAAGCAAAAGAATTATTAGAAATATCTAAAATCAAACGCGTTGACCAGTGTGTAATATTCAATACATTAAATTTAAATATAGGTGACATGGTCTTAGTAAAAAACTTTAATAGAAAAAAGAATCAGCCACCTTACCACGGCCCATATAAAATTGTTGAAACAAAAGGAGTAAATTCCGTTATAGAAATAAGAAGCAAATTAAAAGAACTACACAATAATAATTTAATAAAATATTAATTGTCACAATATTAATAATAAATTTTAAAATTTAATTTTCAAAATTGTAAAATTTTTCTTAAGGGGTAGGGTGTAGTGAATCTTACTTTGATTATTACATTTGTAATTTTAGATCTGCCCTCGTAACCTTAGTTTTAAGTAAATTCCTTTAATAACAATACACAACAACAATGCTATGCTAAAATTAAGCAAATTCCTGTAATGTAAAAATACAACAACTAGTATACCTTATTTTAATTGTTATTTTACACAACAACTTTTGCTACTTTTATTATACATTACATTGTTAGTGTATACCACAAATTATGTTATTGAATAAGGAATTTTTGTTGTTTTAAGGTACTGTTATTTTATTATATAAAGCTACGTTCACATTTATCAAATATTTGTCGAAAAAAACGTAACCAAGAAAAAAACTAATAATTTATTTACTTTAGTTCCAATATTTTTTTAATTTTGGGTTCTAATTTTTTAAAAACTGTATAAAAATACTCTTTTGGAGAAGAATTAATTTAATTTTGTAATAAAAAAATCGTGTTAAATGACACTATTCCTAAGCAAAACTATTGGTTACGTTTTTTTGGGCAAATATTTGATAAATGTGAACGTAGCTTAAGGAACAAATTTTTATAAAATAAATCAATCTATACTTTGCCTTGAATCGGCATCACTATTAAAAATACCTTTACTTTGCCTAAATCGGCATTTTTAACACTGGCATTCAACTGCCTTTAAATTTTATTGGACAGTGGCGTTAATTAGCGCCGGCACCTTAATAGGCAGGTCTATTTAAAAATCTTTGAAAAAACCCTAAATTGAACTACACACATTACACTATTTATTGTTTTGTCTTTTGATTGACGAACTTCACGTACAAATGGCAAGTTATTAACAACATCTACATCCAATACTTGTTCATTAGATATTCTAGCATTTAAATCACCTAGTATATAGAAATTTGTAAGACTTAAGCTTATAATAAATTGTTCAAATATTTCAAAACCGGCATTCCAACTGATACAATTCAAATATCTGGATATAAAATAGAAAAGTGTACCATCAATTTTACAAGTCATCACAATATTATCCAAGATATTTACAAATGTTAAGTCATATGTTTTCCGAAGTTCTTTCTTGTAGCCATACAAACATCCACCATTTGCCCGCCCAGCGTTATGAGTTTTCTTTGCTGTAACCCAGTAAAGTTAATAGTTTTTAAAATAAATTTCTAATGCTCTTTGATTTTCAACTACTATGTGCGTTTCGAAAAGAAAAAATATATCAAATCGATTTAAATAGGTTATAAAATTTCCAAATTTTATTGATTTCATAAGATTTGCAACGTTATAAGATATAATATGAAGGGGAACTGTTTGCTACTGGACTTTATTTGTTGTTTCGTCTCTACTTCTGAAGGTTTGCCGCTCTTAATTAGCATGTATTTCGTAGGAGCAGTTGCATTCAGATAATATATTTTTCAAAAATGTGGCATCCTCATTACAATATGCATTTATTTTGTCTCTGGCCCATGTATATTTTTTATTAGCTCTATTCACAATCTTGTGCAAATGGTCTTGCATCATTGCATTTGCAAAATGGTGTAGTATATTTTTACTCTACACTAACATAATACAGAGATATGCACATGCTACATCTTTGCAAATAAGCAACACTAAAAACCAATAGCTTATATTTACTCTACTTATGCAACACTTAATTGCAAAACGATAGCTGATACGCAGTGAACTGAGCCGATTTTGCTTATTAAAATTTTAATAATTTTATTCAAAATTAAAAAACAAAAATATTTCAAGCAAAAGTAAATTCACCAGACAAACAAAAATTTATGAAATAAAAAAAGTAAAAATTTACAAAACGCAAAACATAAAGATATGTATTATTTAAAATCCTGACTAACTAACAAATTAATCCTTATTTTTATAATAAAAATTAGAATTATTTGATCAAGCAAATGTTTTGATACTTGAGTAATTTCTTAGACATACATATTAGTGTGTACCAAAAAAAAAATTTTCTTGTTCCCCCACCTTTTTTTGAAAGCTTATAGGGTAAAGTATTTTTGTGATTTTTTTCAGATTTTTCGGAAGAGGTTTAGAGGTCGCTAAAATCGAATTTAACCAAAAAATCGGGTTTTCTCGACTTATTTTGAATTTTGCGCATTACTCGGCCCATTAGCACGATTTTCTTTGTTACTAAGTCAATTTTTTTAAAGAAAACTGTTCAAACTTTACTTCTCTGTGCAGATATTATAAGTTTCGGTAATATTTTTGCTCATTTGGGTACCCTTTAGGACATTTTTTTATAAATTTAGCATAAATTTTAAAAATAATGCTTTGTAACTTTTAAAATTTCTATTGAAGTTAAAAAAACTAATGATTCAGTTTAAAATGTGGATAAATTCTGAGTCATTTAAAAAAATAAATATTGAATTTGCTCTTACCGTTCCAAAGTTATACCCTTTTTAAGTTTTGTACTCATTTACACATGTACATAAATCCGATACATATCTGGCAAACACATTACAATATTTTTAATTTCACAAAATGAGTATTTATTATTTTTTAATAGATTTTTGTATATACACAAAATGAGTACAAAATTTAAAAAGGGTATAACTTTGGAACGGTAAGAGCAAATTCAATATTTATTTTTTTAAATGACTCAGAATTTATCCACATTTTAAACTGAATCATTAGTTTTTTTAACTTCAATAGAAATTTTAGAAGTTACAAAGCATTATTTTTAAAATTTATGCTAAATTTATAAAAAAATGTCATAAAGGGTACCCAAATGAGCAAAAATATTACCGAAACTTATAATATCTGCACAGAGAAGTAAAGTTTGAACAGTTTTCTTTAAAAAAATTGACTTAGTTAGAAAGAAAATCGTGCTAATGGGCCGAGTAATGCGCAAAATTCAAAATAAGTCGAGAAAACCCGATTTTTTGGTTAAATTCGATTTTAGCGACCTCTAAACCTCTTCCGAAAAATCTGAAAAAAATCACAAAAATACTTTACCCTATAAGCTTTCAAAAAAAGGTGGGGGACCTATAAAAATCGAAAAAAAATTTTTTTTGGGACACACTAATACATATGTATGTATTTTTTAGGCCAAAACTTTATTGGAAAATAATTTTTTTATTTATCAATCAGCTTGTGTTTTGCAACAAGCATTGCAACCTAACCCAAAGATATCATTCACAATTGATAGAATAATTTTGCAATTGCATAAATTTGCAATCTCAAATGCACAAGATTGTGAATACGGCTATTATTTATAAAAATGCAGAACTCTCCAAGACGAACCTTAATACTTTTATTACTTCTGCTTACATTTTTGCTAATCATCCGCAGATTGTAACGTATATGTTGTTCTTCTTCAGTATAATCCTTTGTTATGTATATACACCTAATTCTCTTTTTACACGAATTATTTTTACACGAATTTTCATTTAACACGAGTTAAAAAGTTAACATTTTTCTCTTTTTACACGAATTGTTTTGTTTTAACACGATTTTAAATATTCTACAAATTCTTTTTATAAAAAATTACAAATTTATCAACTCAATAACAGGTAAGTTTTAAATAATTTCCAAATCGCTGCATTATTAATTATAATTGAAAATCAGAATTGTGTTTAATTATAACTATTTCTTAACTATTGTATATTGGTAGCCCGGTCACAATGTCACATAAATCACCTGTAATATTATTTATGTAATATTAATTATTATTAATTTATTATACTTTTACGTTATTTTTTAGGTCTGGAACCAATCTACTATTTTCATCTTTGGCTAGTATCTTTTTTTACACGAATTTTTTTTACACGAATTTATTGGGAACGTATCTATCGTGTAAAAAGAGAATTGGGTGTACTACTATATCTCAGTTTTCCTTTAGCATCAAGAGCTTTGTTCACTTCTTTAGCTGATTCCAAATTGATAATAAAACATTTCCCTTTCGCAATTATTCTTGTAGATATATTGTTAATTTCTATACGTAGTGTATCAGCGCAAAGCTTTAGGAATTCCACTTTAGCTGCTTACTCGGTGTTACATTTTAAGCCGCTAACTACAATATTTGTAAGTCGAGTACTTCTATCAATGAACTCTATTCGTGTTGTAAGTTTCCTGACTTTATTTTTAAGGTTTACGTTCTCCTCTTTCAATTCGGCAATTTCAGCTTTTAATATGCATAGATCTTCCTTTTTGCAACATCTTTCAGCTTTTCATCAAAAATATCGCGCATTACATCCCACGAGAAGACGTGTGTATTATGTTTTGCCATATTAGCAGATGTTATGTGTTTCTTATTATTATTTAGTTTATTATTCATTTACAAAATTATTAGTATACTTTTAGGCATTAGACTTATTTGCTCTACTAGAACTAAATTTAATATGGCACCACTTTATGTGTATATATAAATATCAATATAATAAAGTTGAGTTAATGATGAAACAGAACTGGGGCTTGACGTTTTTCTTCATACAATTTGGCATATAAAAGACGCGGCTGAAAGCAGTCGTGAGATAGAATCTATTTTATTTTGCCAGCGACTTTGCTTATGCTCTCACTCTCAGAGTAAAATTCTCTCAACAATGCTACCACACTTTTATTATATTTCATACAATTTGTAAACAAAACCAAAGAAAAATAAGAACAAAAGAAAATCAAAAAAAACATTTGAAAGAGCAATATAATTATAATTTTCTAAATTTTTAAATAATATGAGTAATATTGTCGAAAAATTGATTGCAGAAGTGCATAAACATGATTTCATATATAATTTGCAGTAATCAATGTACAAAAACAAGACTTGTGGATAAAAATTGGAAATGTGAGTGAAGATGAAGCCGACGCTTCAATTCTGGGCATTTTTTCTCTGAGAGTCGTTTTTGCTTCAAGTTGCGGACGTGTTCTGTTTCATCATTTAGTTACACTCAGCGTTGCCATTTTGGTGCTTTTCGGGTATTTTTTGGTGCTTTTTTACTCGAGCAATACCCGAAATTTTATAAAATACCCGTTTTTGAAAAGCGGGTATTTATAGTGCTTTTAACAATTTCTCACAGTGCTTTTAAGTGCTTTTTAAATAATCAACATTTTTGGCATTAATGCATTTTCCTACTACATATTCTTTAAACCCACCTAATACTTTTCTAACCAACTGTGTATTATTTGCATCTATATTTTGATTAGTACTCGCAAACTGTTAAGAGTTTGAATTCTAGAATTTCTCAAGCATATTTTTTTTAATTCGTAAAAAAATTTCATGATTTATTTCATATCCGTTGATTTGTTTGTTGTGTAAATATAAGCAAGAAAGTGCCAGTTATTAAAAGTAACTTCTTCATTCATTTTATATGTACTAAAATTCATCATCTAACAATGGCTTTCCTTTAGATGAAAAAAGGGCTGTACGTATTATCGCCCAAGTGAAAATCGCCCGAAGCAGCTAAATGAAGGAAAACCCAAAATTGTTAGGTGATTCGTCATAGTGAAGAAACACCCAAAAAACCGTGCCCGATCGCCCATAAAAGATGAAGGAAAATCCAAAAGTGTGAAATGAATAATCGCCCAAAGATTTTAGATGTTTGTTCATTATGTAAAATCTTCCGAATTGAGAGTGAATAATCGCCCAAAAATTTTTGTTGGGTTTTTAACTCTTTACAAAAATTGGGCAATTATTCATTATGAACAAATACCCAAATATCTGAAAATGTTGAATCGCCCAAAGTCGATGAACGATCACCCAATTTATTTTAAAACAATTTTTGGGTGATCCTACATATTTGTTATTCGGTCGATTTTCACTTGGGCGATTATTCGTACAGCCGGAAAAACGAATATATAGAAAAGCTTGGGAGAATGATTTAAATTTTAAAAGGTGGCTTAGACGAGCAAAAGATGAACTAAAAGCATATTGCATTTGTTGTAATTGCGAAATAAATGCACTATAAAAGCGATTTACTCCGACTAAGTCACACAAAAAAACATGAAAAAGCAATAGATTCAAATACAATTTTTTCAGTACAGCCAAAGCTGTCGTTTGATCCACCAGACCCAAAACAAAATTAGGTTAGTGCTTTTGTACCCGAAATCTTTTTTATTTTTACCATTTTTTACCCTATTTCCATGGGCTAACGGTGCCTTTGATGTTGCAAGAGTTGGCATCACTGGTTACACTAACAACTCTACTAAGGCCCAAATTCACAGTCATTAGTTAGCTGATAGCAATAGTTTAACTAATAATATATGATTCACAGCTTCTAGTTTAACATTAGTTAAACCATCAAACGTCATTGGTTAACTAATAGTTAGACAACAGCTGATTCGTTGGAATTTATTATTAGTATTTTTGTTTTATGAAAAATTTTAGATATGGCATGTGAAATTGAAAACGCGGAGTTCGATATTGAAAGTGACACTGATACTGATAATACGCGGAATATTGTTGCTGAGCGTCGCCAACGTAATCTAAAAAGATTTTATGGAAAGATTCCGTCTTAGCAAGTAGGTGGCGTGGCAAGTTCTTGAATGTATACGCCATTTTTTAAGAAATAATACATCAAATGTAAACAAAAACCATATGCTATAACGGGATTGCCAGTACTGAAAGTTGATAGTTTGATAGGGTTACCATTTTTTGTTCATATTAAGAGTGTTGGTTAAATAATACACTGTGAATATGAAGTATTAGTTAAACAATAGTTATCATTTTAGTTTACTAATAGCTAACAAATTACTGTAAATTTGGCCCTAAGATGGATAAATAGGGTATAATAAATTTAAAGCATCTTCCTAGAATAATGTATTGTTATATTGCCGGAGCCAAAGTTTACATACAATTCAATTCCACTGTGAGACCAGACATCAATAACGCTGCAACCCAGTCTTTATCTTCTTTAGGCCACCACTTACAGACTAGATTTCTCCACAATATTGGTTCACTAACCGTCATAAATTATATTATGTTATATTATGTTAAGCTGATTTACTCAAAGTATCACGATCACTCCTTTTCTTTCTAAAGTATTTATTTATGGTTGTTTCTTCTTTTTCGTTTTTAATATATTTGATATTTTATAATATATAAAAATTTATTTGCAGACAGAAAATTTTTTGCTTGTTGACATTCAGAGAACAGTGTTGCTACTCTCTACATGTACGTATATATGTATGTGTGTACAAACGATAACAATAATATAAAACTTTTCGGATTCTTTCATTTGCTGTTGATTTACTGCCTGGTCCACGATGTCGACCGCTCTCGCTCGCTTGCTTTTGTGACGACAAACAGCTGATTTGCGCCCCACTAAAGGTATAAACACATTCGCCACTGCAGCTACCGACTACCAGCTGTCAAAATTAGAATACATGTGTGCATATGAGAATGATTATATTGAAGACAGCAAGGCAACACGGCAAAAGGTTTTTGTCCATGCTACTTTTGTCGTGTAGTCGAATTAAACTAATTTCTATTTCTGATGGCCACAAAACCAAAACAGTGTTGACAATATAACAAAATTTGTAAAGCAAATTAGTGGTTAGAAATATTTTTTATTGTAAAATAAAAAAGAAAATAACAAAATTTAAATGTTATAATATATATGCATCAAGAATTTTTATTAGTTTTATTGTTATATGGAATATTGACTTGAGTCGAAAATACCAACATTGTCAAAGTTTTAAAAAAACTCACAGAGTAATAGCCCTTTTTTGCTCTGCTCTTCTGCTCTCTCTTGATTTCGCAGATTCGGGGTTAAAAATTTTAATATATTATTGATCGTAAGTCCTCCAATATAGAATGAATATAAACGACATAGGTATCATTTCATATCATCCTTAAAGAAGCATAACTTACGTATTTCATCGCTGACAGCTTTCAAGTATACTCCAAATAAAAGCATGGTAAGTTCTCTGTAAAAGTGAAAAGTCAGATAAAAAAATTTTAAAATTGAATTTCACTCGCAATGGCTAAATTGTTTTAAAAAATTTGTATACCAGTATAAAGGTATTTTAAAGAAGTTTAGAGTGATATCCACATCGCTTATATCCGTTCTATATTCTAGGAGTTATGGCCAATAAAAAATAAGTTTTGAACCCCGTAACTCCGGAGCCAAAAGAGATCCATGAGATGAATTTTTTCGGTCAAAGCGAATCCATACAAAGTGATGTGAGTGGCGAATTTAATTCGCCTTATCAAACTTTAAAGAAGTAAAAGCGCTAAATATCACCACTGAACCGTTGCAACAATTCAGGATCAGCTGTTTACTGTGTATCTGTCGTTTCCAAAATAATTAAGTAGCTGGCTAAACGGCTACAACGGTAGCTAGCAGCATTTCTAGTCTTGTGTTCGTGTAGTCTGCTGTGGCGAATGTGTTTATAGCTTAAGAATTTTCAGCACGACAAGTCGATCGACAATCAAAGCGAGCGATAACGTAAGCATTCTTGTACAAATTTGCGCCCCACTAAGAAATATTGTACGACAACAACTGTCAATATCAGTCACTTGCTTTTTGGTTGTCGACTGAGAAATTAATTTGACAAAATATATAAAAAATTGGTTATTTTATAAATAATTTTAGAAATTTCATGATGGAAAATTGATATGTAGGTATTCATGTACATACATACATATGTATATAAATATGTATTTTGATAAAAATATTCTTGTACAGCTAATAATTATTTATTACCAACAACATTTTTCAGCCTTACAAAAGCAAATCTGAAGCAGATGCAGGTTCTAGTTGAATTTGTAAAATATACACGATATCAAAAAATTGTTTTGCTCTAAGTTATTTTTCACAAAATTGATTTATTGCAAACATATGCTTTGTGTTTAGATTTGAAGCAAGGCATATTCATGAGGTGAGCTGACTAGCACAGCTGACTCAGATAGCTTTAGATCTAATTTGCATACTAACTGATACAGTTTTACAGCATACACAAATAATTGTTACAATTTGTAAAGCATTTTTAAGAAATTTTTAAATTTATTTGATTGTTTCAATAAAAAAGCGAGTATTTTATACCAACAATATACTAGTTGTTTTTTGTTTGTTGTACTTGTTATCGAAGTGTGCATACCTGGTAGTTGTGCCACGTTCAAATGGCCATATTTATGGCTCAACTAACATGGAATATTTGATGAGGCAATATAGTCATTTGACAATGATTACGTTAAACACGTAAAGCCAGACGACCGACAAGTCGATAATTAGGGGGGCGCTTAAGCGATCGATAGTGAGTGACTTGCTGTCGCTCGCTTAAGTTGTCGATCGACATCGTGGACCAGACAGTTAAAAATAATTATACGCGTTTGAATAATTTTTTTCTTTCAAATCATTGAAACAGCAAAAGTATTAAATTTCTTTCACTAACAAAACACTAACAAATACAAACTAAACTGAACTCACTTTTTAATAAAAAAAAGTGCTTCAATCAGTTGAATACAAAAAAGAAGTGGAATTTTTTCCTACTCATTTTACAATTTTTTCAAAGAAATTATAATTGTCAGTTTCTTGCAAAAAAAAAAATTATTTCAAAATTAATTCCAAAAAGAAAAAGAGGCAAAAGAAGCATAACAATACACATACATACATATGTATTTGTGTAACTAGTTATCGATGAACCAAATTTACGAAGTTTCTATGTTCAATAAATGATTTCATTGATAATTTTGAAAATGTGACTTGAATCGAAGAAACTTGCTTAAAAGGTTAAACTAACCCATTTACAATCTCTATATGTGGGCAGAAGATCTTATTTTTTTTCTATTATTTAGTACTTACGTTATTAAGAAAAATATCTTCAATAATAACAAAAACGTTAGAATACAATGTAGAATAATTTGATGATAACGAACTATGAGTTTGTGTTGATTACACGGTGCTACAGTGAAAATATACTTGGAAAGTGACCTAGTGTCAGTTGTAGGCATTATTGAGTAGATCATAAATCAATTTTTAAAAGTTCGGAAACACCCTCAAATTTCGAAGTTATTCCGAAAAAACTATTTTCGGGTAGGTTCGAGTACTTATGAACACGTAACTCAGTTGATTTTAATCCGATTTACAATTTTTAAATGGTTTCAGAAAGAAGAAAAATGTGCTTTTCTAAATATATACTCCCTTTGGTATATATATTAAATTTTTGCAGTGATATTTTTAATTATATCTAATTTTAATTTTATTTTTTCTAGGTTTTTTAACTTTGGCGGCATTTTTTTAAATTAGATTGTTCAAAAACATACCCATATGTATATATTTCATTAAAGCTAATTTAGTTCTGAGTTAAACCAGCTTTCAATAAATAAAATCGAGTAAAAAATAAAAAAGTTATTAAGGTTTTTCAAAAGTTAAAAATTTTGCTTCTGGAACCTACCCGAAAATAGTTTTTTTCGGAATAACTCCGAAATTTGAGGGTGTTTCCGAACTTTTAAAAATTGATTTATGATCTATTAAATAAGGTCTATAACCTACACTAGGTCTCTTTTCAAGTATAAAAAAGTGCTCATTTGTAGCACCGTGTTATTAGTACTTTCCAAACAGTAATGAGGGAATTTCGTACTAACCAGCACTGTTTCAAGGTAGAATAAAAAAATGAATTAAAAATTAATTCTCATATTCTATTTCTCTTGAAAACTGGTTAAATAGTTGATATTCTTCTCAATTAGTATCCACTTTACGAAAATTGTAAAGATGGACAATTGAACGCTGATGAGAGGTGTAGCGGCCTTCAAATCAGTACTGATACGTTCTGCTAAAAACTGATTGGATATAAATAATAATATTTTCGAACATAAAAACTCTTAGTAATTTTGAATTTTCATTAATTCAATAAAACTGAATAATAATACTTTTCATATATACATCAATATAAGTTCAAATAATAATTACGTTTATTCGTAATAATAATAATATAAAAAAAATTTAAAGTATTAAATTTTACAGACATAGTCTAAAAAGGAATAAACTCTGTTATACACAAAAATAAACTCAGTCATACACAAATTTAAACTCTATCGTACAAAAAATTTAAATTCTGTCATATTAATTGTCAAAATATTAATAATAAATTTTAAAATTTTTCTTAAGGGGTAGGTTGTAGTGTATTCCATATCACAATATTATTTATATTATTATTCTTTTTCATTATTATTTATATTGCATTGTTTTGAGCTACCGTAATGTAAATTCCTAAGATTGCATGGAATTTACATTGGAAGAATTGTAGTTTAAGACAACAACTAGTATTAAGTATTATGTTAATTTTGTAGCTTTAAGATTACCGTTAAGTTAGTATTTAAGTCTTTGTTTTTAAGAAAATAAATCACTCATTATCTTAGCCTCAAATCGGCTTCTTTCTAATTAAAACATAGGCATTATATCTGCCTTTATAAATCACTTGCTAGTGGCGTTCATGAGCGCCGGCTATATTTTCATTTCTAAAAACCACTACTCTTCGTTTAGCACAGCATTATTTTAAACATTTACAATAAAAAGAACAATCAGTACCAATAAATGCCATTGCTTTTTTTAAATATATTTTCTACTATTTATAATGAAAAAACAATGAAAGCTTTGAAATACTAATTACAATTGATAAAAAAATAATTAATACTATCTGTATAAAAAAAAATATGGTCACATAAGCTTTTGAAAAAAGAAAATTATATATTAAAATACAAACCAAGCTATGTACATATATTTAATACATACACATACACACATATATATATGTATGTAAATAAATATGTGAAATAATATTGACGTTTAATACTGATAATGCTTTTGAAAAACCTTAGCATTGATTATTTGTAATGCTTTTACATTTTAAATATGTAACTAATAGCGAAATTATTTCATTGAAAAGCGGTAGCATTGTTCAAAAAATTTATAATGCTAAAAATTTAATTGGCATTGTTTATAAGTCAATGCCAATGAAATCGACAATTAATTAGTCAATTTATTTAATTACTCCCATGTATGTCTCACAGTTGTACCTGAATTAATCATCATATTTAATTGCACTATATATATGTATAATATGTATGTATATTATACATATGTATATGTATATGTACATGTACAATGTACATATTTTCTTTAAAAATTATATTTTGTGAAAGGGAAAGGGTAGAGAAGATAGATGTTAAAAATTTAAAAGGCGTTATTCTTTTATCACTTAATACTTTTCATTGTGGTACTCAGTACAGGGTTTTATGACTAAGCCACCACTTAAGAAATGATAACCAAACTTGTATTGGCTCAGTTGAAAATGAAATGCTAGGCTTTAATTTAAAGGGAATCTTTATAAAGAAATTTTGAAATGTTAAAGCTCAGCAGCTCAGATATATGAACTTCATACCTTAGGTTTTACCGAGATTGTCATAATAAATTAACAGGAATCGCAAATTGTAAGGACTCATCCAATAAAGGTCTTTATCTCAATGAGATTTTGTAAGCAGTGGAATGAATATTTTTTTTCTCTTGTAGTTGCTTCTTTTAAGTCAAGTTTCCTCCCAAGCTGAGCCCAATTCAACATTTCAACAAAAACTTAAGTGATGCAACAATCTTGCTGATGTAGTTTATTTTTCATTAAAATGAAAACTGCAGCATGTTCCATACATATAACAATACATAATAAAATATATATTTACCAAGCAATAATCTTAAAAATAATGTCAAACTTTTAATTTGCGGCCCACACATCGAGATTTATTTTAAAAGGACCAAATGTGACACATCAAATTTAGATAATGCAAACGTTGGATTCTTTAAAGTACGGTCACATTTGGAAAAGCGTAACCACAAAATACCAATGACAATTTTTTTTATTTATACATTATTTCATTATTATGTAGTGGTTACGTTTCATTCGCCAAATGTTTGCATAGTGAGACCGTACCTTTAGTAATGCTTGTTTTAATGAAATCGTCTTGAAATTACTTCATTGGATTTTATGTTTGACCTCTTAAAAGCGGAATAGCATTGTAAATCAACCTATGTACATATCAGTTTGTTGATGTGAGAAATTAAACTCTGTTAAAAACTAGACCTAGGATTTAGACACGTATATGTGTATTTAGAAATAACTTGCTAATAAAGATAAATTGGTTATATGTATGTAGCAGATAAGAAATTTTTTTTGGGAAAGATTTTCTTTTAGTATCTTATATTAATTTTCTAATGTAATATGCACAAAAAAATAATACAAGTGGTGATAGATTACATTATATTACAGATTACATATTACTTACATAGCGCATGCCTTCGTAACGAGTTCCATTGTATTTATCACCGGGTTTTTCAAAAGGGTAGGTTCCATCATAGCCAGTCAAGTAGCCCGATAAGCCAATTAACATCTTAAAGATTTCTATTAAAATTATAACTAGCTACCAACTGCTTTAAAACTTACTTTTCCCAATGGTGGGTGAACATCAAAGAAAAATGTTCGGTTAATATACCAGCTGCCCATTTTACCAAAATGAGTTTCGTCCCAACTACAAAATAAATCTTTCATGTTATTAATTCATGTTTTATTGTTTTAAATAACTATCTTACCATACATGAGTAGGCTCACTGACCTTATAATATCTTGTAGCAATGGTCAGAAGTGAAACTGTAGTAAAAATTATCCACCAATTTCTAGAATTTTGTTGTAAAATAGGTCTTATTATATAATTTTTTTTGTTGGAATAATCGAATTAAAATTTTGCCCATATTAATGTTTTACTTTTCAGAAATAAGTATGTACTTAGAAATGGACTATGTAGATATCAAGTTTCTATATATTGTGTTCATACAAAAATATCACGGCAAAACAAAATTAAGAAAAGTTATACCTCACACCAAACCAAAGAAATTCATTCCAAATTACTATTTCTAAATGGAAATTTTTTTTCAATATGACCGACTGTAGATAATTTCACGTAGTACATACTAGTGATGTTACGAATACTCGTATTCGACTATTCGCCTGTTTTAAGATATTCGTATTCGCCAAATTCAAGCGAATATTTTTCGAATAATTTTCCCATACATTTTCCAAAAAAAAAAATCATACAAAAGTTTAAAAAAAGTACATAAAATGTAAAAAAATATATTAATTTTTATTAAAAAAACCCATTGTATTTCACGCAGAGTAAGAAAAACGAAATCTGAAAGTATGTAAGTAAAATAATTAAAAAATGTTCTGTAGAGGTTTTCAAATTCGGCATCTTAATGCAATAATAATGTTAAATCACTAAATTTGTTTTTCATTTATAGTTACTAACGCAAAGGCAGGGATTTTTTCCAATTAAATTTGAAATATAAACCTCAAAAGAAATATTCGTATTCGGCGAATACTGTTTTAAATATTCGTATTCGTATTCGCGAATACTAAAAATTGATATTCGTAACATCACTAGTACATATATATATATGAATTAATGTTTGTATCTTAAGTCTTTATTTATTTACTTATGTATTTATTTAACAAAAAACTTACAACTTTTCATTATTGTACTGCAATAAAAATATTTTCGTTTTACTTTTTGTATTGCTTTTATCGAGATTCTGTTTCATATTTTATTTTTTTACAAATTATGTACATTCCAGTCTTAAAATACACTATTAATAAATACTTTCAGAACTTGTTGTTTCTCAGTGGCCGAGTTATATTTGCACGAGCAAGTAAACTATTGACTAACTAACTGCCACGGTTGCACTAAAACATTTTGTGCTAACTTGGTATATTCTTATAAAAAAATGACTTGATTCAGTTTGGTTATGAATTTTTCTTTCTTATATTTAAAGAAACAATCGGTGGTAAAAGCGGTATCATGATACACACAAACAAAACAGTTTACAGAGCTTAATATAAGAGTGTAGCAATCAATGTTAAGATCACTCATTGTGAACAAGTAAATAAACTCAAATTTAGCACCGACAACATAAACCAGAACCTGTTGTGTGTTTTACGAAATTAGTGACAGACAATAAACGCTGTACACGATAAACAATAATACATCACATACATATATGTATGTATGCATGTAGATATACATATGTACATATGTATGTAGATATACATACATATTATGTATGTATGTATAATAGACTTTTCTAATATGTAACATCGACTGTGCCTTGTAAGCTGTCGATCGCTGCCTCTAGTTTTAACTAGTTTTGCTTATAACCAAAAAAGTTGTTTATACCGTTGATAGTCAAACTACCCCCTAGGGGCCGAGCACCAATCGTCATTTACACATACACAATACGAACCAAACAGAAGAGACAAACTAAAATACGAAACATAATCAGTTGTATCACATGTAACCAGATGCGACGAAAACAAAAAAAATTGGACTTGGATCATATTTTATTTGTCATAACCCGGGATCGTGAAAAAGAGACAACATTAGTGTGTTTGTTATGAAAGTAAACAAAACGAAAAGCAAAAAAAAGTTCAGTTTTTAGTGGAAAATGCTACATGAAAGCACGCTTAAATTTAATAATATGTAATAATATTAAGTATTTACGGCATATAATTCGAATATAAAGTGATAAAACAATTTAGTGTGTGCTTATATATTCTGTATATTAAATTTATATACATACGTACATATATGCTGTAAATTTGCCAAATGGTGGTGGTTTTTAACTTACATACACACATACATACATCGATGGCTTCATTCCAGAGTACGCTAAGTCTAAAAAGTGAATTTTACAGGAGACGCGTTCAAAGTTTATTTGGAATTTCTCAAAGGCCATATAAGACAGAAATTCACTTTTTTCGGCGTTAAAATCATATTTATTGTAGAATTTTTTTAGTGTGTACGAATTATAAATACTGGTAGTAGAACATGGTTACATATGACTTAGGCCAATTTAGAATGTACAAAACTTTTTGCTTTGTTCATCCAAGTGGACTTAGCATCTGTTTCTTTTTATACGCTGACGACTTTCTCCAAACTAAACTGTTCTATGTTTAGTTACACGCGCGAACTGTTTTTGTTTATTCAGGGAATAACATGCTAAGTACACATAGCGACACTCAAAAATGTACCAAGTGTATGCTAAGTAGGCTTAGAAAGCATAACAACAATAAATGCCCTTTCTAAAGAATGCTATGTTAACTTAGTTTTCAAAAAAATTTTACAGTTCTCTTCCAAACAATACTGACTGTACTTAGCCCTTTTCGGAATGGAAGTTTTTTAAAACTTTAGTCGTAGGCTAAGTACAATTGTGAGCATAACTTTTGATAGGGTTGTCCGATAAATTCGAGCTTTCGACAGGACTCAAGTTACATCGATCCAAATTCAAATAAACAAACTCCTTCAAAACATGCTAAGTCGACTTAGCATACTATGGAATTAAGCCATCGACATACATTCTTGATAAGTTCTGATATTTTGATAAAATGCAAACGATCAGTGAAAACCAACTTAAATTAATTAATTATTAATATTTCGAATGTGAATTATAGAAATATATGGATATTTACGGCCTGTTTCACACTGTCGACAAGTCGATGTCGTTCTCTTATTTATATTGAAAACAAAAACCAAATATTTAAATTTGTTTTTGTTTTCAATATAAATAAGAGAACGACATCGACTTGTCGACAGTGTCGACAAATTTAAATATTTGGTTTTTGTTTTCAATATAAATAAGAGAACGACATCGACTTGTCGACAGTGTGAAACAGGCCGTTAATTTGTTTTGTGATTTATAATTTTAATTTGGATAGAAAGACTGCACAAAGAAAAAACTGAAACCCGCTATTGTATGAGTGTATACAAACATGTATGTAAAATCTTCCGTCTCGAGTCACTTCTGTATATTTTGTGGTTGTATGATAGCAGTCAATGAATGAGGTTCTTTGTCGCTTTATTTTAGAATTTGCAACAACAAAACACAAGCAAAAGAGGGCAAGAAAATATTCATTTTTTTTAGTCTCTTTATTTGTTATTCACAGTACACTCTGAATATTTTAATTTTTCAGAATGTGGAATGTAGAGTGGGAAGAAGCTTTTTTGTATATATATTTTTTAATGTACATATTTTTTTAATTATGTAAATTCTTTCATTCGTTCATTCTTTCGTCCATAAACACGCTAAACCAAGCCAGTGTGTATGCATACAAACTTTTAATATGATGTTAGTTTACAGTAAAAAATAAATGTAACAAGCAATTTCTACAAGTGTAAAATCACCAATAGGTCTGAACACAATGTTGCGATAATTTATTGCGGTGCGGTTTTTCATACGATTTTGAAGTAAAAAACCGCAGTGCGCAGCGGTATAAAATTAAAATCTATTTTATTTTCATTGCGGGCTTTCTTATTCTCTCAATTTTTGATACTCTTTCTCATTCTGATGTTGCCATAGTTTTTGAATAATTGGCGGTGTTCACAACATTATTGTAAACAAAAAACATGATTTTGAAGTATGTTTGAATGTATGCATATATAAATTAATAAAAATGTAAAGGTATTGCCGTCGCCGTCTTCTGTTGTATTATGTTTATTTTTCTCTCCCGCAACGAGAAATCACACCGCACCGCAAACATTGTGTTTAGACTCATACATTGATATTTCCTTCATGTTCTCTTTGAGACAATCGATGGTTTATACCAGTGTCGGGCGCACACATACTCTCTCATATGTTTTGGTATGGGAAGCAGCAAAAAACGAACGACCGTCAATAATTATACACTCGAAAAATTTTTCTGTTGCCAAAAGTAAAATACATTTCTTGCTTTTCAGTATTTTTATTTGATTTGAATATTTTTTCAATAATACTTTTTATGTTAATATAATAATAACGAAAACAATATTCATTTAATAATAAACTAGTTACACAACGAATGAAATAAAATATAATATTTAATAAGTAAAGAAATATCCAGAAAACATAATAAATAAAAATAAAATTTATTAAAAACGAAGCCCTCAAGCTTGATAATTTATTAAATTCGATAATTAAAATGAAAAGTTCGAATAAAAACAAAATTGTAAAAAAAATCATTTTCCCATTCTTCATTGAACATTTTGCTTTGAGTGTAAACAAAAAATTGTAAAGCGAGGTCTTACTCAAACAAGTGCTGATCAGCGACTGGTTTGATTTACTTTGACGAAATGATAACAAAGCAACAAACGAACGTTAATTCTCATAAGCTACACGAAGATGCTCATAGTATACGTGTGCATAGCTGCCAGATTTGACGATTTATCGTCATTTTGACGATTTTGGGTCCTAAAAATGACATAGTGACGATGGGACGATTTATGCCCTAATTTTGACGATTTTAAATAATTCAAGTTTGCACATATATTTGTACTATTAGAGCAATATTGAACTGCTGAAAATTGTAATGAGAAACTTTTTAAAAACTACATAGTTTGCTTAAAACTGAAAACTTTTATTTAACTGATTATAAAAACAAAAACAATTTTTTAAATTTTGAAGACATTTATTTAGGAATATTTGCCAGAGACGTATTGTAAGAATCACAATTAAATGCAAAAGAAAAATGTGATAGTAGTAACAATTGTGTTAATTCTAATATAGAGCTTTGTGATCAGATATTATCATGATTTGATTTTGAAAATAAATATAAAATAATTTTCCTATTTTGTTGAAGAAACTGAAAACCAAGAGCTAGAAACAGAGTTCAGAAAATTTAAATTACTGTCCTGATAAAAACATATAACTATTAGATTTTTCGAAAAAACTATCAGAGATGCAAACGAGGTATTCTAGTCTTTTGTTTCCGATTTTGACTAAATTTATTACAAAAATCCTAGTTTTACCACATTATTCAGCATATATGGAAAGAATATTTAGTCAGGTAAACGCAAATAAGACTTAAATGAGAAATTGAAAAAGTAGTCTTTGGAGGCAATATTATATTCAAAAGATTATTTAAAGCTTAACAAATGTACCTGCAATGATCTGACAGCTGTAACTGAATTAATCAATATGTTTAATTGCAATATACTTATATTTGTAAAATATATTATACATATACGTATGAATATAGAAAAAGTGTTTCCAAAAATGAAATTTAAAATGCATGTTTTACTAAATTGAAAAAAAATTAGTAAAAGATTTGATATCTTTTGTTTTTTCCATACAATGTATAAATATATTTCAAAGTATTGAAAAATATGCAATCTATTTAGTACATGTGATTTGTTGATTTAAGTTTTTTGTTATGTTTTGCCTCTAATAAAAATATGTTTTATTGTTAAAAAAGCGATTTTTTCATTTGACGTTTTTATGACGATTTCAATAAGCTATATTGACGATAATGACGATTTTTGCCCAAAAATATGACGATATTACCAAAAAAAATCTGGCAGCTATGTACGTGTGTCGACGTCGCGCATACAGAATTTTCTTGCTAAGCAGGCGTGCTTAGCATTTCAAAAATCGCCCGACACTGGTTTATACCAGGGATTGGCACAAAGAGAGGACTGAAAAAATGAGAAACTATTTTTGTGTGCACTTAAAGAAATTTATGGATTTAATTACTTTTTGTGATCAAAGTTTTAGAAATTTTAAATTGAATCATGTACTGAATGAATAGGTGAATAAATGGATGGATTAACGAATTTTTTAATAAATTGTATGAACTCAACATAATGTTTGTTAAAAAAAAACATTTAAAAATATAATAGAGTGTTGATAAATATTTATTTTTGTATAATATAATAGCCCAATTTACAATCTTGTACAAATGCTATGATGTAAGACCATTTGCATAAGATCGCTATTGGTCTAAAATTATTTTTAACAATGTTAAAAATATAGGAATAGCAAATCAATCAATAAAAAATAATTTTAAATCTTATGTACATCTATTTTAAGAAAATTCATTATTTGATGCACTTGAAAAAAAATCAAAGTTAATAAAATCTGTCAATTTGTACATGTTAGTTAACATAATTAATATAATTCAATTATATATTGTTTTATATAACATAATAACATATAATAATAAATAGCCCTATATCTTCCGTTCGGCGAGTTATTGTTCGAATAGATAAAGGCAGTTCGTCAATAATGCCCCCTATTTGTTGTCCTGCTTGTCCAAATAAATGCATTATTGATAAGCAAGTATCTTTGAAAAAGTTTCCATCATCAAAGGGCCGACCTTTTTTTGCTAACGCTAAGCTGATAATATGTAGCCTTGACTTGATAATCAATCGTGCATTTCATAGAAGTACTCGCGTTGATTCTTTGAAAATAAAGATTTTTAGCTCGAAAATCTTTTTTAAGATTTTTTATTAAGTCATTTCTTTCATTTCCAGAAACAGAATGTAATTCAGGATGACATTTGTCATAGTGTCGCTTAAGGTAAGACCTATACATATTCTTTAGCACTTGATTACATACAAGGCACTCAGCTTCATTAGAAATATTCAAAGAAAATAAAAAAAGGATTTCAAATTCTTCATCCCACATATTTATTAAGTAGTTTGTTTTAAAATGCCTCTCTGAAAAAAACTTACGAAAAAACATGCATATATAAATAAAGATTGTATAAAAATTTCTCTGTGTGTAAAAAAATTTTCAAAAGAAAAAAAACATCCGATACACTCCTACTCTGTTGAAATTAAGCAAGCAACTGAATGAAATTTTCTTCTCACACGTTGGTTGTTGTAGATAATTTGTTGTAACCATGGTTGCCTTTCTTTTTATTAATGAAGAAATTCGTAATGGGTTTCTTTGTTACAATTTTCTTAAGTTTTTTTGTAGATAAAGATCCTCATTAATTTTAAAACAAGAATCAAAAACGTAATAAAAATCTTAAGAAATGACATACTTATATATGTATTTGAAAATTTTTTGCGTACAGGGCTAAAACAAATATATTATTTTGGTAGATTTTAAGGAACATATTGATAGATTTTAAAGAAAATTTTTGGAGGATTTTTTTTTTACTTATGGCACTCCTGGTCGTAATAAATACGATGACTAAACGTAAATTCCCGAAAATCTTCGTAATCCTGGCAAACGCGTGCGCAACACTGGTTTATACCCATTGATTTTATTATAATGGAATTTAAATGTATGTATGTATATAACGAACAATCTATTCTTATTTTACTTTGAAGGCTATATACTAAACTTCAAAATTTTTAAACTGCTAAAGTGTAAATGCAAAATATCGGCCTTTTTGATAAAATTCAGTAACAAAATACAAGGAGTTGCCGTTTAATTTGTTGAAAAAGTTACAACATTTTACATTGCAAGACCATTTGCACCATGGTTTTGTTTTGACCGTTGAACAATTGTAAAAATGTCAAACTTATATACAAAATAACTTAATACAATTTGTTGATGAGTTTGATCAATGTTTTTCTGTTGTTGTAGAGCTGCATATACATATGTACATACCTACTAATTGGGCCACGATTTGCACCTAACCGCCAGTGTATTTATTCTAGTTAGGAAAGGGAAATAGGAAGTCTATTTCAAATAGCTTATCGAATATCTGGAAAACTAGACTATCTTTATTAAAAAAATTTAATTAATGTATGTATGTTGAATGTTAACCACATCTATCAGCTCTTTTACAGAGGAAAGAAGAAAATCATTCTTGTCGCAAAAATTACTAATACATATTGACAAAATTAGTTAACATAATTTGCAATTGAATAGTTTCGTGATTGAAAACCGCTAAAAACGAAAGATTCATTGTATTTTGAATTTCAATATGAACTCTTGTTTTCATAATGGCACTCGAATCCATCCATATTTTGGCAAGAAACCAAAACAAAAAGTACTACTCCTTCTCTTCTCTCTCCTCATAGTAAAAAGGTTTTCTAAGTTTTCCCGCTGCGCGATTGTGCTTACACATGCATATGTACATATGTTAATAATTATCGATATTTTGCAGGTATTATAAAGAAAAAAATTTCAAAGATTAGTAAAAATAAATTTAAATTAATTAATTAATTATATTTTCAATGTGAATTATGCAATAAAGTCGAACTCGGATAAGAGTGCGCTGTTTAAATGAAAAACTGGCTTAATTGAAAATAAAAAATATTTACTATTATTTTTGTTGAATTTAACAGCACTTACATGCGCTTAAAAGAAACCCCGCTTGATTAAAACTTATTTTCGTTAGAAATAAGATAATTTATATTAAACCAACACCGCATAAAAGAAAGAAATATTCAGCCCAATCATGAATATTCCCTCGGAATTTATTTCTCACGGAAAACAATTTTCTCGAGAAAAAATTCCTCCTATCATAAACTTAAAGGGAACAAAAAAATGAATAAGTGGCAACATGGAATTTCGAAGACAGCTGTTTTTTCTTATTTACATTGTATTTTTCTTTGCGCGGTTTATAGATAAATTTAAAGTTTTGTGTTAATAATTTTTATGTAAAGAGAAAAATGCACACTATAGCTTCCCGGTTAGTTGCGGAGGATATTTCAGCTGAAGAAGAGGGTATGTCCGCAGAAGAAGAGCATCAAGTTAGCCAGCGGGTCGTTAGAAGACAGTTGCGGGATGCATCGAATCCACTAGAATTGCCGCAGTCATTGTAAGTACTAATGTATCATACATAAGAATCATTTTAATGGATTAAAATTATACAATTAGGTTTCAGAAGTATTACAGACTTAACAAACCGGCATTTCGATATTTGTTAGACGTCTTAATACGGCACACACAACAGGCAAAAAGGCTGTTTTCTGTTTCACCAGTTGTAAAATTAAGCGCATGTTTACGTTTCTTCGCCGAAGGTGGCTATCAAACTGGAGTTAGTAAAGACTGTGACGTGTCGATAGCTCAGTCGACATTTTGTTAAGTGCTGGCAGAAGTGGTTGATGTCTTTCTAAATCATCTCTGCCCAACATGGATAAAAGTACCAGCATCGACGGACGAAAAGAGAAAAATCGCGTTGGAATTTTACAGGAAACATAAAATTCCATGTGTTGTCGGTTGCATTGATGGGACTCATGTCCAAATTATAGCTCCAACCGACAATAAACATCTTTTTTATAATCGCAAGGGAAAGTTTAGCCTAAATGTGATGTTGGTAAGTACACAGCTCGTTTCATATCATGTAGCACTTAAATAAAGCTAGTCACAAAAAATCATTTATTGTACCTAGCTTTGTGACCACGAGCTGAAAATTCGTTACGTGGACTCATCACACCCTGGTGCATGTCACGATTCGTTTGTGTGGAACACAAGCGACCTAAGAATCCACTTTGAGCAGAAGTACCTGCAAGGTGAAAACAACTTTTGGCTGCTAGGTAAACTTTTTTCTGATCAATTGTCTACCAAATATTAATATATATTTGTTTTTTCCAAATAGGAGATGCGGGTTATCCTCTAGAACCATGGCTGTTAACCCCACACCGGGTTCCCGAAGATGGTTCTCCGGAAATGAAATTTAATGAGGCACACTCAAAATGCCGCAACATAATTGAGCGCACTAACGGAGTTCTTAAGAACCGTTGGAGATGCCTTCTCGGTACAAGGGAGTTGCATTATTCGCCTGAAAAGGCAGCCAAGATCGTGAATGTATGTTGTGCTTTGCATAACTTATGTATACACTTCAACGTAAAGGATATACCTGGCGATTTAATGGTGTTAAGCATGCCTGAAGATGACATAGTGCAGCCAGTTTCAAGCCAATACCAATCCGTAGCTCAATCCATTAGAAGCAATATTGCACGAACTCTTCATTAATTTTTAATCGGTTACATACAGTCAAAAACAAAAGTTTAATACACATTTTTTAAACGCCTAACATCAAAATTGAAAAAGGCATATCTTTAAGACGAAATTAAGCATTAACAAAAACTTAGAAGTAATTTGTAGATAATTAACCAAACTTTTACCTGTATATGATAAATAGCAGATTATGTAAGTAACAAATGTGCTACGAGGGTAGAGCTGGAGAAGTATAAAATTTGAATACAATTTTTAGATACTCATTTTTCAATATTTATATCTCTTGTGATAACTGAAAATGAACAAGTGGTTAATTTCAAAAAATACAAAATTATGAGTTTGAAAAAAATCGAGTTTTAAATATTGAAAAATGAATATCTAAAAATTGTATTCAAATTTTATACTTCTCCAGCTCTACCTCTCTCTCTTCTCTCGTAGCACATTTGTTACTTACATAATCTGCTATTTATCATATACAGGTAAAAGCCTGGTTAATTATCTACAAATTACTTCTTAGTTTTTGTTAATACTCAATTTCTTCTTAAAGATATGCCTTTCTCAATTTTGATGTTAGGCGTTTAAAAAATGTGTATTAAACTTTTGTTTTTGACTGTATGTGATGATCGTTCCATTTCGTATTGTTTTTATATCAAGAAACAAAATAAATGTTAGTTGTCCATGTTATTTTGTACTGCTATTTTCTTGTTCACAACTGTATGTGTGTAGTGTCGTATTGGTAGTAAACTTAAGTTTTTATAATTTATTTAAAATCCTCATCTTATACCTGAATAATGTACTTTTCGTTATTTGAACAAGAACATTTAAAAAATTTTGTTTTTGAAATTCAATGTTTTTAATGCATTTTTATTTTAACAGTAACTTAAAAATTAAAAAAAAATAAATCATATTTCTATTCAATTCACAGAAAAAAATTAAATAACTAATAAATAAAAAGTTTTTGGTTTAAACTTTTGTATATAAAAAACATAACAATTCAGTCTTTGTTTAAATTGAAAAAAAATTTAAGAGTAAATAAAAAAATATGATCAAAATCTTAATTCTATTTTTGTCTGTTAGTTTATTTAAGACAACAATATGAAGTTTACTTTTCAAACTTTTGATTTTCGATTTACTACAAAAAGTATATGGGATAAATGGTTATTTCAATTAAAAAGATTACATATCAGGTACATATATAATGGAAATCGAAAACGAAGCAATTTTAAAAGTTCTTTTTGATACACTGTATTATTGCCAGAAAATGGAATTTTTGAAAAATAAAGTTTGTATACTTTTACTAATGAGTATAATCTAGCATTTGAATTTGTAGCCCATTTTTTTCTAATTTATACTCAACCTCTTTAATTCTAAGCTTCTCCATGAACGCATTGTGGCGCCGCATTTCTCCAATTTCTTCGCGTTTCATTGTTTCCATTTCTTGAAAATGTTTTCTATTTTCTTCGTTTAGCCTATCCAGGGATCTGTATATTTTTCTTGCGGTCAGTTCCTGCTCCTTTTGATTAGCAACAATTTCTTTTATACTTGCCAATAGCTCCCTTTGAATTTCGAGTTCAGCTTCCAATGCATTGAATGCACTTTTAGTTTCACATTTTGGCTCGTCTATCTCTTGGCAAATTGTTTTCTTCACATGGGTTGCCACTGATATTTTGGAATATTTTAAAGGTGTTGTTTCTTTATTTTCTTCTGAGCCCTCTAATATGTCAGGTAAATCATCCAAAGAAACAAAATCTGAAATTGGTGGCACTGGAACTGATTTATGTGGAGAGCTGAGGCCTATTGGTTTTACTGGCAGACCTTCAACAGAAGCTTTCATCCCTATTAAGTTATATATTGCTTCTTCTGTGGGAGAAAACTTCTGTTCTTTGCATGGACCACCTCCAGTGCATTTCTTGTCTCTCAAGTTCTGCGAAGCTTTTTGACGTACATATTTTTTCTGATGAGCCCATACCTGCATACATAAACAAAAAATTTAAAAAGTCTGTCTCATTACTAAATAAACAAACCTTTTTCCATTCTGCAATGCACTTGATTGGAGGACCCAAAGCATTGAGTTCAACCTCAGCTTTACTCCAAAATCTACCGAGTACCTCCTTGCCTCCTTTAAAAAACCCACATGCAATATCTGGATTGCCTTCCATTAATGTCAGCAAATGTTGAGTTTGTTGCTTATTTGTGCTTTTTGACCTTCCAAGAATAATTTTTAGTTATTTTATTTATATTTCAATAAAAATACTTACATGTTTTTACAAGCTCCCTTTAATATTGCAGGTGAAAATTTTTTTGCGGAAAAACAAAGAACATATGTTTTAAGAATAAGTATATTTTTCCCGCCGAATATTTTTTCCCTTTCGTAGTTGATAAAACAGGGACGGCAAAACAAAATTTCTTACGGAATATTTGATTAAAATAGGAGTAAAGGGAAAAGTGAGAAATTTCATGAGGAAATTTTGTTTATGATTGGGCTGATTAATTTATTCGTAACAAAATACTTTTTATTTTCAAATATACATAGTTGCATTTTGATGAAATTATGGCTTTTTCACCTGAACTAGTTGTCAAAAATCATTTTAACAATAAAAACAATTAATATGTGCTAAATTTTAATAAAAACATTGAACAAATAAAAAGCAAAAATATTTAAATAAAATGGAAAAACAATAAGTCAACAATATTTCAAACTGTAAAAGGATGTCGATGTCAGAACCAATCTAGAATGTGTCATGTGAACACTTGGTGATTAACAGAGCGAGCCTAGTAGTGGATTGTGCTTCTTTTACAGTGCCACCAAGTTTTAAATTGTTAAAAAATTTATATATTGAATCTGTTTTTCATTAGAGATTGCGCCATCGCTATTAAAAAGCAATTATCAAAAATATATACTACTACTTAGTTGCACAATGTGCTTATCCAAACACACTTGATAAGGCAGTGCTCGTAAATGTTATTTATTATTAACCTGCGAGAAGATAACAAATTTTTAAAAATCTTTTTGTGATACTGAGAGAGCAAACATAACAACCCAGGGGCGAATTTATCGATTACAGAAGCAATGATGTAATGCACACATGTAAGACAGTAACGCACATGAGCTCAATTATAACCTAGTATACTTTTTCAAATGCATTGCTGCATTTCGAGAGTGAACGCCTACCACTTGCTCACAAAGTAAGCAGGATAGTGAAGTGTTCATTCAATAAATATAAACGCATTACTGTTTCACACACATTGTAAGTAAGCAGTACACAGTCTATACACAATCTCGCTTACTTCGTGGGCAAGTAGAAAGCGCTTTGCCCACTACTTCACACACATTGTAAGTAAGCAGTAGGCAGTCTATAAAAAGTCTCGCTTACTTCGTGGGCAAGTAGAAGGAGTATAATCTTTTTTATATAACAGCAAATCCTATAAAGAATGGAAACTCCAAATAATTATTCTGATAAAAAATTTTATAAAATTTTTTTTATTTCAAAAAGATTTATTAATTTTTAATTTATATTTTTAATTTATATATATGTATGCATGTAAAAAAAAACAAAAAAAAAATTAAATAATTGTTACATTTACATTTCATGTTGATTTTTAATTTCTTTATTGTGATTTTGTCGATTATCATAATTTCGTTTTGAAATTCTATTCTTCGACAACCGAAAAGCATTACGAATGTCTTGTATGTATATATTTTGGGTATAACCATCACGTGAATTGATTATTATTCTAAATTCTTTATGATAGATCGTGAAAATTTTACCAAATATTGCTCTATTTAAAATTTAAATACCAGCACTTTAACTTTTCACTTATGTTGACATTTCCTGCACTTTCATTATTCAAATTTTCAACCGTTTCATAATTGCGAACAGATATTTCTAATTTATTCACGATTTTTTCAATACAACTAAGTTAATTTTTTTAGTTTATTACTTTGATTTCGTTTGTTCATTAAATGTCTTATATTTTGGAATCTATGTACTAGGTATATGGATATTTATCCATTTCTACCTTTTCCAAACTGATTTTAAATTTATCCGTTTTGAATAACAGCCGACACACTTTTGATTTACAACTGAAGAAAACAAAAAAATAAACTCCTTTACAAAGTACCAAATGAAAAATAACGGTACAAAACAAAAATGCATACATACATACATATGTATGTATGTGCGTATGTATATTTATGTATATGTAAGCGAATGTACAGGTCCAAGAATTGTACAATGCACGTTCATATGCATATGTAAGTATTTAAACATTTACATATACAAATAACAAAACAACACATACATATGTACATACCAGAGAACTTCAAAATCACGATTTTTCTTGATTTTATTCCGCACAAAAATTTTTGTTCATTTTAAAGAATAAAGAAAAATTCAATGATGATTAAAAATCATATTCGTTCTGATGTACACATCAAATTCTGTAGCTCGTTTCTGTATTTCTCGCATCGTAAAGTTATCCGCATGAAACGAGTGAATTGCAACAAAAACAGTGTAAAATGAAACAAAAAATGGTTTTTCCCACACAAGTGTTTATGTATATGTATATACTTTGCGAGAATGATCTGTCATTTTAATAATTTTCCAGCAATTATTGGAAGTATGTGAGAAAAAGTGTTTCTGTAACAACATTTTGCGGAAAGTTTCTCACAAGCAGTGTCAAAATAAGTCACATTTCAAATTGGTGCGAGAAAATTGAATTTAGTTTTTTTTTATAAATATGGAGCCCAAATCTACAGAAAAGGTAAGTATTTAAGAAATTGTTCATAATTGTGATTATTATAATTACATATTAATACAAATGTATGTGCAATGTAAAAAGTAATTCGTTTCTAAATTATTTTCATTTCAATAGAAAACACAAAGAATTTCTAAACAGCAAAAGCAGAAGCTGGTGGACTACATGTCCTCCAATTTAGAATTTGCTAGGGGGCAATTTAACAAAATCAATGCAAATTCAAACTGCAAGGAACAGTGGGAATCACTAACAGTTTCTTTGAACTCTTTGGGTGGCAGTGAAAAGAGTGTAGAGCAATGGAAAAAGGTAAGTTTTTTTTTTTAGACATACATACATATGTACATCCATAGATACCCTACAAGCATTTTTTGAAAAAATTTATCATATTCGAGTCATTTATGACTCCTCTGCGCGATTAAAATAAACATATATGAGCTCATTTTCTGATCATAAATGTTTGTTCCCTCTGGAGAAAATGGTACCCTACCCGCGACTCTTCTTGGGGAGTCATTTATTACCCGATTTTCTGATCAGTTTCGAGTCATTTATGACTCATATTTTTAATGATTTGCGAGTCTTTTTCGAGTCATTTTTTAGTCGTATTTCTAATTATTTTCGAGTCTTTTTCGACTCATTTTTCATTCATATTTCTAATCGTTTGCGAATCATTTATGAGTCGTTTTTTAGTCGTATTTCTGATCGTTTACGAGTCTTTTTTGACTCTTTTTCAGTCATATTTGTAATCGATTACGAGAAGGAATATTTTTCGATTTAAATTATTAATTACTTCAGTTTATTAAAATAATATAAATTCAATTATTATTAAATTATAAAATAAATTAAATTATATAAATTTTATAATAAATAATAATATAAAAATGTTTAGTAAAAAAAATAAGAGTAAAAGAAAGGAATTGAATTTATGAAGAAAGTAATAATAATAACCAACAACGAAAATAAACATTACTCAAGAAAATAGCAACAAATAAAATAGCCTAAAATATACGATATTGAGCCATGATGAAAGATGAAATCGGAGGACAACAACAACACACAACAGCAACACGAGAGAGATTAAATCAAACAACAACAGCCTAGTAACAAACAGCACCATGGGTATAATTATATTAGAATATTACATACATACACATATCTCCACATAAATACAAACATATTCAAACACAAACAAAACAGACAATACACAACATACACATAATACATACATATATACAAACCTCATCAATTTTACATATGTATAACAAAAAAATATACATACATAAAAGAAAACATAAGCAAACAAAATAAAACTTAAAAACAAAACCTTAAGATGGGAAAATTTTTTTTTGGAAGTTGTACATGCATATTTACACATACACATATACTCACATATATATATGTAATTGAGAGGAGAAATATGCATTTAAGAGAAAATTTAAGAGCGAAGCAAGGAAATTATTAAAATCGAAATTTAAAGGCCTATTTAGCCGACGGTTGAAATCGTAGATGTAAGCTAAATGTTGATGTAATGTAAGAGCCAACATTTTTGTAGTTATAGAATGCTTAAAAACGTGTCACGTGACACATGAATGTGCATACATGCATATGTATGTACATACATACATAAAAAGAACAAAAATTCTTATTAAACATATTAAATCATATTTTTCTGTTCTTCTTCGAAATCTTGTGCCCGGAGAATTGTTATTGTTCATTTTCCTTCACCAGTAGTATTAATTTCTTGTCGTCCATTGCAACTTTTTATCACTTTGAAAATTATAAATCAAATATAAAACAGCTGTTCCAAACGTTGATGGAAGTTCCAAATGTTTACAATATTTGTGATTGTTCGCAAATAGTACGATATTATTTAAAAGGTACCGAATCATATTATTACACATTTTATTGTAATGAATTTGATAATTGGTTAAATTATAGTTTAACATTCATATCTATATATGTATGTATGTACATCATTGTTTTGATTATTAGTGTTACTTATTATTTAAAGGATTTTTTTTTGTATACTTGAATGTATGTATGTATGTATATATGTTTGTACATAAGTACAGTATACATGAAATTACAAAGTAAGCATATCAATTTATGTATGTACGAGTACATATGTACATACAATTTTAAAAATTTTGTTTTTGTTTTAAATGTAATTTGTACGAAAGAAAAATTCGTTCGACATCATGTGCAAGGCAGTTATTATATAAAAGGTTTTTTTTTTGTATACTTGAATGTATGTATGTATGTACATATGTACATTAATTGATATGCTCACTTTGTAATTTCATATACATATATTGTACCTATGTACATACATATGTGCATACATACATACATTCAAGTATACAAAAAAAAAATCTTTTAAATAATAAGTAACAGTAATAATCAAAACTATGATGTACATACATACATATGTACATAGATATGAATGTTAAACTATAATTTAAACAATTATCAAATTCATTACAATAAAATATATAAGCACAAACGATCGGTACAATCTCTTGCTAGATATTGAAAAAAATTATTTCTTTACTCAATAAAGCATGCATGTGTACATATTTAACAACTAAAACTAGTCAAAACAAAAAAAAAGTACCAACAAAGGACTTCTGTGCCCGATTGCAATTCAAAATACAACCATCCCATCACTGTATACAATTGTCACGTAACCTCGTAATGAAATTCTATTTTCTGCAGGTTGGTACGTTACGGCAACATTTCATTTCAGTCAAGTAAGTATTTTCATAGCTTTTGCATATAACAGAAGCAATCAGCTGACACATCAACATTTACATTTCTAGAGTTAAGGCTGCTTTAGCCGACCGTAACTCTAGAAATGTAAATGCTGATGTGTCAGCTGATTGCTTCTGTTATATGCAAAAGCTATGAAAATACTTACTTGACTGAAATGAAATGTTGCCGTAACGTACCAACCTGCAGAAAATAGAATTTCATTACGAGGTTACGTGACAATTGTAGACAGTGATGGGATGGTTGTATTTTGAATTGCAATGGGGCACAGAAGTCCTTTGTTGGAAATTTTTTTTTGTTTTGACTAGTTTTAGTTGTTAAATATGTACACATGCATGCTTTATTAAGTAAAGAAAGTTTTCTAAATAATTTTTTTTTCAATATCTAGCAAGAGACTGTACCGATCGTTTGTGCTTATATATTTTATTGTAATGAATTTGATAATTGTTTAAATTATAGTTTAACATTCATACCTATGTATGTGTGTACATCATAGTTTTGATTATTAGTGTTACTTATTATTTAAAAGTTTTTTTTGTATACTTGAATGTATGTATGTATGCACATATGTATGTACATAAGTACAATATATGTATATGAAATTACAAAGTAAGCATATCACTTTATGTACATACATATATACATACATACATTCAAGTATACAAAAAAAAATCTTTTATATAATAACTGCCTTGCACATGATGTCGAACGAATTTTTCTTTCGTACAAATTACATTTAAAACAAAAACAAAATTTTTAAAATTGTATGTACATACATATGTATGTACATACATAAATTGATATGCTTACGTTGTAATTTCATGTATAGTGTACTTATGTACATACATATATACATACATACATACATTCAAGTATACAAAAAAAAATCCTTTAAATAATAAGTAACACTAATAATCAAAACATATAGATATGAATGTTAAACTATAATTTAACCAATTATCAAATTCATTACAATAAAATGTGTAATAATATGATTCGGTACCTTTTATATAATATCGTACTATTTGCGAACAATCACAAATATTGTAAACATTTGGAACTTCCATCAACGTTTGGAACAGCTGTTTTGTATATTATTTATAATTTTCAAAGTGATAAAAAGTTGCAATAGACGACAAGAAATTAATACTACTGGTGAAGCAAAATGAACAATAAGAATTCTCCGGGGCACATGATTTCGAAGAAGAACAGAAAAATATGATTTAATATGTTTAATAAGAATTTTTGTTCTTTTTATGTATGTATGTACATATGTACATATGCATGTCTGCACATTCATGTGTCACGTGACACGTTTTTAAGCATTCTATAACTACAAAAATGTTGGCTCTTACCTTACATCAACATTTAGCTTACATCTACGATTTCAACCGTCGGCTAAATAGGCCTTTACGGTCGGCTAAAGCAGCCTTAAGGGTTGTTTCACCGAAAAAAAGTGATGTCATATGAAAATATTTATAATTTTTAGTTTCAAATAGAAATATTTTTGTTTGAATAAATTTAGTTTTGCAAAGTACAAGTACATTGTAGATTTTTAAGATGATTATGGAAAAGCATATGACAACACTGTAAATAATTCAAAGGTAATTTATTTTAAATAATAAAAACAACATTTAAAAACATTATAAAAACAACAAAAACATACATATATGTATATTCATTCTAAACAACATAAACAATTTGAAACCTTTCACATACTTAGATGTGTATAAATATAAATAAATACATGCATAATTGAAGTAGTTAATTAAACTACTATGAAGTAAATTTTGCTTTTAAATGAAATTTAAATCTGAACTATTTGGTTATTGCTAAAATCAGTAAATGTCTACAAATGAATTTGATTATAAGACTTATAATAATCTTTTAGGTGAATTTTACAAAATAAAGAAAAGAGTTTTACAAAACCGTGAACTTTCGAATAAGGATAGTAAAATAGAAGAATACATAAATTTGCTAATATCATCCTATAATAATATTCTAGTATATTCAAAAATTCATATTGATCAATTGTCCGGCCATTTACAAGAGGAAATAAATAGTAAAATAATAAAAAGTAGGGAAATTTTACTTAAGTAGGTGTTTTTTAAAACTAAAATGCAAAACCAAAATTCCATTTGGTAAAGATTTATTTGAGATAATACAGAAAGACATTTTGGTGGAAGCGGCATCTGATACCGAAACAAGCGATAGGGACTCTGAAGCAGAAATAGAAGTTAAGGGAGAGATTATCACTGCTAGAACATTCAATAGTACAAGTAGGGTAAACATGGCGTCCATAGAAGAAAAAACCAAATTTATTTCAATGTGCTCTAACATTATTCGTGAAAATTATGACGGGAAACCACAAACGTTGAATTCATTTATTGATAAAATTAATCTGATTCAAAAAATAACTGCAACTAATTTAACTGGGTGCTTTATTTCTTTTATAAAATCAAAATTAAACGGAAAAGCAAGAGAGGTTTTACCAGAGAACATAGCAAGTATTGAACAAATAAAAGAGTCACTAAGAAATAAAATAAAACCAGATAGTTCCAAAGTTTTATCAAGCAGGATTGCAGCACTACAGGTTAAAAACAATAACTACGAAGATTTTTCCAAGAGTATTGAAAGTTTAGCAGACGACTTACAGCGTTCTTTAACAATAGAAGGCGTAACGAGGGACAAAGCACAAGAAATGGCAATAGAAGAAACTATAAACATTTGTAGGAAAAATGCCAAGTCGGACATGATAAAAGCGATTTTAGCCTCGGCAACTTTTAAAGAACCAAAGGACGTAGTAGCAAAACTACTTACAGAAGAAGCTACAAATGAAATAAAGGAACGTCAGGTGTTATCGTTCCGAACGCCAAATAAAAATACTCACAATAGATCAGTTAGTAACAATGAACAGTTTCGCAATAATTCCAACCGTAACAATAATTACGGAAATTCTCGTGGTTCCTATTCTCGCTATAGAAACAACAATAGTTATTTCAACAATAACAATAATAGGTTTCAGCGTAGTTATCGCGGTAATCACAGATACCAACCCCCGACAAGCGCATACCAAAGAGCTGCTGTTAGGACTTTAAACGTGGAGTCCCCTCAACGACCGTCGTTGAGGGATGAAGAAGAAGAACAAACGCAACAGTAAATCTAACAAATAATATTTCAAAAACGTATATCTATACGTTAAACCTCACATATTCTGATTTCATTAAAGTAAATTGTACTGACACAAAACAAACTTGCACCTTTCTCGTAGACACACAAGCAGACATTTCCCTTATCAAAATTTCTTGTCTTAATCACGATACTATTTTAAATAAAAACCAAGTAATAAGCATCACTGGAATAACAGATAATCCAATTTTAACGTTAGGTACAATATGTACAAATTTAATTATTTCAAACCAACTAATATCTCAAGTGCTTCATATAGTCAGTGATGACTTTAATATTCCTGCTAACGGCATATTGGGAAAAGACTTTCTAAAAGACAATAAATGTAAAATTAACTACGAAAACATGGCCATATCTGTTACTATCAGAAATACTAGAATAAATATCCCAATACAACAAGGGACAACAAATTTTTCTTGTATAATTCCTCCCAGGTGTGAAGTGTTCAAAATATTTAATTTAAGAAACATAAAAGAACCCATGTTTATCGATTCCCAAGAAATTTGCGAAGGCGTGTTTGTAAGCAAAGGAATAATCGATTCGAACAACCCTATCGTACAACTTATTAACACTACTGATGAACTCAAATGCATAAGAAATGACAAAATCAAAATAGAAAAATTGAGTAACTTTTATATATATTCCATTAATGAAAATAGTATTGATACTGAGCGTATAGCTGAATTAAAGGGAATTTTACAAAATCAAATGCCAACTGAAGTTAAAGATAGCTTGTTACCTATTTGTGAACAATATGCAGATATTTTCTGTTTAAAGAACGATAAAATGACAATAAACAATTTTTATGAGCAGGAACTTCAATTAATAGATAAATCACCAGTTTACATAAAAAAGTACAGACTTCCGTATACCCAACGAGATGAAATCGACAAACAAGTTGAAAAGTTATTAAAAAATGATCTGACTGAACTTAGTATATCGAATTACAATAGCCCTCTTATATTAGTTCCGAAAAAGAGTGCCGATAATAAAAAAGCGTCTCGAATGTGCGTAGATTATCGAGCAGTGAACAGAAAATTACTCGCAGACAAATTTCCTCTACCACGCATAGACGACATCCTAGATAAATTAGGTAGGGCGAAATATTTTTCAATACTTGATATGTTTTCAGGATTTCACCAAATCCCTATACAGCCAGAATCACGTAATATCACAGCATTTAGCACCGACAAAGGATCTTTTCGCTGGAAAGTGTTACCTTTCGGGCTGAATGTGGCACCTAACTCCTTTTCTAGAATGATGTCAATTGCATTTTCGGGTAATAATTCAAATAAAGCTTTTTTATATATTGACGATATTATAATTATCGGTTGCAGCAAACAGCATCATATTAAAAATATACAGGAAGTTTTTGAAACATTAAGGCGGTACAATTTGAAAATAAACCCTTATAAGTGCAATTTTTTTCGGCCAGAGGTCACATTCCTAGGGCATAAATGCACAGCCAATGGTCTTTTACCGGATGAGTCAAAAATAACGGCAATAAAAAACTATCCAATTCCATTTGATAAAGATTCTACCAGAAGGTTTGTGGCATTTGCAAATTATTATCGTAAATTCATTCCGAATTTTGCAATTATAGCAGCACCACTAAATAGAATGACGAGGAAAAACATCCAATTTAATTGGACCACAGAATGTAAAAACTCATTTGAAAATTTAAAATCAGCATTAATGAACGCTAACATATTGCAATATCCAAAGTTCTCAGAACCATTTTTAATCACAGTAGATGCATCTAAATCATGATGTGGAGCTATACTCAGCCAAAATTTCCATGGTAACGATTTACCAATATCTTTTGCTTCAAAAACATTTACTCAATCTGAACAAAAAAAAAACCGATAATTGAATTAGAATTGCTTGCAATTAATTCACTTTGCAATTAAACAATTTCGTCCTTACGTCTACGGAACTTTATTTACAGTAAGATCGGATCACAAACCCCTAGTATATCTTTTCAATATGAAAGACCCATCATCAAAACTAACCCGTATACGGTTGGAACTCTCGGAATATAATTTTGTAGTAGAATATATCAAAGGAAAAGATAACGTAGGAGCGGATGCTCTTTCGGGAGTCGGAATTAATGAACTAAAAAACTCAGATAACCAAGTACTGGCTATGACAACACGTTCGATGGCTAAAATGATAGATAACAAGAAAAATACCATACAACACGAAATAGGAAAACAAAACATTCCCAAATTAAAAGTCTTTTTGTCTAATTGTATAGGTGTAGAAAAGTAAACACATTCATAATGGAAAATTATTGTTGTGTGTGGTTGAGAAATATTTTAAAGGCTATATTTATGCTTTGTAATTCACAAAAATATATTTGTGAGTTTTTGTATGAATAGATGAGCTTTGGAATTTTTTTAAACATAAAGGGTAAAAAATCTACTGATGAATTGGTATAGCTACCAACGAAATATATATCTAGATATTGCTAACCCGCAACAAATAAATAAAATATAAAACATAAATTCTTGAGTACATGCTCAAAGAAATGTAAAAATTTTGTAACGGGGAGATTTGCTTTTCATTTTTGCCTTATAAAATACTTTTAATGGCAACCAGCGGTTGTCTTATTGTATAGGTGTAGAAAAGTAAACACATTCATAATGGAAAATTATTGTTGTGTGTGTTTGAGAAATTTTTTAAAGGCTATTTTTATGCTTTGTAATTCACAAAAATATATTTGTGAGTTTTTGTATGAATAGATGAGCTTTGGAATTTTTTTAAACATAAATGGTAAAACATCTACTGATGAATTGGTATACTTACCAACGAAATATATATCTAGATATTGCTAACCCGCAACAAATAAATAAAATATAAAACATAAATTCTTGAGTACATGCTCAAATAAATGTAAAAATAAAGTTAAGAACAAAAATATAGAAAAACTAATTTTTACACCAACTCCACTCAAGGCTTTTCATTTAGTTGTTTTAGACACAATCGGTCCATTGCCACAATCAGCGTACGGAAACAAGTATGCACTTACTTTAATGTGTGACCTTACGAAATATTTGGTTACAATATCAATCCCTGATAATTCAGCACGGACTGTTGCGCGTGCAATATTCGAAAATTTCATATTAGTCTACGGTAAAATGAATTCCATAAAAACAGATTTGGGAACTGAATTTAAAAACGATATATTCACGGAACTTTGCAAAATTTTTAATATTGATATAAAATTTTCTACAGGGTATCACCACCAAACGGTAGGAACTGTAGAGCGAAACCATCGTGTGTTCAACGAGTATGTCAGAGCATATTTGAACGAAAATTTGTCTGATTGGGATACTTATCTCAAATATTTTACTTTTTTTCACAATACGTCACCCAATACAGTTTTTGATATCAAATTTACTCCTTATGAATTAGTATTTGGTAAAAAGTCAGTAATGCCGAATGAGAAGAGCATTGAGGTAGAGCCAATTTATAACATTGAAAATTACAGTAGAGAAGTTAAATATGGATTAAAGAAATCGAATGAATTAGCACAGCAATTGATCAATAAACACAAGCAGCGAAATAAGAATTATTATGACCAATTTGCCAAACCATTAGACATAAAAACAAATGATACTGTTCTATTACAAAAAGAACCATATGAAAAACACAAGAGCATATACGATGGTCCTTATCTAGTAACGAATGTGGATGGTACAAATGTAACAATTATGCATGAACTAACAAAGAAAAGAAAGACGGTTCACAAAAATAGAATAAGAAAAATGTAAACAAAATCAAATACGTATCAAAAAAAAAAATAAAAAAAAACCATTAATATAACAATTAAAACAAAAATTTTTAAAATTTAAGTTAACCTTGATGAGACAGGCAGGCTGATGTTACAATTTATTTTGTAACTTATTTTTGAAATTAAGAACACAAGACAATAGGATTATTTTGATTTTAGTTATTAAATTTAGTTTATTTAGATTTTCATTTTTGTTTTCTATTCTATGTTTATTAAATTATAACCATCTCAGGGACCCGCTTTTTAAGGCTGGTGTTTGATCAGGTTTTTGTTACGTGTTAAAGAGAACTGATTAGAATAGAACTGAACTCGAACTACGATTCCATACCAAATCACCTTCCGCTTTTATACCCAATTTCGCTGTCTGATTGAACGATGCTGCTGACGTTCGCTGCCGCCGGCGTGGTCATTGCCAAGTGTGTTAGTATGCAAATTCAGCTTATTC
The DNA here is from genome assembly GCA_947311025.1 of Lypha dubia. Lineage (NCBI taxonomy): Eukaryota > Metazoa > Arthropoda > Insecta > Diptera > Tachinidae > Lypha > Lypha dubia. The sequence continues at coordinate 84,593,277 of OX371260.1, read as the reverse complement.
ATACCCGTGGAACTTCCAGCCGAATGCGGTTCTCACGATATTGCAATGTCAGCATATATCTGTAGGAAATTTACTGGCATATATATGTATGCAGCTGTATTGCAACGTCAGCATATATCTGTAGGAAAATTACTGGTAATAACGTCAGTAATGCATGCAGCGGTATTTTGCTGCCGTTGGTATTTTTGTTGGTTGAGGGAAAATAACTCAACGTCAGTATGTGTATGCAGCGTATGTTCTGCTGTCGCTGATACTTCTGTTGGTTAGGGGAAAATGACTCATAACATCCCTCCCCCCTTACGGACAAGAATCATCCTGTCTTAGGATGTTTCGTAGCCATCCTTCTGGAATCAAGTCAAAATAGATGTGTGTATGCATCCGACTACCTTGGCGATACAGCTTTGGCAGCTCCCGGAGTAATATGTAATTATCTCCCGAGCCTCGATTGCCTGAAGGTTCGCAGTTTACCATTACTTGGTGACTGCTAAGTGTCTGTCGACTTGGTACGTTTGCTGCGGCACCAAGGAAAAAATATGATATTGCTTGTGAACTACTGCGGTTGTTATTGACTTTGTAGTTGTTATTGGCGTTGTAGTGATACCCCCTTTCCAACGGAACTGGTCATTCCGTCTATGTATGTGTTGTGGTATCGTATATAGGTTTTGCGGTTGTGTGAGGTTGATAGATATAGGCTGCTGTTGATGATTGTTGGATTCTTCATTGTTAACGGGGTGATGATTATTGGTTGATTTTAAAAACACGGGTTAATATTTTTAATCTTATAACTAACAATTTTCTCTTACATATACTTATATAAAAATTTCTTTTCTTACATGAAACTATTTTGAAAGAGTTGTCTAACGTAATAATTCTTTGTGTTTTTTTAAAATTCCCCCCTTTTTAAATAATTAAATTGAATCACCAACAAGGATGGAGGTTTCATAAACATTTTAGATTGTTATACTCAATCAGTTATAGGATTTTATTTATATTAATTTTAAAATTTTTACATGTTTTTAATTATTTTGATCCAAGATTTCAATCTTCAAATACTTGTGATTTTTTTGTTTAAGTGTTTAGTTAGCCACTATTAAATGATTTTCTATTTGTTCCATTTTCCAATATTTATTTTAGAAGTAATTTTTCAATATAATCATGTATGTATATATATATACATATGTGTATTGTTAATGGTATGTTTCTTACTTTTTTTTTTATTTTCAACTTAATATAAAATTGTATGTATGTATGACACACAAAAAATTATAATAGTTATGCATTTACAAGTTAGTTGTATAATTATTGTGTATGTGTATTGATATCTATATATATGTACTCTTATACCAACCTTGAAATAAACTTATACGAGAAATTGAAAATTTTTAAATTATTTGAAAACGTTGCAAAAATGAGTAGAAAAAAAAAAAAAAAAAATTACTACTACATATGTATATCAAATTTCAACTTATTTAAACATTTTTTCCTCTCCTTTCTTTTTTATATATAAAAAAAAATGAGTTCAGTTTAGCTTGTATTTATCCTTGTCTTTGTGAAAGAAATTTAACACCTTTGCTGCTTTAATGATTTGAAAGAAAAATTATTCACTTGCGTACAATTTTTTTAAATCAACAGCAAAAATGGAAGAAAATTAGGAAAGTTTAAAATTGCAATTAGTTTGTTTTTTAGAAGAAAGACAAAAATAAATATTAATAGGAAATTTGTTGAAATTATTTCATAAGTTGCATGTTCTTCTTTATTTGAAAATTAAATTTTAGTTTCTGCACTTGAAATTTTTATTCATTGTTCATTGTTCATTATTCATTTTAGCTTAAAAGCTTACATTCAAACATAGATTAATTCGTGCTTTTTATTATTATTGTTAGTATTACTGAAATACCATGCATGTATGTATGTTTGGCTTTTATTTTTTGTTTCAATGTCAATGCCAAACTTATTTGTATTCTCACACACATACATGCATGTGTATATCTGTTTATTCAGTTGTACCCGGCTGTGAAATAGTCTTTTTTTTTGTGATAATTTTATTATTTATTGAATCTTTAATTATTTAAATTGAATTATCAATAAGTTTTTCAAATCTTAAATCTAAAAAAATATTAAATAATATTAAATAAAATTGGCTAATGCTAAACAAAATTTTAATTTCAACGGTTAATTTTTGTTGTTTTACATTTCTCGTGAACGGCTGAGAAAAAGATTATCCCTTCTTTTCAACTCAAGTTTTTAAATATATTTTTTCGCGTGTTTTGAAAATACTGTCTTCACCAACGGAACGTCTAGGTCTTTATGAATTCGATGTTTTCTGACATACCAGGGGGCTGCTGTTATTGTACGTAGGATTTTATTCTGTCGCCTTTGAATTCTTTCGACATTCGATGCTGAGGCAGTGCCCCATAACTGGATTCCATAGGACCATATTGGTTTCAGGATCGCGTTGTATAACAAAAGTTTACAGTCAAGACTTAATATAGAATTTCTTCCAATAAGCCAATTCATTTGAGCTGCTTTTAATTTCATTTGAGTCAACTTTGCGTCTATATGCGATTTCCATGTTAAACGACGATCAAGATGAACGCCTAGATATTTGACTACAGTGTGTTGTGGTATAGTCTCGGTATTAATTTTTATAGGCGGGCATGTTTCCCTGCGCAACGTAAAAGTGACGTGTGCACATTTCTGCTCGTTAACTTTTATACGCCATTGTTTGAGCCATTTTTCCAGTTTGGATATATATTCTTGTAAGTTGCGGGAAGCTTCTACAGGATTTTCGTGAACGCTTAGAAAGGCTGTATCATCCGCAAATGTTGATGTATGAATGTTACTGTTTAACGGTAAGTCAGAGGTATATATTAAATAAAGTAAGGGTCCGAAGATACTGCCTTGAGGGATTCCGGCTTCAATCGACTGCAGAGGGCTTAAAAAATTGCCTTCCCTAACTACAAATTTACGTTCCATCAAATAGCTTTTTAAAAGCTTTACGATGTTTGCTGGTAGATTTTGTGTTAATTTATTGAAAAGACCTTCGTGCCATACTTTATCGAAAGCTTGTGAGACATCAATAAAGAGCGCAGAGCAGTATTTCTTTTTTTCAAAAGTGTCTCTAACGACATTCACAAGTCTGTGAGTTTGTTCTATTGTGCTATGTTGACTGCGAAAACCGAATTGATGATCTGGGATGCATCCACTTCTGCTCACTATAGGCATCAGCTTGCTCATACACAGCTTTTCAAATAGTTTTGAAATGTTAGACAGTAAACTAATAGGCCGATAGGATTCAACCTTTGTATGATCCTTGCCGGGCTTTGGTATCATAGTAATTAGCGAAACCTTCCATTCTTTAGGATAGTGTTCTAGGCGTAGAATACTGTTAAAAATGAATAGTATTATTCTTTTTGCAGTGTAAGGCAATTCTTGAAGCATTTTGTTGCTTATTTTGTCGACACCTGGGGCTTTTCTGGTGTTAAGACTAGTAATAGTATTTTCAATCTCCGTCATGTTAAATCTCATCGGTATTTCTGGTAAAGGGACGACTGGTGGCAGTTCAACAATATCAGCAGAAATATTCGGAGTGAAAACTTTTTCTAAGTGTTTAACAAAAAGTGCACCTTTTTCAGCATCAGTTTTTGCCCAGTCACCATTTGGGGCTCGTAATGGGGGTTTGCATATCACCGGCCTTTTTAGTCCTCTGGCTGCACGCCACAGTGAATAATCTGTTTGTGGTGTTGCATCTAGCTCTTGAAGGAATTTTTGAAGGGAAGCTGTTTTTTGAGCTTGCAAAACTTTCCTAAGCTGCTTGGTACACTCCTTAAGCCTTAATTTTAGCTGGGGCGATCTGTAGCGCTGCCATTCTCGTCGAGCTCGCCGTTTTTCAGTCAATAGCCTTTCTATATCTACAGAAAAAATATTGTTAAATCTCACTGGTTGGTTTATTTCATTTGAAGTAGCATTAAAAGCAGCTTGTTTAACATGCGTGTGTGAAATAGTCTGGCAGAATTTTGCTGTGTAATCATATTTCACAGCCAAGTACTCAACTAAAGTCATGCAAAAAAAAATGAAAAAAGAAAAATTGTAGAGACCATCAAAACTGTATTTCGTCTCAGTTTGGATATATTGCATTCATTTTTACCCTGCAGTTGTAAGCATGTGCAAACATTAAAAATGCTTGTAATTGCTTTATTTATGTTTCTATTAATGTGCATAAAACTGCAGGGATTTATTTTGTTTTTATTATTATTATTTTGTTTCTATTATTCAAACATCTACCGACGCAAGCATGTGCAAACATTAAAAATTTTTGCAATTGCTTTCTGTTTCTACTGCAATGCAGTCATTAATTTTATTAAAAATTTACATAGATGTGAATACTTTTTTTTTTTAATTAAATTCGTAATTTTAGTTCAATTACTAATTTTATAACAAACCCGAGAAAAAAAAAATTGTTTCATGAAGTGACAAAGAGTTTTCAATAAACTGAAAAAAAACAAAATCCACGGTTACCTAATTTTCCTTTATAGAAAAATTGAAAACCCAAAAAAATACATAGAATTGCCCGAGTGTATTGAGAAACTGGAATACCAGTAACCCAACAGAAACCACCAAACACACTCATGCAGAAAAAAAACGTAAGTAAATTAACTTTTCATTTTTGTTTTCTATTCTATGTTTATTAAATTATAACCGTCTCAGGGACCCGCTTTTTAAGGCTGGTGTTTGATCAGGTTTTTGTTACGTGTTAAAGAGAACTGATTAGAATAGAACTGAACTCGAACTACGCTTCCATACCAAATCACCCTCCGCTTTTATACCCAATTTCGCTGTCTGATTGAAAGATGCTGCTGACGTTCGCTGCCGCCGGCGTGGTCATTGCCAAGTGTGTTAGTATGCAAATTCAGCATATTCATACCCGTGGAACTTCCAGCCGATTGCGGTTCTCACGATATTGCAATGTCAGCATATATCTGTAGGAAATTTACTGGCATATATATGTATGCAGCTGTATTGCAACGTCAGCATATATCTGTAGGAAAATTACTGGTAATAACGTCAGTAATGCATGCAGCGGTATTTTGCTGCCGTTGGTATTTTTGTTGGTTGAGGGAAAATAACTCAACGTCAGTATGTGTATGCAGCGTATGTTCTGCTGTCGCTGATACTTCTGTTGGTTAGGGGAAAATGACTCATAACACTGAACAATTGGAGGAAGGCGCTTCCTGGTGGCTCACCAGTCGAAGGGGTGGTGTCTGGTGGGCACTATCCCCTGATCCCAATTGTTTCGCTGTGTTTGTTATACAAGAAATTTTTAATAAACGTGACATTTTTTCATAAAAATAAAACAAAATTTGTAAACGAAATTTTTTATATATTCATATTTGAAATGTTACAATAACTTTATTAATAACTAATAATAATAACATGTTATGAAAGAAAAAAAAACATAAAAATTTATATTAAACTATAAATTTGTTTATTTAAAAACAAAACCTTTTAAAAAACCTTTTTTTGGAATTAAACCTAACAAAAATAATATATTATATATATTATTAAACTAAATTTGTAGAAATTGAAAACAAATAATATGAATATCACAAAACTTTATTATAATAACGTCGTTATATATATATATATATAACAACAAAAACCCAAAATTTAAATTAAATCTATTCATATATTTATTTAAAAACAGAACTTGGAAAAAATATAAATTTATACCTTAAATAATCTAAGGTCAAATAGAAGAAAAGAATATTAATTAAATAATATCAAAATAAATAGAAGCACATTGAACAAAAACTTTTTATTAAAAATTAATCTAAATTTTTCTACAAACAAACAAAACAAAAATAAGAAATAAAATTTTTTTTTATTTTTTTTGCAAAATCAAACATTTAACATTAAACATATTTTTAGATACTTATGGCCAATAAATGAGTGGATATTTAATTATAGTTTTAGTTAATTTTCATAAAAATTTAAAATTTGTGTAAACGCACTTTCATTTTTTCAGTCAAACTTAATTGCTCTTATTAAGTTGTGGTAAAAATATGGTAGCACTTTGAACTGTCAAAAAATTTATCGATATTTTTCAGAAAACAGCTGTTAAAAAAATTATTATAAATTCATAAAGTTTGTGTGGTCTTTGTAAAATAATTGTGAAAAGTGAAATAAAATGGATAAAAGAAGTCCCAATTTTACAACAACCGAAATAGAATATTTATTGGATGCTGTAAAGAAATACAGCTCCATTATTGAAAATAAAAAAACGGATAGAGTCGGCGCAGAAGAGAAACAAAATGCGTGGAAAAATATAGAAAGTGAGTTCAACAGTAAGTTTACTCACACTTTCCGGTCGCAAAAAGTTCTAAAGACGAAATAAGTTAACATAAAGGCGACGGCAAAGCAAAATTTTGCTTACGACAAGCGCCAAACGTATGCTACTGGTGGTGGACCGCCTTCTGCGACAACCAACACTGACCGTGCCATACTGGAAATATGTCAGGAAGTGCACCACCTACGATAGCGATGCACAGGAAAACGGTAAGTTTTAATAAATTATTGTTAATTTATAATTCGTAACAAAGTCGTAAACATATTAACATTCATGTATGTATGTACATACATATGTATGTATGTATTCAGATTTTACAGATATTGAATTCATCGATGAGTTTTTGAGTGATAAAGAGGGTGCTGTTGGCGGCAAAGATGACCACAAAGAAGAAGTGGCTGTAAAAAAAGAAGATGGTAAGTTTTTATCTTTCTATTATTTTTTGCACATAGTAATTTTTATAATATTTTGTAGAGAATACATCTTGGGCGAAGTATACGCCAAGAACATTAAAAAAACCCATCAACAAAGCCTTGAAGCAACAAAAAGCAACGGACTCGTGGGCAAAAGTTGAAGACATCAAGTCGCAGAGGCAAAAACTAGAAATGGAGTTTCTAAAAGAAAGGCACAGCAAGGAGATGGATAAAATCAGCCTCGAGATGGAAAAGCTCCGAGAAGAAATCATTTATATCAAACTTAAAACCAGTAAATTACTGGCAGAAAATTAATATTATTTAGCTTCAGAACTTACTGTTGAAATCAGTCTCTGTATTTTTCCATTCATTTTGTTTTTCTTTTGCGCCGACTTTATCCTTTTTTTATTTTCAATAATGAATCTGTATTTCTTTAGAGCGTTCAATAAATATTCTGTTTCGGTTGTGATATTGATCTCAAATTAATAAATTATTAATTTGTTAATTAATTTTATTTTTTGTTGTTTATTATTAATATTGAATTTTATTTTAATAAAAGAAATTAAATGAATTACAATTTTTGTGTACCTTTATTTACAATAAGTTTATTATAATAAGAATTTATCAAAGACCGTCGTGCAGTGTTTTGTGCAACCGAATTACTAGCGTTTACATTGCGAGGCACATTGTTGACCAAATTTACTGCCGATTCGAAACTGTTTGATAAAGGTGGGAGTTCTATTTCTTTATTTATACAACACACATTGTGCAAAACAGCAGTCGCTATATTTATACCCTCTACTTTTCTGTGGTTTAAACGAATGCCTAGAGATAAAATAGGGAATCTTCGTTTCCAAACACCATAGCTTCTTTCTATACAGTTACGAGTTCGAATTTGTGACTCATTATATAAATTTTCTTCTGCTTTTTTTACGCTTGAGAGTGGAGTCGTTATAAAATCTTTGTTGGGATAGCCACTGTCAGCCACAATCAAACAATTTTCAAATTCTTTGTTGCAGAATCTAGAATATATTTTAGAATTGAGTAATATATTTGAGTCATGTGAGGATCCGGGCCATCTAGCAACTATGTCAAGGATTCTTAGTTGTGCATCACACATCGTTTGGACGTTCATTGAGAAAAATCCTTTACGGTTTCTATATAACTCGGCATCTTTGCCACCTAAAAAATGGAAGTTGTTATAAAAATATTTACTACTGTACTAAAATGGAAACAGTGGCAGAGATATGTACCTGGAGAAATTATTTTGACATGTGTACAATCAATTGCTGCAACAACGTTAGGAAATTTTGCAATATCGTAGAAATCTCGTTTTTTTGTTCAAAAGTTCTTCTTCAGTTTTTGGAAACACTATAAAATGATTCCGCAGTAGTGCAATATAATGTGTAACATTGCCAACAATATTGGACACTGTTGTTGTTGAAACACCATACACATCGGCGATGGTTTTAAGCATCCCGCCGGTTGCGTAAACTCTTAATGTGATGAGTATCATATTCTCCTCGCTTATGGAATTGTTCCTGAGAATGTTTGGTTTTAAATATTTTCTTTTATGTGTGTGTATGTAAGTTGTATTTATATTTACCATGTGGTTGGATTCCTTATGTGATGTCCAATATGATCCAATATATTATAAACAGATCTTTTTGACATTCGAAATCTTTCGTAGAACTCGGAATCCCCAAAGACATGAAAGTGGTTGGGTCGTACGCGTATTATACGTGGTTTCCGTAATATTGTTGCATTTAATGTGTCGGAAATTTCTGCGTCACTCATATCTTCTTCATCGGTACTCATTTCGTTTATTTTTTATTAAATTTCACTTTAATTATGTATTTGGCAAAAATGTTTAAGAAATTGTAACAAAATAAGAAAAAAAAAAGAAACGTCAAAAACATATGTTCAATTTGCATAACTTAAACCACATTTAAACACAACCCGTTGGCTATTTAATGTTGATTTAATATTGCAATGAAAAACAAAATTTTTCATTTAAACGAGTTTTAAAAATAAATGAAACATCATCCACCAATTTATTGGCCCTAACACATAAAAAAAAAAAAAATCAATCAAACTTTGTAGAAAATTAAAACAAAATATAAATTTTTTTCTTTTATATATTGTTGGAAAATGCTGAATCTAACGAGACTGATCACCTCGGTTTGATTCAACATTTTTTTATAAAAAGGGAGGTGCATAGGTAGGTGGCCAATGCTTATGTTTCCAAACTTTAAAAACAAAATACAAATACTTTCAAATTATAAATATTTTCAAATAGAAAAAAAAACAACATATCAACATTTTCAATAATATAAATATTTTTAAAACAAAAATAAATATTTGCAAAGTTATTATTGTATTATAAGTTATAATTAATTTATATTTTTTCTTTAAAAGAAGGGAGCTGTAGTGGCAGCACTATCGCCTACTATCTCTTCAACTCATCCCTGTTAATTACTACTATATAAGCAACTAACTATATATAAGGAACAGAATTATCGAGTAAGAAAAAATGAAAAATAAAATAAATCACTCTTCACACACCAACCAAACGAGTAAGTTCTCATTTATATTACAGCTTAAATAAAAATAAAGTGCTTTGTATGCAATGTAGGACACAGGTGCTGGAGAGTGATGAGGCTTTGCAGTGCGATCTTTGTGAAAAAACTCTACACTCAATTTGCAGCAAATTCAATAAAAAGGAATATACAAAATTGGTAAACAACCCTGTTCTTGAGTTCAAATGCCATTTTTGTGAACCAGTAAACGATGCTTTAGAATGTGTGAACGACATTAAAGAAATCAAAACAAAAATTAATCAGCTGGATGATATAAAAGATACGGTGAATTTCATGTCATCGCAATTTGATAGTTTACTAAAAGGTGTAGAAGAGAATAAGAAAGAAATAAAAATAATAAAAAAAGCAAATCTTACATTGCATGAAGAGGTAAAACATCTTAAATCAACAGTAAAGTTCCTAAATGATATAAGAGTTAAGAATGACTGTGTGATTAATGGAGTCAAAGTAAAAGGAGAAGATACTCCCGAGAAAGTTGTGTTGCAAATAGCAAGTAAAGCGGCTTCTAATATTTGTGAAGGTGATATAGAAGAAGCATATTTTATAAATCAGAATAAAAAACAAAGCAAAACGATATCAAAACAATTGTTGTAAAATTTGCAAACACGAAAACAAAGATTGCGTTAATGAAGGAGAAGTCAAAATTGAAAAATATTGATGATAATAAAAAAGTTTTTATAAATGATTTCATGAGCAAGGAGTCAATAAAACTTTTCAACCATGCTAAATCACTTAAAGCTGTTGGTTTTGGATTTGTATATACAAGAGGTGGAAAAGTTTTTGCCAAAATGAATTCAAATTCGAAACAAATTTATATTAAATCAATGGATCATGTTGATAAAATGTTGAGCACCTTTGGTGTTGGTGGAAGACGAACAACTGTTGCAGCTCCTGATATGTCAGATGATGATGAAGACAATGTTTATGGTGATGATGATAATGAGCTATTTACGTCAGCAAAATAATCTCATTTTATTTTTGTTAATATGTTTTTTTTTTGCATTGTATAATATACTTACTTAATTATGAACACTCAATATTTTTCTAATTCAAATTCATTTAATTGTTATATAAAAGAATCTAGTTCAAAATCCTTTAATATATTATCAAGTATTCTTCGATCGATAAGTTTAATAAACTACGTACTACCCTGAGTCAAATGGTCATAATGCCGGAAGTTATAGCCGTTCAAGAAACTTGGCTAGATGGAAATCTTTTAAACTTTTACTCAATTCACGGTTTTGATGCTGTGCACTGTTGCAGATATGATGGATACGGCGGTACTTCGTTATACATAAGTAAGAAATTAAAGTAAAAAGTACTTTTAGCCAGGAGCTATAATTTCTTGGAGGTCATTACGATATCGTTACCGGAAATTCGAATTAATAATAACGCACTGGTATTAACATCACTTGATAGATCCCAAATATGTTCTTTAGAAACGTTTACAGCAAATATCGGAAATTTGCTTATTGAATTTAGAAATTCTTCTTGCATTTTCCTTGGTGATTTCAATGTTGACTTGATGTGCACGAATGTTGCTAGTCGCTGTTTAATAGATTTGTTTTCTGAGTTTAACTTTACATCAAATCATAATATGGTAACCAGACCTGAAAGTAATTCCTGCATTGATTCCGTTTTCAGCAATTTCTCCAATGAAATTAATATCAGTTCGATTCGAAATAACTTATCGGATCATAATATAATATTTTGTGAACTAAAAACGGATTTTTTACCGTGTGGCAATTATATTGCTAATAAAATTAAAAAGGTAGATTATATAAAGTTTGGTACTTTTATTGATGAGAATTTGCGAGCTGCTGCGCCGGGCGACTCATCAACTGAATGTTAAAGATTAATAGACACTCTCTCCTCCGCGCTGACCCAAGAAAAACTGGTGATCCAAGAAAAACTTGGAAATTTATCAACAAACAGCTTGGAAAAAAAAGAGAAATTTCTAGGGATCTGGAGGGGTGTGATGGCAGCATTATTACTAAAGACGAGGAAAAAGCAATAACTTCTTCCACGTTTCACTGCAGGATATTAAAGATTCTATTCCACAGTATTCAGACGATAATATTAACCTATTTGGTACGCTGGTTCAAGTAAACAGTTGCTTTAATCTGGAAGCGATAAACAGAACTCAAACTAGTAAAATTATGGATGACTTGCATATGAATAAGAGCCCTGGCAGTGACAATATAACCACAAAAATGCTTTTGGTGCGTAAAGATGCTATTTCTGAAGAAATCCTAAACATTTTTAACAACATGATTGAAGAAGGGAAATACCCGGATGTATTAGAAGTTCACAAGATAATTCCAATACCAAAAACTGTGGGAACTAACACAATTGATAAATTTCGTCCAACATCAATACTATCAACAATCGACAAAATTATAGAGAAACTTATATTTCAACAGATATCTATTTATTTGGAGCAGAATAATATATTATTTGACCGACAATATGGTTTTAAAGAAGGTAGTGGAACTGAAGAAGCGGTGGTGAATGTAGTTGAGTATATTTGCAATGGACTTGATGCAGGTTACAGAGGGGTTGCGGGTTTATTTTTTGATGTGTCGAAAGCTTTTGATTTGGTGGACCATGACATTTTATGTAAGAAGCTTCGTTTTGTCGGATTGTCTCAGAATGCAGTAAAATTGCTTAGAGATTATTTGAAGGGAAGGAAGCAATTTGTTCAGGTTAACAATTCAAAAAGTGACGTGTTAAATGTACTGTACGGAGTTCCGCAAGGAAGTGTCCTGGGGCCACTGTTGTTTAAAATTTATGTTGACGACTTAAAGAACATAAAATTTAATGGACATTTGGTTATGTATGCAGATGACATATGCCTGTTCTATAAATATCAACATAAATTAGTCTTACAAACGCAGATTGAATATGATGCAGCAATTTTATCAGAGTTTTGTAGAATAAATAAGCTCTTGTTAAATGGTCAAAAGACCAAATTTATCAGATTTAAACCTTATATTGACAGAAATGAAGAACCTATTGATATTCATATTGACGGCAAGCTAATATGTGAATCCACAAATGTTAAATATCTTGGCATGCACCTTAGCAATAATTTACTATGGGAAAATCACATAAAAAGCATAAAAACAAAAATTTCTTCTGGAATTGGAATCCTATATAAATTTAAAAATAAATTGGACACTAAAACCAAACTTCTACTCTACCAGTCCTTAGTTCATTCGCATCTAACATATCTTCCGATGATATATGGATTTAGAGTCAATGCAAGCTTAAGGACGTTGCAATCTGCTCAAAATAAAGCGCTAAAAATTCTACAATCTACCGATACGTTTTTCGACAATAAATCTATTTCGTTTCTATGCAAGAACTGTACTTTGTAATATGATTAAAACAATTTAGTTATTCTGGTGCTCTCTAGGGAGCTCTCAATTTATTGTGGAGGATTTGATGATGATAAGAGTTTAAGAAATTAAATAATAGTGCCGGAGTGTATAACTCTTTTTGCAATATAAGGCAGTTGTTGAAGCATTTTGTTGCTTATTTTGTCGACACCTGGGGCTTTTCTGGTGTTAAGACTAGTAATAGTATTTTCAATCTCCGTCATGTTAAATCTCATCGGTATTTCTGGTAAAGAGACGACTGGTGGCAGTTCAACAATATCAGCAGAAATATTCGGGGTAAATACTTTTTCTAGGTGCTTAACAAATAGATCACCTTTTTCAGCATCAGTTCTTGCCCAGTCACCATTAGAGGCTCGTAATGGTGGTTTGCAAATCACTGGCCTTTTAAGTCCTCTGGCTGCACGCCACAGCGAATAATCTGTTGACGGTGTTGCATCGAGTTCTTGCAGAAATTTTTGCAGCGAAGCTGTTTTTTGTGATTGTAAAACTTTTCTTAGCTGTTTGGTACACTCCTTAAGCCTTAATTTTAGCTGAGGCGATCTGTAACGTTGCCATTCTCGTCGAGCTCTCCGTTTTTCAGTCAATAGCCTTTCTACATCTGCACAAAAAATATTGTTAAATCTCGCTTGTTGATTTGGTTGAATTGAAGAAGCATTAAGAGCAGCTTGTTTAGCATGTGCTTCAAACAACCTAATAGAATTTTCTATGTCAGCAGGTGTTCTCAATGGCATATTTTCCGTGCAATGAGCACTCAAATATTTTTTGTATTTCAGCCAGTTAATACGTGCAGGTGTCAGCGGTAAATCACATGTTGGTGTTGTAGTTGTGTGTGAGTAAATAGTGATAATAGTAGGCGAGTGATCTGAAGACAAATCCAGAGATGCTTCTACTTCAATCATTTCGCTGGGCACGCCCTTCATAATCCCAAAGTCGATAACATCAGGAATTTTTTGACGATCCGTTGGCCAATATGTTGGCTGACCACTTGAAACTACATTCAAACCCATTTTTGAAATTGTGTCAAACAAAACACGACCCTTGGGACTGATTAAACGTGAGCCCCAAAAAGTGTGTTTAGCATTGTAGTCGCCAGCTGCTAGAAAACGGGACCCCAGTGTTGTATAAAATGCGGTATATTGACTCTCTGAAATTGAAAACCTGGGAGGAGAGTACACAGATGATATCACAAGCTTTTGATAAAAATTTTCAATGCAGATGTTCGTTGCTTGAAGATATTCTTCACGAAGGTCGTTTAGTAGGTAGTGTTTTATTCGAGTTTTTATTAGGATTCCAGAGCCACCACAAGCTCTACCTTGAGGATCCTTGGTGTCGTAGAAATTATATCCACTAATTCGAAAATAGCTTCGGGACGTCAAGTGAGTTTCTGAGATAAGCATAACATCGATTTGTTTATCCAGAAGAAAATATTCAATTTCATTTTTGTGTTGGCAGATGCCGTTTGCGTTCCAAAAACAGATTCTTAAGTTCATGGTTTGTTCAATACAGCCTGCAACAAGGTAGACTGCATTTTCAACATTTCCTGCATCATACAGGACATGTTGAGAGTGAATGTATTTACTGTTTGTATAAGGATCTCTATTGAATCTTCAATACGACTAAAATTATGCCCTGATTCTTCATTTACTGGTACAGTTTTTTGCGCCGGAATCTGGTTACTCTTTAAAATATTAGCGTATGAAGATTGACTATTAGGTTTTTGTTGAGTAAGAGTCGTGTTAGATTTTAAAACATTTGAGTATTGATTATGGCTAGACGACGGTTGAGGTAACTGTGGGTAGTTTAAATGAGTGTTGGGCTGAGCGGGAGTAGCATTAATTTTTCTGTTCGACGAATTTTTAAAAAGAGAATAAAGAGGGCAGCCCCTATAGTTGGCAGTGTGGTTTCCGCCGCAATTACTACATTTTTTTGCTTTGGTATCACCTTTTATTTTGTCACAGTTAGCGGTACTGTGTAACTCGCCACATACAACGCAAACGGTAGACAACTTGCAATAAGTTTTGGTATGGCCAAATTCTTGACAGTTCATGCATTGGATAGGTCCAGTTTTTTTATGTGGCATCTCAACGGTAACTCTTCGATGCAACAAGTATTTTAAGCTATAGATTGGGTGCGATTCATTTTTTTTAATTTTCAAGTCGCCTGGCTGTAGCTCGACTCTAAAAATAGGTTGGGGGATTTTTTCCCTGTTTTTAATGTTTGAAACATTTTTGACTTTGAAGCCACTATTTTCAAGGCCAGACTTTACCTCTTCCGGATCCACGCTTGAATCTATTCCTTTTATAACTACTGTTAGGCCTTTAGCACTCTTCAGTTGATATGTATAAAAGTTTTTGTTTTTAGTCTCAAAATCTGAGACAATTTTTCTATAATAATTTTCTTGTGTTACCTGAATTTTAGTTTCGTTGATTTTGCCGCGCTTAATTGGAGTTACATAGAACTCATTTTCTCCAATTAATGAGATAAGGCTTTTTACCAAAAGGTTGGAGTTCTGTTCTCTTAAATATATCTGCGGTGGTTTAGTGGACCTTGTTGTACTTGTGTCTTCATCGACTTGTTCATTCAAAATCGCAAAACGATTTTCAGAATGTTTAATATTATTTTTCCCATCTTTGGGCATTTTCGCCGTTGACGCTATTTCAGCTGATTTGGGACTTCTTCCCCTTTTTAGCACGGTTATGTATCTGTCCATACCAGTTTGGATTTTATTATCACTATTTTCACTCACTGCATTTACAATTTTGTGCACGTTGGTCACCTGGGTATTTATTGTTTGTTTGTTTGATTGTACAGCTAAGCTGACAAGTTTGCTAATAGGTGCAATTGTTGTTGCTTCTTGATCGATATTTAACATGTTCAAAGATAATGATCGCGCACGAGTATTTGTGTTTTGTGTAGTATTCAGGTTTGTGTTTACTTCATTTTTTTTGTCGTCGTTAGCAACCAAAGTTATATATTGTACATTCCTACTGCTTGTAGGTTTATTGTTGTTGTTAGAAGGTGAACTCATTTAGAGTTCTCTTTTTTTTGTATTTTCACTTATGTATATTAGTTTGTGTATGCAAATATTTATGTGTATTGCACACAAGCAAAAAATAAAATAAAACCAGTAAAATAACAGTTCAATAAATGTTTTGTTTTTTTTATATTTTTTGTGACTTGAATATTTTTTTTTCTTTTATATTTTTTTTATATTCAGTTGCGACGATTATAAAAACGCGTCTGTTCACTACGAGAGTTGAAACTGCAATGTTCATATAACGTTAGTTCTGTATGTGTGTTCTGTATGGTCAATAATTTCTAAATTATTTACTACGTTAGCGTTTGGTTTTTCTATTTTGGATTGCGGTTTTCCCATTTTATTCTTATTTCTACGTATTTTGACAATATAAGTGACCGTTTACATTGAATTATTTGTATGGAATATCAATTTGCTTTATTTAAAATTTAGTTTTGAATTTAATTATTTTTGATTAAGTTTAATTTTATTTTTACTTATTATGAAGGTTATAAAAGTTAGTTAGTTAGTAAGTTTTTTTTTTTTTTTTTTTTTTTTTTTTTGGTTTGATCCACTATGGCAACTCTTATTTATTTTCTTACTTTTCATATTTTTTAACTTATATATATATATAGTGTTTCATTTGTTCACTTCAATGTGGCAACTCTTAAATTTTTTTGACATTTCTTTTTATTGTGAAATTCTATTTCATAATTGTAATTTATTTAATTAGCACGGTAATAGTTAGTGTATTTTTTAGTTTTAGTGAAAAAGTTTTGTGATTTTTTTTTTTTTATTTTTATATTGAATATAATATTGTTTTGTGTATTCCAGCATGTGATTTAAAAATTCATGTTGTATATGTTTGTAATATATTATTTTCATATACATACTTCATTATAAGTGTATGTATGCATACATGTGTAAAAAAGATTTCATTATTTATTTATATTAAAAAAATTTAATTTGTAAAAAAAAAATATAGTGAAAAAAAAATCTATTTGTGTTTGTGTTGTTCCATCTCGGCTTCAAGTCGGCCGATTTGTGTCCATATTTCGGATGCAATGTCCCAGGATGGTGGTGGAGTTGGGTTAGCGTTCCATTAGTTGTTGTTATATTGACGCCTTTTGGCCAGGCGCTTCCACCTCAGTGTTTTTTTGGCTTAAACACTCTTCTGACGGAGACTTGGCTGTCCGTCAGGTTCCGTTTGGTGCTAATTTTAAAGCACTTTGTAATCCAGGACTGGCAGGATCGCCATGTAATATGATTAAAACAATTTAGTTATTCTGGTGCTCTCTAGGGAGCTCTCAATTTATTGTGGAGGATTTGATGATGATAAGAGTTTAAGAAATTAAATAATAGTGCCGGCGCTTAAGAACGCCACTGGCAAATAAAAGTAAAAGGCAGATGAATGCCAGTATGAATTAGTAATGCCGATTGAAGGCAAAGTATTAAATGATTCCTTAAACTAATTGACATTGGCTTATATACTAATTATGAGAATAATTCATAGTGGTACCTTAACATAAGAGTAAAAGAATAGAAATATATATTATTGTTGGGTAAGCATATTTAGCTTTCAACTATTTATGTATGGCATGTGTTCAACAGTTTTAAAGTTCAACGAGTGCATACTTAAAAGCGACAGATAATTTGTGTAGCTTATATCTACAATCAAACAAATACAGTTAATAAATGTGATTCATTTAAGTGCATTGTGCTGCTGCACTTAATTAACTGTACAAGTGTCAAATTACCGACACACACAAAATATCTTGCTTGCAGTTTGTCAATGCTTGCATGCTGCGGTACTATTGAATCGCAATGCATACCACACACTGTTGGCCACATGCTACAACTTCCTGTACGAGGACTTTACAAGCAACAGTTACTGTTATATGTTTTGTAATAAAATATTTTTTATTTATTTTATTTTTGTGTCTTAGAACTTGTATAGTTGGAGCTCCTAAGACCGATGATTTATTAATTGTCTTATAAACTAAATGACATTGGCTTATATACTAATTATGAGAATAATTCATAGTGGTACCTTAACATAAGAGTAAAAGAATAGAAATATATATTATTGTTGGGTAAGCATATTTAGCTTCCAACTATTTATGTATGGCAAGTGTTCAACAGTTTTAAAGTTCAACGAGTGCATACTTAAAAGCAACAGATACTTTGTGTTGCTTATATTTACAATCAAACAAATGCAGTTAATAAATGTGATTCATTTAAGTGCATTGTGCTGCTGCACTTGATTAACCGTACAAGTGTCAAATTACCGACACATAAAATATCTTGCTTGCACTTTGTCAATGCTTGCATGTTGCGGTACTATTGAATCGCAATGCATACTACACACTGTTGGCCACATCCTACACCTCCACCTTTTACAAGAATGTTCACATAACGTTAGTTTAATGGACATTCTTTTACAATTAGTTTTTAATTAGTCTAAGTATAAGTGTAATACGAGTATAATATTTATTTTTAAAGAAAAGAAAAAACAAATTATAATATTTAGATGTACTTATATTCTAATTTTATAGTAGTTCGGCGCCGATCAATAATATTAAATGTTAGTTATTATTATATGTCGTAAGTCTATTTTTATGAACTGCTTGTTGTTTATTTGTTCTCTTATCCACTATAGTAACATTATTTCTTAAATCTATTTTCTTAATTTTATACGGACCAATAAAACTAAAGCCAGTATAAAGGGTTTTCTGATTAATTTTCTTCTATTATATTTTTCCTTAAAATTTTGTTTTACTTTTTCTTTATTTTGGGGTTTTTTTTTTTTGAATAATAAAATGTTTATTAGAAAAATAAATGTATGTATATGTATATTCATAAATTTTATGTTATTAAACTAGTTTGAAAATAAAATAACTTTTCACTCTGTACCTTTGACTGGCATTTTTGACATAATTTAACATATTTCGTTATGTCTTTTATCATATTTTTTTAATAGTAATACCTCTTTATTTTTTCTATTGTTCGATATATTCCACAATTTCCTCCCTCTATCGGATCATCGTGGTATTTCAGCATTAGATCAAGAATTGCCTGAGCATTCTTATCATTTATATTGGTCACCTCATTAAGTAGTAGCGCTACTTTTATGCCCTTTTATTATAAATTATTTAATTGAGATAAAATCTAAAATTTTCTCATTAGGTGCCTATTTGTTCACCGGCCACTTTCTCAAGCCTTCGGAAAAATTGCCCTAGGTCAATATTCCCATTAGTAAACAAATCATTTATACTTATATATGTAATAACAGATTTTCCTCGTTTGATGTAACATTTTACAGGAGTAATCTTTAATTTATAGTACTTTCTGACGTCAGTGTTCTTTAGTGGTACATACATATATGGGCTTTTTATCATTATTTTTAATTTGATGCTGAATATTTTCGGTATTACTTTGTTGTTTCTTTTTATATGCCATAGATCTTGTTGTAATTTTTAACACCGTATTAGTTTTTATATTTATATCTTTTAAGTCATCAATCGTTATTCTTGATAACGCGTCTGCAACATAATTATCTTTTCCCCTAAGATATTCTATAGTAAAATTGTATTCTTCCAAATCTAACCTCTTTCTTGTTAATTTTGAACTTGGGTTTTTCATAGAAAATATATATGATAATGGTCTGTGATTAGTACGAACAAGAAAATGTTTACCATATATGTATGGTCTGAAGTATGTAATAGCCCAATGGATAGCTGTCAATTCCTGTTCGATTGTAGATTTATTGCTTTCACCTTTGGTAAAAGATTTTGATGCGTATGCTATTGGTAATTGCTTTCTATCATATTCCAGCGTTAATACGGCTCCACAAGCTTGGTTGCTTGCGTCCGTCGTTATACAAAATTCTTTTGTGAAATCAGGGTATTGAAGTAGTGTGGGTTTTGTTAGAGCTTTTTTCAGGTATTTGAATGCATTCTCACAATCTTTAGTCCATTCAAATTGTACTCCTTTTCTGGACAATTTCGTTAGATGTCTGGAATATTCTGAGAAGTTTTTGATGAATCTTCGATAATAATTACAAAATGCAACGAATCGCATCCTTAGGTGTTGGATAGTTTTCGATAGCTGCGTATTTACTATCATCAGGTAATATTCCTTTGTCTGTACATTTGTGTCCAAGATAAGTAACTTCTGCCCTGAAAAATTAAAATTTTTCTGGATGAAGTTTTAAGTTATGTTTTCTACACAAATCAAATACCTCTTTTAAATTTGAAAGCATATGTTTTTCTGAACAACCTAACACCACTAAGTCATCCATGTACAGGAAAGCCTGGTTTGGTTTTAAACCAGCAAAAGCAAGTGTCATCATTCTTTGAAACGAATTTGGAGCTATTTTTAAACCATACGGTAATATAGTAAATCTGTATGAGCCATTGTTTGTTGATGTTAAGTCCCTAGATTTGTTCTCCAAGCCAATTTGGTCAAAACCTGACATTAAGTTTAAACAAGAAAAATATTTTGCTCTGCCGAGCTGGTCTAGAATATCGTCTATTCTAGGTAATGGACTCTTATCTGCAATTAGTTTTTTATTTATTTGCCTGTAGTCTATAACAAGTCTCCATCTTTTCTTATCAGAATTGGGCAGTGATTTCTTTGGTACGAGTAATATTGGACTGTTGTACTCAGAGTACGAAGGCTCTACAATTTGATCATCTATTAGCTTTTTGACCTGTTTATCTATTTCTTCTTTATGTGTATGTGGTATACGATAATTTTTAATGTATACCGGTTCTTTATCTTTTACCCTCAACTTTTGTTCATAAAAATTATTTATTATTATTTTTTCTGATTCTAAACCGAAAATATCACTGTATGTTGAGCATAACTCTGTTAATGTATTTTTAAATTGTTCCGGGAAATTTTCACTCAAAATTTTTAGTATTTTTGATTTTCTTGATATATTTTTGCTAAAATTTTCTTTTATTATATCATAATCAGAGATGTTTTCGGTTTTTATGTTACTCTTTTTGATTTTGGTATTAGTGTTAACTATTGTGTTTGGAATGAAGACGCCTGGTGCAATTTCTTGATTAGGAATTAGAATTTCACTGTTTAAATTGTTAAATTTTATTTGATGTATTATTTCACATCTTGGTGGTAAAGTTATTTCACTACTGTTATTTGTAATTGGTATATTGATTGTGTGTGGCATATTAAATGGTCTTAGGATAAGGCAATCATTGTTTTTGTTAAAATCCAACATGCAATTATACTTTTTCATGAAATCAATTCCAATGATTCCATCGCATGGTATTGGAAAGTTATTGTATACCACTTGGAATTTATGTGGTATTAAAAATTTTTCGAATTTTAGATCAAAAAATATACTTCCCATTGATTTTATATTGCCCTGTCCTATTCCACTAAAAACTGTAGTGTCATTAGTATTTATTTTGTTTAATCTGAAAAATTTTGATTTTATTAGAGAAATATCAGCACCAGTGTCTACCAAAAGTGTGAGTGTAGTGTCGGTATCATTTAGTTGAACATTTATAAAGAAACTTAAGTTGAGGTTTAAATGATAGATATTTATTGAATTGGTCTCAGGGGAAATTCGGAGTTTTCCGAATAATTTTGATTTGATTCTGTTGCTCTTACGTAATTGTTGTTCCTACGGTTATTGGTGTATCTTTGGCGGTAATTGTTATTATTGTTGTTATAGCTGTTATTGCTATTATTGTTACGTGGGAAATTATTTCTTCCACGCAACCGTGTATTATTGCCACGACAATTTTTATTGGGTCTATGTTTTTGCCCATAATATAGTATGGCATTCTGTTGGCCTGTGGCTTCGGTACAGCTATTGACAAATTTACTTATAGCATCATTCATGCTATTGAATTGGCCTGCCTCCATGATAAACTTTACTTTATCAATGTTGCAGTTTTTGGTAAGTGCTTTAACAGCGACTTGTGTTGAATATTTGGTTGCTAATTCTGATGGTAATTCATCTGTTATGTATGCACTTTCTAATGATTTTGCTAAATTTTCAATTTCATTGCAGTAGGCGTTCGCCGTTTTACTGCTTTGCTTAATGTTCATTATTTTCGCAGATATTACTTCTACTGATTCACCTTTAACGGTTTGTTGCAACTTATTTATAATGTTTATTATTGTTGCTTCATCGTTGATAAGATTTCCTGCAGTACCCTTTAATTTTGTTTTCATGAGGGATACTGCTGTGGATTTGTGTTCTCTTTTTATTGAATTTAGTAACGATAATGAATCTATGAAAGAGCGTAAATTTTCTGCTCTGCCATCAAAGTCTGGAATTAGCTTTGAGACTGTATTTAAAAATTCCACTATTGTTTGGCCCATTGTAGTATTTATTGGTTTAGTTCTGAATTTATGAGGTGAATTTTCGTGGATGGATGTTGGTAGGTCAAGCTCTACCCCTTTCTTAGCTGCCAATTTGAAATTTTTTTCTTTCAAATCTGCAAAGAATGCATCTGCTGCTGTTTTGTGTGAAATTGTAAATCTATTGTAGTGCACATTAAATAAAGTTCTTATTCTTTCTAAGCAACCTAAAAGTTTATCGAAATGTATTTTTATTGTTTCTTCTTTTGTAGGTCTGTCAATGTTTAGGCATTTATAAGAACGGTCAAAATCTTCCTTTATTAATCTGGCTTTGTTAAGTATTTCTTGCCATTCCATAAGTATAATTTAATTTATTGTCTTTAATTAGTTTTTCTATTTTTATTTTCCTGCCCTCTTTTTCTGTTTTCTATTCATTATAAAGGACCGTGTAAAAGTTTATGTATAATAATTTTATAAATTTTTCTTTTAATTTAATTTATTCTTATTTCTATTAAAACTATGATATTTTTAATTAATTTATTTTACTTGTATCCATCTTAAGGATAAAAAAAAGTTTTTTAAAACGTTTGTCTTATTTAGGTTTAATTTTAATTTTATTCCAACAAAATTTTTGAAAAATTATTCTTTAAGTGTTACTTTTTTAATTTTTATTTAAGTAACATTGCTAATTTTCTTAATCTCCTTTTTTGTGTTTTTGTAATAATGAGGTTCTTTAAAATATTATAGCTACGAGCTATTTTGTAAATGCAATTAAAACAAAAGTTTGCCACGAGCGGTTAACGCTTACTGGCCCTAGTGTGCGAATTTAGCGCACCACTTTTAAAATAAAAGTTATTAATTAATTAATTGTAAAATACATATGAAGAAAAATATATATTTTTTGGTGATTTTGTGCTCTTCTTGGTTCTCTTCAGATCATTTTGGCTGGCTGATGGAGGTGATATTTGTATTGAAGATGTCGTCCTTCTTTGGCTACCTTTTGGCCAGGCGGACCTTTATTTGCTTTATTTAAAGTAGCCGATCTTAAGGAACCCCGGATACTCCTTAAGTTCGTAGTTTGGTAGTTTACCGACTGTAAGGGCTCCCGAATACTCCTTGCAGTCGTACTAATCGTAATTTGAAGTAGCCGATCTTAAGGGCCTCCGAATACTCCTTAAGTTCTTAGTTCGTAATTTGCCGATTGTAAGGGCTCCCTAATACTCCTTGCACTCGTACTAATCGTAATTTGAAGTAGCCGATCTTAAGGGCCTCCGAATACTCCTTAAGTTCTTAGTTCGTAATTTGCCGATTGTAAGGGCTCCCGAATACTCCTTGCAGTCGTACTAATCGTAGTATCCCGTAAATACCACCGAATATTACCGATATTTTACCTGAATCATATATTATATTTTTGCCAGATATCCAGACAAAAGCGACTAGAAGCCACACCAGCGCACTGATCGCCGCCACCCGCCGTCACCTTGTTTCACCGAATCACCAGCAAACGTACGAGCAATTTTCGTAGTAATAAGTTAGTCTTAAGTAGTATAAGTTTCGTTTAAATAAACCTTTGTTCCATACATCTTTAACATCTAAAAGATACGAGTATTTTATTTCAAAGGAAGTAGACCTTTGATAAGAATCTGGACAGACTGAGTAATACCCCAGCTGGAAAATTAAACTACGTTACAATCTGTCACTGTACTGCCACCATGTAAGAATAATAAAACACATGTATTTCATACGGTAGCTTTGATTTTCCAGACAAATTGTTGGAAATGAGTGCATCGTGTTGCAAAAATGTTTCAAAGCCAAAAAATTTGTCCGAACAAAAATTTTTGGTAAATCCAGCTTTATAGTATACGTGTGTCGCATCGCATCCTTAGGTGTTGGATAGTTTTCGATAGCTGCGTATTTACTATCATCAGGTAATATTCCTTTGTCTGTACATTTGTGTCCAAGATAAGTAACTTCTGCCCTGAAAAATTAACATTTTTCTGGATGAAGTTTTAAGTTATGTTTTCTACACAAATCAAATACCTCTTTTAAATTTGAAAGCATATGTTTTTCTGAACAACCTAACACCACTAAGTCATCCATGTACAGGAAAGCCTGGTTTGGTTTTAAACCAGCAAAAGCAAGTGTCATCATTCTTTGAAACGAATTTGGAGCTATTTTTAAACCATACGGTAATATAGTAAATCTGTATGAGCCATTGTTTGTTGATGTTAAGTCCCTAGATTTGTTCTCCAAGCCAATTTGGTCAAAACCTGACATTAAGTTTAAACAAGAAAAATATTTTGCTCTGCCGAGCTGGTCTAGAATATCGTCTATTCTAGGTAATGGACTCTTATCTGCAATTAGTTTTTTATTTATTTGCCTGTAGTCTATAACAAGTCTCCATCTTTTCTTATCAGAATTGGGCAGTGATTTCTTTGGTACGAGTAATATTGGACTGTTGTACTCAGAGTACGAAGGCTCTACAATTTGATCATCTATTAGCTTTTTGACCTGTTTATCTATTTCTTCTTTATGTGTATGTGGTATACGATAATTTTTAATGTATACCGGTTCTTTATCTTTTACCCTCAACTTTTGTTCATAAAAATTATTTATTATTATTTTTTCTGATTCTAAACCGAAAATATCACTGTATGTTGAGCATAACTCTGTTAATGTATTTTTAAATTGTTCCGGGAAATTTTCACTCAAAATTTTTAGTATTTTTGATTTTCTTGATATATTTTTGCTAAAATTTTCTTTTATTATATCATAATCAGAGATGTTTTCGGTTTTTATGTTACTCTTTTTGATTTTGGTATTAGTGTTAACTATTGTGTTTGGAATGAAGACGCCTGGTGCAATTTCTTGATTAGGAATTAGAATTTCACTGTTTAAATTGTTAAATTTTATTTGATGTATTATTTCACATCTTGGTGGTAAAGTTATTTCACTACTGTTATTTGTAATTGGTATATTGATTGTGTGTGGCATATTAAATGGTCTTAGGATAAGGCAATCATTGTTTTTGTTAAGATTTTAACATGCAATTATACTTTTTCATGAAATCAATTCCAATGATTCCATCGCATGGTATTGGAAAGTTATTGTATACCACTTGGAATTTATGTGGTATTAAAAATTTTTCGAATTTTAGATCAAAAAATATACTTCCCATTGATTTTATATTGCCCTGTCCTATTCCACTAAAAACTGTAGTGTCATTAGTATTTATTTTGTTTAATCTGAAAAATTTTGATTTTATTAGAGAAATATCAGCACCAGTGTCTACCAAAAGTGTGAGTGTAGTGTCGGTATCATTTAGTTGAACATTTATAAAGAAACTTAAGTTGAGGTTTAAATGATAGATATTTATTGAATTGGTCTCAGGGGAAATTCGGAGTTTTCCGAATAATTTTGATTTGATTCTGTTGCTCTTACGTAATTGTTGTTCCTACGGTTATTGGTGTATCTTTGGCGGTAATTGTTATTATTGTTGTTATAGCTGTTATTGCTATTATTGTTACGTGGGAAATTATTTCTTCCACGCAACCGTGTATTATTGCCACGACAATTTTTATTGGGTCTATGTTTTTGCCCATAATATAGTATGGCATTCTGTTGGCCTGTGGCTTCGGTACAGCTATTGACAAATTTACTTATAGCATCATTCATGCTATTGAATTGGCCTGCCTCCATGATAAACTTTACTTTATCAATGTTGCAGTTTTTGGTAAGTGCTTTAACAGCGACTTGTGTTGAATATTTGGTTGCTAATTCTGATGGTAATTCATCTGTTATGTATGCACTTTCTAATGATTTTGCTAAATTTTCAATTTCATTGCAGTAGGCGTTCGCCGTTTTACTGCTTAATGTTCATTATTTTCGCAGATATTACTTCTACTGATTCACCTTTAACGGTTTGTTGCAACTTATTTATAATGTTTATTATTGTTGCTTCATCGTTGATAAGATTTCCTGCAGTACCCTTTAATTTTGTTTTCATGAGGGATACTGCTGTGGATTTGTGTTCTCTTTTTATTGAATTTAGTAACGATAATGAATCTATGAAAGAGCGTAAATTTTCTGCTCTGCCATCAAAGTCTGGAATTAGCTTTGAGACTGTATTTAAAAATTCCACTATTGTTTGGCCCATTGTAGTATTTATTGGTTTAGTTCTGAATTTATGAGGTGAATTTTCGTGGATGGATGTTGGTAGGTCAAGCTCTACCCCTTTCTTAGCTGCCAATTTGAAATTTTTTTCTTTCAAATCTGCAAAGAATGCATCTGCTGCTGTTTTGTGTGAAATTGTAAATCTATTGTAGTGCACATTAAATAAAGTTCTTATTCTTTCTAAGCAACCTAAAAGTTTATCGAAATGTATTTTTATTGTTTCTTCTTTTGTAGGTCTGTCAATGTTTAGGCATTTATAAGAACGGTCAAAATCTTCCTTTATTAATCTGGCTTTGTTAAGTATTTCTTGCCATTCCATAAGTATAATTTAATTTAATGTCTTTAATTAGTTTTTCTATTTTTATTTTCCTGCCCTCTTTTTCTGTTTTCTATTCATTATAAAGGACCGTGTAAAAGTTTATGTATAATAATTTTATAAATTTTTCTTTTAATTTAATTTATTCTTATTTCTATTAAAACTATGATATTTTTAATTAATTTATTTTACTTGTATCCATCTTAAGGATAAAAAAAAGTTTTTTAAAACGTTTGTCTTATTTAGGTTTAATTTTAATTTTATTCCAACAAAATTTTTGAAAAATTATTCTTTAAGTGTTACTTTTTTAATTTTTATTTAAGTAACATTGCTAATTTTCTTAATCTCCTTTTTTGTGTTTTTGTAATAATGAGGTTCTTTAAAATATTATAGCTACGAGCTATTTTGTAAATGCAATTAAAACAAAAGTTTGCCACGAGCGGTTAACGCTTACTGGCCCTAGTGTGCGAATTTAGCGCACCACTTTTAAAATAAAAGTTATTAATTAATTAATTGTAAAATACATATGAAGAAAAATATATATTTTTTGGTGATTTTGTGCTCTTCTTGGTTCTCTTCAGATCATTTTGGCTGGCTGATGGAGGTGATATTTGTATTGAAGATGTCGTCCTTCTTTGGCTACCTTTTGGCCAGGCGGACCTTTATTTGCTTTATTTAAAGTAGCCGATCTTAAGGAACCCCGGATACTCCTTAAGTTCGTAGTTTGGTAGTTTACCGACTGTAAGGGCTCCCGAATACTCCTTGCAGTCGTACTAATCGTAATTTGAAGTAGCCGATCTTAAGGGCCTCCGAATACTCCTTAAGTTCTTAGTTCGTAATTTGCCGATTGTAAGGGCTCCCTAATACTCCTTGCACTCGTACTAATCGTAATTTGAAGTAGCCGATCTTAAGGGCCTTCGAATACTCCTTAAGTTCTTAGTTCGTAATTTGCCGATTGTAAGGGCTCCCGAATACTCCTTGCAGTCGTACTAATCGTAGTATCCCGTAAATACCACCGAATATTACCGATATTTTACCTGAATCATATATTATATTTTTGCCAGATATCCAGACAAAAGCGACTAGAAGCCACACCAGCGCACTGATCGCCGCCACACGCCGTCACCTTGTTTCACCGAATCACCAGCAAACGTACGAGCAATTTTCGTAGTAATAAGTTAGTCTTAAGTAGTATAAGTTTCGTTTAAATAAACCTTTGTTCCATACATCTTTAACATCTAAAAGATACGAGTATTTTATTTCAAAGGAAGTAGACCTTTGATAAGAATCTGGACAGACTGAGTAATACCCCAGCTGGAAAATTAAACTACGTTACAATCTGTCACTGTACTGCCACCATGTAAGAATAATAAAACACATGTATTTCATACGGTAGCTTTGATTTTCCAGACAAATTGTTGGAAATGAGTGCATCGTGTTGCAAAAATGTTTCAAAGCAAAAAAATTTGTCCGAACAAAAATTTTTGGTAAATCCAGCTTTATAGTATACGTGTGTCGACGTCTCGCAAACAGAATTTTTCTTGCTAGGCACGCGTGCATAGCATTTCAAAAATTGCCCTCCACTGGTGTAAACTGACAATTTATTGACTGCCAGCGTTGCTAGATAAATTTATTGTATGACAATGAATTAAAAGCTTTTCCAAAAATTTTCTTACAACCGTGTGAGCTGACAATTAAGCTTGTGGATCTAACAACCGTTTGTACAGAGCTTAACCTTTATATAAAAATGTTCATTTTAAAATATTATCAGTATCCTTTAGCTGCCGGCTGAAACTTGTTTTATCAGCTTTGGTACATGCTTAATAATAAATAACAGTGGCATTATTACAAGCACTGCCTTATCAAGTGTGTTTGGATAAGCATATTGTGCAACCAATTGTAGTAAATATTTTTGATAATTGCACTTTAATAGAGATGGCGCAATCTCCAAAGAAAAACAGTTGCAAAATATAAATTTATTGACAATTTAAAACTTGGTGGCACTGTAAAAGAAGCACAATCCACCACTAGGTTCGCTATGTTAATCATGATGGCAAACCCACGTCTTCACAAGACACATTCAAGATTGGTTCTGACATCGACTTCCTTTTACAGTTTGAAATATTGTTGACTATTTATTTATTAGAATGTTTATTTAAGCTATAGGTCTTTTTATTTTAATATATATATATTGTTGTTTATATTTATATTTATTTTCGTTATTTCGCTAACAATTTGTTAGCATCTTTACTGAGTTACAGAATTGATGCATTGTTACCACAAGCAATAAATTGTGTTGGTAAAATTAACTTAACGCTTATTGTTAAAAGTTACAGAATCGCACTACAGGAAAATTTTATAAATTATTTGAAATTTTAATATTGATTTGTGTATTGGGTGTCATGAAATTTTTTCAATAATTTTTTATGGAAAAAGTCTAGGAAAATTTAACTACAGTATATAAAAAGGTTTTTGTATGAAATGTCACAAAAATTGTTTCCAAATTTTAACATAAAAAAATTATTGAAAATGAGTTAAGTATTGGATAGATATAAAATTTTTAACATAGAAAAAATTATTAAAAATGTTATGTTATAAAAATAGTATTTAAAAAAAAATTTAACATTGAATTCAATATATCAAAACAATTAACATTAAAATGTGTAGTATGTATCTAGGCTGTTTTTTAAATATAAATATCAAAAATTATTTACAAATTTTTATAAGCTTTATAAAAGTTAAGAATAATAAAAATCCTACAGGAAATTAAGTTATTATTGGTGTAAAACCAAGAAGCAATAATGTGATTATTTTCCTGTGGGACCATAATATAATTAGATATGTAATTAAAAAAACAAAGTAACAAAAAATTCATATTGTAAACAAGAAACAATCATTTAACATTAAGATTTTTACTAACTAAATATCTATAATTCTGTGCTAAATTTTCTGTATCTACTTTGAAATTTATTCTTTGTGTTGCTGGTGTATTAATTATCTCTAACATTTCTAACATCAAACGCTGTTTATAATTATTTTCTGTATTCAGAATTGAAACATTTTCAAAGTTAGGAAAGTGAACTAATCTGGAACAATGAGATGACAACGTTGTCTTCTGTGAATTGATATGCCTATATTTCTGATCTGACTTATGACCTGCTATTCTCGTTTTTAATTTATTTTTGGTAGTACCTACATATACCATGTTACAATTCTCTCCATCATTTCCCCTGCAAGGTATTTTGTAAACTACTATTGACTATTTATTTTTTTTCTATTTTATTAAAATATTTTTGCTTTTTATTTCTTCAATGTTTTTATTAAAATTTAGCACATATTAATTGTTTTTCATTGTTAAAATGATTTTTGACAGCTAGTTCAGGTAAAAAAGCCGTAATTTCATCAAATTGCAACTATATTTGAAAATAAAAAGTATTTTGTCACGAATAAATTAATATTTCTTTCTTTTATGCGGGGTTGGTTTAATATAAATTATCTTATTTCTAACGAAAATAAGTTTTAATTAAGCGGGGTTTCTTTTAAGCGCATGTAAGTGCTGTTAAATTATTCAAAAATATTAGTAAATAAGAATTTTTATTTCAAGTTAAGCGATTTTTTCATTTAAACAGCGCGCTTTTATCCGAATTCGACTTTATTGCAATAATTCGCATTGAAAATACTATTAATTAATTAATTTAAACTTATTTGCACTAATCTTTTAAAATTTTTTTTCTTTATAATACCTGCAAAATAGCGATAATTATGTATGTATGTGTAACCGCAAACGCGCAGCGGGAAAACATAGAAAACCTTTTTACTTCAAGCCTTACTTAGAAAACTTTTGATTCCATTTCCGTTCTTATTCTAACTGCTAAAAAGGGTGTCAGATTATCCATATGAGGAGAGAGAAGAGAAGGAGTAGTACTTTTTGTTTCGGTTTCTTGCCAAAATATGGACGGATTCGAGTGCCATTATAAAAACAAGAGTATATTGAAATTCAAAATACAATGAATTTTACGTCTTTAGCTGTTTTCAATCACGAAACTATTCAATTGCAAATTATGTTAACTAATTTTGCCAATAGGTATTATTAATTTTTGCGACAAGAATGATTTCCTTCTTTCCTCTGTAAAATAGCTGATAGATGTGGTTAACATTCAACATACATACATTAATTAAATTTTTTTAATAAAGATAGTCTAGTTTTCCAGATATTCGATAAGCTATTTGAAATATACTTCCTATTTCCCTTTCCTAACTAGAATAAATACACTGGCGGTATGTAGGGATAGGTGCAAATCATGGCCCAATTAGTAGGTCTATGCAGCTCTACAACAACAAAAAACATAGTGATCAAACTCAGGAAAACTCCACACATAACAAATTGTGTTAAATTATTTTGTATGAAGTTTGACATTTTTACAATTATTCGACGCGTCGCCCGTTAAAATAAAACAAAAAAAATTCAAAAAATAGAAATTGCAGTTCTATAAATTTGCTTGATTAACAGTTATATTTATATTATGTTTACAAATATGTTGTAATGTTTCCGGTGTATGGAAGTATTTATTGAAAAATTATGAAGATATGCCGGCGCTAATAAACGCCACTGGCAAATATATCTACTTGGCAGATGTATGCCAAAGTGAGTATGCCGATTTAAGGCAATTATAAAAAGATATGTTTTTATAAGTCTAATGCCGATTGAAGGCAAAGTATTGATTAATTTTATTTTCAAAAATTTGTTCCTTATATTCTAAACTAACTGTATTCTAAAACTACAAAATTTCTTATTCACTAAATATAAATGTAGTTTGAGAAAATATAAAATACATTATACATAATTGTTGTATTGCAATAACAACATGTTCAATATAGAACAATACAATTGTTGTAATATAAAAAATAACAATCGTATTATGTTTGCTGTAATAATGGTAGTAACATTAAAAAAGAGCCGTGTGCAAAAAGTAATATTAAGAACAGTAAGTGTAATTAGTACACTTACATATAAATATAATAATACATTGTTTATGTTAGTAATATTAATAGAGTGCCGTGTGCAAAAGTAATATTAAGAACAGTGAGTGCAATAAGTTTACTCACTTATAAAATATAATAATACATATAATATTATATTATTTAGAATGCACAACACCCTTCCCCTTAAGAAAAATTTTACAATTTTTAGGATTAAAATTTAAAATTTGTTTGTTTTTGTTTTGTGTTTTTTTTTTTTTTTTTTTTTTTTTTTGTTTTTAATATTTTTTTAAATTATTATTATGGTATTCTTTAAATTCATTACTTATTTCTAAAATAGAATTGACTCCTTTTCTTTTGACTATTTTATATGGACCATGATATGGTGCCTGATTTTTTTTTTTTTTTGTTAAATTTTCGAACGAGTACTAAGTTTGCTTTGGCTATTCGTTTTTGTTTCGACTTTTCTAAATATTCTCTTGCTTTAGTTATAGAATATTGTAATCTGAACCTCAATTCATGGGCATAATTTTCAGGGTTGTAAATTGGTTTATTACTTGAAATTTCTTCATTAGGAAAGTTCGGTAATTTGCCAAATATTAGCTCATATGGCGTGTAATTTGTGTCTATATGAGGTGTTGTGTTGTATGCGAAGCAGAAGTAAGGAAACCCTTTCGCCCACTCATCATTCTTACAATAATTTAAAAGAAACTCATTGATTACTCTATGATTTCTTTCTACTGATCCTAGAGTCTCATGGTGATATGGTGTGCTAAAAACTTGTTTAATTTGTAAAATGTTGCATACTTCAAACAATAATTCGTTTAGAAATTCAGTACCTCTGTCAGATTTGAGAACTTTAAAGTGTCCATATACTAAAATTAAATTTTCTACTATATTCTTGGCAACTGTTTTTGCATCCTTTGCTTCTATAGGACATGCTACAATATATTTTGTCAGATCATCTTGCATTGTTAAGATATATCTATACTGGTTTGAATACCTCAATGGGCCTACAGTATCTATTGATATTGTTTCGAAACTTGTTCGTGGTGTATCAGTAATGATTAGTTTTTCTTTTGTGTGTTTGGTCTGTTTATTTATTCTGCACTCGTTGCAGTTTTGTATATGTTTTTTGACCATTTTTCCCATGCTCTTCCATATATATTTTTGTTTAAGTTTTAGGGTAGTTTTTCTTACACCTAAAAGACCTCCTAAAATTGAATTGTGATATTCATTAATTAAATTGGTTTGACGATTTTTGTCTGTGATTCTAATGGGTTCTCTATATAATAAAATATTTAAATTCTCACACTCATTTCTTTTTAATTTATTAAAAATATTCTTAAATTGTTCAATGTTTATATTCTTGAAAATAACATCATTATTTTTTAGTGCTAATTTGTGTATACCTAGGGATAGCATTTTTGGTAAAAGTTTCTCCAATGACATTTGTATGTTCGATGGATTGTCGCTGCACCTAATTACTATCTCTACATCACTAATTGCAATATCGGGTTTTTTGATTTTTGAATCTAATTCAAATTTTAATTTTTTCATATTTTTGACATCTGAGATTGACGTACATTCCCATATAAAAAGTTTATTAGGCTTTTTATGTGAGCCGTTATTATTATTCTCGTTGTTACATTCTTGGTTAAGATTTGTTTTCATGTTTCGCGTTATTGCAAAGATGTTTTCCATGGGTACGTTGTCTGATGGAATCATTGATTTCAAAGTGTCGGTATTTATACGTATTCTAGATAATGCGTCATTTGTTAAGTCTTTTCTATCAAGTTCTAATTTGTTTATCGTTACATCATGATTATTTGTGTTTAAAAATCTAATATGTTTTGTGCCTATAGCTGGTATTATACTATTGGCTACAAAAACGCCTGGAGTTATCTCCTTGCTTAAAATGATACTTTCTTTATTTGTAAATATATTTACTGGTGCGATTAATTCTGAACGTGCGGGTATGCATATATCAGTTTTATAAGTACATTTTGTATTCATGGGTACGGTAATTTCTTCATTTTCTATATTAAATGTTGTTGTGTATGTTTCGAAATCTATTCTACATTTGTATTTTTCCAAAATATCTCTTCCAATTATTCCATCAGTGGGAATAGGGAAATCGTTGGATACTATGTGGAATTTATGTTTAATATGCTGATTTTCAAAATGTAAATTTAAATGCCGCTTAAAATTGAAATATTCCTGTGGTTTATTTCTTTTAAATTTCCTTGTTTGCATATGGAAATATCTGCACCTGTGTCTAGAATGAAATACTGATTTTTATTTGTAATTTTGCAATTTATTATTATGGAATTTGGCGTATTTATTGAAAAATTGAAATATCGTGGCTTCGGATAACAGTTTTCGTTATCCTGCCTCTCTAGTTTCCCTGTCTATATGAAATATTATTAGCATTTTGGTTTCTGCTGCTATTCTGTGGGTAGCTATTATTGTTGTTTCTGTTTCTATTTTGAGGAATATTATTTATGTTTCTATTTTGTGAAAAATTATTATTTGAATGTGTGTCCCCATTGTTATAACTATATCTGTTATTATTATTTTGCGATCTGTTATATTGGTTATTGTCTCTAATATTATTGTTGTTGCGAAAGTTGGGATTTTCTTGTCTGCGATTGTTATTAAAATTGTGGTGTGTACTATAATTTGCACGTTGGTTATTGTCTCGGATATTCATGTTACTGTGCTGAAAATTTTGATTTCTACCACTATATTGGTATTCCATGTTGTCGCGTTGGCGAAATCTTTGAGGGTTTTGGAAGTTGTTGGGTGTTCTGCCGCCAACTCTAAAAATGTTATTGTTGTTTTGTTGATTATCTTTTTCTAATCTTATGCATTTTTCTGATGCATCATTTAATGTTTTTGGACTACACGCTATCAATAGGGTTCTATACTGCTCATTTACGCCTTTCATAAATATATTAAGTGCCATGCTCTCAGTCATTTTATATATGGCATTTTTAGCCTCTTGTGTCGGATTTCCTAATGTCTTTATTTGAAAATCATTTAATTGTTCACCTAGCAGCACAATTTTTTTCTGAACGAAGCTATGTTTGAATTATTTTGTTTTTGTGTTCCAAGTTCATTTAAAACTTGTTGTAGGGTTCTTGGATTAGGATACGATATCACCAATAAGTTCTTTAGATCAGTAAAGGTTGTTGGTCTGTTAGCACGTCCAATGGTGCTACGAACATTTGCAGTTAATTTGAAATTGTAGACATATTTTATAAAAAGCTCTCTCTCTTCTGCAAGAATCATATCGTGCAATAGTTCTGTTTGCAACAAAAAGTCTTCCAACTCCTCATACGGACCCTTAAACACATGTAGATTTTTGCCTACGACGTTTATGTCAAAATGAGCCATATTTGATATATTACCTACTTCTTCGTCTGATTTTAAATTAGTGTCTTTGTTTTCTTTTGTTAGAAGATTTTTTATAAGTGGTAACACTCTACTATATATTTCTTCAAATTTTTTAATTAATTTTTCGCAATTTTCTTTAATTAATGATTGAGAACATTTTTCAAATTCTGTTTTTATTGATTGCAAACGTTTTAATTTTTCTAATTTATATTCTTCGGTGTAAATTCTATTTTTACTTTTGTTAATATTTATTTCAATTTTCTCTAATTCTGTTATAAATTTTTCTATGGTTTCCATTTAATATAGGAAGGGTTTTAGTCGCATGTAAATACTATTTTTAAATTCTATTTTAGTTTGATCCACTATGGCAACTCTTATTTATTTTCTTACTTTTCACATTTTTAACTTATATATATAGTGTCGCATTTATTCACCTCAGTGTGGTGATTTTTTTAAAATTTTTGACATTCCTTTTTATTGTGAAATTCTATTTCATAATAGGATTTTATTTAATTTGCCGGGTGTAGTAAAGTTTTTTTTATGTGAAAAAGTTTAGTGAAGATTAGTGTAGTATTTATTTTTATATTGAAAATAATATTATTATGTACATTTCAGCATGTGTTTTAAAAAATTCATGTTGTATATGTTTATAATATATTATTTTAATATATTTCATCAAAATTTATTTGTATGTATACATACATGTGCGAAAAAAAATTTCATTATTTATATAAATGAAAAAAAATATTTTTATTTTAAAGAATTTTAAAAAACATATTATTACAAAAATTTATTTGTTTTTGTAGTTGTCCTTTTCGGCTTCCAGTCGGCCGATCTGCAACCATATTTCGGACGCAATTTCCCAGGATGGTGGTGGTGTTTGGTTCAGTGTATTTCTTAGTGCTGCCAGTTTTCGGCGCAGTCTTACAATTTTTCCTCCTCTCCGGTGTCTTGGCCTGATGACAGCTGGAATCTTGGTCAGTTCGATCTCCTTCTTGTTTTGCTGTCTTTTACGGTATACAGCAATGGTTAGTGGTTTGGGGCCTGTGTTTGTTGCTTCAGGTGCTCCTTCTCCGGGTAGATTTCTGTTATTTGGCAGGATCGCCATGTAATGGTTCCGGTGTATGGAAGTATTTATTGAAAAATTATGAAGATATGCCGGCGCTAATAAACGCCACTGGCAAATATATCTACTTGGCAGATGTATGCCAAAGTGAGTATGCTGATTTAAGGCAATTATAAAAAGATATGTTTTTATAAGTCTAATGCCGATTGAAGGCAAAGTATTGATTAATTTTATTTTCAAAAATTTGTTCCTTATATTCTAAACTAACTGTATTCTAAAACTACAAAATTTCTTATTCACTAAATATAAATGTAGTTTGAGAAAATATAAAATACATTATACATAATTGTTGTATTGCAATAACAACATGTTCAATATAGAACAATACAATTGTTGTAATATAAAAAATAACAATCGTATTATGTTTGCTGTAATAATGGTAGTAACATTAAAAAAGAGCCGTGTGCAAAAAGTAATATTAAGAACAGTAAGTGTAATTAGTACACTTACATATAAATATAATAATACATTGTTTATGTTAGCCGTGTGCAAAAGTAATATTAAGAACAGTGAGTGCAATAAGTTTACTCACTTATAAAATATAATAATACATATAATATTATATTATTTAGAATGCACTACAATGTGTAGTTTACTGTACTGTACTACTTGTTTGTAAAATACTTTGTTGTTAAATAATTTTTATATCTTATCACCTTTGAAAATCCTTTTTAAAATTTATGAAAATTTGCATTTCTGTTTTTAGTTTTAGTTTGAATTTCGAAAATAAAATATTAATAAAAATATAATTTATATACTACAGTTAAACTTCGATATAACGAACTTCGCTATAACGAAAAAATCAATATAACGTATGTTTTATTGAGTCCCTTGAGAAAACCTCTTTATTGCAAAGTTTTTCATACAAAATTGCACTAAAGCTATAACGAATAAATTCTGAGCAAAAAAGCCTCTATATAGCGAAATATTATTCAAATGCCTCAATATAACAAATTTAGAATAAATCATAAATGGTAAAGTCCCGTTATAAAAACAGCGAAGTCTAAATGTATTTACAAGCGCATTTGTAAGGCCTCTATACAACGAAATACTCGTACAAAAGCCTCTATACAACGAAATAAGAATAAAATTTAAAGCAAAATGGTAAAGTGCCGTTATCAAAAGAATGAACTCTTAATGTGTGTGCAAATGTAATGCATTAGAAACGTATATAATCAGTATTGACTTGGTTCTTGCCAAAATGAATAAAGTAAAGTGTAAATCAATATCTATTCGAGAAAAAAATTCTATTATTGAGGCCGTAGATCGTTGGATTGTTTAGCTTTTGTCGAAAAAAGTATTAATAGCTGTATTTGGAACGTGCGAAAACAAACAAAATTAACACAATATTTTATTAAAACCTAATAAAATTACCTGAATAACAAAAATGTGTTTTATTTCTTATTTACCTCATGAATCTCATGTTAAATAGGTTTGAATAAAGAAAACTATAGTTATAACGAATTTTTTCGTATTTCTTCAAATTTCGTTATATCAAGGCATTGCTGATTATATTTATAGTGAAGCAATAGCTATAACGAAGTATTTTCGGATCCCCTTGGAATTCATTATATCGAAGTTTCACTGTAATAACTGAAATTTTGTTTCCTTTTAATAAAAAAGGATATTTCAAATAAAAGAAATATAAAATAAAAATATAATTGGCGCAGTCGGTAGGATCCCCGGTATATTTTGTCTTTTAAATAAAATAGATACTGGATATTTTAATGTCCTAGCGGGGATCAATAGACATATTAATTAAAGACTTTTGTTCCTTAAATATACATCATAAATAAAACGGAATATTGAAGCCTTTGTGTATGAATATATCCCAATGTGTATATACATAAATAAAAAAAATAATGTTAAAAGTCTGAAATTTTCTGAAAGACATAAAAAACATCAAAAAATCTCAATATATCAAAGACAGATAAAAACTCCGAACTGTTAATTTAAAAACAAAAACAGATATCCCAATGTGTGTATAAATAAAAAAAAATGTTAAAGTCTGAAATTTTCTGAAAGACAAATAAAAATTTTAACAAAAATCTAAAAACATTTAACGAAATATTGAACTATCAAATTCATAATTAAGTAGCACAGCGATTCCAACCTTCGAAGGCACCCTCCTAACTACTCTATAAAAATGAAAAGCTGTGATATGTGAAAATCATAAAAAAAATAAATATTTCAAAGAATTTTATTTATTTGTTGCGGGTTAGCAATATCTAGATATATATTTCGTTGGTAGCTATACCAATTCATCAGTAGATGTTTTACCCTTTATGTTTAAAAAAATTTCAAAGCTTTTTATTCAAAGATATTGCTAACCCGCAACAAATAAATAAAATATAAAACATAAATTCTTGAGTACATGCTCAAATAAATGTAAAAATTTTGTAACGGGGAGATTTGCTTTTCATTTTTGCCTTATAAAATACTTTTAATGGCAACCAGCGGTTGTCTAATTGTATAGGTGTAGAAAAGTAAACACATTCATAATGAAAAATTATTGTTGTGTGTGTTTGAGAAATTTTTTAAAGGCTGTTTTTATGCTTTGTAATTAACAAAAATATATTTGTGAGTTTTTGTATAAATAGATGAGCTTTGAAATTTTTTTAAACATAAAGGGTAAAACATCTACTGATGAATCGGTATAGCTACCAACGAAATATATATCTAGATATTGCTAACCCGCAACAAATAAATAAAATAAAAAACATAAATACTTGAGTACATGCTCAAATAAATGTAAAAATTTTGTAACAGGGAGATTTGCTTTTCATTTTTGCCTTATAAAATACTTTTAATGGCAACCAGCGGTGTAGAAAAGTAAACACATTCATAATGGAAAATTATTGTTGTGTGTGTTTGAGAAATTTTTTAAAGGCTTTTTTTATGCTTTGTAATTCACAAAAATATATTTGTGAGTTTTTGTATAAATAGATGAGCTTTGAAATTTTTTTAAACATAAAGGGTAAAACATCTACTGATGAATCGGTATAGCTACCAACGAAATATATATCTAGATATTGCTAACCCGCAACAAATAAATAAAATAAAAAACATAAATACTTGAGTACATGCTCAAATAAATGTAAAAATTTTGTAACGGGGAGATTTGCTTTTCATTTTTGCCTTATAAAATACTTTTAATGGCAACCAGCCAGCGGTTGTCTAATTGTATAGGTGTAGAAAAGTAAACACATTCATAATGGAAAATTATTGTTGTGTGTGTTTGAGAAATTTTTTAAAGGCTTTTTTTATGCTTTGTAATTCACAAAAATATATTTGTGAGTTTTTGTATAAATAGATGAGCTTTGAAATTTTTTTAAACATAAAGGGTAAAACATCTACTGATGAATTGGTATAGCTACCAACGAAATATATATCTAGATATTGCTAACCCGCAACAAATAAATAAAATATAAAACATAAATACTTGAGTACATGCTCAAATAAATGTAAAAATTTTATTTCAAAGAATAAAAAAAAACGAAATACAAAAATAAAAAACAGGATTGGTTTGAAATCAAAAAAAGACATATTAAATCATTTTATCAGTATGGTGCGGATGTTTAAAAATAATTAACAAAAACAAGAAAAAAGACGAGCAGCAAAATCATAGTCCTATAATTGGTGCAAATTCCTTATAAATCAATTTAGGAAGATCGTGCTGAATTTTGAGGTCTATATTCTCTTTTTTATATTATTATAAAAAAAATAATTTGTATCCTTTATTACTTATTGTACAGCCTTTAATTAATTTTTGTTAATTATTATTTTTGCATAAAATTGTAAACAAACTTATACAAATTAGCATACTTTTTCAGGAAATAAAAAAGTTTAGTTTTATTAATGTAAACTATTTCCTCTGATTTAAATAAAAAAAATTGATTTTGGATCCTTTTAAAGTCGGATCTATAAAAATCAACACAACTTATTTGCTGAAAACTTTGAAGAGTATTTGTAGGAAGTTTTTCTTTGCTTTTCTTTTTCTGGTAATAGGAAAGATCTTTCGCTGGTTGACAGAATTAAACCACTTCTTACTGAATATAATGAACTCTCTCAAGTATTGTTTTTGGACCTTATTAAAAGGCAAACCAAGAGAGATGGTAGAAATAAATTTTCATATTCAGTCATGGCGACAGATAAAACAGTTTTGATAAACAATTTCGGAGAAAAACATAGTACTGAGGAATTATATGACAGACTTAGATCAGTAATTTTTAGAACGAATGTTATTGACTTTTACAATGACATAAAAGATAAGCTTCTAAGCTTAAATAATAAAACTTCTTCTGACTTAGGAATCAATTCTAATAGTGATCAAATAGCTAAGAATAATATGAGAACAGCTCTTAAGATATTTAAAGAGAAGGTACCTGAACCTATGAAAACGATTCTGGAAATCCTGATACAATTGAAAACGCAATGGATATTCTTTTTATTTCTGGATATACTAATTATTAATTATTACTAATTGGATTTATCTAACATATCCACCTTTGTTTTTATTTTTGAAAATAGTGTGCCCAATGTTTTGTCAGTTTTTAGTGCAATATTAACATTTTGCTTGTCGAATATATCTGAATAAGTAATTCTTTCAGAAAACCCAGGAACATGAGTCATTAATGTAAGACATAAAAAAATTTTCTTTGTTCTTTACTCTTTCTTTATTTTTGTTTATTATTGTAAACATTATTTTCAAATAATGCTTTTATTTTTGTTTATTTTTATAATAGTTTTTTCCTGAGGAAGGACACCGAGGGTGTTCGAAATATTGAAGTAATAAATATATAATAATTAAAATTACAAAGTTTAATAAAACAAAAAAGAGTTTTATTTAAATAAATGGTATGACCTTGAGCCCGAATAAAATTTTTAAAATTTACATATTATAAGGTCGAATAATAAAAAATCAAATTACTAAGAGATGAATGATAATGAAGATAAGATAATGAATTTTCATTAATTCAATAAAATTGATCTTGAGCCTGATAATATTAATTTTCATATGTACATTAATATTGTAGCATATGACAAACAGTGCGTAGTATGCATTGCGATTCAACAGTACCGCAACATGCAACCGTTGGCAAACTGCAATGTGACGGTCATTTGACACTTGTACGTTTAATCAAGTGCAGCTGCACAATGCACTTAAATGAATCATATTTTTTAACTGCACTTGCTTAATTATAAATATAAGGAACACAAAGTATCTGTTGCAGTTAGGTATGCACTCGGTGGACTTTAAAACTGTTAAAACACATGCCATACGTAAATCGTGGGAAGCTAAATATGCTTACTGAACAATAATATATATTTCTATTCTTTTACTCTTATGTTAAGGTACCCCTAAGAATTATTCTCATAATTAGTATATAAGTCAATGTTATTTAGTTTAAAATTCACTTAATAAAGGTCATCAGTCTTAGGAGCACCAAATATACAAGCTCTAAAGGTGGGATCACACGGTTGACGCAATGCACCAATTTAGCACAATTTTTATTGCTCTGAAATTGGACATAATAAAGAAATTGTCCTAAGCAAAATTTCTGCAGTCACACGATTGACACATTTTACATAAATTTGATTGCCGTAAATTGACGCACAAAGAATTAGTGGCAACAATTGCCGCATTCCGTTCACACGATCGTTGGGGCTATATTGCAAATGTTGTTTTGTTTGTATACATAAATTAGGAAAACTTTAATCTGTACACATATTTAAGGCAAAATGATTTGTTTGTTAAAAAAAGAAAATTGCGTCGGATTTAATTATTATGCGTGCATTTGATGAAGTGAAAATAAATTATCATTATACTATTATTACTATATATTATATAATACTAACGTATCCCGGTCTGCTTCGCTACCCCCATCGTTATAAAATAAAATTAAAAGTATTTATATATCCTATTGTGAAAATTTAATGACTATCGGTCAAGTAGTTAAGACTATATTACGATTTTTAATTTTCCTAAAAATGGGCGTGGTCCCACCCACTTTTCTCCTGGTACGTATTCCAAATTATGCCAATACCGTATGTACCAAATATAATCGACGTTGTTCAAAAAATGCCCAAAATATGGCGATTTAAATTTTTGGGTTATATGAGCGGTGCCACGCCTCTTTGTCCAATCAAAACTTCATATAGCCTATTATTCCTGCCAGAGTCACAGTAACATGCTGTGAAAATGTATATATGAAAAGTAATATTATCAGGCTCAAGTTCAGTTTTATTGAATTAATAAAAATTCAAAATTACTAAGAGTTTTTTTATGTTGGAAAATATTATTATTTATATCCAATCAGTTTTTAGCAGAACGTATCAGTACTGATTTCAAGGCCACTACACCTCTCATCAGCGTTCAATTGACTATCTTTACAATTTTCGTAAAGTGGATACTAATTGAGGAGAATATCAACTATTTAACCAGTTTTCAAGAGAAATAGAATATGAGAATTAATTTTTAATTCATATTTTATTCTACCTTGAAACAGTGCTGGTTAGTACGAAATTACCTCATTACTGTTTGGAAAGTACTAATAATCAACACAAACTCATAGTGCGTTATCATCAAAGTATTCTACTTTGTATTCTAACGTTTTTGTTATTTTTACTCTATATTAGGGATATTCACATATTACTGTGACCCTTGTTATTAGGGATTTATAGCTTGTGCCCAAGCGGAATTAATATTTTTTTATATTATTATTATTACGAATAAACGTAATTATTATTTGACCTTATACTG
Source organism: Lypha dubia (assembly GCA_947311025.1). Lineage (NCBI taxonomy): Eukaryota > Metazoa > Arthropoda > Insecta > Diptera > Tachinidae > Lypha > Lypha dubia. Next base: position 84,550,405 of record OX371260.1, on the reverse strand, counting down.
GTGTATGTTGTATATACAACATTTCATAATAATAAGCTTACATATATAATGTATATAAATATGTTTGTAACATCCATTTTGTAATAAACGATCAGTCATAATCTGAAGATCATTAAACAAATAACACATGGCGCAGTCGTCGCGGAATGCATACAAGAAGTAAAATTAAAAATCAGGACAATCAAATAAAAGAAGAGGAATATTCTGAAGGTGAAATTAATAGAGATTCTTTCCAAATGGCAACAAACACAATTATAAGCAGTTTTGATGTTCATAAACCCGAACCACTTAAGTTAGACGACAATTTATCAGAAAACTGCCGTGTTTTTAAACAAAATTTTGATATTTTTTTTAATTGCGACAGAAATGGAAAATAAAAAAGAACTACAAAAAATTGGCATATTTTTGAACCTGAAGAAGAATACCTTTATCATTGGCTCAACGTGTAAAAGAAGAACTGCAACGAATGGTTGATAGAGATATAATTGAAATTGTTGATGGCCCGGTTGAACGTGCTTCAAATATGGTAATAGTTGAAAAGAAGAATTTTCAGTTACTAATTTGTATTGATCCCCAAGACGTAAATTCTGATGTTTTACAGGAAAATTATACAATTCCTGCTTTTGAGGCAATTTCAGCAAAGCTGGGCGGAAAGAAGTATTTCACAGTGTTGGACCTAAAGGAAGGGTTTTGGCAAGTTGGTTTAAGTCAACAAGCAAGTGAAATTTGCACATTTAACACTCCTTTTGGATGTTTGCGCTTCAAACGTTTACCTTATGGTATAAAAATAGGTCCGGAAGTATTTCAAAAATATAATGAAAGAAATTTTGCTCATATTCCTAATGTTACTGTTTTTATAGATGACATATTAATTGCTGCCGATACAATAGAGGAACATGATGTGCTGTTGCAACAAGTAGTTGACCATGCAAGGAAAATGAACATAAAATTTAATAAGGATAAAATAATATACAAAGTAACTGAAGTCAAGTATTTAGGTAAAATAATTTCAGAAGAAGGTGTAAAATGCGATCCTGAACTTGTTAAAGCCATACTAAAAATTTCTCAGCCCAAAGACAAAAAAGATTTGCAGAAACTATTAGGGATGATCAACTACATTAGAGAATACATACCAAATCTTGCACAAACTTCACAGCCATTAAGAGAGCTCTTAAAAAATGGAATTATTTATGAATGGCAAACAGTTCATGAAAAACGTTTGCAGAAAATAAAACATCTAATTTCAAACGCACCAACATTGCAAAATTTTGATGAAAACTTATGCATCACCATTGAAACAGATGCTTCAAAATTTGGCATTGGTTGCTGTTTATTGCAGAAAGGTAAGCCCGTTGCGTTTGCTTCAAGAAGCCTTACAGAAGCTCAAATTAACTACGCACAGGTGGAGAAGGAATTACTTGCCATGGTTTTTGCATGTCGCAAGTTTCACTACTACATATATGGAAAACGAGTTTTAGTTAAAAGCGACCACAAGCCATTAGTGGAAATCATGAAAAAAAGTTTTTGTAAAATTCCCTCGGCTAGATTACAACGATTGAAACTAAGTTTGATGAAATATGATATAAATTTAATGCATGTTCCTGGAAGGTTTCTTTATATTGCTGACTTTCTGTCCCGCTATTACGATAAAAGTGAAGTAACTTCTGAAATTGAGGACCAACAGGAATTTGTGCATTCCATAAACATATCAGAAGACCATTTGCAATTATTTAGAAATGAAATTCAAGCAGATAAAACATTGAAAGAATTAAAAATGTTCTTATTAGAAGGTTGGCCAAAGGACAACCGCAAAATTCCCGAAGGTCTCAAGAGTTATTGGAATCTCAGAAATGATTTAACGATTGAAAATGATGATATTTTTTTCAATGATTGTGTTATAGTACCTCATAACCTACGAACGAATGTTTTGGCACAACTTCACTCTTCGCACATGGGAATAGAGAAAACCAAGAAAAGAGCTCGTTGCTTGGTATATTGGCCTAAAATAGAGGACGCTATAGAAAAAATGATTACCATGTGCATTGTTTGCCAGAAGAATCGTACTACCAACATAAAAGAGCCAATGCTTTCACACACAGTGCCAACACTACCCTTTAGCAACGTGGGGGTAGATATTTGTGAGTATGCTAAAAGATCTTTCTTGATATTATCTGATTATTATTAGCGCTTTTTGGACATTATTCCCATTAGAAATAAAACCGCCAGCGAATGCATCAATAAATTGAAAGTATGTTTTGCTAACCATGGCATTGCACTTACTATAGTCTCAGACAATATGCCGTTCAATTCTCTACAATTCAGGATGTTTTGTAACAAATATGACATCAATTTAACGACAACAAGCCCAGGATATCCGCAGGCTAATGGTTTTTCAGAAAAAGCAGTAGGAATAGCAAAAAATCTTCGGAAAGCAATCAAGAAATATGGCTTGCTTTGTTAGAATATCGCAACACGCCACTAAAAGAAATCGATGCTTCACCAGCAGAGTTATTAATAAGTCGAAAAACTCGTACACTTATACCCGGCAAAATAAGCCAATTTCAACCACATTGTGTTCCAAACATTTGTAAAAACATCACATCTAAAAATGATTGTGGAAAAAATACTATAATCGAAATGCCAAAGCTAAATTGCCATTTAAAAAAGGGGAGAATATTTGGTACAATCATGGTTTGAACACGTGTATAAAAGCTTCTATAGAAAATATTCATCCTTCCCCGCGATCTTATTGGATTGGCTTAGAAGATGGCACTATTCTTCGAAGAAATTTTAAGTGGCTACGTAAACGTAGTTTATAATCAGGATGCAGCAACAACACATATCACACTTTGAAGTTTCAAAAAAAAAAAAAAAATAATAATAATTGAATTTTATGAATTATTATCGAGTAAAAATTTAATATAATCTAAAAGAGGGAGATGTTGTATATACGACATTTCATAATAATAAGCTTACATATATAACATATATAAATATGTTTGTAACATCCATTTTGTAATAAACGATCAGTCATAATCTGAAGATCATTAAACAAATAACACAGATGTATATATGAAAAGTAATATTATCAGGCTGAAGTTCAGTTTTATTGAATTAATGAAAATTCAAAATTACTAAGAGTTTTTTATGTTGAAAAATATTATTATTTATATCCAATCAGTTTTTAGCAGAACGTATCAGTACTGATTTCAAGGCCGCTACACCTCTCATCAGCGTTCAATTGACCATCATAATAATTACGTTTATTCGTAATAATAACAATATTTTTTTTTTTTTTGTTATGATAATTTTATTATTTATTGAATCTTTAATTATTAAAATTGAATTATCAATAAGTTTTTCAAATCTTAAATCTAAAAAATATTAAATATAAGTTTAGCCAATGCTAAACAAAATTTTTAATTTCAACGGTTAATTTTTGTTGTTTTACATCTCTCGTGAACGGCTGAGAAAAAGAGTATCCCTTCTTTTCAGCCGGGTGTGGCCTCTATAATGAAGAATATTGCGCGCAAGTGGATTTGGGTGCAACTCAAGTTTTTTTATATATTTTTTCGCGTGTTTTGAAAATACTGTCTTCACCAACGGAACGTCTAGGTCTTTATGCATTCGATGGTTTCTGACATACCAGGGGGCTGCTGTTATTGTACGTAGGATTTTATTCTGTCGCCTTTGAATTCTTTCGACATTCGATGCTGAGGCAGTGCCCCATAACTGGATTCCATAGGACCATATTGGTTTCAGGATCGCGTTGTATAAGAGAAGTTTACAGTCAAGGCTTAGTATAGAGTTTCTGCCAATAAGCCAATTCATTTGGGCTGCTTTTAGTTTCATTTGTGTTAACTTTACGTCTATATGCCATTTCCATGTTAAACGACGATCAAGATGAACGCCTAGATATTTGACTACAGTGTGTTGTGGTATAGTCTCTGTGTTAATTTTTATAGGCGGGCATGTTTCCCTGCGCAACGTAAAAGTGACGTGTGCACATTTCTGCTCGTTAACTTTTATACGCCATTGTTTGAGCCATTTTTCCAGTTTGGATATATATTCTTGTAAGTTGCGGGAAGCTTCAACAGGATTTTCGTGAACGCTTAGAAAGGCTGTATCATCCGCAAATGTTGATGTATGAATGTTACTCCTTAACGGTAAGTCAGAGGCATATATTAAATAAAGTAAAGGACCGAAGATACTGCCTTGAGGGACTCCGGCTTCAATCGACTGCGGAGGGCTTAAAAAATTGCCTTCCCTAACTACAAATTTACGTTCCTTAAATAGCTTTTTAAAAGCTTTACGATGTTTGCTGGTAGATTTTGTGTTAATTTGTTGAAAAGACCTTCGTGCCATACTTTATCGAAAGCTTGTGAGACATCAATAAAGAGCGCAGAGCAGTATTTCTTTTTTTTTAAAGTGTCTCTAACGACATTCACAAGTCTGTGAGTTTGTTCAATTGTGTTATGTTGTCTGCGAAAACCGAATTGATGATCTGGAATACATCCATTACTAGTCACTATAGGCATCAGCTTGCTCATATACATCTTTTCAAATAGTTTTGAAATGTTAGACAGTAAACTAATAGGCCGATAGGATTCAACCTTTGTATGATCCTTGCCGGGCTTTGGTATCATAGTAATTAGCGAAACCTTCCATTCTTTAGGATAGTGTTCTAGGCGAATACTGTTAAAAATGAATATTATTATTCTTTTTGCAGTGTAAGGCAATTCTTGAAGCATTTTGTTGCTTATTTTGTCGACACCTGGGGCTTTTCTGGTGTTAAGACTAGTAATAGTATTTTCAATCTCCGTCATGTTAAATCTCATCGGTATTTCTGGTAAAGGGACAACTGGTGGCAGTTCAATAATATCAGCAGAAATATTCGGAGTGAAAACTTTTTCTAAGTGTTTAACAAAAAGTGCACCTTTTTCAGCATCAGTTTTTGCCCAGTCACCATTTGGGGCTCGTAATGGGGGTTTGCATATCACTGGCCTTTTTAGTCCTCTGGCTGCACGCCACAGTGAATAATCTGTTTGTGGTGTTGCATCTAGCTCTTGAAGGAATTTTTGAAGGGAAGCTGTTTTTTGAGTTTGCAAAACTTTCCTAAGCTGCTTGGTACACTCGTTAAGCCTTAATTTTAGCTGGGGCGATCTGTAGCGCTGCCATTCTCGTCGAGCTCTCCGTTTTTCAGTCAATAGCCTTTCTATATCTACAGAAAAAATATTGTTAAATCTCACTGGTTGGTTTATTTCATTTGAAGTAGCATTAAAAGCAGCTTGTTTAACATGCGCTTCAAACAACCTGAGAGAATCGTCTACGTCTGAAGGTGTTCTTAGCGGCATTTTTTCCGAGCAGTGAGCACTCAGGTATTTTCTGTATTTCAGCCAGTTAATACGTGCAGATGTCGTCGCTAAATCACATGTTGTGTGTGAGTAAATATTGACAATTGTAGGCAAGTGGTCTGAAGATAAGTCCAAAGATTTTACGTTTACGTTTAACAATTCATGTTACAGTGGTTTCCGCAAAGCGTTAAAGCTTGTCAACTTCAACCATCTCGCTGGGCACGCCTTTCACAATTCCAAAGTCGATAACATCAGGAATATAAAAATATTAATTCCGCTTGGGCACGAGCTATAAATACCATAATAACAAGGGTCACAGTAATATGTAAATTTCCCTAATATAGAGTAAAAATAACAAAAACGTTAGAATACAAAGTAGAATACTTTGATGATAACGGACTATGAGTTTGTGTTGATTATTAGTACTTTCCAAACAGTAATGAGGGAATTTCGTACTAACCAGCACTGTTTCAAGGTAGAATAAAAAATGAATTAAAAATTAATTCTCATATTCTATTTCTCTTGAAAACTGGTTAAATAGTTGATATTCTTCTCAATTAGTATCCACTTTACGAAAATTGTAAAGATGGTCAATTGAACGCTGATGAGAGGTGTAGCGGCCTTGAAATCAGTACTGATACGTTCTGCTAAAAACTGATTGAATATAAATAATAATATTTTCCAACATAAAAAACTCTTAGTAATTTTGAATTTTCATTAATTCAATAAAGCTGAACTTGAGCCTGATAATATTACTTTACGCGTAAAAATTATGTGGTGAGTGTGGGTTTAAAAGTGTGAAGTATTTACTAAGCTCTGCAGCCACTTTTCTTCAGCACCAGAAGTGCCGATTTCGTTTTGAGAAAATAATAGACTTCAATTTTGATTGATTGTCAAATTAATTCTAAAGTTTATTGAATTTTGTTTCAGCTTATATACTAAAGTTTATTCTAAATTATTACCTATGTCAGCACTATACCACGAAATCAAATTTTGTTTAAAAATCCCAAAACGTTAATGAACTCCGTGAAACTTGCTGACAGTACGCTTATTCATTCCAGGCCAATAAAAGAATGTTTGTTTACTTTATTAAATAGTTCATATTACAACTGCACGACAAACAGCAGTGTACACAAATTTAGCACATAGTGATGTACATACACTACAATCTCACCCTTATTGGTTTTGGGTATTATTAAAAATGAAACAAGAAAAACAAATACTTTGGCTGAACAAGACGTTATGTACTATATCTTAAATGTTAAAAAGTTGTAATTTTATAGAAAGAAATTAACAATTGTTGATGTAATATTAAACTTTATAAACGTAAAAAATGTTTTGATATTTTGCTTATGTATATATAATTATACTTACGTATGTGTCTACAAAAATAAATTTTAAGTTCTTATATATATATATTGTTGTTTGTCAATTCAAATATTTTTTTAGATTGTTCTTATGTACTAATTTTGTTTTATTATCAATTTCTATAAGTATATTTAAATCTTCTATATCTAATACTTTGTATGGGCCTTTGTATGGAGGTTCATACTTTTTTCTATTTAAAACTTTAACTAAAACTAAATCTCCTATTCTAAGATCTATTCTATTTTGCTTCTTTTCAGATTCTAAATTTTCTTTTTCTTTTTACTTCGAGAATTATCTCTCTTGCTCTTTGTAATGAGTTGTGAAGTCTAATCTTTAGTTCATTTAAATAGTTGTCAGTATTATAAATCTTTCTAGTATCACTTAAAGTGTCGCTTGGCAGTCTAGGAAGTCTACCAAAAATTAGTTCAAATGGAGAAAAGTCTGTATCGACATTTGGTGTCGTATTAAAAGCAAAAGTATAATATGGTATCCACTCATGCCAACTATTGTCATCTACAAAATTTAGAAAATATTCATTTAGAACGCGATGATTTCGTTCTATTGTACCTAAAGTTTCATGATGGTAAGGTGTTGAGAAATTTTGTTTTATTTTTAATAATACACAAATCTCTCTCATTAATTCGTTGGTAAATTCAGTTCCTCTATCTGTTTTGAGAATGTTAAATAAACCGTATTTTAATACAATATGTTCTATTAAAGCTTTCGCGAGTGTTTTGGCATCTTTAGATTCAATCGGACAAGCAACAACGTATTTTGTCAGTTCGCACTGCATTGTAAGTATGTATCTAAATTGTCCGGATGGTCTTAATGGTCCAACTGTGTCCACTACAACAGTATCGAAACCGTGTGATGGTGTATCTGTTATGGTAAGGGGTTCTTTTGTATTTCTTATCTGTTTATGTTTTTGGCATGAATCACATGTTGTTATGTATTTTCTAACCATTTTGTTCATATTTTTCCATATATGTTTTCCTAATTCCAAAATGTCCTCCATGTGGTGCGTCATGAAATTCTTCTATCAATCTATATTGTGTTATATTATCTTTTATTTCTCTTGGCATTCTGTATATAATTATTTCGATATCGTTTTTCTTTATATTGTTATACTTTTCCTTCAATTCTTCGGCCGTTATATATTTAAATATTTCATCATTATCATGTAGTACGTACTTTTTAAATTTCAATTTCCTCAATCTCAATAAAAGTTTCTCCATAAATGTTCCTGAAAACATAGGATTTTCGCTTTTATTGCATATTATGCGCGTTATTCTATCATTCTTCTCTTTTAGTTTATTTTTTAATTCTTGCTGCAGCTTATTATCATATATAAATTCAATCTTTTGGGTACCCTTAATATTATTTATTGACGTACATTCCTACATATGGAGGTGATCAATCTCCTTTCGAGATATGCAGTCGTTCTTTTTATTTTCATCTTCATCATATTTATTTTTCATTTCGTTATTAATTTTATTTTTCATTTCGTTGTTAAACATATTTCTTGTTATTGCCAAGGTTTTCTTTTCTTTTTCATCAACATAGATTGGAATCATGTCTCTTAATATATGTGAGTTTATTTCTACACGCGATAGAGCGTCTGCGTTTGTATTATTCGCTCCTTTCTTATATTTTATATCAAAGTCATAATCTGATAATTCAAGTCTAATCCTGGTCAATTTTGAAGACGGGTTCTTATGGGTAAACAAAGCAATAAGAGGTCTATGGTCTGTGACTACGGTAAATTTTCTACCATATAGATATGGTCTAAAAAATTGTATTCCCCAATGAATACCTAATAATTCTTTTTCAATTACTGATTTATTTTTCTCATGTTTATTTAATGTTCTACTTGCATATGATATGGGTAAATCGTTTCCGATTTCACCCTGTGAAAGGACTGCTCCCAGAGCTACATTTGAAGCGTCTGTCGTTAAAATTAATGGTTCGTCAAAGTTAGGATATCGTAATATAGGCGGGTTTTTTAATTTGTCTCTTAGTGTCTCAAATGCTATTTGGCAATCTTCTGTCCAATTGAAAGTTACTTTCTTTATATTTAGTTATACATATTTAATTTTATATATTAACGTTTTAACTATATATGCAAATGTCTAACTGTAGGTTTTTAACTATATAATGAATATGTCTGTAGTAGTTAAATTTAATTTAAATTGTTTTAAATGTAATCCATTGCGGTATTCTAAAAATCTAATAGTTTTACATGCAGACACATTTGTTTTCTTTGCTTTAACATTAAAAGTTACCTTGTAATTAAAAAATAAATAAAGAACATTTTTAGCTAAAAAGTAATTTTGAAATTATTTTAATCATTAAAAAATTCATATATAAACTTATACACGTCGTTTCAAAAAGCGAAAACTTATGCCAAGTCTTAAAAACTTTGGCAAATACCATCAAACCTAAGACAACAAAATCAATATAACTTCTGCTAATCTTTTTCGTTTGTTAAATTTCACGTTTTTTTTGGTCTACAGAAATATTTTTTCGTTCCCAGTTATGACGTGTTTGTAAAAAGTAGTAATGTTACTCTAAAAAAATGTTTTATAACTTTTTTAAACCCCTATTTTTATTATTTTTAGAGTTTCTTTATCCTAAAACATATTTGTTGTGTTTCTTTTTTTTTTTTTTTTTTATTTTTTTTTCTGGGGACGGAGCTAAGATTGTTGCGGAGGAGATTATTCTGCAACTCCCAGTTAGTTTTCCTTCTGTTTATCAGAGGATTCGGTCTATTCTCACGAAACCCTATGGAGATATCAATATAACGATGGTCAGAAAAGGAACAGTCGTCCGAAACCTTCCAGTCGCTAATTAAACTGTTGTGGTGTGCACTAATCAGTGTAATATCTAAAACCTCACTCCGGTTTGAGACGATAAAAGTTGGTTCTGAACCCCTATTTACTATTTCGAGATTTTTATTGATAATAAAATCGAAGAGAGACTCACCTCGTGCGTTGGTGTCACTACTGCCCCATGTGATGTGGTGCGAGTTCGCATCAGCACAGATTATGATTGGCGTCCCTGTGCTTTCTGCTTTAGCCACAACCCCACGTACCAAGTTGTTTCGTGGACGCTCTCCGTGGTCGTGAGCCATGTAGCTGGAGACGACCCAAATGTTGCCGGTTTCAGTCTCCATTGCTGCAGTCACAGTATCCTCATCACTGTAATCAGATAAAATGAAGATGCGTAAAGAGTTTTTAGCCAATATGCAAGATCTGATGTTACCTGCACCATTGGCCACCAAGAGCTTGTAGCCCCTGAGGTTTAGTCCTCATCAGAGGCCAGCAGATCGTCTTCGTCATCATCTGCGACGTTCAACCGTTCAGAGAAGCCGTCAACCAACGAGGAGGTTGATTGAGCATCTTCTCTGTCAGTTGAGCTCGCGGCAACATCACTTAGCATGCCGTCTTTTGACGGTACGCCTTCATGGCCCGGGTCGCGATTCCGTCTGGCGTCAGTCCGGTAGACGCGCAACAAAATTAATGGTAGTATATAGTAAAGTTTATGTACATATACGAGTATATAAAAAAAATTATTTTTTTTTTAGATGTTTTTAAAAATTAATCTTCATTCATTCATGTTCTTTTCTTGACTCTATTTATATTTATATATAAGTATATAAAATTGATTTTAAAAGCTATATATGTATATATGTACGGTTTCATATTTCGTTTGTTTTTTATAAGATCTTTTTTTATAATTAATTATTAATTAGTTATTAATATTATAATAATATAAAATTTAATATTTAACAACTGTACGAAACAGACGACGCTATAGCTTAGAATATGTTCACCCTTTTTAAATTTTGTTGACGTTGTTATAACGATGATTTGCAAATTTTTTTATTGTTTTCGTAGTTAGAGATGTTTCTGTTATTTTCTTTATGTATGTCTATTTCTTGTAGTGGTTTCTTATTGAATGAATAACAGCAGCAGCATTATTTTAGCAGGATAAAAAAAATTTTCTTTCTGGAACGTACTCCTCTTGTAGAACTTTTTGCCAGCGTTCGAAAATTTCGTTGACTTCTTTTTGAGTCATTTAGAAAAATAAATTTATTTAAAAAAAAGGAAAACAAACAGGATCTCAAAAATTTATTCTGTTTTTTTTTTTGTGTGGATTCTTCAGGTAATATTACTTTTCATATATACATCAATATAAGTTCAAATAATAATTACGTTTATTCGTAATATATAATAATATATAACAATATAAAAATATGCTGTGAAAATTTCAGGAAGATCGGTTCAAGGGTTTGGTTTTCATAAAAAAGGGCCGTGGTCCCACCCACTTTTCTCCTGGTACGTATTCCAAATTATGCCAATACCATATGTACCAAATATCATAGACGTAGGTCAAAAAATGCCCAAAATATGGCGATTTAAACTTTTGGGTTATATGGGCGGTGCCACGCCTCTTTGTCCAATAAAAATTTCATATAGCCTATAATTTATCCGAGAGTTCCAGTTAAATACTGTGAAAATTTCAGGAAGATCGGTCCAAGGGTTTGGCCTCCTATAAGGAACAAACAAACACACAAACAAACAAATAAACAAAAACACATTCGGTTTTATATATTAAGATAACAATTAAAACTAATTGTATTTTACTTCTCAAGACATATATTTATATATTTACACACAAAAATTTACAAATTAAAAAAAATTATTAATGTTTCGACCTTATTTTAATTCTCTATACTTATCTATATCTTTTATTGACACAAAAAGATGAAATAAATTGACTTTAAAAGCCCTATTATTATAATATAAAAAAAAAGATATTGGCGCGAATTGTCTTCTTTGATTGACGCACGAGAGCACAATAAATATTGGTGCATTTTTTACATTTTTATTGGCGCATGGTTGCCTATCAACCGTTCACAGGATTGCCAGAGTTGCATTTGATTGCGGAAAATGAGCACAATATTGTTCTCGATTGCCGTAGAGGACAATAAATTGTGAAATCACACGATTGATGTATAAAATTGACCAATAATTGGTGCATTGCGGCAATCGTGTGATCCTACCTTAATACATAATAAGAAAAACAATAAACTATTTTATTACATGGCGATCCTGCCAGTTTTCTTCATGGAGTTCTACTAAGAACTGCACCCAGAAGAAAAACGAGAAGCAAAAGCAGCATTAGAGAGAGAGGGTCCGCAATAGCCAAAAGGCACCCCACCAGAGGAATCAAATAAAGGTCCGCCTGGCCAAGAGGGAACCAAAAGAAGGATGACCGCCTAGCTAAAAGATAGCCAACATCTTCCATTAAAATACCACCACCATCCTATAAAACTGCGAAAATAACTCTTTTATTACATAAATTATTTTATTCTACATCTTTTATTAATAACTGCAGTGCATTCAATTTGCACACATAGGGCCAGTAAGCGTTAACCGCTCTTGGCGCTTTTTTCGTTATGGATTACAAAATAGATCGTATCCAAAATCTTTTATTAAAAGAACCTAATATTTACAAAAACGCTAAAAAAGGGATTCAGAACATTAAAATGTTAATTAAATAAAAATTAAATAAGACAAAAAGTAACACTTAAAGAATATTTTTAAGTATTTTTAAATTTTATAGATAAAATTAAAATTTAACTTAATTTAAGATAATAAAATTGTAAAATTAAATTAAATTTTAATAATTAGAATAAAATAATGAAAGTAAATTAATAATTACATTTTACTTCTTAATGTTTTAAACCAAATAATATACAATAAAATATTATTTAATTAAAATGGGTAAAGAATTTACTATTAATAACTACAATGTAATTATAAAAAAAATTTTTTTTTAACATGCCAAAATTAAGATACATATGTATAAGGCACAAATATACAGCCAAGGCAATAATCGCCTAATAATAAAATCTTTAGTTCTTAAATAATAATATTAGAAATAAAATGTCACCATAAATAAACATCAAACCCATTTTATGACAGTAAATAGCTCCACAAGCACAAGAAAAATGGCTTACAAGCAATTTCATTAAATTTAAATAGTGTGTGTATATTACTCTCTCATTTCAAAACACATACTTCCAAAACCAATTGTTTTCCTTTACCATAAAAATATTGAAGAATAGAACAACACTGTCTTAGAACAATGTTGCAATAAAATAAAACTGAATCAGAACAAAGATGAAGTAAAACATTAAAACTCAAATAGAACATTCAAAACAAGTTTGAATGTTTTGATGGTATACTTAGACCAAAGAGAAACTTACATAGGGAGAAACATTTGCGTTTTGAAATGAATATGAAAAAAAAAAAATTTAAAAAAAAAAATACAATTTCGCTTACATTTAATGTATCCAGCGTTGCCAAAATGATGATTTTATCATATTTTTGATGATTTTTGAACCAAAATATGATTTGATGATTTTTTTTCTTATATTATGATTTCTTATTTATAAAAATTATGTTTTTTTATTTCAACTGTGTAGGTACTACTTGCATTGTAATTGTACAACAAAGTGAAGTTAAGTTTTGTATCAGCTTGTTGTTGGTTGCTTTTACTTATTACCCTGTAACAAACATATGTATGTACTAATGACCTGCAAGATGTCATTCATTACTTTCAACCACAGTCAAGGCGGTTTCAAAAGGTGCGCTGACTAGCAAAGCTGACTGAGCTCGCTTTATAGCAAATTTTCATAATAACTGATATAGTTTGAAGAGAGTACAAAAATACCATTATTACGTAAGAAAATGCTTTAAATTTGTTTATGTATTTTGATCTAAAGCGAGTACTTTACACTAACAAAATACATGTTGTTTTTTGTAGTTGTTGTTGAACTGCGCATACCTGTTAGTTTTACCATGACCACAGTGAATTCAGCTTATAATTATGATACCATTCACACCACAATACACATGAAATACAACAATAACTGATACAATGATCCACACCATTCATCAACATATGCATTCACATCCATATGAACTTATAAGTCACTGTCCATTACACAGCATAGCAATGAGAATAATATATGCACAGAGAATAAAAAGCATGAACTCACCCTTAAGTAGCATACACACTGGCAAACTTGAGTGACAGTCAAAAATTCATAATTTTTTAAGGATACGTTTGACTGTCTAGACCCGCGGTGCCCACAAGTTCTTTATCAAAGAGCAAACACCAATACATTTAAAGAACAACAAATTTTTATTCAAAATTTTTTGTTGTAAAAACAAATACATATATGCAAAGAAAACACAAAAAATATATTTCATATCATACGTTAAACAAAAACAAAATGTACATTGATGATCGCTGTCGTCAATGTTTACCAGCAAAGCATACGAAAGTGTTGTTGCTTTGCTCTTGCCTGTATACAGTGAAGAACGACAAAAAAAAAACTATTAACACAAAGTTGTTTGTGTATTTCGCATTGAAAATAATAAAATTTTGTTTGTGAAGATAAAAACTTTGCTTAAGTTCTCTGATCATACACCTTGGTTTTGTTATATCACAGAGATAACGAGGAAAACAAGAAATGTAAGCAAATTTTATTAGCTTTGTTAATAATGAATGCACTTAGTGACATTTTTTTTATTATTTTTTAGTGAGTGCTAGTTTGCTTGTTTTAACATCTCCCAACATACCCCCTGGTTTTTTATATTCCAGACAACCAGGAAAGTAAGAAAATTGGATGCGCATTATTGTTAAAAAATTTTGTTTAACATCTCTCATCATAAATCCTGGCTTTATTATATTCCAGACAATAAATAACTTGCAAAATTTATCAAATATGGAAAATAAGAAAATTGGATGTGCTTTATTATTAGTTTTATTAAGTGAAAATAAACAAAAAAGTAAAAATAGAACCAAATGGATAAAAAGATGGGTAGCAACCAGCAAACCATCGTCACATGTTAATCTTTTTGAAGCATCTTTGGACTTATCTTCAGACCACTCGCCTACTATTGTCACTATTTACTCACACACAACATGTGATTTAGCGACGACATCTGCACGCATTAACTGGCTGAAATACAGAAAATATCTGAGTGCTCATTGCTCGGAAAAAATGCCGCTGAGAACACCTTCAGACATAGACGATTCTCTCAGGTTGTTTGAAGCGCATGTTAAACAAGCTGCTTTTAATGCTACTTCAAATGAAATAAACCAACCAGTGAGATTTAACAATATTTTTTCTGTAGATATAGAAAGGCTATTGACTGAAAAACGGAGAGCTCGACGAGATTGGCAGCGCTACAGATCGCCCCAGCTAAAATTAAGGCTTAAGGAGTGTACCAAGCAGCTTAGGAAAGTTTTGCAAACTCAAAAAACAGCTTCCCTTCAAAAATTCCTTCAAGAGCTAGATGCAACACCACAAACAGATTATTCACTGTGGCGTGCAGCCAGAGGACTAAAAAGGCCGGTGATATGCAAACCCCCATTACGAGCCCCAAATGGTGACTGGGCAAAAACTGATGATGAAAAAGGTGCACTTTTTGTTAAACACTTAGAAAAAGTTTTCACTCCGAATATTTCTGCTGATATTGTTGAACTGCCACCAGTCGTCCCTTTACCAGAAATACCGATGAGATTTAACATGACGGAGATTGAAAATACTATTACTAATCTTAACACCAGAAAAGCCCCAGGTGTCGACAAAATAAGCAACAAAATGCTTCAAGAATTGCCTTACACTGCAAAAAGAATAATACTATTCATTTTTAACAGTATTCTACGCCTAGAACACTATCCTAAAGAATGGAAGGTTTCGCTAATTACTATGATACCAAAGCCCGGCAAGGATCATACAAAGGTTGAATCCTATCCGCCTATTAGTATACTGTCTAACATTTCAAAACTATTTGAAAAGCTGTGTATGAGCAAGCTGATGCCTATAGTGACTAGTAATGGATGTATTCCAGATCATCAATTCGGTTTTCGCAGTCAACATAGCACAATTGAACAAACTCACAGACTAGTGAATGTCGTTAGAGACACTTTTGAAAAAAAGAAATACTGCTCTGCGCTCTTTATTGACGTCTCACAAGCTTTCGATAAAGTATGGCACGAAGGTCTTTTCAATAAATTAACACAAAATCTACCAGCAAACATCGTAAAGCTTTTAAAAAGCTATTTGATGGAACGTAAATTTGTAGTTAGGGAAGGCAATTTTTTAAGCCCTCCGCAGTCGATTGAAGCCGGAGTCCCTCAAGGCAGTATCTTCGGACCCTTACTTTATTTAATATATGCCTCTGACTTACCGTTAAGCAGTAACATTCATACATCAACATTTGCGGATGATACAGCCTTTCTAAGCGTTCACGAAAATCCTGTAGAAGCTTCCCGCAACTTACAAGAATATATATCCAAACTGGAAAAATGGCTCAAACAATGGCGTATAAAAGTTAACGAGCAGAAATGTGCACACGTCACTTTTACGTTGCGCAGGCAAACATGCCCGCCTATAAAAATTAACACCGAGACTATACCACAACACACTGTAGTCAAATATCTAGGCGTTCATCTTGATCGTCGTTTAACATGGAAATCGCATATAGACGCAAAGTTGACTCAAATGAAATTAAAAGCAGCTCAAATGAATTGGCTTATTGGAAGAAATTCTATACTAAGCCTAGACTGTAAACTACTATTATACAACGCGATCCTGAAACCAATATGGTTCTATGGAATCCAGTTATGGGGCACTGCCTCAGCATCAAATGTCGAAAAAATTCAAAGGCGACAAAATAAAATTCTACGTACAATTACAGCAGCCCCCTGCTATGTCAGAAACCATCGAATTCATAAAGACCTAGACGTTCCGTTGGTGAAGACAGTATTTTCAAAACACGCGAAAAAATATATAAAAAAACTTGAGTTGCACCCAAATCCACTTGCGCGCAATATTCTTCATTATAGAGGCCACACCCGGCTGAAAAGAAGGGATACTCTTTTTCTCAGCCGTTCACGAGAAATGTAAAACAACAAAAATTAACCGTTGAAATTAAAAATTTTGTTTAGCATTGGCTAAACTTATATTTAATATTTTTTTAGATTTAAGATTTGAAAAACTTATTGATAATTCAATTTAAATAATTAAAGATTCAATAAATAATAAAATTATCACAAAAAAAAAAAAAAAAAAAAAAAAAAAAAAAAAAAAAAAAAAAAAAAAAAAAACATGTTAATCTTTTGAAGGAGATAAGTAACTCTGAACCCTTGGACTTCCAAAACTACTTCAGAATGTCCAATGCAAACTATGATTATTTGCTAACACTTGTTACTCCCTTAATAGAAAAAAAAGACACAAGAATGAGAGAAGCCATTACAGTAAACGAAAGATTAGCTTTAACACTGCGGTTTTTGGCAACTGGCCGTAATTTTTGTAACCTAAGCTACAGTAGTGTAATGGGTCGGAGCACTGTGGGAGGAATCGTTTTGGACACCTGCCGGGCTTTAAACACGGTATTAAAAGATTTTATAAAGGTAATTTTTCAAAACAAATTTATTAAAAAAAAAGTATATATATGTATCTGAGTAAATAAAATGGTCTTCAAAAGTATAAATATAGTCCCTGAAATTTATTGCAAAAAAGTGTATATATTATTATATCGCACTTGTGTAACAATACTGTAATAACTCAAAATTTAAAATTTTTCACTAGAGACAAAAAACTGATTAGGTATATTATTAGTTCAAGCAAAAGTTGATAAAATAATATACTAGATTTCTTTCTTTTTTGTTAATCGACTGCAAAGACAATATGAGATTTTGAGTTACTTCTGAAAAAATTATTTGAAAATGATTTCCAAAAATTTCCTAATTCGAAGTAGGAAAACATGAGTTATTACAGTATTGTAAAAATTTCGAGTTATTATAGTACTGTTAAACAAGTGCGATATGTAAATAAATAAAATAAGTCTTTAAAAGCATACATATAGTCCCTAATATTTGTGTGTTCGTAGTTTTGGTATTCATTAAGTTCTTCAACTTCTTCTTGACTATTAAAGTCTTGCAAAGGCGAATAGAAAATTTTTTGGGGTGGTGTCAATACCTCATGAGGTGATGATGGTGACATGTATGTTTTGCTTTGAGAGTTTGGTTCTAGCGTGCATAGGCTGCGGAAAACTCTATCCGAATTCTCGTAGGTGTAGAGCTTCGCGAATAGGAACTTCTTGAAATTGTCGAGGTTGGCCTTATATTTTGAATGTTTGTACTCAATGTAAGCGTTCCTACATCTCCTTGGAAAAGGACTTCGCTAATAAGTCTTTCTGCAAGTTTGCTTTGGGATGATTCCATTTTTCGCAGTTTTGCTGCCCAAGCTATCCCCAAATGTTCAAAGTTGTCACTTTCTTTTTATAAATAGGACATTGCCAGATCATCCTCATTTGTTCTTGTTTTTTTTGGGTCCTTTCTTTTTCTTTTATCTGGTGGTTCACTAATACTGGTAATACTGGATAGATCACAGGAGCTGGTATCAAGGAACTGAAATGAAAAGAAAATTTTATAAATATGTATGTATATGTATGCATGGCTGTGTAATAATAAAAATTAATTTTTCAGATGCCGAAATCTGAACATGAATGGAGAAATGGGGCTGTCAATTTCGGAAGGAAATGGAATTTTTATCACTGCCTGGGATCCATTGATGGCAAACGTGTTGCCATACGTAAGCCCGCCAGTACAGAATCAATGTACTACAACTACAAGCAATTTTTCAGCATTGTTCTCATGGCTGTAGTTAATGCAAACTATGACTTCAACATGGTGGATGTCGGCGCAAATTGTAGAGTGTCAGACGGGGGTGTAATGTTTTACAAAGAATTTTGGAACCGATTTCTTAATGGGAAGCTCAATTTACCAGCTCCACAGCCACTTCCAGGAGTAGTTGATGAAACTCCATACGTATTCATTGCAGATGATGCGTTTTCCTTGTCACGAAATTTGATGAAACCATATCCGTTTGCACACTTTACAACTCGACTCTAACACCAATGCAAAAAACGTGCGGGAATTATTTTGCCATTACTTCAATAATGTTGGCCAAGTTCCGTGGCAATGGGATATTGTAAACAAATAATTTTTTGTTGATTCCTGAGTTCAGCAGATGAATTATCTATGCCCTGGGAAAATAGCGCTATTTTTCCACAGCTAGTTGCTTAATTTGAAATTTTCTTAAAACTTTAATTAAAAAAAGTCAACTGCCTGTTTTTGTAAATAAAATACAAATTTACGTTAGGGAATTTATATTGAAAAATAATAACAAACTCAATTTTTTTTTTTTTTCAATTCAAAGTCGCTAAAGAAAATTTTCATTTTATTAACAAAAACAGGCAATATATATGAAATCACTAAAATTGTATTAAAACATTGATTTTTATTTATTTTATTATTAATAAAATATATGAAATAAATTATGAGCTCTTTTCATTATTGGGTCGAACGTAGCTCTAAAACTTTGTTGCTTCACCTGCACTTCTTGCGTCACTTCTGCGACTATTTCTGGGAGATTACTCGCTAGTTCTGCTCCCAGTATGTAATGACACTTGAAATTACAATACAAAATAAGAGTAATAATACTCACTGTTTTTTCATCTGACAATGTTGTTATGCCTCCATCATTTGGTTTCTCATATTTTTGCAGGAATTTACAATAATCAAACCACCACTTGGCTGATATACATTATCAGTACCGGCACCAGAAGATTCTGATCGTTTTATTTTTTTCAGTTCTCTTCTATAGGACGATCGAATTGTATTTATTTTTTTCTTCACATCTTCAAAAGTACAATTTTTTTTATATTTTTTCATAATATTTAGTAGGTCATCGTAGGATTTTGTTTTCACATCCCGCATCATATACTCTGGGATTGTTATGTCCCAGACACAACGTTGCATTTCGTAGCAACATAAAAATTCTTTTAGGAAATCACTTTCCGGGACCATTTTTCCAATAATTTTTATATTTGTTAAATGTTCGTGCTACAAAAATAATTCTTGACTGACACTTTTTGGTACACACTGTCACTCAACCGCAAAAATTTGCGTGGTTGACTGTTGACTGACGAATTTAATGTACACACTATCCATCAAACCACAATTTGAGCAAAACTGTCACTCAAGTTTGCCAGTGTGTATGCTACTTTAGAAACTATGAATTCACAAAAAACGGCTTCAGTTTTCTTTTCTTTGCTTTTTAAAAGTAAAGCAATAACGAATTGTATTGAGAAAGATCAGAAGTGTTCCGGTTTTTGTGCAATTATTAGGTAAAATTTAATAATAGTAATAATATAAAAAATCTTTTTAATTTTGTAATTTTTTCGTAAAATTATCATAATCCAGTCAAATTAGACCAAAAAATAAAAGTAAAGATACAGAAATTGACAACAAGCTGAAAATCACTAAAATTTATCAAAATTAAATTATAAATAAAATTTTTAATATCCCCTCCATTCCGCTGTATGGAAAAATTTTATTCAAGGTCAAAGGTAAAAAAACGAGTTTTTGCGATTTTCAGCATAACGGCAAATTTTATCATAAAAATACCCTAGACAAAAATTTTAGATAAAATTATATACAAAAAACGTCTTAATATTTTTTTTCATACGAGCCACCATTTCTAAGATATTACGATCCAAAAAGGCATTAACATTTATGCATGTACTGAGTGCGTGTACATGTACTGAGTGCGTGTAGATGTACATACACGTAAATGTTACATAAATGATTGACCGGACTATCAAGAAAAATAGAAAAAAGTAATTTATATAAAAAAAAATCCTTTCCATTATTATTGAAGAAAAATTCTGGGAAATAAACAAAAAATAATTTGTTTAGCCTGTGAATTAAAAAAAGGATATATTCATATGTTTACGTTATTTTTGTGTTACTACCTGCTAAACTCTGGGAACGGTTTTCTTAAAAACCACAAGTGTTTTTTAAGAGTACGAAAAAGGGTTTAACTGCCTGGCACAATTAATTCAAGAATGTGAAAGTAATAAATATTTGCTGATTTTGTTGAAGTGCATCGCCAAGACACCCTAGAAAATAGAGAAATAATTTTTTTTTATGATAAATTTTATTATTTATTGAATCTTCAATTTAATTCAAACATCAATAAGTTGTTCAAATCTTAAATCTAAAAAAGATAAATATATGTTTAGCCAATGCTAAACAAAATTCTTAGTTTCAAAGGTTGATTTTTGTTGTTTTTACATCTCTCGTGTACGGCTGATAGAAAGAGTATCCCTCCTCCTAAGCCGGGTGTGGCCTCTGTACTCTAGAATATTGCGCGCAAGTGGATTTGGGTGCAACTCAAGTTTTTTAATGTATTTTTTCGCGTGTTTAGAAAATACTGTCTTAACCAACGGAACATCGAGATCTTTGTGAATTCGATGATTTCGGATATACCATGGGGCTGCTGTTATAGTACGTAGAATTTTGTTTTGTAGCCTTTGAATTTTTTCTACATTCGATGCGGAGGCAGTGCCCCATATCTGGATTCCATAGGCCCATATTGGTTTTAGGATCGCATTGTATAAAAGAAGTTTACAGTCTAGGCTTAGTATAGAGCTTCTTCCAATAAGCCAATTCATTTGGGCTGCTTTTAGTTTCATTTGGATCAACTTTGCGTCTTCGTGCGATTTCCATGTTAAACGACGATCAAGATGAACGCCTAGATATTTGACTACAGTGTGTGGCGGTATAGTCTCGGTGTTGATTTGTATAGGCGAGCATGTTTCCCTGCGTAAAGTAAAAGTAACCTGTACACATTTCTGCTCATTCACTTTTATCCGCCATTGTTTCAGCAATTTTTCCAATTTTGAGATGTACCCTTGTAGATTCCGGCAAGCTTCTACAGGATTTTCATGAACGCTTAGAAAAGCAGTATCGTCAGCAAATGTTAACGTGTGAATGTTTCTGCTTAACGGCAAGTCAGAGGCATAGATTAAATAAAGTAAAGGACCGAAGATACTGCCTTGAGGGACTCCGGCTACAATCGACCGCGGGGGCTTGAAAAATTGCCTTCCCTAACTACAAATTTTCGTTCCTCTAGATAGTTTTTTAAGAGCCTGACGATGTTTTTTCAAAGGTGTCTCTAACTACGTTCACAAGTCGGTGAGTTTGTTCAATAGTGCTATGTTGACTGCGAAAACCGAATTGATGATCTGGAATGCATCCACTTCTACTCACTATAGGCATCAGCTTGCTCATGTACAGCTTTTCAAATAGTTTTGAAATGTTGAGCAATAAACTAATAGACCGATAGGATTCCAGCTTCGTATGATGCTTGCCGGGCTTTGGTATCATAATAATCATCGAAACCTTTCATTCTGCCGGATAGTATTGCATCCGTAAAATACCATTAAAAATGAATAGTATTATTCTTTGTGCAATATATGGTAATTCTTGAATCATTTTGTTGCTTATTTTGTCGATACCTGGGGCTTTTTTGGTTTTAAGACTAGCAATAGCATTTTCAATCTCCACAATATTAAACTTTAGCGGTGTTTCTGGTAAAGAGACGACTGGTGGCAGTTCATCAATATTAACAGAAATATTTGGAGTAAACAGTTTTTCTAAGTGTTTAACGAAAAGAGCACCTTTTTCAGCATCAGTTCTCGCCCAGTCACTATTAGAGGCTCGTAATGGAGTTTTGCATATCACTGGCCTTTTAAGTCCTCTGGCTGCACGCCACAGCGAATAATCTGTTAATGGTGTTGCGTCGAGTTCTTGCAGAAATTTTTGCAGCGAAGCTGTTTTTTGTGTTTGCAAAACTTTTCTTAGCTGTTTGGTACACTCCTTAAGCCTTAATTTTAGCTGAGGCGATCTGTAACGTTGACATTCTCGTCGAGCTCTCCGTTTTTCAGTCGATAGCCTTTCTATATCCACACAAAAAATATTGTTAAATCTCGCTTGATGATTTGGTTGAATTGAAGAAGCATTAAGAGCAGCTTGTTTAGCATGTGCTTCAAACAACCTAATAGAATTTTCTTTGTCAGTAGGTGTTCTCAATGGCATATTTTCCGTGCAATGTGCACTCAAATATTTTTTGTATTTCAGCCAGTTAATACGTTTAGATGTCAGCAGTAAATCACATGTTGTGTTGCAGTTGTGTGTGAGTGAATAGTGATAATAGTAGGCGAGTGATCTGAAGACAAATCCAAAGATGCTTCTACTTCCATCATTTCGCAGGGCACACCTTTCGAGATTCCAAAGTCGATAACATCAGGAATTTTTTGTCGATCCGTTGGCCAATATGTTGGCTGACCACTTGAAACTACATTCAAACCCATTTTTGAGATTGTGTCAAACAAAACACGACACTTAGGACTGATTAAACGTGAACCCCAAAAAGTGTGTTTAGCATTGTAGTCGCCAGCTGCTAGAAAACGGGACCCCAGTGTCGTATAAAATGCGGTATTTTGACTCTCTGAGATTGAAAACCTGGGAGCAGAATAAAAAGATGATATCACAAGCTTTTGATAAAAATTTTCAATACAGATATTTGTTGCTTGAAGATATTCTTCACGAAGGTCATTTAGCAGGTAGTGTTTTATTCGAGTTTTTATTAGGATTCCAGAGCCACCACAAGCTCTACCTCGAGGATCCTTAGTGTCGTAGAAATTATATCCATTTATTTTAAAATAGCTTCGAGACGTCAAATGAGTTTCTGAGATAAGCATAACATCGATTTGTTTATCCAGAAGAAAATATTCTATTTCATTTTTATGTTGGCAGATGCCGATTGCGTTCCAAAAACAGATTCTTAAGTTCATGGTTTTTTCAATACAGCCTGCAACAAGTTAGACTGCATTTTCAACATTTCCTGCATCATACAGGACATGTTGAGAGTAAAAGTATTTACTGTTTGGCTTCAATATGATTAAAATTAGGCCCTGATTCTTCATTTGCTGGTACAGTTTTTTGCGCCGTAGTCTGGTTACTTTCAAAAATATTAGCGTATGATAATTGACTATTAGGTTTTTGTTGAGTAAGAGTCGTGTTAGACTTTAAGACATTTGAGTATTGATTATGGCTAGAAGACGGTTGAGGTAACTGAGGGTAGTTTAAAGGGGTGTTGGGCTTATCGGGAGTAGCATTTGTTTTTCTGTTCGACGAATTTTTAAAAAAAGAGTAAAGTGGGCAGCCTCTATAGTTAGCAGTGTGGTTTCCACCGCAATTGCCGCATTTTTTTGCCTTGGTATCACCTTTTATTTTGTCACAGTTAGCGGTACTGTGCAACTCACCAAATACAACGCAAACGGTAGCCAACTTGCAATAAGTTTTGGTATGGCCAAATTCTTGACAGTTCATGCATTGGATAGGTCCAGTTTTTTTATGTGGCATCTCAACTGTAAGTCTTCTGTGCAACAAGTACTTTAAATTATAGATTGGGCTGTAGCTCGACTCTAAAAATAGGTTGGGGGATTTTTTCCCTATTTTTGATGTTAGAAACGTTTTTAACTTTGAAGCCATTATTTTCAAGGCCAGACTTAACCGCTTCTGGATCCACACTAGATGCTATACCTTTTATTACGACGGTTAGACCTTTAGCACTCTTTAATTGGTACGTATAAATATTTTTGTTTTTTGACTAAAGGTCAGAAACTATTTTGCGGTAATTACTTTCTTGCACTACCTGGATTTTTGTTTCGTTAATATTTCCGCGCTTAATTGGAGTTACATATAACTCATTTTTTCCAATTAAGGAGATGAGGCTTTTTACAAAAAATCTATAGTTCTGCTCTCTTTAATATATCGGTGGAGGTTTACTCGACCTTATTGTAGTAGTGTCTTCATTGTCTTGTTCAGATAGAATCGCGAAACGATTTGCGGAATTATTTGTTTTGTTTTTTCCATCTCTGGGAACTTTCGCTGTTGAAGCTATTTGTGCTGATTTTGGACTTCTTCCCCTTTTTAACACTGTTATGTATCTGTCCATTCCTGTTTGAATTTTATTATCATTAATTGTACTCACCGCATCTACCATTTTGTGCACGTTCGTCACCTTGTTACTTATTGTTTTTTGTTTGTACAGCTAAGCTGACAAGTTTGCTGATTGATGCAATTGTTGTTGCTTCTTGATCACTATTTAACATGTTCAGAGATAATGATCGCGCACTAGTATTTGTGTTTTCTGTTCAATTCAGGTTTTTGTTTAATTCATTTTTTTATTGCCGTCATCAGCAACAAAAGTTAAATAAGCATTTCTACTGCTTGTAGGATTATTGTTGTTTTTGTTTGAAGATGAACTCATTAAAATTCTCTTTTTTTATTTTCACTTATATTAGTATGTGTATTCAAATATTATTGAATATTGCACACAAGAAATAAATAATTTTTTTTTTTTTTTTTTTGATAATTTTATTATTTATTGAATCTTTAATTATAAATTAAATTATCAATAAGTTTTTCAAATCTTAAATCTAAAAAATATTAAATATAAGTTTAGCCAATGCTAAACAAAATTTTTAATTTCAACGGTTAATTTTTGTTGTTTTACATCTCTCGTGAACGGCTGAGAAAAAGAGTATCCCTTCTTTTCAGCCGGGTGTGGCCTCTTTAATGAAGAATATTGCGCGCAAGTGGATTTGGGTGCAACTCAAGTTTTTTTATATATTTTTTCACGTGTTTTGAAAATACTGTCTTCACCAACGGAACGTCTAGGTCTTTATGAATTCGATGGTTTCTGACATACCAGGGGGCTGCTGTTATTGTACGTAGGATTTTATTCTGTCGCCTTTGAATTCTTTCGACATTCGATGCTGAGGCAGTGCCCCATAACTGGATTCCATAGGACCATATTGGTTTCAGGATCGCGTTGTATAAGACAAGTTTACAGTCAAGGCTTAGTATAGAGTTTCTTCCAATAAGCCAATTCATTTGGGCTGCTTATAGTTTCATTTGTGTTAACTTTGCGTCTATATGCCATTTCCATGTTAAACGACGATCAAGATGAACGCCTAGATATTTTACTACAGTGTGTTGCGGTATAGGCTCGGTGTTAATTTTTATAGGCGGGCATGTTTCCCTGTGCAACGTAAAAGTGACGTGTGCACATTTCTGCTCGTTAACTTTTATACGCCATTGTTTGAGCCATTTTTCCAGTTTGGATATATATTCTTGTAAGTTGCGGGAAGCTTCTACAGGATTTTCGTGAACGCTTAGAAAGGCTGTATCATCCGCAAATGTTGATGTATGAATGTTACTGTTTAACGGTAAGTCAGAGGCATATATTAAATAAAGTAAGGGACCGAAGATACTGCCTTGAGGGACTCCGGCTTCAATCGACTGCGGAGGGCTTAAAAAATTGCCTTCCCTAACTACAAATTTACGTTCCATTAAATAGCTTTTTAAAAGCTTTACGATGTTTTCTGGTAGATTTTGTGTTAATTTGTTGAAAAGACCTTCGTGCCATACTTTATCGAAAGCTTGTGAGACATCAATAAAGAGCGCAGAGCAGTATTTCTTTTTTTCAAAAGTGTCTCTAACAACATTCACAAGTCTGTGAGTTTGTTCAATTATGCTATGTTGACTTCGAAAACCAAATTGATGATCTGGAATGCATCCACTTCTGCTCACTTTAGGCATCAGCTTGCTCATATACAGCTTTTCAAATAGTTTTGAAATGTTAGACAGTAAACTAATAGGCCGATAGGATTCAACCTTTGTATGATCCTTGCCGGGCTTTGGTATCATAGTAATTAGCGAAACCTTCCATTCTTTAGGATAGTGTTCTAGGCGTAGAATACTGTTAAAAATGAATAGCATTATTCTTTTTGCAGTGTAAGGCAATTCTTGAAGCATTTTGTTGCTTATTTTGTCGACACCTGGGGCTTTTCTGGTGTTACGACTAGTAATAGTATTTTCAATCTCCGTCATGTTAAATCTCAGCAGAAATGTTCGGAGAGATAACTTTTTCTAAGTGTTTAACAAAAAGTGCACCTTTTTCAGCATCAGTTTTTGCCCAGTCACCATTTGGGGCTCGTAATGGGGGTTTGCATATCACCGGCCTTTTTAGTCCTCTGGCTGCACGCCACAGTGGTGGTGTTGCATCTAGCTCTTGAAGGAATTTTGAAGGGAAGCTGTTTTTTGAGTTTGTAAAACTTTCCTAAGCTGCTTGGTACACTCCTTAAGCCTTAATTTTAGCTGGGGCGATCTGTAGCGCTGCCATTCTCGTCGAGCTCTCCGTTTTTCAGCCAATAGCCTTTCTATATCTACAGAAAAAATATTGTTAAATCTCACTGGTTGGTTTATTTCATTTGAAGTAGCATTAAAAGCTGCTTGTTTAACATGCGCTTCAAACAACCTGAGAGAATCGTCTATGTCTGAAGGTGTTCTCAGCGGCATTTTTTCCGAGCAATGAGCACTCAGATATTTTCTGTATTTCAGCCAGTTAATACGTGCATATGTCATCGATAAATCACATGTTGTGTGTGAGTAAATAGTGATAATAGTAGGCGAGTGATCTGAAGACAAATCCAAAGATGCTTCTACTTCAATCATTTCGCTGGGCACGCCTTTCATAATCCCAAAGTCGATAACATCAGGAATTTTTTGACGATCCGTTGGCCAATATGTTGGCTGACCACTTGAAACTACATTCAAACCATTTTTGAAATTGTGTCAAACAAAACACGACCCTTAGGACTGATGTAACGTGAGCCCCAAAATGTGTGTTTAGCATTGTTCTCGCCAGCTGCTAGAAAACGGGACCCCAGTGTTGTATAAAATGCGGTATATTTACTCTCTGAAATTGAAAACCTGGGAGGAGAGTAAACAGATGATATCACAAGCTTTTGATAAAAATTTTCAATGCAGATGTTCGTTGCTTGAAGATATTCTTTACGAAGGTCATTTAGTAGGTAGTGTTTTATTCGAGTTTTTATTAGGATTCCAGAGCCACCACAAGCTCTACCTTGAGGATCCTTGGTGTCGTAGAAATTATATCCACTAATTCAAAAATAGCTTCGGGACGTCAAGTGAGTTTCTGAGATAAGCATTTTTTTTTTTTTTTTTTTTTGTGATAATTTTATTATTTATTGAATCTTTAATTATTAAAATTGAATTATCAATAAGTTTTTCAAATCTTAAATCTAAAAAAATATTAAATATAAGTTTAGAAAATGCTAAACAAAATTTTTAATTTCAACGGTTAATTTATGTTGTTTTACATCTCTCGTGTACGGCTGAGAAAAAGAGTATCCCTCCTTTTCAGCCGGGTGTGGCCTCTATAATTTAAAATATTGCGCGCAAGTACATTTGGGTGCACCTCAAGTTTTTTTATATATTTTTTAGCGTTTATTGAAAATACTGTCTTCACCAACGGAACATCTAGGTCTTTATGAATCCGATGATTTCTGACATACCAGGGAGCTGCTGTAATTGTACGTAGAATTTTATTTTGTCGCCTTTGAATTTTTTCGACATTTGATGCTGAGGCAGTGCCCCATAACTGGATTCCATAGAACCATATTGGTTTCAGGATCGCGTTGTATAATAGTAGTTTACAGTCTAGGCTTAGTATAGAATTTCTTCCAATAAGCCAATTCATTTGGGCTGCTTTTAATTTCATTTGTGTTAACTTTGCGTCTATATGCGATTTCCATGTTAAACGACGATCAAGATGAACGCCTAGATATTTGACAACAGTGTGTTGCGGTATGGTCTCGGTGTTAATTTTTATAGGCGGGCATGTTTCCTTGCGCAACGTAAAAGTTACGTGCACACATTTCTGCTCGTTAACTTTAATACGCCATTGTTTGAGCCAATTTTGCAATTTGTATATATACCCTTGTAAATTGCGGGAAGCTTCTACAGGATTTTCGTGAACGCTTAGAAAAGCTGTATCATCGGCAAATGTTGATGTATGAATGTTATTGCTTAACGGTAAGTCAGAGGCATATATTAAATAAAGTAATGGACCGAAGATACTGCCTTGGGGAACTCCGGCTTCGATCGACTGCGGTGGGCTTAAGAAATTGCCTTCCCTAACTACAAATTTTCGTTCACTTAGGTAGCTTATTAAAAGCCTAACAATGTTTGCGGGTAGATTTTGCGTTAATTTATGTATAAGACCTTCGTGCCATACTTTATCGAAAGCTTGAGAAACATCTATAAAGAGCGCAGAGCAATATTTCTTCTTTTCGAAAGTGTCTCTGATAACATTCACAAGTCTGTGAGTTTGTTCAATTGTGCTATGTTGTCTGCGAAAACCGAATTGATGATCTGGAATGCATCCGCTTCTAGTCACTATAGGCATCAGCTTGCTCATATACAGCTTTTCAGATAGTTTTGAAATGTTGGGCAATAAACTAATAGGCCGATAGGATTCAACCTTCGTATGATCCTTGCCGGGCTTTGGTATCATAATAATCATCGAAACCTTCCATTCTGCAGGATAGTATTGCAGCCGTAGAATACTATTAAAAATGAATAGTATAATTCTTTTTGCAATATAAGGCAGTTGTTGAAGCATTTTGTTGCTTATTTTGTCGACACCTGGGGCTTTTTTGGTGTTAAGACTAGTGATGGCCTTTTCAATCTCCACAATGTTAAATCTTAACGGTATTTCTGGTAAAGAGATGACTGGTGGCAGTTCAACAATATCAGTAGAAATATTCGGTGTAAATACATTTTCTAAGTGCTTAACAAAAAGAGCACCTTTTTCAGCATCAGTTCTTGCCCAGTCACCATTCGAATCTCGTAACGGAGGTTTGCAAATCACTGGCCTTTTTAGTCCTCTAGCTGCACGCCATAGCGAATAATCTGTTTGTGGTGTTGCATCGAGTTCTTGAAGAAATTTTTGCAGCGAAGCTGTTTTTTGTGTTTGTAAAACTTTTCTGAGCTGTTTGGTGCATTCCTTTAGCCTTAACTTTAGCTGGGGGGATCTGTAACGTTGCCATTCTCGTCGCGCTCTCCGTTTTTCAGTCAATAGCCTTTCTATATCTACAGAAGAAATGTTGTTGAATCTTACTTGTTGATTTGGTTGATTTGAAGAAGCATTAAGAGCAGCTTGATTAACATGTGCTTCAAACTTCAGGTGTTCTCAACAGCATATTTTCCGTGCAATGAGCACTCAAATATTTTTTGTATTTCAGCCAGTTAATACGTGCAGATGTCAGCGGTAAATCGCATGTTGATGTTGCAGTTGTGTGTGAGTAAATAGTGATAATAGTAGGCGAGTGATCTGAAGATAAATCCAATGATGCTTCAACTTCAATCATTTCGCTGGGCACACCTTTCATAACTCCAAAGTCGATAATATCAGGAATTTTTTGTCGATCCGTTGGCCAATATGTTGGCTGACCACTTGAAACTACATTAAAGCCCTTTTTTGAAATTGTGTCAAACAAAACACGACCCTTGGGACTGATTAAACGTGAACCCCAAAATGTGTGTTTAGCATTGTAGTCGCCAGCTGCTAGAAAACGGGAACCCAGTGTTGAATAAAATGCGGTATATTGACTCTCTGAAATTGAAAACCTGGGAGGAGAATAAACAGATGATATCACAAGTTTTTGATAAAAATTTTCAATGCAGATGTTTGTTGCTTGAAGGTAATCTTCACAAAATTCATTTAACAGGTAGTGTTTTATTCGCGTTTTTATTAGAATTCCCGAGCCACCACAAGCTCTACCTCGAGGATCCTTGGTGTCGTAGAAATTATATCCACTAATTCTAAAATAGCTTCGAGACGTCAAATGAGTTTCTGAGATAAGCATAACATCGATTTGTTTATCCAGAAGAAAATATTCTATTTCATTTTTATGTTGGCAGATGCCGTTTGCGTTCCAAAAACATATTTTCAAGTTCATGGTTTGCTTAATACAGCCTGCAACAAAGTAGACTGCATTTTCAACATTTCCTGCATCATACAGGACATGTTGAGAGTAAAAGTATTTACTGTTTGTATTAAGCTCTCAATTGAGGCTTCAATACGGCTAAAATTAGACCCTGGAGCTTCTCTTACTGGTACCGGTTTTTGCGCTGTATTGTGGTTACTTTTTAAAATGTTAGCGTATGAAAATTTATTATTAGGTTGTTGCTGAGCAATAGTCGCGTTTGATTTCAATACGTTTGAATATTGTTGCTGATTGGTAGACGGTTGAGGTAACTGAGGGTAGCTTAAAAGTGTGATAGGCTGAGCGGGAATAATATTTTCTTTTTTGTGCGAGGAGCGTTTAAAAAACGAGTAAAGAGGGCAGCCTCTATAGTTGGCAGTGTGATTTCCGCCGCAATTGCCACATTTTTTCGCCTTGGGATCACCTTTTGTTTTGTCACAGTTAGCGGTACTGTGTAGCTCACCACATACAACGCAGACTGTAGGCAACTTGCAATAAGTTTTCGTGTGCCCAAATTCTTGGCAGTTCAGGCATTGGATAGGTCCAGCTCTTTTATGTGGCTGCTCAACGGTAACTCTCCGGTGTAACAAATACTTTAGATCATAGATTGGATGGGATTCATTTTTTTGTATCTTTATGTCACCTGGCTGTAACTCGACTCTAAATATTGGTTGGGGGATTTTTTTTCTATTTTTGATGTTTGAAACATTTTTCACCTTGAATCCAATATTTTCAAGGCCAGACTTGACCTCTTCTGGATCCACACTAGAATCTATACCTTTTATTACAACGGTTAGACCTTTAGCACTCTTAAGCTGATATGTATAAAAATTTTTATTTTTAGTCTCAAAGTCTGAGACTATTTTTCTGTAATTATTTTCTTTAGATACCTGAATTTTTGTTTCATTAATTTTCCCACGCTTGATTGGAGTTACGTAAAACTCATTTTCTCCAATTAACGAGATAAGGCTTTTTACCAGAAAGCTGGAGTTCTGTTCTCTTAAATAAATCGGTGGTGGTTTACTCAAACTTGTATTAGTTGTGACTTCATCACCTTGTTCAGTTAAAATCGCGAAACGATTTTCGGAATTTTTTATATTTTTCCCATCTTTGGGAACTTTTGCCGTTGACGCAATTTGAGCAGATTTGGGACTTCTTCCCCTTTTTAACACAGTTATGTATCTATCCATACCTGTTTGAATTTTATTATCACTATTTTCACTTACTTTATCCATAATTTTATTCATTTTGTGCACGTTGGTCACCTGGGTATTTATTGTTTGTTTGTTTGCTTGTACAGCTAAGCTGACAAGTTTGCTAATAGGTGCAATTGTTGTTGTTTCTTGATCACTATTTAACATGTATGGAGAGCATGATCGCGCACGAATAGTTGTGTTTTGTGTAGAATTCAGGTTTGTGCTTATTTCAATTTTTTTATTGTCGTCATCAGAAACAAAAGTTAAATAAGCATTTCTACTGCTTGTGGGGTTATTGTTGTTGTTGTTGCCAGAAGATGAACTCATTTAGAGTTCTCTTGTTTTTTTCACTTATAAGAGTTTGTGTATGCAAATATTTATGTATACACAAGCAAAAAATAAATAAAATAAAACCAGTATAATAACTGTTTAATAAATGTTTTGTTTTTGTATTTTTTGTGACTTTAAATTTTTTATAATTTTAATATTCAGTTGCGACGATTATAAAACGCGTCTGTACACTGCGAGAGTTGAAAACTGAGATAAGCATAACATCGATTTGTTTATCCAGAAGAAAAAATTCAATTTCATTTTTATGTTGGCAGATGCCGTTTGCGTTCCAAAAACAGATTCTTAAGTTCATGGTTTTTTCAATACAGCCTGCAACAAGATAGACTGCATTTTCAACATTTCCTGCATCATACAGGACATGTTGAGAGTAAATGTATTTACTGTTTTTATTAGGATCTCTATCGAGGCTTCAATACGACTAAAATTATGCCCTGATTCTTCATTTACTGGTACAGTTTTTTGCGCCGGAATCTGGTTACTCTTTAAAATATTAGCGTATGAAGATTGACTTTTAGGTTTTTGTTGAGTAAGAGTCGTGTTAGACTTTAAAACATTTGAGTATTGATTATGGCTAGACGACGGTTGAGGTAACTGTGGGTGGTTTAAATGAGTGTTGGGCTGAGCGGGAGTTGCATTAGTTTTTCTGTTCGACGAATTTTTACAAAGAGAATAAAGAGGGCAGCCCCTATTGTTGGCAGTGTGGTTTCCGCCGCAATTACCACATTTTTTTGCTTTGGTATCACCTTTTATTTTGTCACAGTTAGCGGTACTGTGTAACTCGCCACATAAAACGCAAACGGTAGGCAACTTGCAATAAGTTTTGGTATGGCCAAATTCTTGACAGTTCATGCAACGGATAGGTCCAGTTTTTTATGTGGCATCTCAACGGTAACTCTTCGATGCAACAAGTATTTTAAGCTATAGATTGGGTGCGATTCATTTTTTTTTTTTAATTTTCAAGTCGCCTGGCTGTAGCTCGACTCTAAAAATAGGTTGGGGGATTTTTTCCCTGTTTTTAATGTTTGAAACATTTTTGACTTTGAAGCCACTATTTTCAAGGCCAGACTTTACCTCTTCCGGATCCACGCTTGAATCTATTCCTTTTATAACTACTGTTAGGCCTTTAGCACTCTTCAGTTGATATGTATAAAAGTTTTTGTTTTTAGTCTCAAAATCTGAGACAATTTTCCTGTAATTATTTTCTCGTGTTACCTGAATTTTAGTTTCGTTGATTTTGCCGCGCTTAATTGGAGTTACATAGAACTCATTTTCTCCAATTAATGAGATAAGGCTTTTTACCAAAAAGTTGGAGTTCTGTTCTCTTAAATATATCGGCGGTGGTTTAGTGGACCTTGTTGTACTTGTATCTTCATCGACTTGTTCATTCAAAATCGCAAAACGATTTTCAGAATGTTTAATATTATTTTTCCCATCTTTGGGCATTTTCGCCGTTGACGCTATTTCAGCTGATTTGGGACTTCTTCCCCTTTTTAGCACGGTTATGTATCTGTCCATACCAGTTTGGATTTTATTATCACTATTTTCACTCACTGCATTTACAATTTTGTGCACGTTGGTCACCTGGGTATTTATTGTTTGTTTGTTTGATTGTACAGCTAAGCTGACAAGTTTGCTAATAGGTGCAATTGTTGTTGCTTCTTGATCGATATTTAACATGTTCAAAGATAATGATCACGCACGAGTATTTGTGTTTTGTGTAGTATTCAGGTTTGTGTTTACTTCATTTTTTTTGTCGTCGTTAGCAACCAAAGTTATATATTGTACATTCCTACTGCTTGTAGGTTTATTGTTGTTGTTAGAAGGTGAACTCATTTAGAGTTCTTTTTTTTGTATTTTCACTTATGTATATTAGTTTGTGTATGCAAATATTTATGTGTATTGCACACAAGCGAAAAATAAAATAAAACCAGTAAAATAACTGTTTAATAAATGTTTTGTTTTTTTTATATATTTTGTGACTTGAAAATTTTTTTTTTTAATATATTTTTTTTTGTATTCAGTTGCGACGATTAAAAAAACGCTTCTGTTGACTACGAGAGTTGAAACTGAATGAGAGAAATAAATGAAATAAATACATATAAGAGTATAAATATAGCGATCGACTATGACTTGGATGTAATTCAATGGTGGCATGTGCATGAAAGCCAATTTCCACATCTGTACAAAACTAGCTGCAAAATTTTGGCTACTCCAGCCAGTAGTGCATCTTCAGAAAGAGCATTTTCTGCAGCCAGACAACGTATTTCTGAAAAGCGTTGCAATATTCTCGAAAACTTAGATTTAGTAAATAATATAATGTTTTTACATACAAATATTAAAGAAATAAATTAAACTTTTTTAGAATAAATTAATAACTAACTAAATAAAACAACTGCAACGATAATTAAAATATGTTTTGTTTTTATTGCAAGAAAATAATAAATAATATTTTTTAATACAAATAATATTGACAACTAACAATGAAACAATTTAACAAAAACGGTAACGCTGGTTACTACTATAAAACAACACATTGTGGCGAGTGCGTATTTTTACACCAAATTTAATTGGATGCATAGGAAATGATTAGCGAAATACACATGACAATTGGAAAAAATGTACACATTTTTGTACATTCAATATTATGAGTGGTCTGGTAGACACAATTCATTTTCAGAATGAATGCACAATTTTGCGTTTTAATGGTATTCTTGCAGGTCTATACTATGAACGTGCATAAAAAGTAACATTGTTTTGAAAATAAAGACTATCTGTTGTTTTCGTGGGAAGTAAAAATTATATACTTGCTCAAGAAAAAGGAAAAATAAAAAGCAATGTACAAGTATTTAAAACGAAAAGGTAAAATTAATATTTCTATTATAAATTTTAATAATTTTATTCTTTTATTTTAAAATTTACAAATTATAAGGTCGAATATTAAAAAATCAACATATTTCTATTATAAATTTTTTGCATCTATAATCCATTTTTTTACTTTCACTTTTAGATGGTAATTACAATTCTCGTGAAGCAGAAAACGAAGAAATTACGCTTCAAGATGATAAAGTAAGATAACGTTATTTAAATTTGCCCAATATAAACGTATATATGTATGTAGGTACTTTGAAAATAAATTTCCAATTTTTTAAAAATAGATATTATTAAAACTATGAAACTTTGTGTATATTATAGTAATAATTCTTCATAAAACTTTTTCATAGTACATGTACTCTTTAATCTGAGTTTATTTTTTGTTACGCTTTCTTAAATAAGTAAATATTTATTTATCTAAATACATACGGTTATTGTTCTAATGAAATCAGTTGTGTGTTTTTCTAAGTTTTCTGTTTGTTGGGTGGTTGGTGAATGTTTGATTAAAAATTTAATTTTGCTTATTTTCAATGATTTTGTCGGAGCAATGACGACAAAGCCATAAGTACACGTTTCGCTATAAATGCTTTAAGGTATAAACACATTCGCCACAGCAGGCTATCGACTACCAGCTGTCAAAATTAGAATACATGTGTGCATATGAGAATAATTATATTGAAGACAGCAAGGCAACACGGCAACAGGTTTTTGTCCATGCTACTTCTGCAGTGTAGTCGAATTAAACTAATTTCTATTTCTGATGGCCACAAAACCAAAAGAGTGTTGACAATATAACAAAATTTGTAATGTAAATGATTGATTATAAATATTTTTTATGAAAAGTACTATTATCAGGCTTAAGTTCAGTTTTATTGAATTAATGAAAATTCAAAATTACTAAGAGTTTTTTTATGTTGGAAAATATTATTATTTATATCCAAACAGTTTTTAGCAGAACGTATCAGTACTGATTTCAAGGCCGCTACACCTCTCATCAGCATTCAATTGTCCATCTTTTCAATTTTCGTAAAGTGGATACTAATTGAGAAGAATATCAACTATTTAACCAGTTTTCAAGAGAAATAGAATATGAGAACTAATTTTTAATTCATTTTTTATTCTACCTTGAAACAGTGCTGGTTAGTACGAAATTCCCTCATTACTGTTGGGAAAATACTAATAATCAACACAAACTCATAGTGCGTTATCATCAAAGTATTCTACTTTGTGTTCTAACCGTTTTGTTATTTTTACTCTATATTAGGGAAATTCACATATTACTGTGACCCTTGTTATTAGGGTATTTATAGCTCGTGCCCAAGCGGAATTAATATTTTTATATTATTATTATTACGAATAAACGTAATTATTATTTGAATTTATATTGATATACATATGAAAAGCAATATTATCAATAAAAGTTCAAATAATAATTACGTTTATTCGTAATAATAATAATATTAAAATATTTTCTATTGCAAAATAAAAAGGAAAATTACAAAATTTAAATGCTATATACATATATGTACATAAAGAGTTTTTATTAGCTTTATTGTTATATATAGTATTGACTCGAGTCAAAAATACCAACATTTTTAAAGATTAAAAAAAATCACAGGGTAATAGCCCATTTTTTCCTAAAAATTTTTGAGTAATTTTTTCGGCGCTCTGTTATAAGTCATTTTCCCCCAACCAACAAAAGTATCAGCGACAGCAGAACATACGCTGCATACACATACTGACGTTGAGTTATTTTCCCTCAACCAACAAAAATACTAACGGCAGCAAAATACCGCTGCATGCATTACTGACGTTATTACCAGTAATTTTCCTACAGATATATGCTGACGTTGCAATACAGCTGCATACATATATATGCCAGTAAATTTCCTACAGATATATGCTGACATTGCAATATCGTGAGAACCGCAATCGGCTGGAAGTTCCACGGGTATGAATATGCTGAATTTGCATACTAACACACTTGGCAATGACCACGCCGGCGGCAGCGAACGTCAGCAGCATCTTTCAATCAGACAGCGAAATTGGGTATAAAAGCGGAGGGTGATTTGGTATGGAGTCTTGTGTTGTAGAGTAGTCGAGTGCTGTAGAGTCGGTCTAGTCGGTGGGTTCTTGTCTGTAGAGTCTTGACAGAAAGCAGTTCGGGAATATTCTTTAACACGTAACAACTAACCTGATCAAACACCAGCCTTAAAAAGCGGGTCCCTGTGAAGGCTTAATATATTTTATAAATCAAAACCTGATCAAACACCAGCCTTAAAAAGCGGGTCCCTGTGAAGGCTAAGTAATGTTTTAAAATAGTCTGTGGTTAATAAATAAAAATAATAATAACTAAATAATAAAAATAATGTTTTAATTCAAACATAACATTTGGCGCAGCCGGTAGCCGCGTAAATAATAACATCAAAGAAATATAATAATCCTTGTGTTGATCTTGCTCAAGAAAAAACTGTCTGGTGTAGCAAAACCAACAATACATAAAAGTCTAAACTCTAGCTACCTTGTATTGTTGCATCCTACATTCGACGGTGTAGAACTGCACAGGACAAATTGAATAAAGTCTAAACTCTAGCTACCCTCATATTGTCATTGCAGGACTAATCGCTAAAGCGGATCAGGATAAAAAGGAGAATTACTTTGATCGTAAAAATTCTGCGCGGTTGCGAACAAAAATAAAATAAAAAAATAATAATATAAAGTGAAAATAAGCCTAAACCACAGACCACTATGAAGATAATAACCAGCGGAACATGGGTAAGTAAAAGACAGTTTTAATGGACAACCCTCAGACAAAGACAGACGAATTAATAGGACGGTTTGACAAGTACAATTATTCGGTGGACAGTCTACAAGTTCTTGCGTGGACACAGCCCACTATCAAGATGATTACCAGCGGAACATAGAAAGACGATCACCGTCACCCCAGCAAAACCATACTATTGAGGGAGCGCAAATCGGAACGATCAAAATGACTTCGCTATCCAAGATTATTAAAATTGTAAACAACACAGTCCCATCATTCTTCGGGACCGATGGGCCTGACTTACCATCAGAAGTATTCAGGTACATACAAGGATGCAAGATGGTAGAAAGAGAAGTACTCACAGGTGCAAATAACGTCCTAACACAAGATGTAATACAATTCCTGAAATTGAGACAACTAGGGGGTGCCTACTTAAGAATTTCCCAGATGAATTTCAGTTCCGTGGACGCGTTATGTAATGCGCTCAAGAAATATTATCTAATAAGATTGGTCTTACTTGTGGATACCGGAGCAGATTTCAGCATAGTAAAAGAGGACTCAATGAAGGTTTTTCTCAATAAGAACAGATGGCAAATTCTTTCTGGAGCCTTCGGAGGAAAGACTACGACACTGGGCACTACCGAGATCAGGATAGGAGATAAAAGGCAGTTGCCGTGGGTGTTCCATATTGTGTCGCGGGAAATACAAATCCCTGGAGATGGTATTCTCGGAAGAAATAATATGTGGAACAGTTGTATTGTAAACACCATAGACAGAACCTTGAGCATCTTTACCCTTCGTACGGAAATAAATTGTCAAACAAATCATCAACAAGGTGTCTGTCTGAGGAAAAGAGCAGTCACTATAGTACCAGTCAATATTGTATCGAGAGACAAAACTGTGGTTGTGCATAAACAGGAAATTTCCCCTGGGGTTTACGTTGGAAATACTGTGGTCAACATAAAAAATGGAGGCACAGCAGCAGTACCCATACTAAACGTAACCGAGCAGGACATACCATGGAGGAAGGACATTAAAGTGAAATTTTCTAATTTCAATCACTATACGCAATATGGAGGGCGAGATCAACCCCCTTCGTCGGTGACAAAACAGGACGATAGAATAAGGCGTCTAAAAAACACTATTATGACGAAGCGGGATTGGAACATGGAAGAAACAGTCAATGAACTGGATATGCGAGGAATATCATGACTTATTCATGTTAGACAATGAAAAATTGCAATTCACCATATTGGTGAAACATAAAATACCAATAAAAGGTGAACAACCACCCATTAATCAACGACAGTATCGTCTACCTCACGTCCATAAAGAAGAAATCAACCGACAAGTATCGGAGCTACTACAGGAAGGTATAATAAGCCCAAGCATATCCCCATTTAATTCACCAATATTATTAGTGCCCAAAAAATCTCAAGACGGTCAGAAAACCTTTAGACTGGTAGTCGATTTTCGAAAACTAAATGAGGCTACAATAAAGCAGGTATTCCCTATTCCTAGAATGGATGAAATTTTGGATCAATTAGGAAATAGCAGGTATTTCACTACCTTAGATCTGGCGAGTGGATATCACCAGGTACTAGTTGACGAAGGAGATAAGGAAAAGACTGCCTTCAGCACCGATAAGGGTCATTTTGAATTTAATAGAATGCCCTTCGGTCTAACAGGAGCACCGGCCACATTCCAGATGGTCATTAACACGATCCTTACAGGCTTACAGGGCCTGGACTGTTTTGTGTACCTCGACGACATAGTCGTATACGGAAGAAACGTGGCAGATCACGAAGCGAAGATCATGAACGTTCTATCAAGACTACGAGAGGGTGGTCTTAAACTAAACACGAAGAAATGCCAATTCTTACGTAGAGAAATAGTTTACTTAGGACACAAATGTTCCAATGAGGGAGCGCTACCAGACCCTTCGAAAGTGGAATGTGTCAAACAACTTAAGCCACCAAGAACAATAAAAGAAGTACAAGCACTCCTGGGCTTGATCAACTACTACCGAAAATTTGTGGCAGGAATGGCAAAATTGGCTTCACCAATAACAAAGCTGTTAAGAAAAAACGCTAAGTTTGTGTGGACGTCCCAATGCCAAGAGGCCCTGGACAAGGTCAAGGAAAGTATTGCAAATACTCCAATATTGATTTATCCGGATTTTGAACAACCCTTCAGAGTAACAACAGATGCAAGTAACGAGGCCTTAGGAGCAATCTTGTCACAAATAAGAAACGAAATGGATCATCCGATAGCATTTGCTAGCCGAACTCTCAGTGACACCGAACAAAGATATTCGACAATAGAAAAAGAAATGCTTGGTGTGGTGTGGGCAACACATACTTTCCGCCCATATCTCCTGGGGCGACACTTCACCGTATTTACTGACCATCAACCCTTAAGGGGGATAGCAAACCTCAAAGACCAAACCACAAGACTTGCACGGTTTAGGCATAAATTATCAGAATACGAGTTTGAAATTGTGTACAAACCAGGGAAGACTAACTTGAATGCAGATGCATTAAGCAGATTACCAACAAAAAATCAAAATATCGGAGTGATAACTAGAGCTCAAGCAAGCT
This sequence comes from Lypha dubia, assembly GCA_947311025.1. Taxonomy (NCBI): domain Eukaryota; kingdom Metazoa; phylum Arthropoda; class Insecta; order Diptera; family Tachinidae; genus Lypha; species Lypha dubia. The sequence continues at coordinate 84,510,043 of OX371260.1, read as the reverse complement.
CGAGAAAATCGGAAGAGGAAAGGACAAAGCAAAAAGAGCAACAGAAACCTCTTGCAGAGGAAATACAGAGTGAAAATAGTGACAAAACCTCCGCGGCGACATTTTTATCTGAGAAAAAAGATATCCAAGAAGTTCTTAGAAGCTTTCATGACTCACCGCTGGGCGGACATCAAGGAGTCATGAAGACCAACTATAGAATAAAAAAACAGTACAGGTGGAAGGGAATGCAACACGATATCAAGACCTACATCAAAAAGTGCCCTAAATGTCAGAAAAATAAAAGTGGACCTTTCAATAGAGAGACCATGGTCCTCACAGATACAGCAAACAGACCGTTCGAAAAGGTATATATGGATATGGTGGGGCCCCTGCCGACAACCACCATGGGAAACAAATACATTCTTACCCTACAGGATGATTTATCAAAATTTTTTGTCTGCGCACCCATGCAAGACGCCGAAGCAGAGACGGCAGCAAGAGTCTTTTATAACGAGGTAGTAACAAAATATGGTATTCCCAAAAAATTAATTACAGACAACGGAACAAACTTCACCCCGAAATTCTTTGGAAGTGTGTATAAGCTTTTGAGAATTAAGAAGCAACATATTTCTCCCTATCACCCTCAAGCTAACGGGTCATTAGAGCGAAGCCACAGACCATTAGCAGAATATTTCCGAAGTTTTGCAAAAGAAGATGGTTCGAACTGGGATCAGTGGCTTGCTCCGGCAATGCATGTACATAACCACACGGAGAACGCAGCCACAAAACAGACACCATTCAAAATACTGTATGGATTCGATGCTCCTCTGCCATCAAACCAACAAACACGCATACCCTTATATAACCGCTACGATTATCCCAAATTATTGAGACATCAAATACAAAAGGCTTACGAGATTGCCAAGGAAAATCAAGAAAAAGCTAAGGCTAGGGCAAAGAAGCAGTACGACAAACAGTCAAGGTCTTATACTTTAAAAATAGGAGGCAGAGTCCTAGTAAAAACACAAGCACGTAAAAGGGAAAGGTTAAAAAAAGGATGGAACGCTACTTACACGGTATCACCTTCTAATCGACCAACGGATACTTTTCTAAAAATAAAATTAAGCAGACAGATTAGTTAGAAGCCGCAACAGATTTACGAAAACGTATTAAAATAAGAATAAATAAGAGACGTATAAATTTTTTTTTTTAATAATATTTAAATTCTAGAAATTTTGCGAGCAATGAAAGTTTTTAAAAATATTCTTCAAAAATTAAACTAAAGAATATCCAAATGAATTTCACTCCAGATTATTTTGTGTTGAAAAAACGAACTGCACTCACGACTGTCTTGCGGGAAATGAAGACAAATTGGAAACCGAATAAGCATATGAAAAAGAGCCTAGTGATGCCAGGAAGGGTTTACCGACTTGTGATTAGTAGGAGTGGAGAGGAAATTCTAAGGGCGATATAACTCGAAATCACGTCCGGTTACTTATTTAATTTTTGCAAAACACGTCCGATCATTTATTTATTTTTTATTTTTGTTTTCATCTCCCCAAATAAAATTATTTTATTGGACAATAACACTGAGGATTTTTATAGGAAAAAGCAGTAAATAAATTAAAGAAAAACTATAAAAAGGAAAAAGAAGAATATTTTGAAATTAAAATGCTAATAACTCCTTTAATAAAATATTATAGGAAAAAGCAGTAGATAATTCAAGAAAAACTATAAAAAGAAAAAGAACAATATTTCGAAATTGAAATATTAACAAGTATAAATCAAAACAAAATAAAATCATTTTGTTAGACAATAACACTGAGGATTTTTATAGGAAAAAGCAGTAAATAAATTAAAGAAAAACTATAAAAAGGAAAAAGAAAAAATATTTTGAAATTAAAATACTAATAACTCCTTTAATAAAATATTATAGGAAAAAGCAGTAGATAATTCAAGAAAAACTATAAAAAGAAAAAGAACAATATTTCGAAATTGAAATATTAACAAGTATAAATCAAATCAAAATAAAATCATTTTGTTAGACAATAACACTGAGGATTTTTATAGGAAAAAGCAGTAAATAAATTAAAGAAAAACTACAAAAAGGAAAAAGAACAATATTTTGAAATTAAAATACTAATAACTCCTTTAATAAAATATTATAGGAAAAAGCAGTAGATAAATTCAAGAAAAACTATAAAAAGAAAAAGAACAATATTTCGAAATTGAAATATTAACAAGTATAAATCAAAACAAAATAAAATCATTTTGTTAGACAATAACACTGAGGATTTTTATAGGAAAAAGCAGTAAATAAATTAAAGAAAAACTATAAAAAGGAAAAAGAACAATATTTTGAAATTAAAATACTAATAACTCCTTTAATAAAATATTATAGGAAAAAGCAGTAGATAAATCAAGAAAAACTATAAAAAGAAAAAGAACAATATTTCGAAATTGAAATATTAACAAGTATAAATCAAAACAAAATAAAATCATTTTGTTAGACAATAACACTGAGGATTTTTATAGGAAAAAGCAGTAAATAAATTAAAGAAAAACTATAAAAAGGAAAAAGAACAATATTTTGAAATTAAAATACTAATAACTCCCTTAATAAAATATTATAAGAAAAAGCAGTAGATAAATTCAAGAAAAACTATAAAAAGAAAAAGAACAATATTTCGAAATTGAAATATTAACAAGTATAAATCAAAACAAAATAAAATCATTTTGTTAGACAATAACACTGAGGATTTTTATAGGAAAAAGCAGTAAATAAATTAAAGAAAAACTATAAAAAGGAAAAAGAACAATATTTTGAAATTAAAATACTAATAACTCCTTTAATAAAATATTATAGGAAAAAGCAGTAGATAATTCAAGAAAAACTATAAAAAGAAAAAGAACAATATTTCGAAATTGAAATATTAACAAGTATAAATCAAAACAAAATAAAATCATTTTGTTAGACAATAACACTGAGGATTTTTATAGGAAAAAGCAGTAAATAAATTAAAGAAAAACTATAAAAAGGAAAAAGAAGAATATTTTGAAATTAAAATACTAATAACTCCTTTAATAAAATATTATAGGAAAAAGCAGTAGATAATTCAAGAAAAACTATAAAAAGAAAAAGAACAATATTTCGAAATTGAAATATTAACAAGTATAAATCAAAACAAAATAAAATCATTTTGTTAGACAATAACACTGAGGATTTTTATAGGAAAAAGCAGTAAATAAATTAAAGAAAAACTATAAAAAGGAAAAAGAACAATATTTTGAAATTAAAATACTAATAACTCCTTTAATAAAATATTATAGGAAAAAGCAGTAGATAATTCAAGAAAAACTATAAAAAGAAAAAGAACAATATTTCGAAATTGAAATATTAACAAGTATAAATCAAAACAAAATAAAATCATTTTGTTAGACAATAACACTGAGGATTTTTATAGGAAAAAGCAGTAAATAAATTAAAGAAAAACTATAAAAAGGAAAAAGAAGAATATTTTGAAATTAAAATACTAATAACTCCTTTAATAAAATATTATAGGAAAAAGCAGTAGATAAATTCAAGAAAAACTATAAAAAGAAAAAGAACAATATTTCGAAATTGAAATATTAACAAGTATAAATCAAAACAAAATAAAATCATTTTGTTAGACAATAACACTGAGGATTTTTATAGGAAAAAGCAGTAAATAAATTGAAGAAAAACTATAAAAAGGAAAAAGAACAATATTTTGAAATTAAAATACTAATAACTCCCTTAATAAAATATTATAAGAAAAAGCAGTAAATAAATTCAAGAAAAACTATAAAAAGAAAAAGAACAATATTTCGAAATTGAAAAATTAACAAGTATAAATCAAAACAAAATTAAATCATTTTGTTAGACAATAACACTGAGGATTTTTATAGGAAAAAGCAGTAAATAAATTAAAGAAAAACTATAAAAAGGAAAAAGAACAATATTTTGAAATTAAAATACTAATAACTCCTTTAATAAAATATTATAGGAAAAAGCAGTAGATAATTCAAGAAAAACTATAAAAAGAAAAAGAACAATATTTCGAAATTGAAATATTAACAAGTATAAATCAAAACAAAATAAAATCATTTTGTTAGACAATAACACTGAGGATTTTTATAGGAAAAAGCAGTAAATAAATTAAAGAAAAACTATAAAAAGGAAAAAGAACAATATTTTGAAATTAAAATACTAATAACTCCTTTAATAAAATATTATAGGAAAAAGCAGTAGATAATTCAAGAAAAACTATAAAAAGAAAAAGAACAATATTTCGAAATTGAAATATTAACAAGTATAAATCAAAACAAAATAAAATCATTTTGTTAGACAATAACACTGAGGATTTTTATAGGAAAAAGCAGTAAATAAATTAAAGAAAAACTATAAAAAGGAAAAAGAACAATATTTTGAAATTAAAATACTAATAACTCCCTTAATAAAATATTATAAGAAAAAGCAGTAGATAAATTCAAGAAAAACTATAAAAAGAAAAAGAACAATATTTCGAAATTGAAATATTAACAAGTATAAATCAAAACAAAATAAAATCATTTTGTTAGACAATAACACTGAGGATTTTTATAGGAAAAAGCAGTAAATAAATTAAAGAAAAACTATAAAAAGGAAAAAGAACAATATTTTGAAATTAAAATACTAATAACTCCCTTAATAAAATATTATAAGAAAAAGCAGTAGATAAATTCAAGAAAAACTATAAAAAGAAAAAGAACAATATTTCGAAATTGAAATATTAACAAGTATAAATCAAAACAAAATAAAATCATTTTGTTAGACAATAACACTGAGGATTTTTATAGGAAAAAGCAGTAAATAAATTAAAGAAAAACTATAAAAAGGAAAAAGAACAATATTTTGAAATTAAAATACTAATAACTCCTTTAATAAAATATTATAGCAAAAAGCAGTAGATAATTCAAGAAAAACTATAAAAAGAAAAAGAACAATATTTCGAAATTGAAATATTAACAAGTATAAATCAAAACAAAATAAAATCATTTTGTTAGACAATAACACTGAGGATTTTTATAGGAAAAAGCAGTAAATAAATTAAAGAAAAACTACAAAAAGGAAAAAGAACAATATTTTGAAATTAAAATACTAATAACTCCTTTAATAAAATATTATAGGAAAAAGCAGTAGATAATTCAAGAAAAACTATAAAAAGAAAAAGAACAATATTTCGAAATTGAAATATTAACAAGTATAAATCAAAACAAAATAAAATCATTTTGTTAGACAATAACACTGAGGATTTTTATAGGAAAAAGCAGTAAATAAATTAAAGAAAAACTATAAAAAGGAAAAAGAACAATATTTTGAAATTAAAATACTAATAACTCCCTTAATAAAATATTATAAGAAAAAGCAGTAGATAAATTCAAGAAAAACTATAAAAAGAAAAAGAACAATATTTCGATATTGAAATATTAACAAGTATAAATCAAAACAAAATAAAATCATTTTGTTAGACAATAACACTGAGGATTTTTATAGGAAAAAGCAGTAAATAAATTAAAGAAAAACTATAAAAAGGGAAAAAAAAGAATATTTTGAAATTAAAATACTAATAACTCCCTTAATAAAATATTATAGCAAAAAGCAGTAGATAATTCAAGAAAAACTATAAAAAGAAAAAGAACAATATTTCGAAATTGAAATATTAACAAGTATAAATCAAAACAAAATAAAATCATTTTGTTAGACAATAACACTGAGGATTTTTATAGGAAAAAGCAGTAAATAAATTAAAGAAAAACTATAAAAAGGAAAAAGAACAATATTTTGAAATTAAAATACTAATAACTCCCTTAATAAAATATTATAAGAAAAAGCAGTAGATAAATTCAAGAAAAACTATAAAAAGAAAAAGAACAATATTTCGAAATTGAAATATTAACAAGTATAAATCAAAACAAAATAAAATCATTTTGTTAGACAATAACACTGAGGATTTTTATAGGAAAAAGCAGTAAATAAATTAAAGAAAAACTATAAAAAGGAAAAAGAACAATATTTTGAAATTAAAATACTAATAACTCCTTTAATAAAATATTATAGCAAAAAGCAGTAGATAATTCAAGAAAAACTATAAAAAGAAAAAGAACAATATTTCGAAATTGAAATATTAACAAGTATAAATCAAAGCAAAATAAAATCATTTTGTTAGACAATAACACTGAGGATTTTTTTAGGAAAAAGCAGTAAATAAATTAAAGAAAAACTATCATAAGGAAAAAGAACAATATTTTGAAATTGAAATACTAATAACTCACTTAATAAAATATTATAAGAAAAAGCAGTAGATAAATTCAAGAAAAACTATAAAAAGAAAAAGAACAATATTTCGATATTGAAATATTAACAAGTATAAATCAAAACAAAATAAAATCATTTTGTTAGACAATAACACTGAGGATTTTTATAGGAAAAAGCAGTAAATAAATTAAAGAAAAACTAAAAAAAGGAAAAAGAACAATATTTTGAAATTAAAATACTAATAACTCCTTTAATAAAATATTATAGGAAAAAGCAGTAGATAAATTCAAGAAAAACTATAAAAAGAAAAAGAACAATATTTCGAAATTGAAATATTAACAAGTATAAATCAAAACAAAATAAAATCATTTTGTTAGACAATAACACTGAGGATTTTTATAGGAAAAAGCAGTAAATAAATTAAAGAAAAACTATAAAAAGGAAAAAGAAGAATATTTTGAAATTAAAATACTAATAACTCCTTTAATAAAATATTATAGGAAAAAGCAGTAGATAAATTCAAGAAAAACTATAAAAAGAAAAAGAACAATATTTCGAAATTGAAATATTAACAAGTATAAATCAAAACAAAATAAAATCATTTTGTTAGACAATAACACTGAGGATTTTTATAGGAAAAAGCAGTAAATAAATTAAAGAAAAACTATAAAAAGGAAAAAGAACAATATTTTGAAATTAAAATACTAATAACTCCCTTAATAAAATATTATAAGAAAAAGCAGTAGATAAATTCAAGAAAAACTATAAAAAGAAAAAGAACAATATTTCGAAATTGAAATATTAACAAGTATAAATCAAAACAAAATAAAATCATTTTGTTAGACAATAACACTGAGGATTTTTATAGGAAAAAGCAGTAAATAAATTAAAGAAAAACTATAAAAAGGAAAAAGAACAATATTTTGAAATTAAAATACTAATAACTCCCTTAATAAAATATTATAAGAAAAAGCAGTAGATAAATTCAAGAAAAACTATAAAAAGAAAAAGAACAATATTTCGAAATTGAAATATTAACAAGTATAAATCAAAACAAAATAAAATCATTTTGTTAGACAATAACACTGAGGATTTTTATAGGAAAAAGCAATAAATAAATTAAAGAAAAACTATAAAAAGGAAAAAGAACAATATTTTGAAATTAAAATACTAATAACTCCTTTAATAAAATATTATAGGAAAAAGCAGTAGATAATTCAAGAAAAACTATAAAAAGAAAAAGAACAATATTTCGAAATTGAAATATTAACAAGTATAAATCAAAACAAAATAAAATCATTTTGTTAGACAATAACACTGAGGATTTTTATAGGAAAAAGCAGTAAATAAATTAAAGAAAAACTATAAAAAGGAAAAAGAACAATATTTTGAAATTAAAATACTAATAACTCCCTTAATAAAATATTATAAGAAAAAGCAGTAGATAAATTCAAGAAAAACTATAAAAAGAAAAAGAACAATATTTCGAAATTGAAATATTAACAAGTATAAATCAAAACAAAATAAAATCATTTTGTTAGACAATAACACTGAGGATTTTTATAGGAAAAAGCAGTAAATAAATTAAAGAAAAACTATAAAAAGGAAAAAGAACAATATTTTGAAATTAAAATACTAATAACTCCTTTAATAAAATATTATAGGAAAAAGCAGTAGATAATTCAAGAAAAACTATAAAAAGAAAAAGAACAATATTTCGAAATTGAAATATTAACAAGTATAAATCAAAACAAAATAAAATCATTTTGTTAGACAATAACACTGAGGATTTTTATAGGAAAAAGCAGTAAATAAATTAAAGAAAAACTATAAAAAGGAAAAAGAACAATATTTTGAAATTAAAATACTAATAACTCCTTTAATAAAATATTATAGGAAAAAGCAGTAGATAATTCAAGAAAAACTATAAAAAGAAAAAGAACAATATTTCGAAATTGAAATATTAACAAGTATAAATCAAAACAAAATAAAATCATTTTGTTAGACAATAACACTGAGGATTTTTATAGGAAAAAGCAGTAAATAAATTAAAGAAAAACTATAAAAAGGAAAAAGAACAATATTTTGAAATTAAAATACTAATAACTCCCTTAATAAAATATTATAAGAAAAAGCAGTAGATAAATTCAAGAAAAACTATAAAAAGAAAAAGAACAATATTTCGAAATTGAAATATTAACAAGTATAAATCAAAACAAAATAAAATCATTTTGTTAGACAATAACACTGAGGATTTTTATAGGAAAAAGCAGTAAATAAATTAAAGAAAAACTATAAAAAGGAAAAAGAACAATATTTTGAAATTAAAATACTAATAACTCCCTTAATAAAATATTATAAGAAAAAGCAGTAGATAAATTCAAGAAAAACTATAAAAAGAAAAAGAACAATATTTCGAAATTGAAATATTAACAAGTATAAATCAAAACAAAATAAAATCATTTTGTTAGACAATAACACTGAGGATTTTTATAGGAAAAAGCAGTAAATAAATTAAAGAAAAACTATAAAAAGGAAAAAGAACAATATTTTGAAATTAAAATACTAATATCTCCCTTAATAAAATATTATAAGAAAAAGCAGTAGATAAATTCAAGAAAAACTATAAAAAGAAAAAGAACAATATTTCGAAATTGAAATATTAACAAGTATAAATCAAAACAAAATAAAATCATTTTGTTAGACAATAACACTGAGGATTTTTATAGGAAAAAGCAGTAAATAAATTAAAGAAAAACTATAAAAAGGAAAAAGAACAATATTTTGAAATTAAAATACTAATAACTCCCTTAATAAAATATTATAAGAAAAAGCAGTAGATAAATTCAAGAAAAACTATAAAAAGAAAAACAACAATATTTCGAAATTGAAATATTAACAAGTATAAATCAAAACAAAATAAAATCATTTTGTTACACAATAACACTGAGGATTTTTATAGGAAAAAGCAGTAAATAAATTAAAGAAAAACTATAAAAAGGAAAAAGAACAATATTTTGAAATTGAAATACTAATAACTCACTTAATAAAATATTATAAGAAAAAGCAGTAGATAAATTCAAGAAAAACTATAAAAAGAAAAAGAACAATATTTCGATATTAAAATATTAACAAGTATAAATCAAAACAAAATAAAATCATTTTGTTAGACAATAACACTGAGGATTTTTATAGGAAAAAGCAGTAAATAAATTAAAGAAAAACTAAAAAAAGGAAAAAGAACAATATTTTGAAATTAAATTACTAATAACTCCTTTAATAAAATATTATAGGAAAAAGCAGTAGATAAATTCAAGAAAAACTATAAAAAGAAAAAGAACAATATTTCGAAATTGAAATATTAACAAGTATAAATCAAAACAAAATAAAATCATTTTGTTAGACAATAACACTGAGGATTTTTATAGGAAAAAGCAGTAAATAAATTAAAGAAAAACTATAAAAAGGAAAAAGAAGAATATTTTGAAATTAAAATACTAATAACTCCTTTAATAAAATATTATAGGAAAAAGCAGTAGATAAATTCAAGAAAAACTATAAAAAGAAAAAGAACAATATTTCGAAATTGAAATATTAACAAATATAAATCAAAACAAAATAAAATCATTTTGTTAGACAATAACACTGAGTATTTTTATAGGAAAAAGCAGTAAATAAATTAAAGAAAAACTATAAAAAGGAAAAAGAACAATATTTTGAAATTAAAATACTAATAACTCCCTTAATAAAATATTATAAGAAAAAGCAGTAGATAAATTCAAGAAAAACTATAAAAAGAAAAAGAACAATATTTCGAAATTGAAAAATTAACAAGTATAAATCAAAACAAAATTAAATCATTTTGTTAGACAATAACACTGAGGATTTTTATAGGAAAAAGCAGTAAATAAATTAAAGAAAAACTATAAAAAGGAAAAAGAACAATATTTTGAAATTAAAATACTAATAACTCCTTTAATAAAATATTATAGGAAAAAGCAGTAGATAATTCAAGAAAAACTATAAAAAGAAAAAGAACAATATTTCGAAATTGAAATATTAACAAGTATAAATCAAAACAAAATAAAATCAATTTGTTAGACAATAACACTGAGGATTTTTATAGGAAAAAGCAGTAAATAAATTAAAGAAAAACTATAAAAAGGAAAAAGAAGAATATTTTGAAATTAATATACTAATAACTCCCTTAATAAAATATTATAAGAAAAAGCAGTAGATAAATTCAAGAAAAACTATAAAAAGAAAAAGAACAATATTTCGAAATTGAAAAATTAACAAGTATAAATCAAAACAAAATAAAATCATTTTGTTAGACAATATCACTGAGGATTTTTATAGGAAAAAGCAGTAAATAAATTAAAGAAAAACTACAAAAAGGAAAAAGAACAATATTTTGAAATTAAATTACTAATAACTCCTTTAATAAAATATTATAGGAAAAAGCAGTAGATAATTCAAGAAAAACTATAAAAAGAAAAAGAACAATATTTCGAAATTGAAATATTAACAAGTATAAATCAAAACAAAATAAAATCATTTTGTTAGACAATAACACTGAGGATTTTTATAGGAAAAAGCAGTAAATAAATTAAAGAAAAACTATAAAAAGGAAAAAGAACAATATTTTGAAATTAAAATACTAATAACTCCCTTAATAAAATATTATAAGAAAAAGCAGTAGATAAATTCAAGAAAAACTATAAAAAGAAAAAGAACAATATTTCGAAATTGAAATATTAACAAGTATAAATCAAAACAAAATAAAATCATTTTGTTAGACAATAACACTGAGGATTTTTATAGGAAAAAGCAGTAAATAAATTAAAGAAAAACTATAAAAAGGAAAAAGAACAATATTTTGAAATTAAAATACTAATAACTCCCTTAATAAAATATTATAAGAAAAAGCAGTAGATAAATTCAAGAAAAACTATAAAAAGAAAAAGAACAATATTTCGAAATTGAAATATTAACAAGTATAAATCAAAACAAAATAAAATCATTTTGTTAGACAATAACACTGAGGATTTTTATAGGAAAAAGCAGTAAATAAATTAAAGAAAAACTATAAAAAGGAAAAAGAACAATATTTTGAAATTAAAATACTAATAACTCCTTTAATAAAATATTATAGGAAAAAGCAGTAGATAATTCAAGAAAAACTATAAAAAGAAAAAGAACAATATTTCGAAATTTAAATATTAACAAGTATAAATCAAAACAAAATAAAATCATTTTGTTAGACAATAACACTGAGGATTTTTATAGGAAAAAGCAGTAAATAAATTAAAGAAAAACTAAAAAAAGGAAAAAGAACAATATTTTGAAATTAAATTACTAATAACTCCTTTAATAAAATATTATAGGAAAAAGCAGTAGATAATTCAAGAAAAACTATAAAAAGAAAAAGAACAATATTTCGAAATTGAAATATTAACAAGTATAAATCAAAACAAAATAAAATCATTTTGTTAGACAATAACACTGAGGATTTTTATAGGAAAAAGCAGTAAATAAATTAAAGAAAAACTATAAAAAGGAAAAAGAACAATATTTTGAAATTAAAATACTAATAACTCCTTTAATAAAATATTATAGGAAAAAGCAGTAGATAATTCAAGAAAAACTATAAAAAGAAAAAGAACAATATTTCGAAATTGAAATATTAACAAGTATAAATCAAAACAAAATAAAATCATTTTGTTAGACAATAACACTGAGGATTTTTATAGGAAAAAGCAGTAAATAAATTAAAGAAAAACTATAAAAAGGAAAAAGAACAATATTTTGAAATTAAAATACTAATAACTCCCTTAATAAAATATTATAAGAAAAAGCAGTAGATAAATTCAAGAAAAACTATAAAAAGAAAAAGAACAATATTTCGAAATTGAAATATTAACAAGTATAAATCAAAACAAAATAAAATCATTTTGTTAGACAATAACACTGAGGATTTTTATAGGAAAAAGCAGTAAATAAATTAAAGAAAAACTATAAAAAGGAAAAAGAACAATATTTTGAAATTAAAATACTAATAACTCCCTTAATAAAATATTATAAGAAAAAGCAGTAGATAAATTCAAGAAAAACTATAAAAAGAAAAAGAACAATATTTCGAAATTGAAATATTAACAAGTATAAATCAAAACAAAATAAAATCATTTTGTTAGACAATAACACTGAGGATTTTTATAGGAAAAAGCAGTAAATAAATTAAAGAAAAACTATAAAAAGGAAAAAGAACAATATTTTGAAATTAAAATACTAATATCTCCCTTAATAAAATATTATAAGAAAAAGCAGTAGATAAATTCAAGAAAAACTATAAAAAGAAAAAGAACAATATTTCGAAATTGAAATATTAACAAGTATAAATCAAAACAAAATAAAATCATTTTGTTAGACAATAACACTGAGGATTTTTATAGGAAAAAGCAGTAAATAAATTAAAGAAAAACTATAAAAAGGAAAAAGAACAATATTTTGAAATTAAAATACTAATAACTCCCTTAATAAAATATTATAAGAAAAAGCAGTAGATAAATTCAAGAAAAACTATAAAAAGAAAAAGAACAATATTTCGAAATTGAAATATTAACAAGTATAAATCAAAACAAAATAAAATCATTTTGTTAGACAATAACACTGAGGATTTTTATAGGAAAAAGCAGTAAATAAATTAAAGAAAAACTATAAAAAGGAAAAAGAACAATATTTTGAAATTGAAATACTAATAACTCACTTAATAAAATATTATAAGAAAAAGCAGTAGATAAATTCAAGAAAAACTATAAAAAGAAAAAGAACAATATTTCGATATTGAAATATTAACAAGTATAAATCAAAACAAAATAAAATCATTTTGTTAGACAATAACACTGAGGATTTTTATAGGAAAAAGCAGTAAATAAATTAAAGAAAAACTAAAAAAAGGAAAAAGAACAATATTTTGAAATTAAATTACTAATAACTCCTTTAATAAAATATTATAGGAAAAAGCAGTAGATAAATTCAAGAAAAACTATAAAAAGAAAAAGAACAATATTTCGAAATTGAAATATTAACAAGTATAAATCAAAACAAAATAAAATCATTTTGTTAGACAATAACACTGAGGATTTTTATAGGAAAAAGCAGTAAATAAATTAAAGAAAAACTATAAAAAGGAAAAAGAACAATATTTTGAAATTAAAATACTAATAACTCCTTTAATAAAATATTATAGGAAAAAGCAGTAGATAATTCAAGAAAAACTATAAAAAAAAAAGACCAATATTTCGAAATTGAAATATTAACAAGTATAAATCAAAACAAAATAAAATCATTTTGTTAGACAATAACACTGAGGATTTTTATAGGAAAAAGCAGTAAATAAATTAAAGAAAAAACTATAAAAAGGAAAAAGAAGAATATTTTGAAATTAAAATACTAATAACTCCTTTAATAAAATATTATAGGAAAAAGCAGTAGATAAATTCAAGAAAAACTATAAAAAGAAAAAGAACAATATTTCGAAATTGAAATATTAACAAGTATAAATCAAAACAAAATAAAATCATTTTTTTAGACAATAACACTGAGGATTTTTATAAGAAAAAGCAGTAAATAAATTAAAGAAAAACTATAAAAAGAAAAAGAACAATATTTCGAAATTGAAATATTAACAAGTATAAATCAAAACAAAATAAAATCATTTTGTTAGACAATAACACTGAGGATTTTTATAGGAAAAAGCAGTAAATAAATTAAAGAAAAACTATAAAAAGGAAAAAGAACAATATTTTGAAATTAAAATACTAATAACTCCTTTAATAAAATATTATAGGAAAAAGCAGTAGATAATTCAAGAAAAACTATAAAAAGAAAAAGAACAATATTTCGAAATTGAAATATTAACAAGTATAAATCAAAACAAAATAAAATCATTTTGTTAGACAATAACACTGAGGATTTTTATAGGAAAAAGCAGTAAATAAATTAAAGAAAAACTATAAAAAGGAAAAAGAAGAATATTTTGAAATTAAAATACTAATAACTCCTTTAATAAAATATTATAGGAAAAAGCAGTAGATAAATTCAAGAAAAACTATAAAAAGAAAAAGAACAATATTTCGAAATTGAAATATTAACAAGTATAAATCAAAACAAAATAAAATCATTTTGTTAGACAATAACACTGAGGATTTTTATAGGAAAAAGCAGTAAATAAATTAAAGAAAAACTATAAAAAGGAAAAAGAACAATATTTTGAAATTTAAATACTAATAACTCCTTTAATAAAATATTATAGGAAAAAGCAGTAGATAAATTCAAGAAAAACTATAAAAAGAAAAAGAACAATATTTCGAAATTGAAATATTAACAAGTATAAATCAAAACAAAATAAAATCATTTTGTTAGACAATAACACTGAGGATTTTTATAGGAAAAAGCAGTAAATAAATTAAAGAAAAACTATAAAAAGGAAAAAGAACAATATTTTGAAATTAAAATACTAATAACTCCCTTAATAAAATATTATAAGAAAAAGCAGTAGATAAATTCAAGAAAAACTATAAAAAGAAAAAGAACAATATTTCGAAATTGAAATATTAACAAGTATAAATCAAAACAAAATAAAATCATTTTGTTAGACAATAACACTGAGGATTTTTATAGGAAAAAGCAGTAAATAAATTAAAGAAAAACTATAAAAAGGAAAAAGAACAATATTTTGAAATTGAAATACTAATAACTCACTTAATAAAATATTATAAGAAAAAGCAGTAGATAAATTCAAGAAAAACTATAAAAAGAAAAAGAACAATATTTCGATATTGAAATATTAACAAGTATAAATCAAAACAAAATAAAATCATTTTGTTAGACAATAACACTGAGGATTTTTATAGGAAAAAGCAGTAAATAAATTAAAGAAAAACTAAAAAAAGGAAAAAGAACAATATTTTGAAATTAAATTACTAATAACTCCTTTAATAAAATATTATAGGAAAAAGCAGTAGATAAATTCAAGAAAAACTATAAAAAGAAAAAGAACAATATTTCGAAATTGAAATATTAACAAGTATAAATCAAAACAAAATAAAATCATTTTGTTAGACAATAACACTGAGGATTTTTATAGGAAAAAGCAGTAAATAAATTAAAGAAAAACTATAAAAAGGAAAAAGAACAATATTTTGAAATTAAAATACTAATAACTCCTTTAATAAAATATTATAGGAAAAAGCAGTAGATAATTCAAGAAAAACTATAAAAAGAAAAAGAACAATATTTCGAAATTGAAATATTAACAAGTATAAATCAAAACAAAATAAAATCATTTTGTTAGACAATAACACTGAGGATTTTTATAGGAAAAAGCAGTAAATAAATTAAAGACAAACTATAAAAAGGAAAAAGAAGAATATTTTGAAATTAAAATACTAATAACTCCTTTAATAAAATACACTAGGCAACAGCCATTTTGTTATTTGGTTCTAGCATACTTTTTCTCATGGATTTGGACCTACTGAACACGAAAATGAATTTTAAAAATTTTTCTGTCGATTGGTTTGCGAGATACAAATTTTTTAATTTTTTTTTTTTAATTTTTGGAGGTACACTTACTATTTTGAGCATATCTTTAGTCTTCTTTGCCATATTTTATCCTTCTACTACTCAAATTAAAGACAATTGAGCCGTCTACAACTTATTCTCAAAAAATTTTCAAATCGGGTTAGTAGTTTTGATGTTGGCGGCTTAAAAAGGTTAAAAAACTGCGTTTTTTTAGTAAAAATGTGGCTGAAAAATTCATATAAAAATTCATAGAAAATATAAAACGCGATGTTAACAGCGATTTTAATTTTTTTACGTATAGCTGACACTTTTTCAAAGAAAATAAGCCCTTACTTAACAAAATCTGATGACAAATGGCCGACTTATTATTTTTTTGGTAAACGACCGAAATTCCGCTATTTCACGATTTTTTGATTTTCATTATTTGCACAGCTTACCTACCCAACGCAAACGAATAAATACATTTGAACTTAATTTAAAATAAACAAATTAGTCTTCGTATATTATTTTTTAATTTATTTTTAAATTAAGCAAATCAACGCACAAAAAAAATGAGTAAAAACAAAGATATAAGTGTACATTTTATGCCATGTGGAAAAACTGCTAACTTCTTCTTTGTTTTTTGTATTCGCTGCAATCGGTCTCACGTATTAGGGTCCAAATATAGTCACCCATCATAGCCGTGTCATAGATGCCCTGATAGCGTCGTTCCATAGCCTTCAATTCCTGATGAAAGCGCTCGCCGTGTTCGTCGCTCACGTCTCCTAAATTCTCAGGGAAAAAATCCAAATGAGAATGCAGAAAGTGTATTTTAAGTGACATGTGCACTCCCATGGCTTCATAGTTCTTTACCAGATCCTCAACTATGTCCTTATAATTCGGGCTTTTGTTGTTTCCTAAAAAGTTTTCCACAACAAGCCTGAAGGAATTCCATGCTGCGGCTTCGATGGGTGATAACAGTTTTGGGAATTTTTCATCTTTCAACATTTTTTTTATCTCGGGTCCTGCGAAGACTCCTTCTTTAATTTTTGGCAGCGAAAGGTAAGGGAAAATTGACCGTAAATAGGCAAAAGCTTCACCTTCTTTGTCTAATTTTTTGACAAAATTTTTAATCAAACCCAATTTTATGTGCAGCGGCGGAAGTATTATATTTTCACGGTTCTCTATTAGTGGTTTGCGCTGAACATTCGCTTCTCCAACTACAGGTTTCGTTCGTACCGGCCATTTTTTTTTATATAATGCTGATCATCAGCGCGGCTATTCCAAAGGCACAGAAAACAGCAATGTCGCGTATAGCCTCCTTGGAGTCCACACAGGATGGCCACAACTTTAAGGTCGGCGCATATTTTCCAATTGTATTTCCTATACTCTATGCATTTCAGCAAAATGTCCATAGTTTCATAGTTCTCCTTTGAATGAACCGCATGAGCAATAGGAACAGATGGCTTTTCATTCCCATTATGTAAGAGAACTGCCTTCAAGCTCTCTTTGTTGCTGTCAATAAACAACCTCCATTCGTTGGGGTTGTGAATTTGGTGAAGCTCTTGGAACAAGCCTGAAATGTCGCTGCAAAAACATATTTGGTCTTTCTTTGTATAAAATTTTGCATACTCCTTGTGACGGTTTCTGTACGCTGATACTTTCACTTCTGAAGCCGCAAATCCACACTGTATCATCCGAGACGCAAAAAGTTCGGATTTCTCCTTAGTGAGACCAAAATCGCGCACCCAATCGTTTAGTTCGGCCTGTGACAGTAATTTTCGCTTTGCACCCGGCTCAAATTCGCTTGCATTTGACTCGGACTCTTCTTCTGACGATTCTGCTTTTTGAAGAGATGCACCAGGGCACACTGGATATGGCACATCATGCGAATGTGGTACTGGAAGCGCAAACGATCCCACTTGAGCGTAGTTCCATTTAAAAAATCTTCCTACCCCACTGTTTGTGGTGAGGCAAAAATAACAGTCTGTGGAATGGCATAGCGGCTTTTTCCACATCATTGGTGTATCGAATTTCATATGGCGGCTAAAATTAAAATAAATTACTATATTCGCTATGTATAATGTGTTTAAATAAAAATTCTTACCTTCCGCCAGCTGCCCAGTTGGTTAAGATTATATAGCAAAGATCACACAGCGACTTAGGTGTCCATGGTTCTGTGATATTTGGTGAAATACCAAAATAATTCAAATAGTGCAATTGTACTGCTGGAGTAAACTTGTGTGCGTGATTTTTTTTTATAAACTGGCCACAAACATTGCAGAAATTGTCTGGATCGTTCAAACACTCGAACACACGTAGTCTTTTACTCATTGTCTTCCTTGCGTTTTCTAAATATTAACTTCTTTACACTTTCACAGACAGTTTTGAAATGCAATTGATAACCGTGTCTCCTTATGTTTAAATATGTATGAGCATGTAGTGCTGTAAATAAATTAAAAAATAATATACGAAGACTAATTTGTTTATTTTAAATTAAGTTCAAATGTATTTATTCGTTTGCGTTGGGTAGGTAAGCTGTGCAAATAATGAAAATCAAAAAATCGTGAAATAGCGGAATTTCGGTCGTTTACCAAAAAAATAATAAGTCGGCCATTTGTCATCAGATTTTGTTAAGTAAGTGCTTATTTTCTTTGGAAAAGTGTCAGCTATACGTAAAAAAATTAAAATCGCTGTTAACATCGCGTTTTATATTTTCTATGAATTTTTATATGAATTTTTCAGCCACATTTTTACTAAAAAAACGCAGTTTTTTAACCTTTTTAAGCCGCCAACATCAAAACTACTAACCCGATTTGAAAATTTTCTGAGAATAAGTTGTAGACGGCTCAATTGTCTTTAATTTGAGTAGTAGTAGGATAAAATAGGTCAAAGAAGACTAAAGATATGCTCAAAATAGTAAGTGTACCTCCAAAAATTAAAAAAAAAAAATTAAAAAATTTGTATCTCGCAAACCAATCGACAGAAAAATTTTTAAAATTCATTTTCGTGTTCAGTAGGTCCAAATCCATGAGAAAAAGTATGCTAGAAACAAATAACAGACAAAAGTTTGTTATTAGATTTAGTAGATAAATTCAAGAAAAACTATAAAAAGAAAAAGAACAATATTTCGAAATTGAAATATTAACAAGTATAAATCAAAACAAAATAAAATCATTTTGTTAGACAATAACACTGAGGATTTTTATAGGAAAAAGCAGTAAATAAATTAAAGAAAAACTATAAAAAGGAAAAAGAACAATATTTTGAAATTAAAATACTAATAACTCCCTTAATAAAATATTATAAGAAAAAGCAGTAGATAAATTCAAGAAAAACTATAAAAAGAAAAAGAACAATATTTCGAAATTGAAAAATTAACAAGTATAAATCAAAACAAAATAAAATCATTTTGTTAGACAATAACACTGAGGATTTTTATAGGAAAAAGCAGTAAATAAATTAAAGAAAAACTATAAAAAGGAAAAAGAACAATATTTTGAAATTAAAATACTAATAACTCCTTTAATAAAATATTATAGGAAAAAGCAGTAGATAATTCAAGAAAAACTATAAAAAGAAAAAGAACAATATTTCGAAATTGAAATATTAACAAGTATAAATCAAAACAAAATAACATCATTTTGTTAGACAATAACACTGAGGATTTTTATAGGAAAAAGCAGTAAATAAATTAAAGAAAAACTATAAAAAGGAAAAAGAACAATATTTTGAAATTAAAATACTAATAACTCCCTTAATAAAATATTATAAGAAAAAGCAGTAGATAAATTCAAGAAAAACTATAAAAAGAAAAAGAACAATATTTCGAAATTGAAATATTAACAAGTATAAATCAAAACAAAATAAAATCATTTTGTTAGACAATAACACTGAGGATTTTTATAGGAAAAAGCAGTAAATAAATTAAAGAAAAACTATAAAAAGGAAAAAGAACAATATTTTGAAATTAAAATACTAATAACTCCCTTAATAAAATATTATAAGAAAAAGCAGTAGATAAATTCAAGAAAAACTATAAAAAGAAAAAGAACAATATTTCGAAATTGAAATATTAACAAGTATAAATCAAAACAAAATAAAATCATTTTGTTAGACAATAACACTGAGGATTTTTATAGGAAAAAGCAGTAAATAAATTAAAGAAAAACTATAAAAAGGAAAAAGAACAATATTTTGAAATTAAAATACTAATATCTCCCTTAATAAAATATTATAAGAAAAAACAGTAGATAAATTCAAGAAAAACTATAAAAAGAAAAAGAACAATATTTCGAAATTGAAATATTAACAAGTATAAATCAAAACAAAATAAAATCATTTTGTTAGACAATAACACTGAGGATTTTTATAGGAAAAAGCAGTAAATAAATTAAAGAAAAACTATAAAAAGGAAAAAGAACAATATTTTGAAATTAAAATACTAATAACTCCCTTAATAAAATATTATAAGAAAAAGCAGTAGATAAATTCAAGAAAAACTATAAAAAGAAAAAGAACAATATTTCGAAATTGAAATATTAACAAGTATAAATCAAAACAAAATAAAATCATTTTGTTAGACAATAACACTGAGGATTTTTATAGGAAAAAGCAGTAAATAAATTAAAGAAAAACTAAAAAAAGGAAAAAGAACAATATTTTGAAATTAAATTACTAATAACTCCTTTAATAAAATATTATAGGAAAAAGCAGTAGATAAATTCAAGAAAAACTATAAAAAGAAAAAGAACAATATTTCGAAATTGAAATATTAACAAGTATAAATCAAAACAAAATAAAATCATTTTGTTAGACAATAACACTGAGGATTTTTATAGGAAAAAGCAGTAAATAAATTAAAGAAAAACTATAAAAAGGAAAAAGAACAATATTTTGAAATTAAAATACTAATAACTCCCTTAATAAAATATTATAAGAAAAAGCAGTAGATAAATTCAAGAAAAACTATAAAAAGAAAAAGAACAATATTTCGAAATTGAAATATTAACAAGTATAAATCAAAACAAAATAAAATCATTTTGTTAGACAATAACACTGAGGATTTTTATAGGAAAAAGCAGTAAATAAATTAAAGAAAAACTAAAAAAAGGAAAAAGAACAATATTTTGAAATTAAATTACTAATAACTCCTTTAATAAAATATTATAGGAAAAAGAAGTAGATAATTCAAGAAAAACTATAAAAAGAAAAAGAACAATATTTCGAAATTGAAATATTAACAAGTATAAATCAAAACAAAATAAAATCATTTTGTTAGACAATAACACTGAGGATTTTTATAGGAAAAAGCAGTAAATAAATTAAAGAAAAACTAAAAATAGGAAAAAGAACAATATTTTGAAATTAAATTACTAATAACTCCTTTAATAAAATATTATAGGAAAAAGCAGTAGATAAATTCAAGAAAAACTATAAAAAGAAAAAGAACAATATTTCGAAATTGAAATATTAACAAGTATAAATCAAAACAAAATAAAATCATTTTGTTAGACAATAACACTGAGGATTTTTATAGGAAAAAGCAGTAAATAAATTAAAGAAAAACTATAAAAAGGAAAAAGAACAATATTTTGAAATTAAAATA
The DNA here is from genome assembly GCA_947311025.1 of Lypha dubia. Classification (NCBI taxonomy): domain Eukaryota; kingdom Metazoa; phylum Arthropoda; class Insecta; order Diptera; family Tachinidae; genus Lypha; species Lypha dubia. Next base: position 84,488,576 of record OX371260.1, on the reverse strand, counting down.
CTAATAACTCCTTTAATAAAATATTATAGGAAAAAGCAGTAGATAATTCAAGAAAAACTACAAAAAGAAAAAGAACAATATTTCGAAATTGAAATATTAACAAGTATAAATCAAAACAAAATAAAATCATTTTGTTAGACAATAACACTGAGGATTTTTATAGGAAAAAGCAGTAAATAAATTAAAGAAAAACTATAAAAAGGAAAAAGAAGAATATTTTGAAATTAAAATACTAATAACTCCTTTAATAAAATATTATAGGAAAAAGCAGTAGATAAATTCAAGAAAAACTATAAAAAGAAAAAGAACAATATTTCGAAATTGAAATATTAACAAGTATAAATCAAAACAAAATAAAATCATTTTGTTAGACAATAACACTGAGGATTTTTATAGGAAAAAGCAGTAAATAAATTAAAGAAAAACTATAAAAAGGAAAAAGAACAATATTTTGAAATTAAAATACTAATAACTCCTTTAATAAAATATTATAGGAAAAAGCAGTAGATAAATTCAAGAAAAACTATAAAAAGAAAAAGAACAATATTTCGAAATTGAAATATTAACAAGTATAAATCAAAACAAAATAAAATCATTTTGTTAGACAATAACACTGAGGATTTTTATAGGAAAAAGCAGTAAATAAATTAAAGAAAAACTATAAAAAGGAAAAAGAACAATATTTTGAAATTAAAATACTAATAACTCCCTTAATAAAATATTATAAGAAAAAGCAGTAGATAAATTCAAGAAAAACTATAAAAAGAAAAAGAACAATATTTCGAAATTGAAATATTAACAAGTATAAATCAAAACAAAATAAAATCATTTTGTTAGACAATAACACTGAGGATTTTTATAGGAAAAAGCAGTAAATAAATTAAAGAAAAACTATAAAAAGGAAAAAGAACAATATTTTGAAATTGAAATACTAATAATAATCTTAATAAAATATTATAAGAAAAAGCAGTAGATAAATTCAAGAAAAACTATAAAAAGAAAAAGAACAATATTTCGATATTGAAATATTAACAAGTATAAATCAAAACAAAATAAAATCATTTTGTTAGACAATAACACTGAGGATTTTTATAGGAAAAAGCAGTAAATAAATTAAAGAAAAACTATAAAAAGGAAAAAGAAGAATATTTTGAAATTAAAATACTAATAACTCCTTTAATAAAATATTATAGGAAAAAGCAGTAGATAAATTCAAGAAAAACTATAAAAAGAAAAAGAACAATATTTCGAAATTGAAATATTAACAAGTATAAATCAAAACAAAATAAAATCATTTTGTTAGACAATAACACTGAGGATTTTTATAGGAAAAAGCAGTAAATAAATTAAAGAAAAACTATAAAAAGGAAAAAGAACAATATTTTGAAATTAAAATACTAATATCTCCCTTAATAAAATATTATAAGAAAAAGCAGTAGATAAATTCAAGAAAAACTATAAAAAGAAAAAGAACAATATTTCGAAATTGAAATATTAACAAGTATAAATCAAAACAAAATAAAATCATTTTGTTAGACAATAACACAGAGGATTTTTATAGGAAAAAGCAGTAAATAAATTAAAGAAAAACTATAAAAAGGAAAAAGAACAATATTTTGAAATTAAAATACTAATAACTCCCTTAATAAAATATTATAAGAAAAAGCAGTAGATAAATTCAAGATAAACTATAAAAAGAAAAAGAACAATATTTCGAAATTGAAATATTAACAAGTATAAATCAAAACAAAATAAAATCATTTTGTTAGACAATAACACTGAGGATTTTTATAGGAAAAAGCAGTAAATAAATTAAAGAAAAACTATAAAAAGGAAAAAGAACAATATTTTGAAATTGAAATACTAATAACTCACTTAATAAAATATTATAAGAAAAAGCAGTAGATAAATTCAAGAAAAACTATAAAAAGAAAAAGAACAATATTTCGAAATTGAAATATTAACAAGTATAAATCAAAACAAAATAAAATCATTTTGTTAGACAATAACACTGAGGATTTTTATAGAAAAAAGCAGTAAATAAATTAAAGAAAAACTAAAAAAAGGAAAAAGAACAATATTTTGAAATTAAATTACTAATAACTCCTTTAATAAAATATTATAGGAAAAAGAAGTAGATAATTCAAGAAAAACTATAAAAAGAAAAAGAACAATATTTCGAAATTGAAATATTAACAAGTATAAATCAAAACAAAATAAAATCATTTTGTTAGACAATAACACTGAGGATTTTTATAGAAAAAAGCAGTAAATAAATTAAAGAAAAACTAAAAAAAGGAAAAAGAACAATATTTTGAAATTAAATTACTAATAACTCCTTTAATAAAATATTATAGGAAAAAGAAGTAGATAATTCAAGAAAAACTATAAAAAGAAAAAGAACAATATTTCGAAATTGAAATATTAACAAGTATAAATCAAAACAAAATAAAATCATTTTGTTAGACAATAACACTGAGGATTTTTATAGGAAAAAGCAGTAAATAAATTAAAGAAAAAACTATAAAAAGGAAAAAGAAGAATATTTTGAAATTAAAATACTAATAACTCCTTTAATAAAATATTATAGGAAAAAGCAGTAGATAAATTCAAGAAAAACTATAAAAAGAAAAAGAACAATATTTCGAAATTGAAATATTAACAAGTATAAATCAAAACAAAATAAAATCATTTTGTTAGACAATAACACTGAGGATTTTTATAGGAAAAAGCAGTAAATAAATTAAAGAAAAACTATAAAAAGGAAAAAGAACAATATTTTGAAATTAAAATACTAATATCTCCCTTAATAAAATATTATAAGAAAAAGCAGTAGATAAATTCAAGAAAAACTATAAAAAGAAAAAGAACAATATTTCGAAATTGAAATATTAACAAGTATAAATCAAAACAAAATAAAATCATTTTGTTAGACAATAACACTGAGGATTTTTATAGGAAAAAGCAGTAAATAAATTAAAGAAAAACTATAAAAAGGAAAAAGAACAATATTTTGAAATTGAAATACTAATAACTCACTTAATAAAATATTATAAGAAAAAGCAGTAGATAAATTCAAGAAAAACTATAAAAAGAAAAAGAACAATATTTCGATATTGAAATATTAACAAGTATAAATCAAAACAAAATAAAATCATTTTGTTAGACAATAACACTGAGGATTTTTATAGGAAAAAGCAGTAAATAAATTAAAGAAAAACTAAAAAAAGGAAAAAGAACAATATTTTGAAATTAAATTACTAATAACTCCTTTAATAAAATATTATAGGAAAAAGCAGTAGATAAATTCAAGAAAAACTATAAAAAGAAAAAGAACAATATTTCGAAATTGAAATATTAACAAGTATAAATCAAAACAAAATAAAATCATTTTGTTAGACAATAACACTGAGGATTTTTATAGGAAAAAGCAGTAAATAAATTAAAGAAAAACTATAAAAAGGAAAAAGAACAATATTTTGAAATTAAAATACTAATAACTCCTTTAATAAAATATTATAGGAAAAAGCAGTAGATAATTCAAAAAAAACTATAAAAAGAAAAAGAACAATATTTCGAAATTGAAATATTAACAAGTATAAATCAAAACAAAATAAAATCATTTTGTTAGACAATAACACTGAGGATTTTTATAGGAAAAAGCAGTAAATAAATTAAAGAAAAACTATAAAAAGGAAAAAGAAGAATATTTTGAAATTAAAATACTAATAACTCCTTTAATAAAATACACTAGGCAACAGCCATTTTGTTATTTGGTTCTAGCATACTTTTTCTCATGGATTTGGACCTACTGAACACGAAAATGAATTTTAAAAATTTTTCTGTCGATTGGTTTGCGAGATACAAATTTTTTAATTTTTTTTTTTTAATTTTTGGAGGTACACTTACTATTTTCAGCATATCTTTAGTCTTCTTTGCCATATTTTATCCTACTACTACTCAAATTAAAGACAATTGAGCCGTCTACAACTTATTCTCAAAAAATTTTCAAATCGGGTTAGTAGTTTTGATGTTGGCGGCTTAAAAAGGTTAAAAAACTGCGTTTTTTTAGTAAAAATGTGGCTGAAAAATTCATATAAAAATTCATAGAAAATATAAAACGCGATGTTAACAGCGATTTTAATTTTTTTACGTATAGCTGACACTTTTCCAAAGAAAATAAGCCCTTACTTAACAAAATCTGATGACAAATGGCCGACTTATTATTTTTTTGGTAAACGACCGAAATTCCGCTATTTCACGATTTTTTGATTTTCATTATTTGCACAGCTTACCTACCCAACGCAAACGAATAAATACATTTGAACTTAATTTAAAATAAACAAATTAGTCTTCGTATATTATTTTTTAATTTATTTTTAAATTAAGCAAATCAACGCACAAAAAAAATGAGTAAAAACAAAGATATAAGTGTACATTTTATGCCATGTGGAAAAACTGCTAACTTCTTCTTTGTTTTTTGTATTCGCTGCAATCGGTCTCACGTATTAGGGTCCAAATATAGTCACCCATCATAGCCGTGTCATAGATGCCCTGATAGCGTCGTTCCATAGCCTTCAATTCCTGATGAAAGCGCTCGCCGTGTTCGTCGCTCACGTCTCCTAAATTCTCAGGGAAAAAATCCAAATGAGAATGCAGAAAGTGTATTTTAAGTGACATGTGCACTCCCATGGCTTCATAGTTCTTTACCAGATCCTCAACTATGTCCTTATAATTCGGGCTTTTGTTGTTTCCTAAAAAGTTTTCCACAACAAGCCTGAAGGAATTCCATGCTGCGGCTTCGATGGGTGATAACAGCTTTGGGAATTTTTCATCTTTCAACATTTTTTTTATCTCGGGTCCTGCGAAGACTCCTTCTTTAATTTTTGGCAGCGAAAGGTAAGGGAAAATTGACCGTAAATAGGCAAAAGCTTCACCTTCTTTGTCTAATTTTTTGACAAAATTTTTAATCAAACCCAATTTTATGTGCAGCGGCGGAAGTATTATATTTTCACGGTTCTCTATTAGTGGTTTGCGCTGAACATTCGCTTCTCCAACTACAGGTTTCGTTCGTACCGGCCATTTTTTTTTATATAATGCTGATCATCAGCGCGGCTATTCCAAAGGCACAGAAAACAGCAATGTCGCGTATAGCCTCCTTGGAGTCCACACAGGATGGCCACAACTTTAAGGTCGGCGCATATTTTCCAATTGTATTTCCTATACTCTATGCATTTCAGCAAAATGTCCATAGTTTCATAGTTCTCCTTTGAATGAACCGCATGAGCAATAGGAACAGATGGCTTTTCATTCCCATTATGTAAGAGAACTGCCTTCAAGCTCTCTTTGTTGCTGTCAATAAACAACCTCCATTCGTTGGGGTTGTGAATTTGGTGAAGCTCTTGGAACAAGCCTGAAATGTCGCTGCAAAAACATATTTGGTCTTTCTTTGTATAAAATTTTGCATACTCCTTGTGACGGTTTCTGTACGCTGATACTTTCACTTCTGAAGCCGCAAATCCACACTGTATCATCCGAGACGCAAAAAGTTCGGATTTCTCCTTAGTGAGACCAAAATCGCGCACCCAATCGTTTAGTTCGGCCTGTGACAGTAATTTTCGCTTTGCACCCGGCTCAAATTCGCTTGCATTTGACTCGGACTCTTCTTCTGACGATTCTGCTTTTTGAAGAGATGCACCAGGGCACACTGGATATGGCACATCATGCGAATGTGGTACTGGAAGCGCAAACGATCCCACTTGAGCGTAGTTCCATTTAAAAAATCTTCCTACCCCACTGTTTGTGGTGAGGCAAAAATAACAGTCTGTGGAATGGCATAGCGGCTTTTTCCACATCATTGGTGTATCGAATTTCATATGGCGGCTAAAATTAAAATAAATTACTATATTCGCTATGTATAATGTGTTTAAATAAAAATTCTTACCTTCCGCCAGCTGCCCAGTTGGTTAAGATTATATAGCAAAGATCACACAGCGACTTAGGTGTCCATGGTTCTGTGATATTTGGTGAAATACCAAAATAATTCAAATAGTGCAATTGTACTGCTGGAGTAAACTTGTGTGCGTGATTTTTTTTTATAAACTGGCCACAAACATTGCAGAAATTGTCTGGATCGTTCAAACACTCGAACACACGTAGTCTTTTACTCATTGTCTTCCTTGCGTTTTCTAAATATTAACTTCTTTACACTTTCACAGACAGTTTTGAAATGCAATTGATAACCGTGTCTCCTTATGTTTAAATATGTATGAGCATGTAGTGCTGTAAATAAATTAAAAAATAATATACGAAGACTAATTTGTTTATTTTAAATTAAGTTCAAATGTATTTATTCGTTTGCGTTGGGTAGGTAAGCTGTGCAAATAATGAAAATCAAAAAATCGTGAAATAGCGGAATTTCGGTCGTTTACCAAAAAAATAATAAGTCGGCCATTTGTCATCAGATTTTGTTAAGTAAGGGCTTATTTTCTTTGGAAAAGTGTCAGTTATACGTAAAAAAATTAAAATCGCTGTTAACATCGCGTTTTATATTTTCTATGAATTTTTATATGAATTTTTCAGCCACATTTTTACTAAAAAAACGCAGTTTTTTAACCTTTTTAAGCCGCCAACATCAAAACTACTAACCCGATTTGAAAATTTTCTGAAAATAAGTTGTAGACGGCTCAATTGTCTTTAATTTGAGTAGTAGTAGGATAAAATAGGTCAAAGAAGACTAAAGATATGCTCAAAATAGTAAGTGTACCTCCAAAAATTAAAAAAATCAAAACAAAATAAAATCATTTTGTTAGACAATAACACTGAGGATTTTTATAGGAAAAAGCAGTAAATAAATTAAAGAAAAACTAAAAAAAGGAAAAAGAACAATATTTTGAAATTAAATTACTAATAACTCCTTTAATAAAATATTATAGGAAAAAGAAGTAGATAATTCAAGAAAAACTATAAAAAGAAAAAGAACAATATTTCGAAATTGAAATATTAACAAGTATAAATCAAAACAAAATAAAATCATTTTGTTAGACAATAACACTGAGGATTTTTATAGGAAAAAGCAGTAAATAAATTAAAGAAAAACTAAAAAAAGGAAAAAGAACAATATTTTGAAATTAAATTACTAATAACTCCTTTAATAAAATATTATAGGAAAAAGCAGTAGATAAATTCAAGAAAAACTATAAAAAGAAAAAGAACAATATTTCGAAATTGAAATATTAACAAGTATAAATCAAAACAAAATAAAATCATTTTGTTAGACAATAACACTGAGGATTTTTATAGGAAAAAGCAGTAAATAAATTAAAGAAAAACTATAAAAAGGAAAAAGAACAATATTTTGAAATTAAAATACTAATAACTCCTTTAATAAAATATTATAGGAAAAAGCAGTAGATAATTCAAGAAAAACTACAAAAAGAAAAAGAACAATATTTCGAAATTGAAATATTAACAAGTATAAATCAAAACAAAATAAAATCTTTTTGTTAGACAATAACACTGAGGATTTTTATAGGAAAAAGCAGTAAATAAATTAAAGAAAAACTATAAAAAGGAAAAAGAAGAATATTTTGAAATTAAAATACTAATAACTCCTTTAATAAAATATTATAGGAAAAAGCAGTAGATAAATTCAAGAAAAACTATAAAAAGAAAAAGAACAATATTTCGAAATTGAAATATTAACAAGTATAAATCAAAACAAAATAAAATCATTTTGTTAGACAATAACACTGAGGATTTTTATAGGAAAAAGCAGTAAATAAATTAAAGAAAAACTATAAAAAGGAAAAAGAACAATATTTTGAAATTAAAATACTAATAACTCCTTTAATAAAATATTATAGGAAAAAGCAGTAGATAAATTCAAGAAAAACTATAAAGAGAAAAAGAACAATATTTCGAAATTGAAATATTAACAAGTATAAATCAAAACAAAATAAAATCATTTTGTTAGACAATAACACTGAGGATTTTTATAGGAAAAAGCAGTAAATAAATTAAAGAAAAACTATAAAAAGGAAAAAGAACAATATTTTGAAATTAAAATACTAATAACTCCCTTAATAAAATATTATAAGAAAAAGCAGTAGATAAATTCAAGAAAAACTATAAAAAGAAAAAGAACAATATATCGAAATTGAAATATTAACAAGTATAAATCAAAACAAAATAAAATCATTTTGTTAGACAATAATACTGAGGATTTTTATAGGAAAAAGCAGTAAATAAATTAAAGAAAAACTATAAAAAGGAAAAAGAACAATATTTTGAAATTGAAATACTAATAACTCACTTAATAAAATATTATAAGAAAAAGCAGTAGATAAATTCAAGAAAAACTATAAAAAGAAAAAGAACAATATTTCGATATTGAAATATTAACAAGTATAAATCAAAACAAAATAAAATCATTTTGTTAGACAATAACACTGAGGATTTTTATAGGAAAAAGCAGTAAATAAATTAAAGAAAAACTATAAAAAAGGAAAAAGAAGAATATTTTGAAATTAAAATACTAATAACTCCTTTAATAAAATATTATAGGAAAAAGCAGTAGATAAATTCAAGAAAAACTATAAAAAGAAAAAGAACAATATTTCGAAATTGAAATATTAACAAGTATAAATCAAAACAAAATAAAATCATTTTGTTAGACAATAACACTGAGGATTTTTATAGGAAAAAGCAGTAAATAAATTAAAGAAAAACTATAAAAAGGAAAAAGAACAATATTTTGAAATTAAAATACTAATAACTCCCTTAATAAAATATTATAAGAAAAAGCAGTAGATAAATTCAAGAAAAACTATAAAAAGAAAAAAAACAATATTTCGAAATTGAAATATTAACAAGTATAAATCAAAACAAAATAAAATCATTTTGTTAGACAATAATACTGAGGATTTTTATAGGAAAAAGCAGTAAATAAATTAAAGAAAAACTATAAAAAGGAAAAAGAACAATATTTTGAAATTAAATTACTAATAACTCCTTTAATAAAATATTATAGGAAAAAGCAGTAGATAAATTCAAGAAAAACTATAAAAAGAAAAAGAACAATATTTCGAAATTGAAATATTAACAAGTATAAATCAAAACAAAATAAAATCATTTTGTTAGACAATAACACTGAGGATTTTTATAGGAAAAAGCAGTAAATAAATTAAAGAAAAACTATAAAAAGGAAAAAGAACAATATTTTGAAATTAAAATACTAATAACTCCTTTAATAAAATATTATAGGAAAAAGCAGTAGATAATTCAAGAAAAACTACAAAAAGAAAAAGAACAATATTTCGAAATTGAAATATTAACAAGTATAAATCAAAACAAAATAAAATCATTTTGTTAGACAATAACACTGAGGATTTTTATAGGAAAAAGCAGTAAATAAATTAAAGAAAAACTATAAAAAGGAAAAAGAAGAATATTTTGAAATTAAAATACTAATAACTCCTTTAATAAAATATTATAGGAAAAAGCAGTAGATAAATTCAAGAAAAACTATAAAAAGAAAAAGAACAATATTTCGAAATTGAAATATTAACAAGTATAAATCAAAACAAAATAAAATCATTTTGTTAGACAATAACACTGAGGATTTTTATAGGAAAAAGCAGTAAATAAATTAAAGAAAAACTATAAAAAGGAAAAAGAACAATATTTTGAAATTAAAATACTAATAACTCCTTTAATAAAATATTATAGGAAAAAGCAGTAGATAAATTCAAGAAAAACTATAAAGAGAAAAAGAACAATATTTCGAAATTGAAATATTAACAAGTATAAATCAAAACAAAATAAAATCATTTTGTTAGACAATAACACTGAGGATTTTTATAGGAAAAAGCAGTAAATAAATTAAAGAAAAACTATAAAAAGGAAAAAGAACAATATTTTGAAATTAAAATACTAATAACTCCCTTAATAAAATATTATAAGAAAAAGCAGTAGATAAATTCAAGAAAAACTATAAAAAGAAAAAGAACAATATTTCGAAATTGAAATATTAACAAGTATAAATCAAAACAAAATAAAATCATTTTGTTAGACAATAATACTGAGGATTTTTATAGGAAAAAGCAGTAAATAAATTAAAGAAAAACTATAAAAAGGAAAAAGAACAATATTTTGAAATTGAAATACTAATAACTCACTTAATAAAATATTATAAGAAAAAGCAGTAGATAAATTCAAGAAAAACTATAAAAAGAAAAAGAACAATATTTCGATATTGAAATATTAACAAGTATAAATCAAAACAAAATAAAATCATTTTGTTAGACAATAACACTGAGGATTTTTATAGGAAAAAGCAGTAAATAAATTAAAGAAAAACTATAAAAAAGGAAAAAGAAGAATATTTTGAAATTAAAATACTAATAACTCCTTTAATAAAATATTATAGGAAAAAGCAGTAGATAAATTCAAGAAAAACTATAAAAAGAAAAAGAACAATATTTCGAAATTGAAATATTAACAAGTATAAATCAAAACAAAATAAAATCATTTTGTTAGACAATAACACTGAGGATTTTTATAGGAAAAAGCAGTAAATAAATTAAAGAAAAACTATAAAAAGGAAAAAGAACAATATTTTGAAATTAAAATACTAATAACTCCCTTAATAAAATATTATAAGAAAAAGCAGTAGATAAATTCAAGAAAAACTATAAAAAGAAAAAGAACAATATTTCGAAATTGAAATATTAACAAGTATAAATCAAAACAAAATAAAATCATTTTGTTAGACAATAATACTGAGGATTTTTATAGGAAAAAGCAGTAAATAAATTAAAGAAAAACTATAAAAAGGAAAAAGAACAATATTTTGAAATTGAAATACTAATAACTCACTTAATAAAATATTATAAGAAAAAGCAGTAGATAAATTCAAGAAAAACTATAAAAAGAAAAAGAACAATATTTCGATATTGAAATATTAACAAGTATAAATCAAAACAAAATAAAATCATTTTGTTAGACAATAACACTGAGGATTTTTATAGGAAAAAGCAGTAAATAAATTAAAGAAAAACTATAAAAAAGGAAAAAGAAGAATATTTTGAAATTAAAATACTAATAACTCCTTTAATAAAATATTATAGGAAAAAGCAGTAGATAAATTCAAGAAAAACTATAAAAAGAAAAAGAACAATATTTCGAAATTGAAATATTAACAAGTATAAATCAAAACAAAATAAAATCATTTTGTTAGACAATAACACTGAGGATTTTTATAGGAAAAAGCAGTAAATAAATTAAAGAAAAACTATAAAAAGGAAAAAGAACAATATTTTGAAATTAAAATACTAATAACTCCCTTAATAAAATATTATAAGAAAAAGCAGTAGATAAATTCAAGAAAAACTATAAAAAGAAAAAGAACAATATTTCGAAATTGAAAAATTAACAAGTATAAATCAAAACAAAATTAAATCATTTTGTTAGACAATAACACTGAGGATTTTTATAGGAAAAAGCAGTAAATAAATTAAAGAAAAACTATAAAAAGGAAAAAGAACAATATTTTGAAATTAAATTACTAATAACTCCTTTAATAAAATATTATAGGAAAAAGCAGTAGATAAATTCAAGAAAAACTATAAAAAGAAAAAGAACAATATTTCGAAATTGAAATATTAACAAGTATAAATCAAAACAAAATAAAATCATTTTGTTAGACAATAACACTGAGGATTTTTATAGGAAAAAGCAGTAAATAAATTAAAGAAAAACTATAAAAAGGAAAAAGAACAATATTTTGAAATTAAATTACTAATAACTCCTTTAATAAAATATTATAGGAAAAAGCAGTAGATAAATTCAAGAAAAACTATAAAAAGAAAAAGAACAATATTTCGAAATTGAAATATTAACAAGTATAAATCAAAACAAAATAAAATCATTTTGTTAGACAATAACACTGAGGATTTTTATAGGAAAAAGCAGTAAATAAATTAAAGAAAAACTACAAAAAGGAAAAAGAACAATATTTTGAAATTAAAATACTAATAACTCCTTTAATAAAATATTATAGGAAAAAGCAGTAGATAATTCAAGAAAAACTATAAAAAGAAAAAGAACAATATTTCGAAATTGAAATATTAACAAGTATAAATCAAAACAAAATAAAATCATTTTGTTAGACAATAACACTGAGGATTTTTATAGGAAAAAGCAGTAAATAAATTAAAGAAAAACTATAAAAAGGAAAAAGAACAATATTTTGAAATTAAAATACTAATAACTCCCTTAATAAAATATTATAAGAAAAAGCAGTAGATAAATTCAAGAAAAACTATAAAAAGAAAAAGAACAATATTTCGAAATTGAAATATTAACAAGTATAAATCAAAACAAAATAAAATCATTTTGTTAGACAATAACACTGAGGATTTTTATAGGAAAAAGCAGTAAATAAATTGAAGAAAAACTATAAAAAGGAAAAAGAACAATATTTTGAAATTAAAATACTAATAACTCCCTTAATAAAATATTATAAGAAAAAGCAGTAGATAAATTCAAGAAAAACTATAAAAAGAAAAAGAACAATATTTCGAAATTGAAATATTAACAAGTATAAATCAAAACAAAATAAAATCATTTTGTTAGACAATAACACTGAGGATTTTTATAGGAAAAAGCAGTAAATAAATTAAAGAAAAACTATAAAAAGGAAAAAGAACAATATTTTGAAATTAAAATACTAATAACTCCCTTAATAAAATATTATAAGAAAAAGCAGTAGATAAATTCAAGAAAAACTATAAAAAGAAAAAGAACAATATTTTGAAATTAAATTACTAATAACTCCTTTAATAAAATATTATAGGAAAAAGCAGTAGATAAATTCAAGAAAAACTATAAAAAGAAAAAGAACAATATTTCGAAATTGAAATATTAACAAGTATAAATCAAAACAAAATAAAATCATTTTGTTAGACAATAACACTGAGGATTTTTATAGGAAAAAGCAGTAAATAAATTAAAGAAAAACTATAAAAAGGAAAAAGAACAATATTTTGAAATTAAATTACTAATAACTCCTTTAATAAAATATTATAGGAAAAAGCAGTAGATAAATTCAAGAAAAACTATAAAAAGAAAAAGAACAATATTTCGAAATTGAAATATTAACAAGTATAAATCAAAACAAAATAAAATCATTTTGTTAGACAATAACACTGAGGATTTTTATAGGAAAAAGCAGTAAATAAATTAAAGAAAAACTACAAAAAGGAAAAAGAACAATATTTTGAAATTAAAATACTAATAACTCCTTTAATAAAATATTATAGGAAAAAGCAGTAGATAATTCAAGAAAAACTATAAAAAGAAAAAGAACAATATTTCGAAATTGAAATATTAACAAGTATAAATCAAAACAAAATAAAATCATTTTGTTAGACAATAACACTGAGGATTTTTATAGGAAAAAGCAGTAAATAAATTAAAGAAAAACTATAAAAAGGAAAAAGAACAATATTTTGAAATTAAAATACTAATAACTCCCTTAATAAAATATTATAAGAAAAAGCAGTAGATAAATTCAAGAAAAACTATAAAAAGAAAAAGAACAATATTTCGAAATTGAAATATTAACAAGTATAAATCAAAACAAAATAAAATCATTTTGTTAGACAATAACACTGAGGATTTTTATAGGAAAAAGCAGTAAATAAATTGAAGAAAAACTATAAAAAGGAAAAAGAACAATATTTTGAAATTAAAATACTAATAACTCCCTTAATAAAATATTATAAGAAAAAGCAGTAGATAAATTCAAGAAAAACTATAAAAAGAAAAAGAACAATATTTCGAAATTGAAATATTAACAAGTATAAATCAAAACAAAATAAAATCATTTTGTTAGACAATAACACTGAGGATTTTTATAGGAAAAAGCAGTAAATAAATTAAAGAAAAACTATAAAAAGGAAAAAGAACAATATTTTGAAATTAAAATACTAATAACTCCTTTAATAAAATATTATAGGAAAAAGCAGTAGATAATTCAAGAAAAACTATAAAAAGAAAAATAACAATATTTCGAAATTGAAATATTAACAAGTATAAATCAAAACAAAATAAAATCATTTTGTTAGACAATAACACTGAGGATTTTTTTAGGAAAAAGCAGTAAATAGATTAAAGAAAAACTATAATAAGGAAAAAGAACAATATTTTGAAATTAAATTACTAATAACTCCTTTAATAAAATATTATAGGAAAAAGCAGTAGATAAATTCAAGAAAAACTATAAAAAGAAAAAGAACAATATTTCGAAATTGAAATATTAACAAGTATAAATCAAAACAAAATAAAATCATTTTGTTAGACAATAACACTGAGGATTTTTATAGGAAAAAGCAGTAAATAAATTAAAGAAAAACTATAAAAAGGAAAAAGAACAATATTTTGAAATTAAATTACTAATAACTCCTTTAATAAAATATTATAGGAAAAAGCAGTAGATAAATTCATGAAAAACTATAAAAAGAAAAAGAACAATATTTCGAAATTGAAATATTAACAAGTATAAATCAAAACAAAATAAAATCATTTTGTTAGACAATAACACTGAGGATTTTTATAGGAAAAAGCAGTAAATAAATTAAAGAAAAACTATAAAAAGGAAAAAGAACAATATTTTGAAATTAAATTACTAATAACTCCTTTAATAAAATATTATAGGAAAAAGCAGTAGATAATTCAAGAAAAACTATAAAAAGAAAAAGAACAATATTTCGAAATTGAAATATTAACAAGTATAAATCAAAACAAAATAAAATCATTTTGTTAGACAATAACACTGAGGATTTTTATAGGAAAAAGCAGTAAATAAATTAAAGAAAAATTATAAAAAGGAAAAAGAACAATATTTTGAAATTAAATTACTAATAACTCCTTTAATAAAATATTATAGGAAAAAGCAGTAGATAAATTCAAGAAAAACTATAAAAAGAAAAAGAACAATATTTCGAAATTTAAATATTAAAAAGTATAAATCAAAACAAAATAAAATCATTTTGTTAGACAATAACACTGAGGATTTTTATAGGAAAAAGCAGTAAATAAATTAAAGAAAAACTATAAAAAGGAAAAAGAACAATATTTTGAAATTAAAATACTAATAACTCCTTTAATAAAATATTATAGGAAAAAGCAGTAGATAATTCAAGAAAAACTATAAAAAGAAAAAGAACAATATTTCGAAATTGAAATATTAACAAGTATAAATCAAAACAAAATAAAATCATTTTGTTAGACAATAACACTGAGGATTTTTATAGGAAAAAGCAGTAAATAAATTAAAGAAGAACTATAAAAAGGAAAAAGAACAATATTTTGAAATTAAATTACTAATAACTCCTTTAATAAAATATTATAGGAAAAAGCAGTAGATAAATTCAAGAAAAACTATAAAAAGAAAAAGAACAATATTTCGAAATTGAAATATTAACAAGTATAAATCAAAACAAAATAAAATCATTTTGTTAGACAATAACACTGAGGATTTTTATAGGAAAAAGCAGTAAATAAATTAAAGAAAAACTATAAAAAGGAAAAAGAACAATATTTTGAAATTAAAATACTAATAACTCCTTTAATAAAATATTATAAGAAAAAGCAGTAGATAAATTCAAGAAAAACTATAAAAAGAAAAAGAACAATATTTCGAAATTGAAATATTAACAAGTATAAATCAAAACAAAATAAAATCATTTTGTTAGACAATAACACTGAGGATTTTTATAGGAAAAAGCAGTAAATAAATTAAAGAAAAACTATAAAAAGGAAAAAGAACAATATTTTGAAATTAAAATACTAATAACTCCTTTAATAAAATATTATAGGAAAAAGCAGTAGATAATTCAAGAAAAACTATAAAAAGAAAAATAACAATATTTCGAAATTTAAATATTAACAAGTATAAATCAAAACAAAATAAAATCATTTTGTTAGACAATAACACTGAGGATTTTTTTAGGAAAAAGCAGTAAATAGATTAAAGAAAAACTATAATAAGGAAAAAGAACAATATTTTGAAATTAAATTACTAATAACTCCTTTAATAAAATATTATAGGAAAAAGCAGTAGATAAATTCAAGAAAAACTATAAAAAGAAAAAGAACAATATTTCGAAATTGAAATATTAACAAGTATAAATCAAAACAAAATAAAATCATTTTGTTAGACAATAACACTGAGGATTTTTATAGGAAAAAGCAGTAAATAAATTAAAGAAAAACTATAAAAAGGAAAAAGAACAATATTTTGAAATTAAATTACTAATAACTCCTTTAATAAAATATTATAGGAAAAAGCAGTAGATAAATTCATGAAAAACTATAAAAAGAAAAAGAACAATATTTCGAAATTGAAATATTAACAAGTATAAATCAAAACAAAATAAAATCATTTTGTTAGACAATAACACTGAGGATTTTTATAGGAAAAAGCAGTAAATAAATTAAAGAAAAACTATAAAAAGGAAAAAGAACAATATTTTGAAATTAAATTACTAATAACTCCTTTAATAAAATATTATAGGAAAAAGCAGTAGATAATTCAAGAAAAACTATAAAAAGAAAAAGAACAATATTTCGAAATTGAAATATTAACAAGTATAAATCAAAACAAAATAAAATCATTTTGTTAGACAATAACACTGAGGATTTTTATAGGAAAAAGCAGTAAATAAATTAAAGAAAAACTATAAAAAGGAAAAAGAACAATATTTTGAAATTAAATTACTAATAACTCCTTTAATAAAATATTATAGGAAAAAGCAGTAGATAAATTCAAGAAAAACTATAAAAAGAAAAAGAACAATATTTCGAAATTTAAATATTAACAAGTATAAATCAAAACAAAATAAAATCATTTTGTTAGACAATAACACTGAGGATTTTTATAGGAAAAAGCAGTAAATAAATTAAAGAAAAACTATAAAAAGGAAAAAGAACAATATTTTGAAATTAAAATACTAATAACTCCTTTAATAAAATATTATAGGAAAAAGCAGTAGATAATTCAAGAAAAACTATAAAAAGAAAAAGAACAATATTTCGAAATTGAAATATTAACAAGTATAAATCAAAACAAAATAAAATCATTTTGTTAGACAATAACACTGAGGATTTTTATAGGAAAAAGCAGTAAATAAATTAAAGAAAAACTATAAAAAGGAAAAAGAACAATATTTTGAAATTAAATTACTAATAACTCCTTTAATAAAATATTATAGGAAAAAGCAGTAGATAAATTCAAGAAAAACTATAAAAAGAAAAAGAACAATATTTCGAAATTGAAATATTAACAAGTATAAATCAAAACAAAATAAAATCATTTTGTTAGACAATAACACTGAGGATTTTTATAGGAAAAAGCAGTAAATAAATTAAAGAAAAACTATAAAAAGGAAAAAGAACAATATTTTGAAATTAAATTACTAATAATTCCTTTAATAAAATATTATAGGAAAAAGCAGTAGATAAATTCAAGAAAAACTATAAAAAGAAAAAGAACAATATTTCGAAATTGAAATATTAACAAGTATAAATCAAAACAAAATAAAATCATTTTGTTAGACAATAACACTGAGGATTTTTATAGGAAAAAGCAGTAAATAAATTAAAGAAAAACTATAAAAAGGAAAAAGAACAATATTTTGAAATTAAAATACTAATAACTCCTTTAATAAAATATTATAGGAAAAAGCAGTAGATAATTCAAGAAAAACTATAAAAAGAAAAAGAACAATATTTCGAAATTGAAATATTAACAAGTATAAATCAAAACAAAATAAAATCATTTTGTTAGACAATAACACTGAGGATTTTTATAGGAAAAAGCAGTAAATAAATTAAAGAAAAACTATAAAAAGGAAAAAGAACAATATTTTGAAATTAAATTACTAATAACTCCTTTAATAAAATATTATAGGAAAAAGCAGTAGATAAATTCAAGAAAAACTATAAAAAGAAAAAGAACAATATTTCGAAATTGAAAAATTAACAAGTATAAATCAAAACAAAATAAAATCATTTTGTTAGACAATAACACTGAGGATTTTTATAGGAAAAAGCAGTAAATAAATTAAAGAAAAACTATAAAAAGGAAAAAGAACAATATTTTGAAATTAAATTACTAATAACTCCTTTAATAAAATATTATAGGAAAAAGCAGTAGATAAATTCAAGAAAAACTATAAAAAGAAAAAGAACAATATTTCGAAATTGAAATATTAACAAGTATAAATCAAAACAAAATAAAATCATTTTGTTAGACAATAACACTGAGGATTTTTATAGGAAAAAGCAGTAAATAAATTAAAGAAAAACTATAAAAAGGAAAAAGAACAATATTTTGAAATTAAAATACTAATAACTCCTTTAATAAAATATTATAGGAAAAAGCAGTAGATAATTCAAGAAAAACTATAAAAAGAAAAAGAACAATATTTCGAAATTGAAATATTAACAAGTATAAATCAAAACAAAATAAAATCATTTTGTTAAACAATAACACTGAGGATTTTTATAGGAAAAAGCAGTAAATAAATTAAAGAAAAACTATAAAAAGGAAAAAGAACAATATTTTGAAATTAAATTACTAATAACTCCTTTAATAAAATATTATAGGAAAAAGCAGTAGATAAATTCAAGAAAAACTATAAAAAGAAAAAGAACAATATTTCGAAATTGAAATATTAACAAGTATAAATCAAAACAAAATAAAATCATTTTGTTAGACAATAACACTGAGGATTTTTATAGGAAAAAGCAGTAAATAAATTAAAGAAAAACTACAAAAAGGAAAAAGAACAATATTTTGAAATTAAAATACTAATAACTCCTTTAATAAAATATTATAGGAAAAAGCAGTAGATAATTCAAGAAAAACTATAAAAAGAAAAAGAACAATATTTGGAAATTGAAATATTAACAAGTATAAATCAAAACAAAATAAAATCATTTTGTTAGACAATAACACTGAGGATTTTTATAGGAAAAAGCAGTAAATAAATTAAAGAAAAACTATAAAAAGGAAAAAGAACAATATTTTGAAATTAAAATACTAATAACTCCCTTAATAAAATATTATAAGAAAAAGCAGTAGATAAATTCAAGAAAAACTATAAAAAGAAAAAGAACAATATTTCGAAATTGAAATATTAACAAGTATAAATCAAAACAAAATAAAATCATTTTGTTAGACAATAACACTGAGGATTTTTATAGGAAAAAGCAGTAAATAAATTAAAGAAAAACTATAAAAAGGAAAAAGAACAATATTTTGAAATTAAAATACTAATAACTCCCTTAATAAAATATTATAAGAAAAAGCAGTAGATAAATTCAAGAAAAACTATAAAAAGAAAAAGAACAATATTTCGAAATTGAAATATTAACAAGTATAAATCAAAACAAAATAAAATCATTTTGTTAGACAATAACACTGAGGATTTTTATAGGAAAAAGCAGTAAATAAATTAAAGAAAAACTATAAAAAGGAAAAAGAACAATATTTTGAAATTAAAATACTAATAACTCCTTTAATAAAATATTATAGGAAAAAGCAGTAGATAATTCAAGAAAAACTATAAAAAGAAAAATAACAATATTTCGAAATTGAAATATTAACAAGTATAAATCAAAACAAAATAAAATCATTTTGTTAGACAATAACACTGAGGATTTTTTTAGGAAAAAGCAGTAAATAGATTAAAGAAAAACTATAATAAGGAAAAAGAACAATATTTTGAAATTAAATTACTAATAACTCCTTTAATAAAATATTATAGGAAAAAGCAGTAGATAAATTCAAGAAAAACTATAAAAAGAAAAAGAACAATATTTCGAAATTGAAATATTAACAAGTATAAATCAAAACAAAATAAAATCATTTTGTTAGACAATAACACTGAGGATTTTTATAGGAAAAAGCAGTAAATAAATTAAAGAAAAACTATAAAAAGGAAAAAGAACAATATTTTGAAATTAAATTACTAATAACTCCTTTAATAAAATATTATAGGAAAAAGCAGTAGATAAATTCATGAAAAACTATAAAAAGAAAAAGAACAATATTTCGAAATTGAAATATTAACAAGTATAAATCAAAACAAAATAAAATCATTTTGTTAGACAATAACACTGAGGATTTTTATAGGAAAAAGCAGTAAATAAATTAAAGAAAAACTATAAAAAGGAAAAAGAACAATATTTTGAAATTAAATTACTAATAACTCCTTTAATAAAATATTATAGGAAAAAGCAGTAGATAATTCAAGAAAAACTATAAAAAGAAAAAGAAAAATATTTCGAAATTGAAATATTAACAAGTATAAATCAAAACAAAATAAAATCATTTTGTTAGACAATAACACTGAGGATTTTTATAGGAAAAAGCAGTAAATAAATTAAAGAAAAACTATAAAAAGGAAAAAGAACAATATTTTGAAATTAAATTACTAATAACTCCTTTAATAAAATATTATAGGAAAAAGCAGTAGATAATTCAAGAAAAACTATAAAAAGAAAAAGAACAATATTTCGAAATTGAAATATTAACAAGTATAAATCAAAACAAAATAAAATCATTTTGTTAGACAATAACACTGAGGATTTTTATAGGAAAAAGCAGTAAATAAATTAAAGAAAAACTATAAAAAGGAAAAAGAACAATATTTTGAAATTAAATTACTAATAACTCCTTTAATAAAATATTATAGGAAAAAGCAGTAGATAAATTCAAGAAAAACTATAAAAAGAAAAAGAACAATATTTCGAAATTGAAATATTAACAAGTATAAATCAAAACAAAATAAAATCATTTTGTTAGACAATAACACTGAGGATTTTTATAGGAAAAAGCAGTAAATAAATTAAAGAAAAACTACAAAAAGGAAAAAGAACAATATTTTGAAATTAAAATACTAATAACTCCTTTAATAAAATATTATAGGAAAAAGCAGTAGATAATTCAAGAAAAACTATAAAAAGAAAAAGAACAATATTTCGAAATTGAAATATTAACAAGTATAAATCAAAACAAAATAAAATCATTTTGTTAGACAATAACACTGAGGATTTTTATAGGAAAAAGCAGTAAATAAATTAAAGAAAAACTATAAAAAGGAAAAAGAACAATATTTTGAAATTAAAATACTAATAACTCCCTTAATAAAATTGTAGTGTATGTATATCACTATGTGCTAAATTTTTGTACACTGCTGTTTGTCGTGCAGTTGTAATATGAACTATTTAATAAAGTAAACAAACATTCTTTTATTGGCCTTGAATGAATAAGCGTACTGTCAGCAAGTTTCACGGAGTTCATTAACGTATAGGGATTTTTAAACAAAATTGATTTCGTGGGATAGTGCTGACATAGATAATAATTTAGAATAAATTTTAGTATATAAGCTGAGACAAAATTCAATAAACTTTAGAATTAATTTGACAATCAAAATTGAAGTCTATTATTTTCTCAAAACCAAATCGGCACTTCTGGTGCTGAAGAAAAGCGGCTGCAGAGCTCAGTAAATACTTCAAACATTAAAAACACACACTCACCACATGGCGTTTGGTTGTAGATTTCAGACGTTTAAATGATAAGATAGTAAATGACAAATTCCCTTTAACCAGACTTGAAGATGTATTGGACAAATTAGGTAGAGCTAAATATTTTTCCACTTTGGACATGACAAGCTCATTTCACCAAATAGAACTCGAACCACAATCACGACCACTAACAGCATTTTCAACACCGAACGGTCACTTTCAATATACAAGACTACCATTTGGTTTAAAAATATCATCTAACAGTTTCCAAAGAATGCTGACAATAGCATTATCTGGTTTAGAATCAGAAGCATTTTTGTATGTCGATGACGTCATTATTTTTGGATGCAGTTTGAAGCACCACAATGAGAACCTCATAAAAGTGTTAGAAAGACTAAAACAATACAATTTGAAACTGAATCCAGCAAAATGTTGTTTCTTAAAACCAGAAGTTTTGTATTTAGGACATTTGATTACAAAAAATGGTATAAAAACCGACCCGACGAAATACAAAGTAATTGAACAATATCCTGTTCCAAAAAACTCAGACGACGTTAGACGATTTATAGCTTTCTGCAATTATTACAGAAGATTTATTCCAGACTTCGCCAAAACGGCAACTTGTCTTAATAAATTATTAAGAAAGAAAGTAACTTTCAATTGGACAGCAGATTGCCAAATAGCATTTGAGACACTAAGAGACAAATTAAAAAACCCGCCTATATTACGATATCCGAACTTTGACGAAACATTCATTTTAACAACAGACGCTTCAAATGTAGTTCACAGGGTGAAATCGGAAACGATTTACCCATATCATATGCAAGTAGAACATTAAATAAACATGAGAAAAATAAATCAGTAATTGAAAAAGAGTTATTAGGTATTCATTGGGGAATACAATTTTTTAGACCATATCTATATGGTAGAAAATTTACCGTAGTCACAGACCATAGACCTCTTATTGCTTTGTTTACCCATAAAAACCCGTCTTCAAAATTAACCAGAATAAGACTTGAATTATCAGATTATGACTTTGATATAAAATATAAGAAGGGAGCGAATAATACAAACGCAGACGCTCTATCGCGTGTAGAAATAAACTCACAAATATTAAGAGACATGATTCCAATCTATATTGATGAAAGAGAAAAGAAAACCTTGGCAATAACAAGAAATATGTTTAACAACAAAATGAAAAATGAAATTAATACCGAAATGAAAAATAAATATGATGAAGATGAAAATAAAAAGAACGACAGCATATCTCGAAAGGAGACTGATCACCTCCATATGTGGGAATGTACGTCAATAAATAATATTAAGGGTACCCAAAAGATTGAATTTATATATGATAATAAGCTGCAGCAAGAATTAAAAAATAAACTAAAAGAGAAGAATGATAGAATAACGCGCATAATATGCAATAAAAGCGAAAATCCTATGTTTTCAGGAACATTTATGGAGAAACTTTTATTGAGATTGAGGAAATTGAAATTTAAAAAGTACGTACTATATGATAATGATGAAATATTTAAATATATAACGGCCGAAGAATTGAAGGAAAAGTATAACAATATAAAGAAAAACGATATCGAAATAATTATATACAGAATGCCAAGAGATATAAAAGATAATATAACACAATATAGATTGATAGAAGAATTTCATGACTCACCACATGGAGGACATTTTGGAATTAGGAAAACACTTTCCAAACTAAAACAAAGATATATATGGAAAAATATGAACAAAATGGTTAAAAAATACATAACAACATGTGATTCATGCCAAAAACATAAGCAGATAAGAAATACAAAAGAACCCTTTACTATAACAGATACACCATCACACGGTTTCGATACTGTTGTAATGGACACAGTTGGACCATTAAGACCATCCGGACAATTTAGATACATACTTACAATGCAGTGCGAACTGACAAAATATGTTGTTGCTTGTCCGATTGAATCTAAAGATGCCAAAACAGTCGCGAAAGCTTTAATAGAACATATTGTATTAAAATACGGTTTATTTAACATTCTCAAAACAGATAGAGGAACTGAATTTACCAACGAAATAATGAGAGAGATTTGTGTATTATTAAAAATAAAACAAAATTTCTCAACACCTTACCATCATGAAACTTTAGGTACAATAGAACGAAATCATCGCGTTCTAAATGAATATTTTCTAAATTTTGTAGATGACAATAGTTGGCATAAGTGGATACCATATTATACTTTTGCTTTTAATACGACACCAAATGTCGATACAGACTATTCTCCGTTTGAACTAATTTTTGGTAGACTTCCTAGACTGCCAAACGACACTTTAAGTGATACTAGAAAGATTTATAATACTGACAACTATTTAAATGAACTAAAGATTAGACTTCACAACTCATTACAAAGAGCAAGAGAGATAATTCTCGAAGTAAAAAGAAAAAGAAAATTAGAATCTGAAAAGAAGCAAAATAGAATAGATCTTAGAATAGGAGATTTAGTTTTAGTTAAAGTTTTAAATAGAAAAAAGTATGAACCTCCATACAAAGGCCCATACAAAGTATTAGATATAGAAGATTTAAATATACTTATAGAAATTGATAATAAAACAAAATTAGTACATAAGAACAATCTAAAAAAATATTTGAATTGACAAACAACAATATATATATAAGAACTTAAAATTTATTTTTGTAGACACATACATAAGTATAATTATATATACATAAGCAAAATATCAAAACATTTTTTACGTTTATAAAGTTTAATATTACATCAACAATTGTTAATTTCTTTCTATAAAATTACAATTTTTTTTAGATATAGTACATAACGTCTTGTTCAGCCAAAGTATTTGTTTTTCTTGTTTCATTTTTAATAATACCCAAAACCAATAAGGGTGAGGGTGTAGTGTATGTATATCACTATGTGCTAAATTTTTGTACACTGCTGTTTGTCGTGCAGTTGTAATATGAACTATTTAATAAAGTAAACAAACATTCTTTTATTGGCCTTGAATGAATAAGCGTACTGTCAGCAAGTTTCACGGAGTTCATTAACGTATAGGGATTTTTAAACAAAATTGATTTCGTGGGATAGTGCTGACATAGATAATAATTTAGAATAAATTTTAGTATATAAGCTGAGACAAAATTCAATAAACTTTAGAATTAATTTGACAATCAAAATTGAAGTCTATTATTTTCTCAAAACCAAATCGGCACTTCTGGTGCTGAAGAAAAGCGGCTGCAGAGCTCAGTAAATACTTCAAACATTAAAAACACACACTCACCACAAAATATTATAAGAAAAAGCAGTAGATAAATTCAAGAAAAACTATAAAAAGAAAAAGAACAATATTTCGAAATTGAAATATTAACAAGTATAAATCAAAACAAAATAAAATCATTTTGTTAGACAATAACACTGAGGATTTTTATAGGAAAAAGCAGTAAATAAATTAAAGAAAAACTATAAAAAGGAAAAAGAACAATATTTTGAAATTAAAATACTAATAACTCCCTTAATAAAATATTATAAGAAAAAGCAGTAGATAAATTCAAGAAAAACTATAAAAAGAAAAAGAACAATATTTCGAAATTGAAATATTAACAAGTATAAATCAAAACAAAATAAAATCATTTTGTTAGACAATAACACTGAGGATTTTTATAGGAAAAAGCAGTAAATAAATTAAAGAAAAACTATAAAAAGGAAAAAGAACAATATTTTGAAATTAAAATACTAATAACTCCTTTAATAAAATATTATAGGAAAAAGCAGTAGATAATTCAAGAAAAACTATAAAAAGAAAAATAACAATATTTCGAAATTGAAATATTAACAAGTATAAATCAAAACAAAATAAAATCATTTTGTTAGACAATAACACTGAGGATTTTTTTAAGGAAAAAGCAGTAAATAGATTAAAGAAAAACTATAATAAGGAAAAAGAACAATATTTTGAAATTAAATTACTAATAACTCCTTTAATAAAATATTATAGGAAAAAGCAGTAGATAAATTCAAGAAAAACTATAAAAAGAAAAAGAACAATATTTCGAAATTGAAATATTAACAAGTATAAATCAAAACAAAATAAAATCATTTTGTTAGACAATAACACTGAGGATTTTTATAGGAAAAAGCAGTAAATAAATTAAAGAAAAACTATAAAAAGGAAAAAGAACAATATTTTGAAATTAAATTACTAATAACTCCTTTAATAAAATATTATAGGAAAAAGCAGTAGATAAATTCATGAAAAACTATAAAAAGAAAAAGAACAATATTTCGAAATTGAAATATTAACAAGTATAAATCAAAACAAAATAAAATCATTTTGTTAGACAATAACACTGAGGATTTTTATAGGAAAAAGCAGTAAATAAATTAAAGAAAAACTATAAAAAGGAAAAAGAACAATATTTTGAAATTAAATTACTAATAACTCCTTTAATAAAATATTATAGGAAAAAGCAGTAGATAATTCAAGTAAAACTATAAAAAGAAAAAGAACAATATTTCGAAATTGAAATATTAACAAGTATAAATCAAAACAAAATAAAATCATTTTGTTAGACAATAACACTGAGGATTTTTATAGGAAAAAGCAGTAAATAAATTAAAGAAAAACTATAAAAAGGAAAAAGAACAATATTTTGAAATTAAATTACTAATAACTCCTTTAATAAAATATTATAGGAAAAAGCAGTAGATAAATTCAAGAAAAACTATAAAAAGAAAAAGAACAATATTTGGAAATTTAAATATTAACAAGTATAAATCAAAACAAAATAAAATCATTTTGTTAGACAATAACACTGAGGATTTTTATAGGAAAAAGCAGTAAATAAATTAAAGAAAAACTATAAAAAGGAAAAAGAACAATATTTTGAAATTAAAATACTAATAACTCCTTTAATAAAATATTATAGGAAAAAGCAGTAGATAATTCAAGAAAAACTATAAAAAGAAAAAGAACAATATTTCGAAATTGAAATATTAACAAGTATAAATCAAAACAAAATAAAATCATTTTGTTAGACAATAACACTGAGGATTTTTATTGGAAAAAGCAGTAAATAAATTAAAGAAAAACTATAAAAAGGAAAAAGAACAATATTTTGAAATTAAATTACTAATAACTCCTTTAATAAAATATTATAGGAAAAAGCAGTAGATAAATTCAAGAAAAACTATAAAAAGAAAAAGAACAATATTTCGAAATTGAAATATTAACAAGTATAAATCAAAACAAAATAAATCATTTTGTTAGACAATAACACTGAGGATTTTTATAGGAAAAAGCAGTAAATAAATTAAAGAAAAACTATAAAAAGGAAAAAGAACAATATTTTGAAATTAAATTACTAATAACTCCTTTAATAAAATATTATAGGAAAAAGCAGTAGATAATTCAAGAAAAACTATAAAAAGAAAAAGAACAATATTTCGAAATTGAAATATTAACAAGTATAAATCAAAACAAAATAAAATCATTTTGTTAGACAATAACACTGAGGATTTTTATAGGAAAAAGCAGTAAATAAATTAAAGAAAAACTATAAAAAGGAAAAAGAACAATATTTTGAAATTAAATTACTAATAACTCCTTTAATAAAATATTATAGGAAAAAGCAGTAGATAATTCAAGAAAAACTATAAAAAGAAAAAGAACAATATTTCGAAATTGAAATATTAACAAGTATAAATCAAAACAAAATAAAATCATTTTGTTAGACAATAACACTGAGGATTTTTATAGGAAAAAGCAGTAAATAAATTAAAGAAAAACTATAAAAAGGAAAAAGAACAATATTTTGAAATTAAATTACTAATAACTCCTTTAATAAAATATTATAGGAAAAAGCAGTAGATAAATTCAAGAAAAACTATAAAAAGAAAAAGAACAATATTTCGAAATTGAAATATTAACAAGTATAAATCAAAACAAAATAAAATCATTTTGTTAGACAATAACACTGAGGATTTTTATAGGAAAAAGCAGTAAATAAATTAAAGAAAAACTACAAAAAGGAAAAAGAACAATATTTTGAAATTAAAATACTAATAACTCCTTTAATAAAATATTATAGGAAAAAGCAGTAGATAATTCAAGAAAAACTATAAAAAGAAAAAGAACAATATTTCGAAATTGAAATATTAACAAGTATAAATCAAAACAAAATAAAATCATTTTGTTAGACAATAACACTGAGGATTTTTATAGGAAAAAGCAGTAAATAAATTAAAGAAAAACTATAAAAAGGAAAAAGAACAATATTTTGAAATTAAAATACTAATAACTCCCTTAATAAAATATTATAAGAAAAAGCAGTAGATAAATTCAAGAAAAACTATAAAAAGAAAAAGAACAATATTTCGAAATTGAAATATTAACAAGTATAAATCAAAACAAAATAAAATCATTTTGTTAGACAATAACACTGAGGATTTTTATAGGAAAAAGCAGTAAATAAATTAAAGAAAAACTATAAAAAGGAAAAAGAACAATATTTTGAAATTAAAATACTAATAACTCCCTTAATAAAATATTATAAGAAAAAGCAGTAGATAAATTCAAGAAAAACTATAAAAAGAAAAAGAACAATATTTCGAAATTGAAATATTAACAAGTATAAATCAAAACAAAATAAAATCATTTTGTTAGACAATAACACTGAGGATTTTTATAGGAAAAAGCAGTAAATAAATTAAAGAAAAACTATAAAAAGGAAAAAGAACAATATTTTGAAATTAAAATACTAATAACTCCTTTAATAAAATATTATAGGAAAAAGCAGTAGATAATTCAAGAAAAACTATAAAAAGAAAAATAACAATATTTCGAAATTGAAATATTAACAAGTATAAATCAAAACAAAATAAAATCATTTTGTTAGACAATAACACTGAGGATTTTTTTAGGAAAAAGCAGTAAATAGATTAAAGAAAAACTATAATAAGGAAAAAGAACAATATTTTGAAATTAAATTACTAATAACTCCTTTAATAAAATATTATAGGAAAAAGCAGTAGATAAATTCAAGAAAAACTATAAAAAGAAAAAGAACAATATTTCGAAATTGAAATATTAACAAGTATAAATCAAAACAAAATAAAATCATTTTGTTAGACAATAACACTGAGGATTTTTATAGGAAAAAGCAGTAAATAAATTAAAGAAAAACTATAAAAAGGAAAAAGAACAATATTTTGAAATTAAATTACTAATAACTCCTTTAATAAAATATTATAGGAAAAAGCAGTAGATAAATTCATGAAAAACTATAAAAAGAAAAAGAACAATATTTCGAAATTGAAATATTAACAAGTATAAATCAAAACAAAATAAAATCATTTTGTTAGACAATAACACTGAGGATTTTTATAGGAAAAAGCAGTAAATAAATTAAAGAAAAACTATAAAAAGGAAAAAGAACAATATTTTGAAATTAAATTACTAATAACTCCTTTAATAAAATATTATAGGAAAAAGCAGTAGATAATTCAAGAAAAACTATAAAAAGAAAAAGAACAATATTTCGAAATTGAAATATTAACAAGTATAAATCAAAACAAAATAAAATCATTTTGTTAGACAATAACACTGAGGATTTTTATAGGAAAAAGCAGTAAATAAATTAAAGAAAAACTATAAAAAGGAAAAAGAACAATATTTTGAAATTAAATTACTAATAACTCCTTTAATAAAATATTATAGGAAAAAGCAGTAGATAAATTCAAGAAAAACTATAAAAAGAAAAAGAACAATATTTGGAAATTTAAATATTAACAAGTATAAATCAAAACAAAATAAAATCATTTTGTTAGACAATAACACTGAGGATTTTTATAGGAAAAAGCAGTAAATAAATTAAAGAAAAACTATAAAAAGGAAAAAGAACAATATTTTGAAATTAAAATACTAATAACTCCTTTAATAAAATATTATAGGAAAAAGCAGTAGATAATTCAAGAAAAACTATAAAAAGAAAAAGAACAATATTTCGAAATTGAAATATTAACAAGTATAAATCAAAACAAAATAAAATCATTTTGTTAGACAATAACACTGAGGATTTTTATAGGAAAAAGCAGTAAATAAATTAAAGAAAAACTATAAAAAGGAAAAAGAACAATATTTTGAAATTAAATTACTAATAACTCCTTTAATAAAATATTATAGGAAAAAGCAGTAGATAAATTCAAGAAAAACTATAAAAAGAAAAAGAACAATATTTCGAAATTGAAATATTAACAAGTATAAATCAAAACAAAATAAAATCATTTTGTTAGACAATAACACTGAGGATTTTTATAGGAAAAAGCAGTAAATAACTTAAAGAAAAACTATAAAAAGGAAAAAGAACAATATTTTGAAATTAAATTACTAATAACTCCTTTAATAAAATATTATAGGAAAAAGCAGTAGATAAATTCAAGAAAAACTATAAAAAGAAAAAGAACAATATTTCGAAATTGAAATATTAACAAGTATAAATCAAAACAAAATAAAACCATTTTGTTAGACAATAACACTGAGGATTTTTATAGGAAAAAGCAGTAAATAAATTAAAGAAAAACTATAAAAAGGAAAAAGAACAATATTTTGAAATTAAAATACTAATAACTCCTTTAATAAAATATTATAGGAAAAAGCAGTAGATAATTCAAGAAAAACTATAAAAAGAAAAAGAACAATATTTCGAAATTGAAATATTAACAAGTATAAATCAAAACAAAATAAAATCATTTTGTTAGACAATAACACTGAGGATTTTTATAGGAAAAAGCAGTAAATAAATTAAAGAAAAACTATAAAAAGGAAAAAGAACAATATTTTGAAATTAAATTACTAATAACTCCTTTAATAAAATATTATAGGAAAAAGCAGTAGATAAATTCAAGAAAAACTATAAAAAGAAAAAGAAAAATATTTCGAAATTGAAATATTAACAAGTATAAATCAAAACAAAATAAAATCATTTTGTTAGACAATAACACTGAGGATTTTTATAGGAAAAAGCAGTAAATAAATTAAAGAAAAACTATAAAAAGGAAAAAGAACAATATTTTGAAATTAAATTACTAATAACTCCTTTAATAAAATATTATAGGAAAAAGCAGTAGATAAATTCAAGAAAAACTATAAAAAGACAAAGAACAATATTTCGAAATTGAAATATTAACAAGTATAAATCAAAACAAAATAAAATCATTTTGTTAGACAATAACACTGAGGATTTTTATAGGAAAAAGCAGTAAATAAATTAAAGAAAAACTATAAAAAGGAAAAAGAACAATATTTTGAAATTAAAATACTAATAACTCCTTTAATAAAATATTATAGGAAAAAGCAGTAGATAATTCAAGAAAAACTATAAAAAGAAAAAGAACAATATTTCGAAATTGAAATATTAACAAGTATAAATCAAAACAAAATAAAATCATTTTGTTAGACAATAACACTGAGGATTTTTATAGGAAAAAGCAGTAAATAAATTAAAGAAAAACTATAAAAAGGAAAAAGAACAATATTTTGAAATTAAATTACTAATAACTCCTTTAATAAAATATTATAGGAAAAAGCAGTAGATAAATTCAAGAAAAACTATAAAAAGAAAAAGAACAATATTTCGAAATTGAAATATTAACAAGTATAAATCAAAACAAAATAAAATCATTTTGTTAGACAATAACACTGAGGATTTTTATAGGTAAAAGCAGTAAATAAATTAGAGAAAAACTACAAAAAGGAAAAAGAACAATATTTTGAAATTAAAATACTAATAACTCCTTTAATAAAATATTATAGGAAAAAGCAGTAGATAATTCAAGAAAAACTATAAAAAGAAAAAGAACAATATTTCGAAATTGAAATATTAACAAGTATAAATCAAAACAAAATAAAATCATTTTGTTAGACAATAACACTGAGGATTTTTATAGGAAAAAGCAGTAAATAAATTAAAGAAAAACTATAAAAAGGAAAAAGAACAATATTTTGAAATTAAAATACTAATAACTCCCTTAATAAAATATTATAAGAAAAAGCAGTAGATAAATTCAAGAAAAACTATAAAAAGAAAAAGAACAATATTTCGAAATTGAAATATTAACAAGTATAAATCAAAACAAAATAAAATCATTTTGTTAGACAATAACACTGAGGATTTTTATAGGAAAAAGCAGTAAATAAATTAAAGAAAAACTATAAAAAGGAAAAAGAACAATATTTTGAAATTAAAATACTAATAACTCCTTTAATAAAATATTATAGGAAAAAGCAGTAGATAATTCAAGAAAAACTATAAAAAGAAAAATAACAATATTTCGAAATTGAAATATTAACAAGTATAAATCAAAACAAAATAAAATCATTTTGTTAGACAATAACACTGAGGATTTTTTTAGGAAAAAGCAGTAAATAGATTAAAGAAAAACTATAATAAGGAAAAAGAACAATATTTTGAAATTAAATTACTAATAACTCCTTTAATAAAATATTATAGGAAAAAGCAGTAGATAAATTCAAGAAAAACTATAAAAAGAAAAAGAACAATATTTCGAAATTGAAATATTAACAAGTATAAATCAAAACAAAATAAAATCATTTTGTTAGACAATAACACTGAGGATTTTTATAGGAAAAAGCAGTAAATAAATTAAAGAAAAACTATAAAAAGGAAAAAGAACAATATTTTGAAATTAAATTACTAATAACTCCTTTAATAAAATATTATAGGAAAAAGCAGTAGATAAATTCATGAAAAACTATAAAAAGAAAAAGAACAATATTTCGAAATTGAAATATTAACAAGTATAAATCAAAACAAAATAAAATCATTTTGTTAGACAATAACACTGAGGATTTTTATAGGAAAAAGCAGTAAATAAATTAAAGAAAAACTATAAAAAGGAAAAAGAACAATATTTTGAAATTAAATTACTAATAACTCCTTTAATAAAATATTATAGGAAAAAGCAGTAGATAATTCAAGAAAAACTATAAAAAGAAAAAGAACAATATTTCGAAATTGAAATATTAACAAGTATAAATCAAAACAAAATAAAATCATTTTGTTAGACAATAACACTGAGGATTTTTATAGGAAAAAGCAGTAAATAAATTAAAGAAAAACTATAAAAAGGAAAAAGAACAATATTTTGAAATTAAATTACTAATAACTCCTTTAATAAAATATTATAGGAAAAAGCAGTAGATAAATTCAAGAAAAACTATAAAAAGAAAAAGAACAATATTTGGAAATTTAAATATTAACAAGTATAAATCAAAACAAAATAAAATCATTTTGTTAGACAATAACACTGAGGATTTTTATAGGAAAAAGCAGTAAATAAATTAAAGAAAAACTATAAAAAGGAAAAAGAACAATATTTTGAAATTAAAATACTAATAACTCCTTTAATAAAATATTATAGGAAAAAGCAGTAGATAATTCAAGAAAAACTATAAAAAGAAAAAGAACAATATTTCGAAATTGAAATATTAACAAGTATAAATCAAAACAAAATAAAATCATTTTGTTAGACAATAACACTGAGGATTTTTATAGGAAAAAGCAGTAAATAAATTAAAGAAAAACTATAAAAAGGAAAAAGAACAATATTTTGAAATTAAATTACTAATAACTCCTTTAATAAAATATTATAGGAAAAAGCAGTAGATAAATTCAAGAAAAACTATAAAAAGAAAAAGAACAATATTTCGAAATTGAAATATTAACAAGTATAAATCAAAACAAAATAAAATCATTTTGTTAGACAATAACACTGAGGATTTTTATAGGAAAAAGCAGTAAATAAATTAAAGAAAAACTATAAAAAGGAAAAAGAACAATATTTTGAAATTAAATTACTAATAACTCCTTTAATAAAATATTATAGGAAAAAGCAGTAGATAAATTCAAGAAAAACTATAAAAAGAAAAAGAACAATATTTCGAAATTGAAATATTAACAAGTATAAATCAAAACAAAATAAAATCATTTTGTTAGACAATAACACTGAGGATTTTTATAGGAAAAAGCAGTAAATAAATTAAAGAAAAACTATAAAAAGGAAAAAGAACAATATTTTGAAATTAAAATACTAATAACTCCTTTAATAAAATATTATAGGAAAAAGCAGTAGATAATTCAAGAAAAACTATAAAAAGAAAAAGAACAATATTTCGAAATTGAAATATTAACAAGTATAAATCAAAACAAAATAAAATCATTTTGTTAGACAATAACACTGAGGATTTTTATAGGAAAAAGCAGTAAATAAATTAAAGAAAAACTATAAAAAGGAAAAAGAACAATATTTTGAAATTAAATTACTAATAACTCCTTTAATAAAATATTATAGGAAAAAGCAGTAGATAAATTCAAGAAAAACTATAAAAAGAAAAAGAACAATATTTCGAAATTGAAATATTAACAAGTATAAATCAAAACAAAATAAAATCATTTTGTTAGACAATAACACTGAGGATTTTTATAGGAAAAAGCAGTAAATAAATTAAAGAAAAACTATAAAAAGGAAAAAGAACAATATTTTGAAATTAAATTACTAATAACTCCTTTAATAAAATATTATAGGAAAAAGCAGTAGATAAATTCAAGAAAAACTATAAAAAGAAAAAGAACAATATTTCGAAATTGAAATATTAACAAGTATAAATCAAAACAAAATAAAATCATTTTGTTAGACAATAACACTGAGGATTTTTATAGGAAAAAGCAGTAAATAAATTAAAGAAAAACTATAAAAAGGAAAAAGAACAATATTTTGAAATTAAAATACTAATAACTCCTTTAATAAAATATTATAGGAAAAAGCAGTAGATAATTCAAGAAAAACTATAAAAAGAAAAAGAACAATATTTCGAAATTGAAATATTAACAAGTATAAATCAAAACAAAATAAAATCATTTTGTTAGACAATAACACTGAGGATTTTTATAGGAAAAAGCAGTCAATAAATTAAAGAAAAACTATAAAAAGGAAAAAGAACAATATTTTGAAATTAAATTACTAATAACTCCTTTAATAAAATATTATAGGAAAAAGCAGTAGATAAATTCAAGAAAAACTATAAAAAGAAAAAGAACAATATTTCGAAATTGAAATACAGTGCGCTCGCGATAATATGAACTAATTAAAACCACGCCAGTTCACTTTTGCAAGATTGTTCATATTTGCGAATGGCAACTAATTTCCCCTTAGAATTATATTTCCCATAAAAACAAATGTTTATTATGTTAAATTTATAATTGTTGTTTATTTTACATATTTAAAAATAATTTGTTTTTGAAAATACAAAGTTATGTGAACAAATCTGTAATTTTTTTTTTTGCTCAATCACCTTAACTTAACTGCCGTTAAAAAAATTCAAAAACAATAGTAAAATTATTATGCAGTTGAATCAGAATTTGTCTACTACCCTGTTTACAAAGATTTCATCACTATTTTGAAAAAAAATCCCTTAAAAAATGCTAAAATAAGTTCTTGACATTTTAAAACTTTCGCACTAAGTTCATATTTTAGAGTAGCCAATGGAAGAAAAAAAGTGTTCATATTTTGGGGTGTTCATATAATAGGGTATTCATATTTTCGCGAGATCACTGTATTAACAAGTATAAATCAAAACAAAATAAAATCATTTTGTTAGACAATAACACTGAGGATTTTTATAGGAAAAAGCAGTAAATAAATTAAAGAAAAACTACAAAAAGGAAAAAGAACAATATTTTGAAATTAAAATACTAATAACTCCTTTAATAAAATATTATAGGAAAAAGCAGTAGATAATTCAAGAAAAACTATAAAAAGAAAAAGAACAATATTTCGAAATTGAAATATTAACAAGTATAAATCAAAACAAAATAAAATCATTTTGTTAGACAATAACACTGAGGATTTTTATAGGAAAAAGCAGTAAATAAATTAAAGAAAAACTATAAAAAGGAAAAAGAACAATATTTTGAAATTAAAATACTAATAACTCCCTTAATAAAATATTATAAGAAAAAGCAGTAGATAAATTCAAGAAAAACTATAAAAAGAAAAAGAACAATATTTCGAAATTGAAATATTAACAAGTATAAATCAAAACAAAATAAAATCATTTTGTTAGACAATAACACTGAGGATTTTTATAGGAAAAAGCAGTAAATAAATTAAAGAAAAACTATAAAAAGGAAAAAGAACAATATTTTGAAATTAAAATACTAATAACTCCTTTAATAAAATATTATAGGAAAAAGCAGTAGATAATTCAAGAAAAACTATAAAAAGAAAAATAACAATATTTCGAAATTGAAATATTAACAAGTATAAATCAAAACAAAATAAAATCATTTTGTTAGACAATAACACTGAGGATTTTTTTAGGAAAAAGCAGTAAATAGATTAAAGAAAAACTATAATAAGGAAAAAGAACAATATTTTGAAATTAAATTACTAATAACTCCTTTAATAAAATATTATAGGAAAAAGCAGTAGATAAATTCAAGAAAAACTATAAAAAGAAAAAGAACAATATTTCGAAATTGAAATATTAACAAGTATAAATCAAAACAAAATAAAATCATTTTGTTAGACAATAACACTGAGGATTTTTATAGGAAAAAGCAGTAAATAAATTAAAGAAAAACTATAAAAAGGAAAAAGAACAATATTTTGAAATTAAATTACTAATAACTCCTTTAATAAAATATTATAGGAAAAAGCAGTAGATAAATTCATGAAAAACTATAAAAAGAAAAAGAACAATATTTCGAAATTGAAATATTAACAAGTATAAATCAAAACAAAATAAAATCATTTTGTTAGACAATAACACTGAGGATTTTTATAGGAAAAAGCAGTAAATAAATTAAAGAAAAACTATAAAAAGGAAAAAGAACAATATTTTGAAATTAAATTACTAATAACTCCTTTAATAAAATATTATAGGAAAAAGCAGTAGATAATTCAAGAAAAACTATAAAAAGAAAAAGAACAATATTTCGAAATTGAAATATTAACAAGTATAAATCAAAACAAAATAAAATCATTTTGTTAGACAATAACACTGAGGATTTTTATAGGAAAAAGCAGTAAATAAATTAAAGAAAAACTATAAAAAGGAAAAAGAACAATATTTTGAAATTAAATTACTAATAACTCCTTTAATAAAATATTATAGGAAAAAGCAGTAGATAAATTCAAGAAAAACTATAAAAAGAAAAAGAACAATATTTGGAAATTTAAATATTAACAAGTATAAATCAAAACAAAATAAAATCATTTTGTTAGACAATAACACTGAGGATTTTTATAGGAAAAAGCAGTAAATAAATTAAAGAAAAACTATAAAAAGGAAAAAGAACAATATTTTGAAATTAAAATACTAATAACTCCTTTAATAAAATATTATAGGAAAAAGCAGTAGATAATTCAAGAAAAACTATAAAAAGAAAAAGAACAATATTTCGAAATTGAAATATTAACAAGTATAAATCAAAACAAAATAAAATCATTTTGTTAGACAATAACACTGAGGATTTTTATAGGAAAAAGCAGTAAATAAATTAAAGAAAAACTATAAAAAGGAAAAAGAACAATATTTTGAAATTAAATTACTAATAACTCCTTTAATAAAATATTATAGGAAAAAGCAGTAGATAAATTCAAGAAAAACTATAAAAAGAAATAGAACAATATTTCGAAATTGAAATATTAACAAGTATAAATCAAAAAAAATAAAATCATTTTGTTAGACAATAACACTGAGGATTTTTATAGGAAAAAGCAGTAAATAAATTAAAGAAAAACTATAAAAAGGAAAAAGAACAATATTTTGAAATTAAATTACTAATAACTCCTTTAATAAAATATTATAGGAAAAAGCAGTAGATAAATTCAAGAAAAACTATAAAAAGAAAAAGAACAATATTTCGAAATTGAAATATTAACAAGTATAAGTCAAAACAAAATAAAATCATTTTGTTAGACAATAACACTGAGGATTTTTATAGGAAAAAGCAGTAAATAAATTAAAGAAAAACTATAAAAAGGAAAAAGAACAATATTTTGAAATTAAAATACTAATAACTCCTTTAATAAAATATTATAGGAAAAAGCAGTAGATAATTCAAGAAAAACTATAAAAAGAAAAAGAACAATATTTCGAAATTGAAATATTAACAAGTATAAATCAAAACAAAATAAAATCATTTTGTTAGACAATAACACTGAGGATTTTTATAGGAAAAAGCAGTAAATAAATTAAAGAAAAACTATAAAAAGGAAAAAGAACAATATTTTGAAATTAAATTACTAATAACTCCTTTAATAAAATATTATAGGAAAAAGCAGTAGATAAATTCAAGAAAAACTATAAAAAGAAAAAGAACAATATTTCGAAATTGAAATATTAACAAGTATAAATCAAAACAAAATAAAATCATTTTGTTAGACAATAACACTGAGGATTTTTTTAGGAAAAAGCAGTAAATAGATTAAAGAAAAACTATAATAAGGAAAAAGAACAATATTTTGAAATTAAATTACTAATAACTCCTTTAATAAAATATTATAGGAAAAAGCAGTAGATAAATTCAAGAAAAACTATAAAAAGAAAAAGAACAATATTTCGAAATTGAAATATTAACAAGTATAAATCAAAACAAAATAAAATCATTTTGTTAGACAATAACACTGAGGATTTTTATAGGAAAAAGCAGTAAATAAATTAAAGAAAAACTATAAAAAGGAAAAAGAACAATATTTTGAAATTAAATTACTAATAACTCCTTTAATAAAATATTATAGGAAAAAGCAGTAGATAAATTCATGAAAAACTATAAAAAGAAAAAGAACAATATTTCGAAATTGAAATATTAACAAGTATAAATCAAAACAAAATAAAATCATTTTGTTAGACAATAACACTGAGGATTTTTATAGGAAAAAGCAGTAAATAAATTAAAGAAAAACTATAAAAAGGAAAAAGAACAATATTTTGAAATTAAATTACTAATAACTCCTTTAATAAAATATTATAGGAAAAAGCAGTAGATAATTCAAGAAAAACTATAAAAAGAAAAAGAACAATATTTCGAAATTGAAATATTAACAAGTATAAATCAAAACAAAATAAAATCATTTTGTTAGACAATAACACTGAGGATTTTTATAGGAAAAAGCAGTAAATAGATTAAAGAAAAACTATAATAAGGAAAAAGAACAATATTTTGAAATTAAATTACTAATAACTCCTTTAATAAAATATTATAGGAAAAAGCAGTAGATAAATTCAAGAAAAACTATAAAAAGAAAAAGAACAATATTTCGAAATTGAAATATTAACAAGTATAAATCAAAACAAAATAAAATCATTTTGTTAGACAATAACACTGAGGATTTTTATAGGAAAAAGCAGTAAATAAATTAAAGAAAAACTATAAAAAGGAAAAAGAACAATATTTTGAAATTAAATTACTAATAACTCCTTTAATAAAATATTATAGGAAAAAGCAGTAGATAAATTCATGAAAAACTATAAAAAGAAAAAGAACAATATTTCGAAATTGAAATATTAACAAGTATAAATCAAAACAAAATAAAATCATTTTGTTAGACAATAACACTGAGGATTTTTATAGGAAAAAGCAGTAAATAAATTAAAGAAAAACTATAAAAAGGAAAAAGAACAATATTTTGAAATTAAAATACTAATAACTCCTTTAATAAAATATTATAGGAAAAAGCAGTAGATAATTCAAGAAAAACTATAAAAAGAAAAAGAACAATATTTCGAAATTGAAATATTAACAAGTATAAATCAAAACAAAATAAAATCATTTTGTTAGACAATAACACTGAGGATTTTTATAGGAAAAAGCAGTAAATAAATTAAAGAAAAACTATAAAAAGGAAAAAGAACAATATTTTGAAATTAAATTACTAATAACTCCTTTAATAAAATATTATAGGAAAAAGCAGTAGATAATTCAAGAAAAACTATAAAAAGAAATAGAACAATATTTCGAAATTGAAATATTAACAAGTATAAATCAAAAAAAATAAAATCATTTTGTTAGACAATAACACTGAGGATTTTTATAGGAAAAAGCAGTAAATAAATTAAAGAAAAACTATAAAAAGGAAAAAGAACAATATTTTGAAATTAAATTACTAATAACTCCTTTAATAAAATATTATAGGAAAAAGCAGTAGATAAATTCAAGAAAAACTATAAAAAGAAAAAGAACAATATTTCGAAATTGAAATATTAACAAGTATAAATCAAAACAAAATAAAATCATTTTGTTAGACAATAACACTGAGGATTTTTATAGGAAAAAGCAGTAAATAAATTAAAGAAAAACTATAAAAAGGAAAAAGAACAATATTTGGAAATTAAAATACTAATAACTCCTTTAATAAAATATTATAGGAAAAAGCAGTAGATAATTCAAGAAAAACTATAAAAAGAAAAAGAACAATATTTCGAAATTGAAATATTAACAAGTATAAATCAAAACAAAATAAAATCATTTTGTTAGACAATAACACTGAGGATTTTTATAGGAAAAAGCAGTAAATAAATTAAAGAAAAACTATAAAAAGGAAAAAGAACAATATTTTGAAATTAAATTACTAATAACTCCTTTAATAAAATATTGTAGGAAAAAGCAGTAGATAAATTCAAGAAAAACTATAAAAAGAAAAAGAACAATATTTCGAAATTGAAATATTAACAAGTATAAATCAAAACAAAATAAAATCATTTTGTTAGACAATAACACTGAGGATTTTTATAGGAAAAAGCAGTAAATAAATTAAAGAAAAACTATAAAAAGGAAAAAGAACAATATTTTGAAATTAAATTACTAATAACTCCTTTAATAAAATATTATAGGAAAAAGCAGTAGATAAATTCAAGAAAAACTATAAAAAGAAAAAGAACAATATTTCGAAATTGAAATATTAACAAGTATAAATCAAAACAAAATAAAATCATTTTGTTAGACAATAACACTGAGGATTTTTATAGGAAAAAGCAGTAAATAAATTAAAGAAAAACTATAAAAAGGAAAAAGAACAATATTTTGAAATTAAATTACTAATAACTCCTTTAATAAAATATTATAGGAAAAAGCAGTAGATAAATTCAAGAAAAACTATAAAAAGAAAAAGAACAATATTTCGAAATTTAAATATTAACAAGTATAAATCAAAACAAAATAAAATCATTTTGTTAGACAATAACACTGAGGATTTTTATAGGAAAAAGCAGTAAATAAATTAAAGAAAAACTATAAAAAGGAAAAAGAACAATATTTTGAAATTAAATTACTAATAACTCCTTTAATAAAATATTATAGGAAAAAGCAGTAGATAATTCAAGAAAAACTATAAAAAGAAAAAGAACAATATTTCGAAATTGAAATATTAACAAGTATAAATCAAAACAAAATAAAATCATTTTGTTAGACAATAACACTGAGGATTTTTATAGGAAAAAGCAGTAAATAAATTAAAGAAAAACTATAAAAAGGAAAAAGAACAATATTTTGAAATTAAATTACTAATAACTCCTTTAATAAAATATTATAGGAAAAAGCAGTAGATAAATTCAAGAAAAACTATAAAAAGAAAAAGAACAATATTTCGAAATTGAAATATTAACAAGTATAAATCAAAACAAAATAAAATCATTTTGTTAGACAATAACACTGAGGATTTTTATAGGAAAAAGCAGTAAATAAATTAAAGAAAAACTATAAAAAGGAAAAAGAACAATATTTTGAAATTAAATTACTAATAACTCCTTTAATAAAATATTATAGGAAAAAGCAGTAGATAAATTCAAGAAAAACTATAAAAAGAAAAAGAACAATATTTCGAAATTGAAATATTAACAAGTATAAATCAAAACA
This sequence comes from Lypha dubia, assembly GCA_947311025.1. Lineage (NCBI taxonomy): Eukaryota > Metazoa > Arthropoda > Insecta > Diptera > Tachinidae > Lypha > Lypha dubia. Next base: position 84,447,031 of record OX371260.1, on the reverse strand, counting down.
AAATAAAATCATTTTGTTAGACAATAACACTGAGGATTTTTATAGGAAAAAGCAGTAAATAAATTAAAGAAAAACTATAAAAAGGAAAAAGAACAATATTTTGAAATTAAAATACTAATAACTCCTTTAATAAAATATTATAGGAAAAAGCAGTAGATAATTCAAGAAAAACTATAAAAAGAAAAAGAACAATATTTCGAAATTGAAATATTAACAAGTATAAATCAAAACAAAATAAAATCATTTTGTTAGACAATAACACTGAGGATTTTTATAGGAAAAAGCAGTAAATAAATTAAAGAAAAACTATAAAAAGGAAAAAGAACAATATTTTGAAATTAAATTACTAATAACTCCTTAATAAAATATTATAGGAAAAAGCAGTAGATAAATTCAAGAAAAACTATAAAAAGAAAAAGAACAATATTTCGAAATTGAAATATTAACAAGTATAAATCAAAACAAAATAAAATCATTTTGTTAGACAATAACACTGAGGATTTTTATAGGAAAAAGCAGTAAATAAATTAAAGAAAAACTACAAAAAGGAAAAAGAACAATATTTTGAAATTAAAATACTAATAACTCCTTTAATAAAATATTATAGGAAAAAGCAGTAGATAATTCAAGAAAAACTATAAAAAGAAAAAGAACAATATTTCGAAATTGAAATATTAACAAGTATAAATCAAAACAAAATAAAATCATTTTGTTAGACAATAACACTGAGGATTTTTATAGGAAAAAGCAGTAAATAAATTAAAGAAAAACTATAAAAAGGAAAAAGAACAATATTTTGAAATTAAAATACTAATAACTCCCTTAATAAAATATTATAGAAAAAGCAGTAGATAAATTCAAGAAAAACTATAAAAAGAAAAAGAACAATATTTCGAAATTGAAATATTAACAAGTATAAATCAAAACAAAATAAAATCATTTTGTTAGACAATAACACTGAGGATTTTTATAGGAAAAAGCAGTAAATAAATTAAAGAAAAACTATAAAAAGGAAAAAGAACAATATTTTGAAATTAAAATACTAATAACTCCTTTAATAAAATATTATAGGAAAAAGCAGTAGATAATTCAAGAAAAACTATAAAAAGAAAAATAACAATATTTCGAAATTGAAATATTAACAAGTATAAATCAAAACAAAATAAAATCATTTTGTTAGACAATAACACTGAGGATTTTTTTAGGAAAAAGCAGTAAATAGATTAAAGAAAAACTATAATAAGGAAAAAGAACAATATTTTGAAATTAAATTACTAATAACTCCTTTAATAAAATATTATAGGAAAAAGCAGTAGATAAATTCAAGAAAAACTATAAAAAGAAAAAGAACAATATTTCGAAATTGAA